>CM065126.1:13982500-15182500 GCA_033026305.1 Cirrhinus molitorella | reverse complement strand
TTGGAGAACAACTGGTAACACTTTATTTGAAGGTGTCCTTACATGTTACATGTGCAAGCAACCCTATAGCTGTGTAGTTAATTAATATTACTCAGTACTTAAATGTACAATTACACTGTAACAAGGACACCTTCAAATAAAATGTAACCAAACAATTTATTTGTAACTTTTACAAATAATTACAAGAAAATGTTTTAAATGTTTTAAAATATGTTTTCTTCGTATTAAATAATTGTGTAATGTATTCATGAAATAATTATAAAATACTTCTAAAAGGTTTAAACTTGCATTGAGCAGGCAAAACAAATCATGTTAGAATAATATTTTTAAAGCAGATTCCCATTATAATGCCTACAATATTATATAGTAAATACATTCTTCTTAATATATTATTCTTCATATACTAAGTTGAGTACAGTATTCAAACAAATATTTAAATGTAATTATTTTCATTACACGTTTTAAAGATGTAATTGCAATTTAGTTTAAATGGTTTTTATCTCAAAACTATTTCAGAACTGAAGTGAAAAGAACTGAAATATTGTCATATGAAGTTATAAAAAAAATACTATGAAATCTATTAGAAATTAGAACAATTTTACACATATACTATATATCTAACCCATACATCTATCTCAGGGGTGTCAAAGTTTATGTATGCGTAATACATTTTTAGACAGTTATATAATAGAGTTATATAATATTGTTGACATATTGTTATACAGATATTATTGCATTATGTATGCATCTATTATGTAGATATGCAAATTTGGGGATTTTATAAACTTTTTTCTACATCTACCCAAAGAAGCTATGTATGTTTAAATTACATTTAATTTAATGGCAATATATGTCATTTTATATATAGGCTAGCACACTGTAAATAAAAAAAAAACCTAAAATGACTAAAAATAAATTGTTTCAAATTAAAAAAGTAAGTGTTCGTGCTGCCTTTAAATTTGAAGTTTAGTTGTTTAGTTGTAGATATTTGAGTTGAGTAAACTCTTAAAAATAAAGGTGCTTTAAAAGGTTCTTCACAGCGATGCCATAGAAGAACCATCTCTTTCTTACTTTTTTTTAAATCTGAAGAACCTTCTTTTGCCACAAAGAACCTCTGTGAAACAGAAAGGTTCTGCAGATGTTCTTCAGAAGTTCTTTATGGAACCATTTAGACAAAAAAAAAGTTATTCTGGCATCATGAAGCACCTTTATTTTTTGAGAGTGTAAACTTAAAATGTTAAGGCAGCTTGAACACTTGCTTTTTTAAGTTGAAACAACTTTTTTTAAGTAGTTTTTTTTTTTTTTTTTTTTTTTTTTTTACAGTGTAGTGTAGGCTACTTCAAATCTTAAAAGTCTATTTGTATACATTAAATATTAAAAAATGTACTTGGAAAAAATAAAGCATTCATTAAAAATTAATTAAAGGGCAGTAAGTGTAGATAAAAAAAAAAAGTAAAAAATAAAATAAAAAAAAAATACACTGTAATTCAAACACTGCAATATCCAGTAAAGCAGGATTTATCGGTATATTTGATTCTTACTTCACCCATTCACAGAAAGCTTTCATCCTTATTTGTTCCTAGAAGTATCTCCCTGGAGATAAGACTGTTTACGCTTTGTACATTGCGAGTCTGTGCGTGTTTGAGACATGTGACCCTGCGTCTCCACAACACTATAAAAGAGCCAAAGCTCAGATCCCAGCAGGCATTTCAAAAGCAACCGGACAGCAGTGAAACTACATCACAAAACAACAGATCCAAGATGAAGGCCTGGTTCGTTTTGTTTCTGCTCCTGCCTCTCTGTATGGGTAAGTAATTTCAGATCATTTGCTTTCACGGTTAAAGGTTGTTACTTTGCTGTTGTAAGTTTGTTGTGAGCTTCTATTTGTTGTAAGTTTTTACAACATCAATTTAGTTTTCTTTTGCTTTCAAAGAAAATATTTTGCCAATTCTTTATACAGCAATTTTAATGTAACTTTTTATGCAAATATTGCATGTTACTACAACAGGGGGGTATGGTGGCTTAGTTGAGGTCCATGCTGACCTGGGAGTTTGCATGCTCTCCCCGTGTTGGCGTGGGGTTCCTCCAGGTGCTCCAGGTTCCCCCACAATACAAACTTTTGGAGGTCAGGTGAATTAGAGATGCTGAATTGCTCATAGGAGTGTGTGTGTGTGTGTGTGTGTGTGTGTGTGTGTGTGTGTGTGTGAGAGAGAGAGAGAGAGACCTGTGATGGACTGGCCATCCGTCCAGGGTGTCTGAGATATGTTGGAATAAACTATGTATTCCTAACATCCTATGGGCAATTTAGAACCTACATATGATAAGACAATGGAGAATAGAGGAAAATAGATGTCAATTAAAAAATTAAATAAAAATTCTAAATTAAAGGAGTTTAATTATTAATTTAGTTCAATAGTATTACTCAGTATTTGTGAATATTAAGAGTTAAAATGCAATTAATAGATAGTAATTTTAAAAAAAAGTGTATGAATGAAGACTCTTATGCTCACCAAGGTTGTATTTCCTTTATCAAAAAAATTATTAATATTGTGAAGTATTATTTTAACTTAAAATAACTGGTAACACTTTACAATAAGGTGTCATTCGTTTGCATAACATGAACGAACAATGAACAATACATTTATTACACTATTTATTAATCTTTGTTAATGTTAGTTAATAAAAATACAGTCAACATGTAATTTATTCCTGCCATGCAAAGCTAACAATAATAATAATTAAAGTAATGAAAAATAAAAAAAAAGCAATGAAAAAGCTATAGTTCAGTAGTATTGCGCAGTAATAGTTGTGAAACACTAACATGAATGTAAAGTGTGAATATTAAGAGTTAAAATATGGTAATACCATAGTAATATGAGATAAACACTTTTTTGCAAATTTTAAGTGTTAGTGTTTTATCACAAATTCAGTAACAACTATAAATATTGTGAACTATTATTACAACTTAAAATAACTGTTGTCTATTATAATATGTGACCCTGGACCACAAAACCAGTCATAAATTGCTAGGGATTATTTGTAGCAATATCCAAAAATACATTGTATGGGTCAGAATGATTATGCCAAAAATCATTAGGATATCAAGTAAAGATCATGTTCCGTGAAGATATTTTGTAAATTTCCTACTGTAAATGTATCAAAATGTATTTTTTTATAAGTAATATGCATTGCTAGAACTTCATTTGGATAACTTTAAAGGCAATATTCTCAATATTTATTTTTTTTTTTTTTTGCACTCTAAGATTCCATGGGCCAAATATTGCCCCATCATAACAAACCATACATAATTGGAAAGCTTATTTATTCAGATTTTAGATTATGTATAAATCTCAATTTTCAAAAATGGACCCTTATGACTGGTTTTGTGGTCCAGGGTCACATTTATTTAAAATGCAAAGCTGATTTTTTTTGATTACTGATTACTTCTTCAGAAATCATTCTAATATGCTGACTTGATGCTTAAGAAATATTGCTCATTAAAAATGCTGTTAAGATTTTTTTTTTTTTTTTTTTTTTTCCAGAATTCTCTAAAGAAAGGAAAGTTTAAAAAACCTAAATGTCTTTACTGTCACTTTTGATCAGCTGAATGCATCTTTGCTGAATAAAAGTTTCTTCACAACTAAAACATCTTACCAACCCCAAACCCTTAAACAGTAGTGTAACTACTACTGTATTTAAAAATGATTTTACTCAAACAGTGCAGTATTTATTTGCTATTCTATTGAATTTGAAACCTTTCATAACGCCATTGTACTGTTTTGACGTCAATCTGAACAAACTAATAGTCCTTTTGTGTGTTTGTGGTGCAGCGGATCATTACATTGAGTGTTATGGTGAAGACTTCTTGATGGTGAGGAATATGGTTCTGCAGTGCAGGAGTAAAGTTCCTCAGGCCTGCTATACCAGAGGTAAATACGTGCACAGTACAGTCAGCCCAGACTCAAGGTCAGCCTCAGGGCAGTATAAACATTGCATGTTTCTGCATTACACAACCAATGGCATCAGATAAAAACAAGATTTCAAAGAACGCTGGAACGAATTCAAAACAACGATAAGTTATTGATACAGCAAAGCTATAAGGGCGATCAGTGCAATTGTAACTTTTTCTAGCTAAACTCCTGTGATCTTCTAATAAGAAACATTTACATGTACCAACGGTAATAACACAAGGTCATGGATGAATAGAGATAAAAAGCTGCTGTATTTTAAATAAAAACACCTTAAAGTAATAATAATAATAAAGTAATAATATACCTTACTATACCTGATATGGGTAACATAACAACGTAATATAATAACAGATATTGAAAATATAACATTTTTAATATAACATTAACATATATTGTTTAGTTAATAAGCCTTCTAATAGATTCTTCAATCTACGTTTTAAAGATAGAATCTCACAATTCATTCATACTTTTTTTTTCATAACAACCCTTTCAAATCTCAAATCAAAGTATATTTTCAGATAATATATTATTAATGAAAAAAAAGCCTTACTTAAAGATAGAGACTTTAAAGTATATTGTAGTTTACCATAAATGACTGTCAGTGGCCTACATTCAGCAGCGCACTTAAGCACATTTAAAAGACAATAGAATTATAAAATGACACATAAAGATGTACTTAAGTCTTACTAGCTAATCCTACAATTAGAGATTTAAATACATCTTACACGTTGAAGGTGTGATAACTGATCTGAAATCTGATATCTCTCCCACAGCAACCGGAGAGAAAGGCTGCGTCAGTGTGGAGTTCTGTAAAAGGAAAGCCTGGAAATGCTGTTATGAAAACCGGTGCAACGCTTGAACCTGACATAGAGTCTGCTAACTGCTAACTTCATTCATGCCTCATTCATTGTTTTCATTTTATACTCTGACAACAAAACGATTTTATATTGTGATACAAATGACAAAGTAAAAATTTAATTTTCAGTATTCTGTGGTTTTGTGCTTTTACTCAGCCAAGGTTTTGCCGCTAGCACATTACACACGTACACCAACTAAAAAAAAAAAAAACTTGGCCGGTTATTTATTTGCACAACAGAGAACAGACAGTTTTGCTGAGTCAGAAAGCATCTCTCAGTGCGGCTCTCTGTTGGTTTCACCCCAACATAACCTCATTCTCAAACACAGACGGATGAAATCAATAAAGAACACAAACATCATTCAAGTTCTGCAATTTTGCTTGTTTACTGGTCCAAACTTCAAAGTTTACAGGTGCATTAAGTCTGAGGGGTCAAGATTTGGCTGGCATGACTCCATTAGCCCCCTGCTGGTTGACCATCTGGCAGCAAATAACAAATTTCTTCATTGACAGTCATTCAGAATTAGCTGTGCATACTGACAAAAGAAGTTATTTACAAATAACATTTAATTCTAGTTAGATTTACTCAGTGAAACACAATCTTATGACCCTCAAGGGTAGCATCC
Organism: Cirrhinus molitorella; assembly: GCA_033026305.1. Taxonomy (NCBI): domain Eukaryota; kingdom Metazoa; phylum Chordata; class Actinopteri; order Cypriniformes; family Cyprinidae; genus Cirrhinus; species Cirrhinus molitorella. The sequence continues at coordinate 15,177,047 of CM065126.1, read as the reverse complement.
TTAGGTTTCATATTAATTATTTAGAGTCTGTGTAAAGCAATATTAAAAGTATTCTGAGTTTGTCACACCACAAGCAAAAATGTGTTATCAACCACCAAGCCAAATATGAATTAGGAAAAAACATCAAGTAAACAAAATAAGCTATTAAAATCTTGAACAAATAAGCAGTATTCTCTGCTCTCAAATGCTGGGGGCATGTCCACTGTCTGAGATGAAACCACATCCACTCGTGAGAAAGCTCTGACACCTCTCTCAACTGTCAAATACTGCTAAAGGAGACCAAGCTGTTTTGTAAATTATCGCAACCAGGTAGTATTCATTAACGTGAGGAAGGCATAGCTAGCTAGCAAACTGTAGGCTGTAGTAACCATAGGTATAGGACCGTTTCTAAGGACCACTAGCCGTCTGCTATATTGGGAAGTCCGTAAGCAGTGTAAATTGCTGGTGCATCTGCACTGCAACTGTAGTTATATGCATGTATGAATATCTACACTGCCGCTCAAGAGTTTAGGATCAGTCTAAATTCTCCACCATGGCCAAGACCAAAGAGCTGTCCAAGGAGGCAAGATTGTAGACCTACACAAGGCTGGAATGGGCTACAAGACCATCGCCAAGCAGCTTGGTGAGAAGGTGACAACAGCTGGTGTGATTATTCGCAATTGGAAGAAACACAAAATAAGTGTCAATCTCTCTTGGTCTTGGGCAAGATCTCACCTCATAGAGTTTCAGTGATCATGAGAATGGTGAAGAATCAGCCCAGAACTACATGGGAGGATCTTGTCAATGATGTCAAGGCAGCTAGGAGCATAGTCACCAAGAAAACACTGAACGAATGAAATCCTGCAGTGCCCGCATGGTCCCCGTGCAGAAAGCACATGTACATGCCCGTCTGAAGTTTGCCAATGAATAACTGATTGATTCAGAGGAGAACTGGGTGAAAGTGTTATGATCAGATGAACGCCAGAACACCATAACCACCGTCAAATATGGAGGTGGAAACATTATGCTTTGGGGGTTTCTGCTAAGGGGACAGGACAACTACACCACAACAAAGGGACGATGGACGTAGCCATGTACCGTCAAATCATGGGTGAGAACCATTGAAAATGAGTTGTGGATGGGTATTCCAACATGACAATGACCCAAAACACAAGGCCAAGGCAACAAATGAGTGGCTCAAGAAGAAGCACATTAAGGTCCTGGAGTGGTCTAGCCAGTTTCCAGACTTTAATGCCATAGAAAATCTGTGGAGGGAACTGAAGGTTCGAGTTGCCAAACGTCAGCCTCAAAACCTTTATGTCTTGGAGAGGATCTGCAAAGAGGAGTGGGACAAAATCCCTCCTGAGATGTGAGCAAACCTGGAGGACTACTACAAGAAACGTCTGACCTCTGTGATTGCCAACAAGGGTTTTGCTAAGTCATGTTTTGCGAAGGGGTCAAATTTTTTTTTAAATGCATTTTCTGGATTTTTTTTTTTTTTATTCTGTCTCTCACTGTTAAAATAAACCTACCATTAAAATTGTAGACTGATCATTTCATTGTCAGTGGGAAAACGTACAAAATCAGCAGGGGATCAACACATTTTTTTCTGTATTTCAATTTAAAATAACAGTTTATTTTATATATATATATGTTAATACATTTTAAAATGTTATTTATTCATGTGATAGAATGTTAAATTTTCAGCATCATTAGTCTTCAGTGCCACATTATCCTTCAGAAATCATTTTAATATGATGATTTATTATCAATGTGGAAAACAGTTGTGTTGTGCTTAATGTTTTTTTGGAAACTGTGATACTTTTTTCAGGATTATTTGATCAATAAAAGGTTAAAAAGAAAAACAATTATTTAAATAGAAAGGTTTCCTAACAATATACGCTGCTGTTCAAATGTTTGGAGTCAGTACATTTTTATTATTTCTTTTCTTTTTATTTTTCTTGGTTTATTCACCAAGGATGTGTTAAATTAATAAAAAGTGATAGCATAGATTTACATTGTTAGAAAAGATTATATTTTGACTAAATGCTGTTCTTTTAAACTTGTTATTCATCAAGGAAATCTAATAAATTATCATATTAGAATGATTTAAGAAAGATCATGTGACACAAGACTGGAGTGACAGCTGATGAAAATTCAGCTTTGCATCAGAGTAATAAATTATATTTTAAAGTGTATTCAAATAAAAAGCATTATTTTATATTGTAATAATATATTTGCAATATTACTGTTTTTTTTTTTTTTTGCATTTCTGATCCAATAAATGCAGCCTTGATGAGCATAAAAGACTGTTACTGATCCCAAACTTTGGAGTGGAAGTATAATTATTATATGAAGTGGCAATTAATTTTAAGCTTCATATATATATATATATATATATATATAGTTGAAGACAAAATTATTAGCCCCCTGTGAAAGTTTAGTTTTTTTTTTTTTTTAGAATATTTCCCAATTGATGTTTAACAGAGCAAGAGAATGTTTTCACATTATTTCCTATTGTTTTTCTTTTTCTAGAGAAAGTCTGATTTCTTATAGTTGCTTGAATAAAATAATAAATAAACTGCTAAGCTCAATATTATTAGTCACCTTAAGAAATTATTAGTTTGATTAGCTATAGAACAAACCACTGCTGTCAATGACTTGCCAAATTAACCTAATTTGCCTGATTAACCTAGTTAAGCCATGCTCTTTAAGCTGAGGATTAGTATCTTGCAAAAAAAATAGTAAAATAATATGCACTGTCATGGCAAAGACAAAACAAATTAGTTTGCACTTGAGAGAAAGAATTATTAATGCTCATAAAGATGGAGAAGGATACACACGTTTAACAAAGCATTTTCAAGTGTCAAGAACTGCAGTGAGATGCATTATCAAGAAGATTAAAGAGACCAACACAGTGGAGAACAAGACGGGCAGAGGCAGGAAGTGAAAGATTCAAAAACTTTGGAAAGAAAACTAGTGAGAGAGGTTTCTAAAGACCCAAGAACAACTGCCAAGACACTAGTGAATGACCTAGCCAAGTCTGGAACTGATGCATCAACGAAGACAGTCACTAGAGCCCTTCACAGGAATGAACTGCGAGGTTGCTGACCAAGAAAGACTCCACTTCTGAAGAAGAGACACCTCCAAGCTAGAATGAAGTTTGCTACAACCTGGGGGAATGTGATGCACACTGGAAATGTGTCCTTTGGTCAGATGAGACAAAACTAGAGCTTTTTGGCCATAGAGATGTTGCCTATGTTTGGAGAAAGAAGGAAGAGGCATTCAACCCCAAGAACACCGTTCCCACAATGAAACATGGTGGTGGAAGTATAATGCTGTGGGCATGTTTCAGTGCGTTTGGAACTGGGAATCTCGTCAGAGTTGAAGAAAACATGAAAAAGGAAGAGAATAAGAAGATTTTGAAAGACAACCTCAGACAGTCTGCAAGAAAACTTGATTTGGGTCGACATTTTGTCTTCCAGCATGATAACGACATCTTTCTGTTAAACAACACTTGGGAGTTATTTGAAAACTAATATAATATTTTATAAGGGGCTAATAATTTTGTAAATAGTATTGTATATAGATAGATAGATGCTTGTGTCACAGGGTTAAATCACAAACTCTGATTCAAACTCTAAGTTGATAGAGAACATTTATACTGAGCTTTGTGAGGCCAGTGAACCTGACCTAAACCAGGTTGGTATTATTTTTTTTGTCAACGTAAAACTTGCTCTGCAACTTTGAATTTGTCCTTCTCGCTTCGTGCTACAGGCCACAAATGTCACCAAAGTCACCAAAACTTAATGTTTTGGCTCTCTAAACTTACTGGAATGATCTTTTTTTTTTTTTTTTTACTGAAGTATAAGAAATAATAAACATAACATAAAATCACAATAAACAAACAAATAAATAAATTGATAGTTTTTATTTTATCGAAGACAGTGGTATGACATTTATTTAAAAGAAAAATTGGGATCACACCTGAGACTTTCGTGCCCAAATTTGTCCATGAAGGACAAATTAAGAGCTGCTTTACGAAGGACGCTTAAGGGTTTATCAGAACATATTTTATTTCAAGCGTGGAAGGATGTCAATACACACAATTTTTGAAGTTGAAGTCCATCGAAATTAACTACTTTCCTGTCTGATTTGTTTGTCGGACAAAATGACAGATTCAGCATTATGATTGGTCAGATCACCTGTCAGTCAAGCTCATTGAAAGGTCAACTGCCTTTACACAGACTTTAACACTAATTCTGAAAATTGAATAAACAAAGTAAATTCAAGTAATAAGTAGTAAGTAAATTATTGCTAAATTAGCCAAACATAATGCTTTTTTTTTTTTTTGATAATCCAGTAAAGATGAAATCATTTGCAGGGTGGGGTTTGCACTTACCTTGTTTGAGGGAAAAAACAAACACACCTATTTTAGATTCCTGGGATGCACTGGTGTTGAACTCTATAATTCCACCTACTGGTGGGGTGTTGCTTACACTATTGTGGAAATGCATTATTCACAGGTGCATTTGTCACACATGACTCATTTATTACTCAACCAAAGTGTTGAATTACGGAGTCTGAAAGGAATAGTTGACCCCAAAATGAAAATTTACTTAAAATGTACTCATTCTCAGTCCAGCCAAGATGTAGATGAGTTTGTTTCTTCATTAGAACAGAAATTTAGAAATCACTTGCTCACCAGTGGATCCTCTTGAGTCCAAACAGCTGATAAAAACATCACAATAATACACAAGTAATCCGACTCTAGCACATGAACATCTTGTGAAGTAAAAAGCTGCATGTTTATAAGAAACAAATCTGTCATTAAGGCATTTTTGAACTTTAAACTGTTGCTTCTGTCCTTATACTACGGGGGGGTCATTGAATGCTTGAATCTGATCGGCCGACGAGCGTTCTGAAGGTGTGCATTATTTTCAGGGAAATGCGCTGCGAACGTAGTTCCAGGCAGGTATTAGCCGCTTTACAGACGCACACACATAACAGTTAGTGATTGGAAGTTCAGATCATTTTATCGACTCAGACCTTTGAGTTCCGTCCAGCAAAATGAACAAATCTTTTTTTGAGTCATTTCGTTCATTCCGTTCATTTTAACAAAATTAAAATGTTATGTGTTACTTCCCTAACACATCTACTGCTTACACAAACATTGATCACACTACAAACAAGAAAACTATAATGCTATAAGAAACAGAAAAGATTAATTCATTGTTTACCTGGGTCTTTAGTCTATGATTAGCTCACCTCACCTCTTATCTGACAAGTTTTCGAGTGTGAATCGTTCGTCCATCACATGACAGCCCTGTAAGCTTAACCAGTAGCAGTCTGAGCCGAAAAGAGTATTGATTAGTTCATCTCTCAAGTTCGGGTTCAAGTCATTCGTTCATCACGTGACAGCTTCATTTAGATGAACGAACGACTCGAAAAACGTCTTGGTTACGTATGGTAACCCTCGTTCCCTGATGGAGGGAACGGAGACGTTGTGTCGAAGTGACGACTAGGGGTCGCTCTTGAGAGCCCGAATACCTCTGACAGCTTTGAGAAAAGGCCAATGAGAATTGGTATGCAGTATTTGCATAGCCCGCTCCGCCCCGGAGATCCGGGCATAAGAGGGGGGGGGCTAGGCAATACTCATTGTTCTGATCTGAGGAGCCGAAGCACCCGGCTACACTCAGAGGCGGTCCGAGGTTGTGGCAAGGGGGACACAACGTCTCCGTTCCCTCCATCAGGGAACGAGGGTTACCATACGTAACCAAGACGTTCCCCGTCTGTCGTTCACGTTCGACGTTGTGTCGGTATTCGTGTGGAGAATACACTTGAGGGCTCGCACTAGGGGAGCACAACAAGGGGACGATCCTGAGGCAGGCTCCGCATGAGGAGAGACTGCTGAGCTCAGGGTCGGAGACCCTGAGCTCGAAGTTTTGTCTTAAGGGAAACACCGCATCTCTGGGAGTATAGGTGGAGATACACACATGGGGCCTCATTACGAGCCACTACATGTGGGGCACCAACCTAATATGAGAGTTCACAAGAGGCAACCTAACCTCATATTAGATTCTGATAGCTAGTTCCTCCGCTGAACATAGCTACGTTGCGGGTGCAACATGATGGAAATTGTCGTTCAGGGTTCACGCCAGGAAACTTACTGAACTGGGGAAGCGTCATCACCCGTGGGGAACGACGCTTCAGCAAGCTTCTACACCGTGTCAGCTTCAGGAGTTACTGGGCTTGCGTTCAGGACTCCCGAAGAGACTGGTTCTACACGCAGATTGTAGAACCTGGCAAACGTGTTAGGTGTAGCCCAACCTGCAGCTCTGCAAATGTCTGTTAAAGAGATTCCGTTCGCCAGCGCAACCGACGCTGCGACGCCCCTGGTGGAGTGGGCGTGCACCCCCAGCGGGCAGGGCACCCCTGTGGCCTGGTAGGCCAAACGAATCGCATCCACAATCCAGTGGGAAATTCTTTGTTTGGAGACAGCTTTCCCCTTCTGCTGTCCTCCAAAACAGACAAAGAGTTGACTCGACCGTCTGATAGCTTTCAGTACGTTCCAAGTAAATGCTCAGGGCACAGACTGGGCATAACAAGGAGAGGTTGGGGTCGCCTTCCTGAGAAGGGATAGCTTGCAGAGTGACCACCTGGTCCCTGAAGGGAGTGGTGGGCACTTTGGGCACATAACCGGGGCGGGGTCTCAGGATAACGTGAGAGTTAGCCGGCCCGAATTCGAGGCACGAGTCACTGACGGAGAGGGCTTGGAGGTCTCCCACTCTTTTGATCGATGTGAGCGCAGTCAGGAGAGCCGTCTTTTGGGAGAGAGCACTGAGTTCGACTGACTGGAGCGGCTCAAAGGGATCTGACTGTAGGCCCCGGAGGACCACAGACAGATCCCAAGAGGGGACAAGGCGCGGTCTGACGGGGTTCAGCCTGCGTGCACCTTTAAGGAATCGTATAACCAAATTGTGCTTCCCAACCGATCTACCTTCCACCAGGTCGTGGTTAGCGGCAATAGCGGCTACCTGGACCTTAAGTGTTGATGCAGAAAGGTGTCTATCCAGTCCTCCTTCGAGAAAGGAAAGCACCGTTCGGATGCCACATCTCCGTGGGTTCTCCCCCCGGGAGGAACACCAGTTTGTGAATTTGCGCCATCTGAGGTCGTACAGCCGCCTCGTGGAGGGAGCTCTCGACTGCAACAGTGTTTACCACTGCCAATGGGAGATCTCTGAAATCCTCCTGGTCGTGTCCAGGGACCATACGTGGAGGTTCCAGAGATCTGGGCGCGGGTGCCATATCGTGCCTTTCCCCTGTGAAAGGAGGTCCTTCCTCAGGGGAATGCTGAGTAGAGACGCTGCTGCTGAACACTTTTAAGAGATGCACAGACTCACGAGTTTAATCTCTCTTTAATCTCTCTCTTTTAATCTTATTCACAATAGTGGTTAAGGACAAAAAACAGACGAATGCCTTGAAATATATCATCTGATTGATGTCTTGAGGTGTGGTAACCGTAGTATAAGCGGAATAACTGACTTTGGTCCGTTGAATTCCTAGCAAGTAATGCATACCCGAGGTGGTGATGCGGCCACGGTGCGAAGCCCATCATCAGTTATACCTTACATAATCAACACTTCCACTGCCTTCAGTCAAAAAGTCTCTCCCCTGTTGTCTTCTTATATCTAAATCCACTGACATTTTTATTTTTATTTTTTAAAGAACTGTTTTGGACCTTTTTCACTTGTGAACTTATTTGAGTTTTGATATTTGATATTTATGCTGTGGATATTTCTCTCCTGATTCAGATGAGACAACTTTTTCACTTGAAGAACGCAACCGTTTTGGGAGAAGACGCAAGTATTTTGCGAATGAACGCAACCGTTCTTGGGGAGAACACAAAACTTTTACAAAATAACTCGTTTTGCAAGGGAAAGCAAAGTTTCTCAGAAGAACGCAAATGTTTTGTGAATTAAAGCTAAATTGCTCAGGGGAATGCACTACTTTTGCAAAAGAACACAAACGTTTTGCGAGAGAACGCAAAGTTTCTCAGAAGAACATCACCGTTTTGGGAGAAAACGCAAATGTTTTGCGAATGAATGCAATCGTTCTCGGGAGAACAAAGCTTTTACAAAAGAACACAAATGTTTTGCGACAGAATGCAAAATTTCTTAGAGGAATGCAAATGTTTTGCAAATGAACAAAATTTCTCAGAGGAACGCAATACATTTACGAGAATCAAATCAGTTCAGAAACAAGAAACAGAAACAAAGTCATTAACATCTTGGAATGGCTGAGGGTAAGTCAGTTTTCATCAAATTTTCATATTTTTCCCCTTTAAAGAGATACAGTAAGTAGTATTCAGCTAGTCATGTGAGTACACAACTTTAATTCATTAAGTGTCACCGGTGGGCCCTGTGGTGCTCTTTTATTCGTTGTTATTTTCATCACGTTTTTTATCACATAGATTATATATCATTTAAAAAGCTTAAAACCTCAGAATTCACCCCCCACCCCCCCAAATAAAACTTTGGTTTACATTGTCTCCTCCCCTTAGTGGGTGGAATCAAGTGTCATATTACAAAATGTATTACTGTCTTTTAGAATCAAGACTGTTTGTAATCTTGACAAAATCTGAGTCTCAGAATTCCATATTTGGTGGTTATTTTTTTACAGAAGTAATACTGACAGAGAAATTTAGACATTTGTGACAGAAAAATGCATTTGATGGCACCCAGTGTCTGTTCGTAGTATAAAGCCCTAAATAAAATCTCACAGGAACCTTACATTTTTTTTTATCAACTTCAAATTTGGAACATAACATATTTAGACACAAGGGTTTAATTTTATAGCAGTTTTGGATTAAAAAAATATTTATTTTATATAAAATAATAAAACAAAAATTGGTACAGTGCATTTTCTTTACAGTAAATTTAAAGGTGCAATATGTAAGATTGACATCTAGCGGTTGAAATGGGTACTGCAGTCCAAATTCATAACACTGGAGAGAACCATTTCTACTCAGACTCGGCGCTCATGCCGGTTTGCTAGATGCACTGTAATTTTGATGAGTTGATTTACTGTGTTTTAATGTTCTTTTGCTCATAGATCATTATGCAGTATGTAATATTGCCAGCTAGCGGTTGAAATGAGTACTGCAATTCTGTCCCGGAATGCACATTTCAGAGTAGAATTACTGGCTATAGCATTAGTTTCCATCTACAAACATATGCTTATTATGCTATTCTTTTGGCTTAAGAAGAGTCAAAAACTTACATATAGGACCTTTAAACATCTATAACTTTTTGATACTTTAATATTTTGAACTTCTGCCGTAATCTGCGGATTGTCTTCTTAAAAAACGGTTTGTATTCCAAAGCATTCATGAATTATAACAACTTAAGTTTGGATAGTGCACTTTCATGTCTATGCTCAAAAATGGGGGGTGACACTTAAAGGGTTAAACTTATTTGTCACATCTGTACTATTCATTCAGGTGTTCACCAGTGGCGGCTCGTCAGGGCAGGCAGGGGAGGCACGTGCTTCCCCAAAATTTTGAAGTGAAAATGGGAGATTAATGTTAAATTTAATATTAATAAAATTCACAATTCATCAAGGTCATGTTTCAGAATGTGCATGTTTTTGTTTGTAATTTCATATACAAGTGACTGAAGTTAAAAAAGCACCTCTTTTCTGTCGCAAATGTGCCGTTCTTGTGCCTCCGTTGGTAACAAAAAATTAGCCAATCACCATCGAGTGTTTACTTTCAGTACTTTTCGGTATGTGTGCCATTTTCTTTACGTTTCTTTACGTTTTGTGACTCAAAGCAACCAAAAAGCCATTTTAATGGGGTTAAGCAAATACTAATAACTTACTAATAGTAACAATCGACAGGGATCGCCAGACCAATAGAATTAGTGTGCCTCCTCTATTTTAAAACCCACGAGCCGCCACTGGTGTTCACATTAGAGAGAGAGATGTAGAATTTGTAATGGACAAATTACTCCATGGCATCTCCAAGAGAAAAACACAACAACTGTTTTCAAAATGTTTCTTTATTTTCTAAATTCTTCAGTATTTTCTGCCCACTGGCAGGAATGCATAAGAGACAGATTGGCTCAAACTTTGTCACAAGAAAGAAAAAAAAAATTGCCTTTTCAGATTTTGTTAACATCATTGAATCATTTGCATAATCAGGATCATCATTGTGGGTTTTCATAACTGTTATTCTGTTTATCAGAAAAGCTTAGTTTCATGATATAATCAGATGCCCTGCAAACAGCAAAGCATTTTTAAGTCCAGAGCTGTACTCAAGCCCAACATTTCCTCTAAGTGTAGATACAATCACCAGCTGGACTTTTCAATTCCCTCTCTCTCCCTGTGTTTGGAAATTAGCTTTTGGATATGATCAGATATAAAAACACAAACAGCAGTCTCCTCAATAGTAAACACCAATACACTGACATCAACAGCTTCTGCAAAGTTTCACTCTTGAGTTTTTTTGAATACTCTCTCAAAATACCCAAAACCACACACCATTCTTTTCAATATCAAATACCAAGGCAAATAATCTATGACATAAAAAAAAAACACATTTCTGTATGCAACGGTCCATTCAGCTAACCGGTTTCAGATAAACGAGTATGTTCTTGGAAGTGACAGGTCTATAGAAAAGCCCTGGAGTCTCCAAATTGAGAAATATCCAGGTAGAGCAACACCGGCCACAGTGCAAAAAATCCTAAAATCTGAACTCATGCCACAAGGCCACTACACCTGCATCTGCAGGAAGACAATCCCCTAGCTTTTCCAAGGATGGAAACAAACATGAATCATCGCCCCTCCATTTCAGAGAACCTCCTTACTAACAAAAAAGTTATATACATACAGGTACACCAATATATACACAATAAAGCCAGCCCTGAATGCAACAACAAAAGTCTGTGAAAGACTGACATCCTCGTTTGCAACTTGTGGTAAGCTTCTGAGAGTTGCCCTTTTGATATCAATGGGGTCCTGAGGCCAGACGTTCAGGAGAGCCAAGCTAGTGACCTCAAAAAGTATTCTGATACTTAAGTCACACTTAAAAATGTCACTTTCCCAAGCCACTTGTTAATGATTTTTAATAACTTGTGTTTTATTGATTTTTAGTGGATGTTTTTAGCCAAGTAGAGAATCACATTACCTGTCAACATCATCTACTAACAGTTGACTTATTTCTTCATTTCGAACTTCATTCAAATGCTTTTTTTTTTAAATGTTTTGCTTGAAAAGTGTGCTTGCACTGTTTCAGTAATCGAAATGCTTTACGTTACTAATGCAATGCAAATTTTTAAGTGTGGCTTAAGTTTTCTACTGTATAGAACAAGACAAAAACATCAAACATGGAAGCCCATGGAAAACCTAACGAAGGCAATCTCATGGAAAACCTCCCCACTTGCTTAAAAAACTGAGTAATCCATAAAGTGTACATAAAAAAAGGTATAAAAAGTTAACTGCAGACCAGCTGAGGGGCGTTCAATTCACTGTCTACAGCGCAAACGTTGCATAAACACACCAACACCACAAAAACAATCAGGTATCATTCCATCTACTTATCTAAACGTTGCTAAAGCCACCTAAGTCCACTATTGCATCCATTTCATGCACTTAAAAACACACCTGGATCAGACACACATGAATTTGAGGCATTTGGCTAAAATACTGAGTATCTGAATGCTGATGTGTATCATGTTATACACACTACAGAAGATTGTCATTCTTTCACAACTTAAAAAAAACAGGACGAAAACCCAAATTACTATAAATGTGTATTTGAACCAGGTTTCTCAATACCATATGCACAGCATCGCATCCTAAAATCTGAGCGTGTAAACCATGCTTTCTCATGCCTTTGTACACAGAGACTGCACATACAATGTGTTTTTATACTCTGCAGTGCTTCTAAGTATTAAAGTTGCTTCCAAAAGCTGGTTTGAGAGTTGTTTTGATGTCTCTTCTGGTGTAATATTGATGATTTAGGTTTCCGTTCATCAAGCAGCACTGGAGGGAATCTCTCTCAGCAGCTGTGCTCTTGTGTTTCTCTGATACTGATTCATTTTTGAGAAAAGAAACACTTCATCTAAAGATATCAGAGCCTCTGAATGCTGTTAAATCTTCAATGAGCTTCTATTTCATCCATATCTCCATGCATTTTTGAGGGAAACACACAAAGGCCTGGGAGAGCATCCTCTTACAAAAAAAGTACTGTGGCAGTACCATGGAACAGTACCATGGTATCATATGGTAATACCCAATTATATTTTAATGCTTTTGCATTCTCATGTTCGCTCACAAATCTTTTGTGATGGAAGTCATTTAAGTTGGGAAGAAAAACAGTTTTTCGAGGGGAACGAAAAAGTTCTGGGAGAAAACAGAAATGTTTTGCAAATGAACACAAGCACATTACATTTAGAAAAGAACAAATGTTTTGTGATGGAAAGCAAAGTTTCTCAGAAGAACGCAACCGTTTTGGGAGAAGACGCAAATATTTTGCTAGTGAATGCAATCGTTTTCAGGGAGAACACAAAACTTTTACCAAAAACACAAATGTTTCGCAAGAGAACACAAAATTTCTCTAAAGGAACGCAACAGTTTTGGGGAAAAAACGCAAACGTTTTGCGAATGAATGCAATTGTTCTCGGGAGAACAAAACTTTTACAAAAGAACACAAATGTTTTGTGAGAGAATACTAAATTTCTTAGAGAAATGCAAACGGTTTGCGAGAAAAGCAAATGTTTTGCAAATGAACAAAATTTCTCAGAGGAACGCAATAGATTTACGAGAGAATGCAAAAGCATTGAAAAATAATTCATCCTTTCATCTTATCACCATATATGTGTATATAATAAGATGCCATATTCAGATATTATGATCCTGTCAATGTCAAATAATTGCCCAAATTACCTAAATTAGACCAATATGGTACAAATAATACCATGGTATTACCATGGTACTTTCTGGTACTGTTTTTGTAAGCGTAACAAAAAGGAGTGGAGAAAAACATTATTTCATCCTCTGACTTTCTTTCTCTTTTGGACTCCAAATAGAATGATCCTGAGAAAATGTGAGGGAGAGAGGGGGAGGGCGATCGCCCTTTCGGCGGAATGAAAGAAGCAGCGACTCGCGCGCACATACACACTCACTCACGCACATTTAAGACTCGTTTAATCTTTCGTTTCTCTCATACGATAAAAAACAAGAACATCTCTGTCCAATGAACAAAATGACAAGAAAAACAGTCCCAAAATGAAACCTAAAAACAATTCAGTCTCAGTGAGAAGAGAGTCATTTGGATGCAAGGTTAAAACGGATGGTAAGAATACAGAGGAGGTTCACCAGTTCAAAAGAGGAAACTGAGGGAGATGTGAGGGTGGTGTGGCATCTTCAGACTGGCGGGTGAGACTGAAATTGGGGGTTTTAAGAAAATACTTGGTTATTGCCATGCAGACCCCATTTTGAGGCAGGTCAGGCTTGTGTGTGAGTGTGTATTTGTTGTGTTCGTGCTGAATGAAGTGCTCTGGTGTTTATGGCTATTCTTCTGTAAAGCGGCGATAATTGTGCCAAGTTGAAATTCAAGATGTCAGTGACCATGACGATCTGCAGAAGCAGCTTGAATTGTTGAGGTCCTTGAGTCCGACCAATGAGCCAGGTGCACCTGCCTGGTGTCACCAGATATAGACGTCCTGTAGTCTTTGGCTCAGGGACAGATGCTATGCAAGCACGCAAATCAGCTTTACATGCAGTCCTCCACCGATGTTCACAGAGAGTGAGAGAATCCCAAAAAATTAACATCATTTACCTCATGTTGTTCCAAACCTGTATGACTTGCCTTGCCTAACAAATAAAATTATATTTTGAAGAATGAAAGTCAAATTGGTCTATTGTTGATTTGGACCCAACTGACTTCCGTTGTATGGACAAAAACAGTTGAAAGACCCCCAAAAGATATTCAAAACATCTTCGAAAGATCTTCAAAACATACTCAAAAGATCCTCGAAAAAAATCTTCAAAAGATCTTCGAAAGATTTTCGACAGATCTTTAAAAGATTTTTGAGAGATCTTTGAAAGATCATTAAAAGATTTTCAAAAGATCTTCTAAAAATTCTTGAAAGATTTTGGAAAGATCTTCTAATGATCCATGAAAGATCCAATTTGGACATCTTCGAAAGATTCTCAAAAGACTTTCTAAACATTTATTAAACATCTTCAAAACATTTATAAAAAAAAATTTGTTTTTTTAACAGAAGAAAGTCCGTCATACAGGTCTGGAACTGCATGAGGATGAGTAAATAAATACAGAACGTTCATTTTTGTGTGAGGAAAGTATAGAAAAGGTTTAGTAGTTTTTGAATTTTTAAACTTAATTTATCAATAGTTACTGATCCTTAATCAATAAGTGCATTGATGCATATGCCAAATGCCAATAAATTGCATATGTCTATTTTTATGTTGTAATTGTCCATTGGCCTGTTTATATGGACATGCACTGTGTTTATATCCAAATCTAGTAAATCATTTTTTTTTGTTTTTCTCTCTTTTTTTTTGATGTGTCACAGTTACTGATGAGTCAATGCATTTAAGCATTAGTGTTTGTGTGGTAGTGTGTGTGTGTGTGTGTGTCAGTGTAAACTTAGGTGCGCTAAATTATTCCAAAGATTTTTAACTACACATTCCAAATCTCTCACCATCCAACCCAAACCAATGCCTCCACAACCACATCTACTGAATTTCAACAAAACAACAAACTAAGACACGAAACGAAAATCTTGAAAGGATAAAAACTGAGGAGACCCTGCTTTTTGTAATCCGACGGGAAGGCTGCAGTGACATGCTGGTGCCTTTGGGCGGGCTATTAAGCAGGCAAGAGAAGGGGTCGGACTGCCTTATAAGGGCGGGTTAAAGGTCGTGCCCTCATCACTGGGTGTGGCCGTATCGTCGCTAGGCTCTAGGCTGTCCTTGGGGCTCAGGGTGCTGTCGGATGGGGGCGTGGCATCATCCGAAGGGGGCGGAGTTTCGGGGGAGCCGTCCTGTTGTCCATTAGGAGTAACCGTGTGCAGGGGTTCAGGAGGAGTGGGAGGGGGAGTGTTGGTGTTGGGTTGGGTGTTGATGGGTAGTGAGGCTGGCACCGGCATGGGCTCAGTAGGAGTGTGGGGAACGCTGGGTACCGACGCCAGGGTGCGAGGGGTGGAGTTGTGAAGCAGGGAATCGCCCAGGCCCAAGCTGGAGTCGCTGTGCACCAAAGATGAGGTCTTCTCCACCAGACGCCACTGCATGATGCTCATGTCCTTGCCACCCGTTGAAACCAAGTGACTGTCACTGTGGATGAAGCTCACGTTTGTTACGTGACTGCTGTGAGCACTGTACTTGTGGCTTGGGGCCTGCAAATAAATAATAAAACTAATAACATTTCTGATAAAGAGACAAAATGGTTCAAACACTCACTGATGCTCCAGAAGGAAAAAAAAAACCCAATGCATTAAGAGCCAGGGGTGTAAACTTTTGAACAGAATGAAGATTGAATGAAAATTGTTCTTATTTTGCCTAAAAATCTTTTTTTTTTTAATTTAGTACTGCCCTTCAGAAGCTATAGAAGATACTCACATGTTTCCTAAAAGACAAAGTAAGTTTAATTTAACCTGACCTTCAAATTCCAAAGTTTTCAAAAGGCTCTTGTTTCTTTCTGAAGCATCAGTGAGCATTTGAACCTTCTGTAATAGCTGCATATGAGTACCTCAGTTGTCCTCAGTTCTCAAAATAATACAGTCATTGTTTGAAAGGGTTCAAATACAAAAAATCTTATAATTACATTTCCAAAGTAACCTTCCCAACCCTGTATTTTACAAACAACTAATACTCAAATGGAAAAGTAAAGATACTCTTTAAAATATTGTAGTAAAGTGACGTGACAGACCTTCGGTCTTGAGCAAGGGTACTGGAAAAGGTGCACTTTACAGAAGTCATCAGCCAAAGCGATCACCTTCCTGTTGTGAGATCGGACAAGGGCATTGATATCTGTCCCATCTGAGCCCTCCGGCCAAACACCTGTCACACAGCAATCAGCAAAAGCACATCAGCGCACAACAATGGGCTGTAACTAGCTAGCAGACACACTACAAACTTAACAACATTTATCAGTAACCTGTCAGTGCCTCAGGTTGAAGCTTTTCCAGGAACAAAGTGATACTTCCCAATATGATGAAATGGTGAGGCACAGAAGTACACAATGAAGATGTTTCATTCAGTCATTACTCATCATCCTTTAGTCCCTATCTTTTTATGTTGAGAAATATGGTTTATTAACCTATTTTTTTAAATAAACCCTATTTTTTTTTTATTTAGATTTTTTGTGTTTGATAAATGCACTTTCATGTTGATGGTAATTAAATATACTTTTAAAACCAGTTTTAAACTGCTACCAAGAAGTAAGAAACTTGAAATCCTTACTAACTGTAACAGGAGAAGATATTTTTGAGCTCCTCACTATAATATCCATAAGCAAATAGACACCTCACCACGTTCAAAAACAATGATCATGAATGGATTGGAGCCTGCAACAAGATTGCCAGCAGGAGGCAGAAGAACATCAGGTACAGGAATCTCTCTCACACACAGTTTTCTATAGCATCACATTCACTGTACCGCTTTAATCTGTTGGCTCAGTGCTAGGGAATTTGTACAATTCAACTAAATATTTTTCCAGTCTAATAAAGTGCTAAAATATGTGGAGCTGTGGTCAGGACTGGACTGGCTTTATTTAAAAGCACCCTGTGAGAATGTGCTCCAGTATTACAGACACACACCAGACGGCATGCTATGCTGACAGATAAAGTTAGTTTGTGGGCTGAACTACTTTTGGTTTCTGTAATCGCCCTGCTTAGACATGAAGTCACTCAGAATGTGAGAGAAATTAGTATGACAGAGCTCCAAAGACACAAGGAAAGTGAGATGAAATATGCTGCAAGGAGAGAACAGCTGACTGATAGTCAGACTATAAATAAAGGTGATGTGCAAAATTTGTCCCCAAAAATGAGCTAAATATGATAAAGCCAGAGGATTTGCATATACTAGATTACTAAATAGATCTAGTAGGCTATACTAAAAAGGTTATAGCTATAGTAAGTCATAATTTACTTGTCATAGTAGAAAAACAATGGAAGTCTGGTTTTTCCTCATTTAGACTGCCAAGTGTGTTGGTTTGTGTGACTAAGACCCCCTCAAGACTAAACCACTGGCAGGAAATGAGTGTGAAATAGAGCAAAGAGTTCAAATACCAGCCAAGCGTTTGGAAGAAACAAACCTGACACGCAAACACGTATAATCCTGCTACATTAAGTAAGCGTTCGTCTAGTCAATTTAAAGTCATGTGTTTGATTTTCATACAAAGTTGTTTAAAAATAAAGAGAGTGACAGATTCTTCCAGCAATAATACTCTACAGATACTGACCAAAGACGTGGAATCCTAGCACGCAGGTATACGAGGCCCAGTCGATGTCCTTGCACTCAGAGCGGTTACGAATCAGCTTACAACCGTTTGGAATGTCCCCTGTGGAAGAAGGAAAACAAGTTGTCAGGAAAATCTGGGATGTGGTGCAAAATTGAATTTTTTCGACAGCCTTTGGTTCAAAAACAAAAAGTGCAAACACAAACCACAAGCTGAATCAGTAATGAAGTATTCTCCAAAACCAATGAAACAAAAATTAAATATGATTGGAGATGAATGTTTTTCAGAGGAAGCGAGCCAGAGAGGGCTTGTTGCGGTCGTCCACTTACAGTAAAGGATTTCGTAGTCTCCTGAGTTGGACATGATGAACTTGTTGTCGGGGGACCAGTCAAGATGTGTAATGTAGCTGGAATGTCCCTGCAGACAGAGATTAAAAGATTTTAGAAAGAAAACAGCTCTTTTACAGCATTTTCAATAATCAGATCACAGAGCTGCTCCAGCGTCAATGGAACACAAATGTGGACATTTTGCAGAATATCGAAGCTCATCTTTTCATTGCAATGAATTTGAGAGTGATTCCAACTGTTTAGTTTCAAAAAGCACACACAAAAAAAAAAATACATTCAACCTATACAATCTAAGACATCAAAAGCCACACAATGTCTTTGTTTGGGTCATTCTGGGATTTTGTAATATTTCAGTTTTTAAAGTGGTGGTTCACCAAAATTAATTGTTAGAAGCTTTTCACAAAACTTTGGGATGCCTATTATAATGAATACAAATAATTATTGCATTTTAATATTTTTTTAGCATAAAATAATGTCTTATATCTATCTTAAACCAAGCATTTTGTCATGTCCCTGAGGCGTCCCTGAGGAGTTTGTACTTAAAAAATGATTAACCAAATGTGCATAGTGCATGTGAGTTTTGGCAACAATGTAAGCATTTATTTGTGCTTACAAATAAAAATTGCAAAATAGTTTATATAAAAAAAAAGGCTTTAAAGTTAATGTCCCTAACCATTTTACAGCCATAATAATTTATACTCCACTCTTATGTGACATAATGGACCATAAATGACATCATCCAGGTCTCGTTAACAATGGTGCAGAAAATGATTAGTAGAATCATACTTTTTGTTTATATTTTTGAGGCATGTTATAGTCAGGGAGGGTACTGTAAAGCTTAACAACTCAACTCCGTCACATAGAAGTAAGATGGAAAATTATTACTTTTTCAACATTTACTTTAATTCATAAGTATATACAATGTACTTATTTTATTGCTGCCATATATGGTCTACTCTG
This sequence comes from Cirrhinus molitorella, assembly GCA_033026305.1. NCBI lineage: Eukaryota > Metazoa > Chordata > Actinopteri > Cypriniformes > Cyprinidae > Cirrhinus > Cirrhinus molitorella. The sequence continues at coordinate 15,158,276 of CM065126.1, read as the reverse complement.
CTACACTACATGAGGAGCAGTGGCCATTTTGAGTGAAAAGCCACAACCCTGTCACAAATATATGTATTTTTCATTGTTACGGGGTTGTAAACTTGTGACAGGGTGGAGTTGTTTGCTTTATTTATTAATAATTTTAATTAAAAAAATATAAAATAGTCATGGTTTAAGTAAATATATATACTTCAAAATCATGACGATGCATATTTTTGCTTTAAATAGAATTTTTGTTGTAATATGTCCCCTAAACGTTCAACCCTGTCACACCATATCACATTAATATTTTAGAAAAATATAGGGAAGACAATTAACAACAAAAGTATTTCTTGCTGATTACCATCTGACATGTTAAGGGCTAAAACAGTAAATGTGGTTTTAGTTGAAATTTTACATTAAAACTATTTTTTACAAAAATAAAGAGACCGTAGACACAATTAGCTAATTTTTTAGCTTCAGTCCTATAAAAATGTGAATAATAATAATAATAATAATAATAATAAAAAAAGTGATAATAAATGTAACTTTTTTATCATTAAATTGTTATCAGGGACACATGAGCAGGAGAAGTTTGTTTTATAACAATTTCTGTGTAAAATTCTTTTTAAACCAATCCTATTTTGTCTGTTACGGGGTTGAGGAAAAAAGGTGTCTAAAGCTGAAAACAACTGAAAATAAAAAAAAAGGTCTTTAATGCTTGAGGTGGGAAAATATGACTTTTTGAAGGTTTGATATGTGGCTAATGATGTGGGGTATTTAGAAGTTGAATCAAATGTAGTTGAAAAACAAGTATATTCCATTTGAAAATGAACCGAATCCCAGGAATGACTCGTTTAAAGAAAATACCAACATTTAAGATGTTATTCAAACTTCTCAATGTCTCTAACCCTTGTGAAGAAGAAGTGCATTTATTTGTACTGAATGAACACTTGTAGTCTACTTCAAATCTCACAAGTACATAAAAACTTGCAAGTGAAATAAAAGTAGGGCTGGGAAAATAAATCCATACATTGTGTATCAAGAAATTATTCTGCACCGATTCTGATATTTTCCAAATGTATTGCGTTTCTCTAATCAATTCTGAACTTTGTTTTTACTAGAAGATGGTAAACCAAAGAAGATTCCTTCACATGGACCTAAAATAATCATTCATAAAGTTCGAAAGGTTGAAGCGAATTACAAGGGTGTTTACAGTGAGATGTTTTTACATTAATCTAGCATCATAAAAGCAATCTGAGCCAAGGTGTAATTACACGATTCAGCCGAATGCACAATCGCTCTTCTTCCTTCACAAACAACTTGATTGACAGGTGATCTGACGGGTCATAATACTGAATTTGCCATTTTGTCCGACAAACGAATCAGACTGGAGAGGAGATTAACTTTGCTGGTCTTAAACTTGACGTCTTTTATTACTTTAAAGAAGTACACTTATTTTGATGTGCTGACTTACATACTTAAATCACATGTAACATACTTGATTACAATTATATGTGACCCTGGACCACAAAACCAGTCATAAGTAGCATGGGTAATATTTGCAGTAATAGCCAACAATACACTGTATGGGTCAACATTATTGAGTTTTCTTTTATGCCAAAAATCATTACAATATTAAGTAAATATCATGTTCCATGAAGATATTTTGTACATTTCCTACCATAAATATAGAGAAACTTTATTTTTAATTAGTAATATGCATTGCTAAGATCTCCATTTGGACAACTAAATTTTCTCAATATTTCCCTTTTTTTGCACCCTCAGATTCCAGATATTCAAATAGTTGTATCTCGGACAAATACTGTCCTATACTGACAAAACATACATCGATGGAAATCTTATTTATTCAGCTTTCAGATTATGTATATGTATATTAAAACAACAAAACAATATCCCTTATGAAATTACCCTTATGACTGGTTTTGTGATCCAGGGTCACATATGATCTGTGTTATTAGATATTGCATTTCACTACTATATTTTAATAGTACTAAACTGTAATTACATCATTACAAATGTGTAATTGCAAATATATTCATATAAAAATGCATAAAAATGTCAAGTATATGTTAGGTTGCCATAAATGCATTCAGCAGTACATTGTAACCCAATTTCAATGATAATACAAGTAAATATGCAATTACATATAATAATGTACTTAAACTCTAAACTCTAGCTAATTGCATTTAATATAAATTTTAAAAATAATACTTAAGATGCATTTAATTGTCTGAAATTATGGCAGCAACACATCCTGAAGCATCATGGTTGACTCAAAGTAATAGCAATTTGAGAGCTGTTCCACACCCAAAATGATTAAATAATTTTCTAATACTAGAAATGACGAGTGTGAGTCATCTGAACTACTTTCAGGATACTTTTATGGTGCTCTGTTGTCCTTTTTGGAACTTGGCAGAGTGAGTGAACATCCATTTTCACTTCGTTGCATGGAAAACAGCTGATCAGACTTTCTGCAAAATAATGACCATTTAACGTTTGAGGTACTCTTAGCGCTTTAACCAAGATACATGAAAGCAACGGAGTTCAATAGTTCAGTCAAAAATCAATTAATCTAAAAGCTCAAACGAGACAACGTCAGCAAGAGTCAGAGCGTCTCACAGACACCGACAACTAATCAAATCACCAAAAAAAAGGCTTTTTCATAGACTGAACTCAGTGGTCTCAATAAATAATGCAGGAGGGTCTCCACCCAGTGCAAAGAGAGACACAAAACTAATACCGTCTGACTTACAGCTCAGGGAGGGAATCTCAGTTTGTCTGATTTGGCTCTGACTTGTCCGAATCCACAGAGTCGACAGGCCACATGTGCTCTGACATTTACACGTGTGACTGTGTGTACGTGTTTTAAAGAGTCTTGTGTTTGCGAACGTTTGCTGTCTGCACACAATCAGAGTCCACTGTAGATTATAAAGATCACCTGGCTTTCCATTTCCAGGTTGTCATAAACATATTGACATGTGATTTATGTTTCCACTATCCTAGATCCTGAATTTCCTTTCTATGGCTGTTGAAAGAGGTCAGGAAAGTCAAGCTTTCCCACGCTGAACTGTAATGCAATTGCTTTATAGCTCAACGGTGTATTGCTTGGAATTTGTGACCTTGACAGTATTTGGACATTTAAAAATGTATGAATCTCATATGAATTGCATAGATAGACTATTAAACCATGTCACCTGCACTCAAATGCTGTTAAAGCTTTTCTCAGAACTATTTTCAAATACTTTTTCTTTCAGTTTTTGTGATATTTTCTTGTTTTTTTTTTCTTTACAATCAATCACTCATTGATATTTCTTAGTTTTGCATACGTGTCCAAATACGTTTTGAGGCCACTGTAAGTGTTCATCTGCTCTCATCTGTCTGTGAGTAACATGGTTCAGCTACGCTGACAGACACATGAGCGATTTGCCTGCCAGCATCAATAAAACCACAGGCCAGCGTTCCCACAATGTCTGAATTCCCACTGGAAGCTCAGACGTGTCAGGCAGTCAAGAGTGCTGAAAGAGAGGCACGCTTTCATTCTGTCTGCTAAAATCACACTGACATCTCCAGCCATTTCAAAACTGGCGTTTCTTCACTCTCTTTATGACTTGTCGAAGGAAAGACACTTAAGTAATTTCATAATTGTGTGGTTCTATGAAAGGAGAACCATTTGTGTGCCCATGTTTAATGAAGAACACAGAAATCTTTTTTTGTGTGTGTTTTTAAGATAAAATATGTGACCCTGGACCACAAAATATTAGAAATTGAGATTTATACATAACCTGGAAGCTGAATAAATAAGCTTTGCAATTAAATTCTTAGCAATGCATATTACTAATCAAAAATGAAGTTGATTATATCAAATATCTTCATGGAACATGATCTGTACTTAATATCCTAATGATTTTTGGTATAAAAGAATCAATAATTTTGATCCATACAATGTATTTTTGGTTATTACTACAAATAAACCCATGCAACTTAAGACTGGTTTTGTGGTCCAGGGTCACATATATTATTTCTTAATATACATATTTTAAAGAAGTGCAGTACTGTTCAAAAGTTTAGGGCCAGTAAGATTTTTTTTTTTTTCAGCAAGAAAACAAAAAGACATTTCTAATGTTACAAATTTCTATTTCAAATAAATTATTTTTTAAAACGTTCTATTCTCCAAAGTATCCTGTAAAAAATATGAATCACAGTTTTCACAAAATTATTAAATAATAATATATTTAAAAAATAAGAAATATTAAAAATGTAAAAAATGTTTAAAAATTTTATTTGAGCAGAAAATCTGCATATTAGACTGATTTCTGAAGGATCATGTGATACTGAAGACTGGAGTAATGATGCTGAAAAACCAGCTTTGCATCACAGAAATAAATTGCATTTTCAAATATATTCAAATAGAAAATAGTTATTTTTAAACTTGAAAAAATATTTTACAACATTACTACCTTTAGATCACAAAAAAGTGAGCATAAGAGACCTCTTTGAAACATTTTTGACCCGAAACTAAAATTTTTGACCCGTAAATCTATTTTTATATGTCTGTATAGCCAGTCATAGTTCTATTCTGAATTTATTAATTGGTTTTCCCATTCGCAATATATCAATCACATTATTTTTAGCATAAAAATAATATTCATTCAACTGGATAATTCATTTGTGTCCATGAATATATTAGTACATGACCAAACTCTTTTTTTGTCTGACAGAACATAAATCTACAGAATGTACTCCGTAAGGCACCCGTTTCAGAGAATGACTCTATTATTACTGTGATCGAACACAGATGTTAACGACATTAAACTTGTCAACTGCTGAAAAACTGCACAGAATACTAAAACAAAGCAAGAAAACGTGAGGAATCAGAAGAACAGTGGTGTGATTCAGAGTGTGTTGATGGAGTACAGCCGAGCGAAGCCAGACCAAGGTCAGACATGGGCAAACAGTCACGCATGGTAAAGTTTTATCCTCCACTCTCCCCTGACCCATCGAATCCAGCAGCAAAAGGGTATAGTGAAAATAGACAATAATACAGCCATAAAACAATTCTATGAATTGTAAAATAAATATCAATTCATTGTTTATGGCTTAATGACAAATACATTTAAAATGCATGTTGCATTAAATTAATACTGTGTTGTTACCTTTTTTGTTTGTTGTTGTTTGTTTGTTCAGGGAATAATTCAGAAGTCTCTTGTTTGCCATGAGCAGATAAACTCCCTGCTGTTCTCCAGAAAAATCCTTTGGTTTTTCAGCATGTTTGTGTATTGAACCCTTTCCAACAATGATTGTATAATTTTGAGATTCATCTGATTTTGGACCTTTTGTAATAGTTGTATTTTGAGTTCCTGAGTTCCTCAGTTGTCCTCAGTGTGAAAAGATGGATCTCAAAATCAAGGCCATTGTAAAAAAAAAGGGTTTTTTGTTCAAATACACAAAAATGCTTAAAAACCAAAGAATTTGTTGGACCTGAAGTGGGCAGTTTAACGGTTCAGGACAAACAAGGGACTCATGAACAACTATTACTTAACAAAAAAACAAAAAAAAACACAGCTGTGGATCATTCAGGCAACAACACAGTATTAATGTTGTTGCAAATTCTTGTAAGCTTTGAAAATGTAATCTTCTATTTAGCTGTCTATACAAAAAATATTTTCTGTTCATTTCTGCAGAGATCCGCTCAGCTGTTTTTAAAGCTATAACACATTCATTTAAGCATCATGTAAACGTCAGATACTCACAGTGCATTTCCCATATCTGCTGTACTTGCGTCCCTTATCCGACACTGTGTAGAGGTAAATGAAGTTATCATGTGATCCCACTGCCAGCAGCGTGCCATCTGAGAAGAGACAGAAAGACATTTGGCTGTCTGCTTGACACAGAAATGCAAGAAACAAACAGAGTACGCAAACAAACCACACTCTTACTCACCAACAGAGTAGCGCATTACTGACAGCTGCTCATTGCCGTCTGTGTGAATGGCCACCAGGTCTCGCGTCTCTGCGTCCAGAGCATACCACCTGAGAAACATATAAAACGATGTCTGAACTATAGCCATTGAAAACATTTTTAAGTTAAATGTGTGGAAAGTTCATCATGTAAACTTGATATAGAGATGACATGGAGATCACTTACTTCCCTGAGTGAGTACCAATGGCAACAACCGAACCGCTAGGATGGAAGTCTGCGCAGTGCCCATGCTCCTAAAAACACAAAAACACCATCAATACTGTCATGTCCAAAGTGTACGGGACTCGATTATGAAAGTTTTGGTTCTAATGCAGATGTTCCAATATATTTCTAATATACAGTTGAGGTCAAAAGTTTACATACACCTTGCAGAATCTGCAAAATGCAAATTATTTTACTAAAATAAGAGGAATCATACAAAATGCATGTTACTTTTTTATTTACTACTGACCTGAGTAAGGTATTTCACATAATAGTCCACGAGAGAAAATAAGTTAAATTTATAAAAATTAGCCTGTTGTAAAAGTTTACATACACTTGATTCTTAATACAGTGTTGTTACCTGAATGATCCACAGCTGTGTTATTTTGTTTAGTGTTAGTTGTTCATGAGTCCCTTGTTTGTCCTAAACAGTTAAACTGCCTGCTGTTCTTCAGAAAAACCCTTCAGGTCCCACAAATTCTTCGGTTTTTCAGCATTTTTGTGTATTAAAAACCTCTCCAACAATGATTTTGAGATCCATCTTTTCACACTGAGGACAACTGAGGGACTCATATGCAACTATTACAGAAGGTTCAAACATTCACTGATGCTCCAAAATGCATCTTATTTCCTTCTGGAGCATCAGTGAGCATTTAAACCTTCTGTAATAGTTCCATATGAGTCCCTCAGCTGTCCTCAGTGTGAAAAGATGGATCTCAAAAGTCATTGTTGAAAAGGGTTCAAATACACAAAAATGCTGAAAAACCAAAGAATTTGTGGGATCTGAAGGATTTTTCTGAAGAACAGCAGGCAGTTTAACTGTTCAGGACAAACAAGGGACTCATGAACAACTATCACTTAAAAAACATTTGTTGATCATTCAGGCAAGAACAAAGTATTAGGAATCAAGCGTATGTAAACTTTTGAATTCTTTTTTGAGTCATTTTTATAAATTCAACTATTATTTTTTTCTTGTGGACTGTATGTAAACATCTTTTATGTGAAATATCTTATTCAAGTAAGTTCTAAATAAAAAATAACATGAATTTTGTATGATCCTTTTTATTTTGGTAATAAAATAATTAACATTTTGCAGATTCTGCAAGGTGTATGTGAACTTTTGACCTCAACTGTATTTCTGCTGAAATGAAAGATGCTTTTACGGATACTAGAAGTGACAATACACTAAAATAAATGATTAAAAATTCTAGTGTTTAAGTGTTCTAAAAAGTGAATGCATTCAAAATGTACACTTTTTATGGCCAATGCATTTGCATGATGTTTCCATTTTTTTGTGACAAGATTTATTATTATCCTTTTTTTTCTACCCGATAAATATTTTTCATGACTTTTACAGGTTTTGTACAGGACTGTGGTAACAGCAGTTTTTAAATTCAGATGTTTATAGAGGGAAAAATAAGCAAGCAAGAATAAAAATATAAAATGAGTTATGCTTTTTTTTTTTTTTCAAATAATCTAAGCCATTTTACAGCCTTCTTGAAGAGTGCTGAGGCCCCTTAATGGGTCCCAGCCCCCTGGTTGAGAAGCACTGCTCTAAATGCATGGATGAGGTCACAAAAAAAAGAAAACAAAAAACAAAACCTGATATATATACATCAACTAAATACTGTATTATTGCAATGTAAACAGCCTACAGTTAAGATGACAAGGGGTAATTAGTGGTTATTCAAGGTCTCTTTCAATCTTTCAAGGTCCTACTAACTATAGTCTCAGCTCAAAGACACACTATCCAAAAACAGTAACCGCTGTTAACACAGGAGCTTCTGTCAGAAAAAAAAAAAAAAATCTGTGTTTGCCAAACTGCGCAAGACAACCTTTTTTACTGATGTCTTAATAAAACGGTTTTGCAAGAACCAGTAATATCATGGCATGTGTCAAAGTTTGCCGAAATATTACACAAGCACATCTGTTTACTCCGCTTTTTTTTCTGGGATGCCTCTGAAATATTCTGTGCTTATTACATCTAGATGAAGAGAAAGTTTCCACAAAGTCAACAAACAAGTTTAATTTCTTTGGTATTGCATAATTTTTGCCAGTAACCAGTGAAATTAAGTCTAAATTATAGAACTTAACTGTAGCCCTGGATGACTTTGATAGTTAAAAAAAAAAACAACAACATTTAGGGTCATTATCAACATACATTATGATCTTTTAAAGAAGTTCACTGCCAGAATGAAAATTTCCTGATAATTTACTCACCCCCATATCAACCAAAATGTTAATGTCTTTCTTTGTTTACTCGAAAAGAAATGCTGGTTTTTGAGGAAAATATTCCACAATTTTTCTTTATATAGTGGACGTTAATGGAGGCCAACAGGTTGAAGGTCCAAATTGCAGTTTCAATGTAGCTTCAAAGGGCTCTACACGATCCCAGCCAAGGAATAAGGGTCTTATCTAGCGAAATGATCAATCATTTTCTAAGAAAAATACAAATTTATAGACTTTTTAACCACAAATGCTCATCTTGCACTAGCTCGACTTATGTAATCATGCATGTGTGACCTCGGTGGAAGTACCCACCCAGTGTTTACAAAGTGAACATGCAGGGAAAGTCAAACTTCCTTTACAAAAAAAAAAAAGGTAAAACAATCACATACGAATTTGTTGACTTTAAAGTTGGAGAAAATAAGATGTTTTTCACCTTTCCCATCCTTTTTTAACCAAAGTACACAGACGAAGAACTAACCATGTGTGACCTTTCCAACAAGATTACGTAATGCACATTCCAGAGCTAGTGCAATATAAATGTATGTATGTGCATTAAATTGTAATTTTTTTAGAAAACGACCGATTATTCCTATAGACCAATTATCAGTTTGTAAACATTTGGGAATGCGCGCGCAGCATGATTGCAAAAAACCCGATAGAGACAGCCTTTAAGGCTAGAGAATTACAAAGATACTGCACAAAATACTGATTTAAAAATATTATATATTACACTGATTAGATGTCATTTTCAAAATGTTACAAGAGCTTGTCACCCAGTGATAAGCACCATTATTCAACGAAATTGACGTTAGATAGTGGGGCAGTCTTACTGACCTGAAACAGAGATGACGTTTTTTTGTGGGCGGTTCAAGTGGCAGTCTATAGAGCCATTATTTAAATGATTAAAAAAAACCTGTAAATCTGATTTTATATTTAAAAATTCTGACTTTATTTTCGCAACTCCGAGATTATATCTCACAACTCTAATAAGGAAAAACAACTCATCATTTTCTCTTTTCCTCTCAGTTCATAGTTTATATCTCATACTTCTGGCTTTTACTCCATCAGAATCAACAAACTCACTAGTTGTAAAGTCAGAATTAGGACATAACTTGCATTTGCAAGAAAAAAAAGTCTGAATTGTGAGATAGAATAAATAAATGTTATTTAAAAATGTTAATAGTAATAGGTTTAAATAATATTTCATGCTGTAACTGTAGGGCTAATACAATATGTCCCCTATAAACAGCACATGTGAATATTATGTAGACCTATTGCTTAAATCAAATTTATGCTTTAAAAGTAGAGAATCATAGCAGTTTTTATCCATAGTATGTCCATTTAAACAAGCGTTTAGCTTCAAATGGCATCTTTGACTGCAGTATTCTATAAAAATGATTTGCATTCCGATTTTAACATCAAAATGCACAAAAATATATATTTTTCTCTTAATTTATGGATTTTACCCATTTACCTCCACTTTTTATCAGTGTTTTTCTGCAATCACTATGTACACGCAGCTGCAAGTGACTTCACTGTGACGTATACTGAAAACTGGTCTATAAATAAGACGAAGATATTCCTCGGCTGGGATAAGAAGGTGGTATTTCATGGCTAGGATCGTGTAGAGCTGCACCGAAACTGCAATTTGGACCTTCAACACGTTGGGCATCATTTAAGTCCACTATATGAAGAAAAATCCTGGAATGTGTTCCTCAAAAAACTTAAATTCTTTGTGACTGAAGAAAGAAAGTCATGAACATCTTGGGTGACATGGGGGTTAGTAAATTATCAGGAAATTTTCATTCTGGATATGATCTTCTCCTCTAAGGCCACTTCTAATACAACCCTTGAGGCTAATGAACTATATTACCTGGTGAAACGTAGCATATTGTGTTTATTATTATTAATATACGTAATATTTAACAGGCCTCTGACAGTCAGAGCACATGTATGCAAATGTGTGTTTTGTGGGAGTGTCTTACGTCCAGCAGTCTGGTCCATTCCAGCGTGTGGTCCACTGAGCTCCAGAGACACACCTGTCTGTCCTGAGCACAGGTGAGGAACAGGTCCTTGAACGGGTGAGTGGCCAGACCCCACAGCTCATCCGTGTGTCCCTAAAAATATGGACTCTAATGAAACCGACTCCACAACTGCCACCGCAGCCACTAACATCTTTGATAACAATCGGCTCAGCTTTTGTGTATATTTGTATGTATTTGAGTGATTGAGATTATTGGCTTTTTACACACAGTGTGTGACATAAAGATCTGGTTTACCTGCACTTCCACCTGGAATCCATCGTTGAAGGTGCCTCTCAGAATAAAGCTGCGTGATGTACCCACCAAAAACTGCTCCCCCTTGCCCTCGGCTACAGCACGAATAGTGCCATACTGATCTGGAACCTGAAAAAAAGCAATCAGACATTATAGATATGTTATTTTCTTATGTTGTTATAAGAGCTTGTGATGTTCTCATGTTATATGATATGATTTCCTAGTAACACTTTATTTTAAGGTATAGTTCACCCTAAAATGAAAATTCTGTCAAATACTCACCCTCATGTCATTTCAAACCCGTAAGACCTTCGTTCTTCTTGAGGACACAACTTAACCAGAAAGGTAGTAAGGACATCCATAAAATAGTTCATGTGACATCAACCGTAATGTTATAAAGCTACGAGAACACTTTTTGTGTGCAAAGAAAACAAAAATAACGACTTTATTCAACAATTTCTTCTCTTTTCTTCTCAGTTTTGTTCATGAGAGTACCACATGCACAGCTGACACGAAAGAGAAGAAATTGTTAAATATAGTTATTTTTGTTTTCTTTGCGCACAAATATATTCTCGTAGCTTCATAAAATTACGATTGAACCACTGATGTCACATGGATTATTTTAATGATGTCCTTACTACCTTTCTAGCCCTTGAACATGGTAGTTGGTGTTGCTGTCTATGCAGGGTCAAAAAGTTATTTGGATTTCATCAAAAATATCTTACTTAAGGTCTTAGAGGTTTGAGGGTTGACAGTGAGTAATTAATGACAGAATTTTCATTTTTGGGTGAACTATCCCTTTAAGGTAATATACTGTTGTTACATGTACTAGTGTAACAGTAAATTATGCATGATTACAACTAACCCTAACCAAACCCTAACCCTAAAGTAATTATATGTAGTTATTTAATACTACTCTTGTTCTTATTTGCTTAATTGGAATGTCTCATTTTGCGTAACAAGATGTCTCATTTTGGTATCCGCATCAAATTAGATTTACACAAGTGGTTTTATTTATACAGACTGCGTTATATAGAAATCACGTTCCATCATCATTCAGCGCAACGTATATTTCTGTAAAAATTAACAATATACTTTTTTGATCTGTAAAAGAAAAAAAAAATATCATAATAAATGTTATTACATTTCAGTTATATTAGAACTAGTGGTTTAAATGATAGTGGCAAATATTAGCAATTTTTAAAATGACAATTAATTTGTTTTTGAAGGCTACATTGTGATCCTTAATTAGAGTGTGTTTTAATGTCATCTTATGATTCCTGTTCAAATATGACTGACAATAGTGTTTGGTATATGTACTGTTGTTACACCGAATTCAGTTTTTGTGGATGTCTTAAACAGGACACTTTCTAAAGTACAGAAAAAGAAAAAAGTAAAGCTGTATTAAACTGTTGTTTTGATGCTTGAAAACCCATTTCACCCCCCTTGTCATCCAAGATGTTCATGTCTTTCTTTCTTCAGTTCGTAAAGAAATTATGCCATTTTCGAGGAAAATAACCGATTGTTTTGCTAGATGAGACCCTTCTTCCTTGGATGGGATCGTTTAGAGCCTTTTGAAACTGCATTTGAAACTGCATTTTGGAAGTTCAAACTCAGGGGCACCATGGAAGTCCATTATATGGAAAGAAATCCTGAAATATTTTCCTCAAAAAACAATTTCTTTACGACTGAAGAAAGAAAGACATGAACATCTTGGATGACAAGAGGGTGAGTACATTATCTGTAAATTTTTGTTCTGAAAGTTAACTAATTCTTTAAGTTTAGATATTGGGTCGGGTTAAGGGATCTAGAATTTGGTCATGCAGAATAAGGCATTAATATGTGCTTTATAAAAACTAACAAACAGCCAATATGCTAGTTATATCCATGCTAACAAAATACACCTAAAAAATTTTACCAAAAAGTGTAATAATTCCAAACTTTTGACTGGTACTATATATCAGATATGCATCTCTTTAAAAACATGCATGTGTGAGTGTGAGTCTCTCACCTCAATGTCTCTCTCTGGATTCAGGTCGTGGTCCCACAGAATGATCTTGTGGTCTTTGCCGCCCCCTGTGAGCAGAGTGCCATTCCTCATCTGACACAGAGTGAAGACGCTGCCGTCATGAGCCTTGATCTGACGCGAGATCTGAAACGCTCCTGTGGGAACGGGACGGGTTAGTAAAACAGACAGAGACCAACTCGCACACAATTTCTGGGAACAGAACACCACAAATATCTCTCCTGGCTAATGCGGTTTAAGTGGCAGACTGTTTTACCATTGGGGATGTGATAGGGCTTTTAGAAAAGCCAGTGAAAGAGAAGCTCATAGATATGCTTGCCAGTGAGGCTAGGGGTGCGTGTGTGTGTGTGATGATGTTGCATTCTGGGAATTCCAGTAGATTATCACTTCTCCCTGTAATAATACCGATGGCTCGGCTGTCTGCGCAAAGAGCCAAACCGAAGGAAATATAGACCCCTGGAGTGCTGAACCAGCCCCGTCAATACACACATAACTCCACACACGCTCACAGATCTGCGTTTCTGAACAGACTGACATTACACACCGTAACACACCTGCACTACCGCACTTCTACAGTTACAGGGCATCTGCAAGCATACAGACGCAGAGACAGGAAGTCAGCTAGACGAGGCCAGTTCAGGACATGACATATGCCAAATGACTTAAGAGAAAAAGAAGAAATGAATTTCAGCAGTCGCCACAGCACATGCTGTTTTTATAACAGGAGGATGTTACACAGATATGAAAGTTTGATTTTAAATGTCATTGCTTTCTGGAACAAGTCATAATGTAATTAATTGCACAATAAATTTGTAACTTTCAGACTGTGGTGGAGCAACAGTAGGACAAGAATTAGGTTAAGTAAGTTGTAACTTAGTAATAAATCAATTTATTTTATCAAAGTAAAAACTTTTTAACATTTAAAATAATGTTTTCTAAGTGAATATTTTTTTAAAAGTAATTTATTCCTGTGATGCAAAGCTGAATTTTCAGCATCATCACTTCAGTTTTCAGTGTCACATGATCCTTCAGAATTCATTTTGATATGCTAATTATTATCAGTGATGAAAACTGTTGTGCTGCTTATTTTTGTGGACACGGATACTTTCTTTAAAATGCTTCGCTGGGCTCTATGATTGGGAGTAGTAGTAGTTTCTGTCCTTTAGGGGGCGCTGTGTCACAAGACTGTAATGTACAGATTGAGGGGGTAAATAAAGGAGTGATAAATGAGCAGGAGCTGGCAGCGTTTCAGCCTGTGGCGCAGCCAATCCAGTTCCACAGCATGCCAGTGAAAACCATTACAACTCCAGGATCAACACAGAGAAAACAATCTGTCAACTTGTGCACACAGACACTAGCATGCGTCCATGCGAAAGCAGTTTCAGTGACATTATCATGAGCGGCGGACTTCCAAAGAAAGTCTTCTTGAAAGGTACTCTCTGCCACAGGTTTCTAGAAGTTTCTCTTTCTGTCACTGCCTCCTTGAAATGACTGCTGGTCTCATTAACTTAACTCAGAACTGATGGACCATTAAAGGATTAGTTCACTTTCAGAACAAAAAATTTCAGATAATGTACTCACCCCCTTGTCATCCAAGATATGTCTTTCTTTCTTCAGTCGTAAAGCAATTATTTTTTTAAGGAAAATATTTCAGGATTTCTCTCCTTATAATTTGATATGTATGGTGCCCCCAAGTTTGAACTTCCAAAATGCAGTTTCAGTGCAGCTTCAAATGGCTCTAAACAATCCCAGCCGAGGAAGAAGGGTCTTATTTAGCGAAACGATCAGTCAATTTCTAAACAAATTGACAATTTATATACTTTTTAAACCTCAAATGCTCATCTTGTCTCGTCTCTGCGATGCGAATGCGTAGTCTCTGTGATCCGGGTCAATACAGTTAGGATATGTCGGAAAACTCCCATCTCGTTTTCGTCTTCAACTTTAAAATCGTAAATAAGACCTTTCTTCCTCGGCTGGGATCGTTTAGAGCCATTTGAAGCTGTAGTGAAACTGCATTATGGAAGTTTAAACTTGGGGGCACCATACATATTCATTATATGGAGAGAAATCCTGAAATGTTTTCCTCAAAAAACATTTGATTTATGACTGAAGAAAGAAAGACGTAACATCTTGGATGATACATTATCTGTACATTTTTGTTCTGAAAGTGAACTAATCCTTTAAGGGACCTCAAAGAGCCATGGTGAATTTTTTTTCTGATAGCACAACCGTTTTCAACACTGACAATAATAAGAAACGTTTCTTGTGCAGCAAATCAGCATATTAGAATGCTTTCTGGAGGATCATGTGTCACTGAAGACTGGAGTAATGATGCTGAAAATTCAGCTTTGATCACAGGAATAAATTACATTTTAAAATATATTCAAACAGAACAGTTAACCGTAATACTATTCCACAATATTATCGTTTTACTGTATTTTGGGTCAAATAAATGCAGCCTTGTGAGCATAAGAGACTTGCTGCAAAGAAATGCTGGCAGATGAACATGGTCAAATGTGAGGGTCAGCAAGGTATTATTTGTTGCATTTACCACAGTGTAATAAAATCCTCTTTTTAGCTGAGTGTATTTTACCATTTTACCACTTTTTATTTAATCAAAAGCACAGCAAATACAGTACAATTTTGAAATATTTTTACTATGTAAAATAACTGTTTTCCATTTGAATACATTATCAAATTTAATTTGTTCCTGTGATTTCAAAGCTGAATTTTTAGCATCATTACTCAAGTCACATGATCCTTCAGAAATCATTCTAATATTCTGATTGCTGCTCAAAAATCATTTATTATTATCATTATTATTATATTGGAAAGTTCAGAAGAACAGCATTTATCTGAAACAGAAATCTTCTGTAACATTATAAATGTCTTTATCATCACTTTAGATCAATTTAAAGCATCCTTGCTAAATAAAACTATTAATTTCTATAACCCCCCCACATAAGAGCATAAGAGATTTGTTGCAAAGAAATGCTGGCAGATGAACATAGTGAACACATGGTCAAATGTGAGGGTCAGCAAGGTATTATTTGTTGCATTTACCACAATGTAATAAATTCCTATTTTTAAGTGAGTGTATTTTATCACTGAAGTGAAAAACGATGGAATTGCGATCATAAACTGCTTTTCACGGAATTTTCACATTACGACTAAATAAATGAACTAAAATTTCATATAGGAGTGTGCCGTCAGAGTAGTAAATCTTAATCCTCAATATGGCATGTGTCTTTTAGTAGAACAAAATGTGGTTATGCATTGACCCTACATGCATCTGGCCTCATTCTACTTCCTTTATTTTCTTCTATGGTGAGCGGGAACTTCTCTTGTCTGTTTCGTTTCAGAGCCTGAAGCAGATCAGACTGCGTTTGGAGGAGGACACTATCACTTGCCACCAATGTGTTGTTTTTTTTCCTTTGTAAGGAAATGCAGGTGATGATGGAAAAAATGAGGGGAATGTTAATGTGTTATAGTATGCTGGCAGTGCTAATAATGTGCCTGTGTGCGTGTGAAACGAGCATTTACCTTTCGGCCCTTTTCCTGGTGCTGGTTCAGCTGTGCTGCGGGTCCATATCAGCATAATTCCTCCTGAGTCTCCGGTCAGGATGTCTCCATTATTGAGAAAGGCCAAACACTGGACAAATTTGGGCTTCTCGTATTTCTGCCATAAACACACAAGCAGAAGTAATAAATGTAAAGTCAGGCTTTATAAACTTGACGTACTCTGTACTAGTCTGTGCTTTGTATATCAAACTAACTGCAGCGTTAGTCCATAAACGTTTCTAGTGCTAACAAATATTTTTCGGCGTTTTGGCTCTATTTCACAACTCCATATTTATTGCATCTTATCTGAAATGGGGATTTATATATATATATATATATATATATATAAATTAGTTAAAATAATCCTGGTACGTTTTCACATTGGTACTTACTAAATGAGCACAAATATATAAAACAATACATAAAGTACATTGTAAAAAACAACATTTACCAAAATGTATTTTTACTAAAACATTTTAATAAGATCATGAAACTAGTCTAATGATGCAGTCTTTGGGACAAATAAAAAGCACATTAAAGGAATAGCTCATCCAAAAAATTTAAATCACAAGAATCCATAAGAAATCTATCATTAAGACAATTTTGAAGTCAAACTGTTGCTTCTGTCTTAAATACAAGTCTTCTATTCATAATATTTCCTTCTCCAGTCGAAAAAGTCATGATGTGAGAGGACAACAGGGGTTTCACTGGTGTTACTATGGATTATGGATTCATATTTTCGGCCATATTTGACGTTAAAATGATAGGTTTGTTTCTTAAAAACTGTTTTTCATGAGATGTTAATTGATGGACTAGAGTTGGATTATTTGTGAATTATTGTGATGTTTCTATCTGCTGTTTAGACTCTCATTCTGACAGCACCCATTCACTTCTTCCAAAATTTGATAATAAACTCATAATCAACACTACCAGTCAAAAGTTTTTGAACAGTAAGATTTTAAATGTTTTTTAAAGGCGTCTCTATTGCTCACTAAGCCTGCTTTTTTTATCCAAAGTACAGCAAAAACAGTATATATATATATATATATATATATTACTATTTAAAATAACCATTTTCCATTTTAACATATTTTAAAATTTAATTAATTCCTGTGATTTCAGATTTAATTTTGAAATATTTTTACTATGTAAAATAACTGTTTTCCATTTGAATACATTATCAAATTTAATTTGTTCCTGTGATTTCAAAGCTGAATTTTTAGCATCATTACTCCAGTCATATGATCCTTCAGGAATCATTCTAATATTCTGATTTGCTTCTCAAAAGCATTTACTATTATCATTATTATTAAGAACAGCATTTATCTGAAATTGCTAAATAAAACTATTAATTTCTATAATTCCTATAATATAACTCTATAATTTAATCTAAAAATTTTTGATTTTTTGAACTTTGATCACAGGAATAAATTACATTTTAAAATATATTTAAACAGAAAGCAGTTATTTTAAATGGTACAAATATTTCACAATATTACTGTATTTGCTGTATTTTAGATAAAAAAAAATGCAGGCTTGGTGAGCAGAGGAGAATTATTTAAAAATAAATCTAACTGTTCAAAAACTTTTGACTGGTAGTGTATATCTTGGATCTCTATTTCTTTAAAAATATATAAGCGTGTGTTCTTACGCCAAAGATGCCTTGTTTGCGCGCAAGTGAGGAACCGCTCCAGGTCCAGAAGAAGATATGTGATTTTCCACATGTGACAATGGTGTTGGCATCAGTCGGGTGAAACTCCACAGCTAAGACCACTTCATTGGTTGTCTTAAAAAAAAAAAAAAAAAAAAAACAGCACATTGATAAAATCATTACTTGAAGAACAAAGAGATGAGAGGAAGCACAAGAGGAATGTGCAATGAAAAAGGGCAAAAAGGTACAAATGAAACAGAGATGGCAAAACATAAAAGGACTAGAAGGAAGGCATCTGAAACAAGATGAAAAGGACTGAGAAGAAAGGAGAAAAAGGAAACAAGATAAGAGCTAAGAAATCAAAAAGAAAGAAAAAAGGGAGGGAGACGGTAAAAGAGGAAGGGAGTGGTGATATGTGAGACCAAAGAAAGAAATTAATAGAAGAGTGTGTCCACCTACCTTAATCTCAGCGATTTTTGATTTCTTCTGCCAGTCCCACACAGTGAGCATGTGCTCATTAGAGTCATCAATCACACTGAGATGAATGCCTGAGTCCTGTACAGACACAGATTGAGCATCACAATTCCATACGATGACATTTTAGGTTAAAATACTGTTCATAAATACTTTTTTAACATTTTAGATGATGTTGAAACCCAAAACCATATTTGTTGAATGAAATCCAGTGGTTTCTAATTCTAACTAATTTTAGTGTGCTGATTCCAAAAATAGCACCTGTTTTGCTCTAGCAGGTTATAATTATGGCCAGTGACAGAAGAAAAGGCAAACATGACCCAGATGTTTTCGACTACATCGGTGGGTATTTTATGACATTCAAACAGATTTAGTAAAAAAAGCTTATTTATGCCTGGGTGATATGGCCAAAATTTTTTTCATATCAGTCGATAACGATAGTTATCACAATAAATGTAACATTTTTATTTCTTTCATGTTTTAAAGGCAGATTTTTGCTACAGTGTAAAAACCAGACAGTGAAATGTGGCTTTAAATATTCTTTATGGTCAGAACATGACAAACACTTCATGTTTTTTAAATTCTTCAGTTTTTCCATTAATTAATTTTTAGTTTAATGAGTAATATTGTTTCAAATCAAGAAACAGGTTTGTGTTACCTGATAATATTAATAATAATATTAATACAAACATTTAGATTTGGTAGTAGCTTGATTTAGAATGCAGATGTAGATTTATGTTCATTGTCAAAATCAGTAATATCTGTAAAAATTGTAGCAATCTCATTTTTATATGGTGAAATGTAATTATTCTGAGTTTTTTTGTATTATTTCTTTAATTACCCATTGCTCTTCCATAGTATCATGATAATAATAGTTAAAACCATAAATATAGCACCTCAATACCAAAATGTAATATGCTTCCAAGGTATTTGTATAAAAAACAGTAGTCTAAATACATTTAGTATAAATGCATAAACACTATAGCTTCATCACAAAAAATACTGTAATAATATTCCAGTACTCCTCCTTCAATACATTTAATACATGTCTACATTAATAATATAATAAAATTCAACACAAATATATCCACATTTCTGACACAATACCATTGTGCAGTTAGTGCTACTCCAGTAAATCTATGGTAAATTATGCTGATTTGTAGATCAAAAAGTCTTCTGACTGTATCCTTTGTTTCTCTGGTTTGTCAGCGCTGTTTCATCTCGCTATAAACGGAGTCATTTGTGTTCTTCACTGAATTCAAGAGCTTCTGGTGCTGTTTAGTGAGCGACACTCATCAGCGAGTGAAAGCATCTGTCTTAGTAAGTTTGCACTGTGCCACTGTTTGAACTTTGATAAACTTTTTGATAAACGGTCCCAGTGGCTCACTTTAACTAGCGCCTTTGCCGCATAAACATTATATCAAACTCATTATCGTTTAGCGAGGAAATTCATACTGTGTGATAATTATCATTACTGATTTATCGCCCAGCCCTAGTGTGTTTATGTAAAGTTCACATTTTGAGTACTTTTTATTACATTCTTATTTTGTGAAGAAAACTGATGGAAAGTTTTTTATTGATGCCTTTGAACTCAAAGTTTTTTTTGCAAATCAGCAGAATTTTTTTCAAGATGCAGTGCCATTATAACTCATTATCACCTCTAATAGGACCTGATTCTCCATTTTAAACCATTTTGCACACAATGTTTCGAATCAAACTAGACAGATGACGTTAGACTCACGGCTTTAGAGAAAGCAAGGGATCCAACTCCTCTCTCAAAGGTGCCAAGGCCAATGATCTGCAGCGTGGACAGACTGACAGAGTCCCAAACTCTCACGTGAGGCTGAAGCGGCTGCGGGATCACACACAGAACACAATACAGAGATGTCAAATATCACAGCAGGGATTCATGAGTTATCCAAAAAGAGCTTATATTAATAAACAAGCAACAAAAGGGAAAAAAAAGGTTTAGGTTCTTTAGGGATCTGAATATCTGCAGCTAGATGTGTTTGTTTTTACACTTTCAGGACATACTGTTTGTTTTGAAAGTTTGTTTGAACTAGCCAGCTATTTTAGACCTGTTCTCCTATTTTGCATAACTAAATCAAAAAGACGAAGCACCATATTTGAGAATGAAGTACAGTAGTTTAACAGGTCCTTGAAAGGAATACTGACAGGACAAAACTGAACAGGAGAAATAGCTATTATGGAAGAATGAGGCACTTGTATTATACTTTAATCCACTGCAGTTATAAGATTATCAATGTAGAAAAACAGATACAGAACAGTTTTATAAATTACTTGCCATGGTTTAAAGGTGAATATAAAAAAGACTGAATGCTTACATACTCAGAGAGACAAAATTACACTATTGTTCAACAATTGGGGGTCAGTATGATTTTTTTTAAATGTTTTTATATCATTTATTTGTGTAAACATACAGTAAAATTGTGAAATATTATTGCAATTAAAAAAAAAAAAAACTGTTTTCTGTTTTAATATATTTATATTTTTTTAGGATACTCTGATAATTAGACGGTTCAAAAGAACAGCATTTATTTAAAATATATACATTTTGTAACAATATAAAAGTCATCTTGGCTCAATGTAATGTATCCATGCTAAGTAAAAGTATTCATTTCTTTCAAACAAAATCTAAATATTTGATCCCAAACTTTTGAACGGTAGTGTACATCAAGGCAAATACAGGTTTGTGCTTTATCATAGTGGCTGCATTGATAAAACTCACCCTGCCATCTTTATCCACACCCGCTATCTGTCCTGTGGCCATACGGATCTTATCTGGGTGAACAGCAAGACTAGAAAAGAAACAGACAAAGAGAGGTGAACATTCACTGGTCAATACTGCTGAAAGGTGAAAATAGCTTTGTTTGTTATCATTCATTTGTCATCAAGTAAATATACATGCTCTGCCTAACTACTGTTTAGAGAAAAATGATTTCCACTGGCCTGTCCATATACTGATATCTACAGACCCGTATGAATTACATTATACACACTACCAGTCAAAAGTTTTTGAACAGTACGATTTTTAATGTTTATTAGAATGATTTGTGACTGGAGTTATGCTACAAATGCTTAAAATTCAGCTTTAAAAAAAAAACCGCAATAATAAATTATATTTTAAAATATATTAAAATAAAAAAAAAAACAATATATTATAATTATAATATAATATATTATAATATAATATTTTGAATAATAAAAATATTTCCGAACTTTACTGTTTTTGCTGTACTTTGGTTCAAATAAACGCAGGCGTGGTGAGCAGAAGAGACTTCTTAAAAAAACACTTCTTACTGTTAAGATTTTTTTTTTTTTTTTAATCACATCAGCTCATTTGTTTAGTTCAGGGCCCACAGAAGACATTTCCCTGTCATTTCCATCCTGTGATTACATAGCCTCAGGAAGACTAAACTAAACAATGACAGTCATTCACAAAGAAAACTGCAGCATCTTTCAATGAAATTTTCAGTGAGAGCTGGTTATTTAACCCTTGTGCGACCTTTATGGACATTTTTGTCCATTTCAGTTTTGTTTTTTATTATAAGTGTACCTGTGTTAATGCCAACTGCGTAGATTATGGCTCAGGTGTGTATTTTTATTGAAAGTTTAATATTTCACCCTCATTTCCTTCAAAAAATCAATTTTACCCTCCATACAAAAAATACTCACACTTGTCCACAATGTCCACATTGAAACCCATTAAAACTGCCATTTGACTATAAAATGATGCAATATTTGCTAATAGGCATTCATTCTATCGATAAGGCTTCAAATTTTACATTTTAACCATTTTTTACTAGATTGTGCCATTTTTTCAAATTTGGCATATAAAAGAAATATTCGCTTTATTTGTGTTTTCTGCTTATGCATATTACAGTCTATTATAGAGTCAATTGGACAAATAATGCAGCTTTAATTGTGTATGTTGGTAAGGATGTCAGAGTGTGGTTTGCATGCGTTTACTGAAAATTTAATGTGTGCAATTAGTTTGAAAGAAATTATATTGTACTGGAAATCAAAAATCCCACTCCATGTATATGAGTCACACCCTTGGCAGGGTCATAGGGCCATATGAAAACTATGAATAAGGTCAAAGAAGGTTAGCTTTGAGGATTTTTCTTCACACACATTTTATCTCATCTTATCTGGTAGATTTTATACAAAGTTTGAGTTGACACAGGTGTTCTCACAGCCAAACCTATAAATATGTGGTGCTTGAGGGCTTGGTTATTTCATTTCATTGCAAGATGAAGAGACGTTACTCAGCAGACACGGACATGTCTTGCACCTAAATGTAACTTTTTTTTTGAATGCACAAGGGTTAATCACTGTCAGTGTCAATGTCCTGTAAGACAAATGATGAGACCAACAGATAACATGCATGCAAAAAATAACACTATATGTGTTTTCATCAGTCTCACCATTTGACACAGTCAGTGTGTCCTAAATAGTGCCGCTGTGTCCTCTCCTCATAGTTGAAGAGCACAACCACCGAGGCGATGAAATATACAATCTCTCCAGTGGGCAGCAAGTACACATTTGCACGGCAGTCACGTCCTCTGTAGCCATATCTAACCGTCTGAGTCAAGGAGAACACACAGAATACAACAATATACCAAAAACAAAAAACCCTCATGAGTAGCACAGGTATATTTGTAGCAATAGCTATGGGTCAAATTTATTTATATATATATATATATATATATTGGCAAAAATCACTAGGATATTAAGTAAAGATCATGTTTCATGACATTTTGTAAATTGTCTACTGTAAATATATTAAATCTTAATTTTTGATTAGTAACATGCATTGCAAAGAACTTCATTTGCACAACTTAAAAGACAATTTCCTCAATATTTAGATTTGTTTGCACCCTCAGATTCTAGATTTTCTAATAGGTGTATCTCGGCCTAATATTGTCCTATTCTAACAAACCATACATCAATTGAAAGCTCATTTATTTATGTATAAATCTTAATCAATACATAATTGACCCTTATGACTGGTTTTGTGGTCCAGGGTCACATATGTGATATATATATTTAATGTTTTACATGTCCATCAAAATGTTGTAATGTCTGTGAATTTAATTCACAGAATGGGTGATTTTCTCAAGATTAAATTGAAATAAAAGTTGAGTTTTTTAATGCATTTTTTATGTAATATCATGCTCTGATTTTAAATTTGACTGTTCTCTCTTTACTTTGCTTATGTAAAGCATTACAAATCAACATTTTGAAACACAATATGTGCAAAGCATGCTAGAAAGGATACACCCACTCCAGTTTGAGTCTCTCTGGGGGAAGTTCGGTGCGGACATCATAATAGTTCTCCACGTCCGATGGGATGAACATTGTGATGGGTCGTCCTCGCATGAACACTTTAACATATTCTCCCTCTGTGAAGAGATTTGATGAAGAAAATATATTAAGAATCAATAACTATTAGCAAATAGTAACTACTGCAAATAAAACATATATCTCAAACAAAACTCAGGTTTGTTTGTGTGAAGTAGGGATGCCACAATTCTCAATATAATATCGAACCGTTCGGTACGACATTCACGGTTCAATACGTGCTTTCGGTTTTGCATTTAAATAATTTCCTTGTTTTATTTCTCTCGGAATTTGCCATGTGTGCCTGCGATTTCACGTGCTGAGATGAGGAAACGCTTCCCCACTTGAAAAAGCAACACAGGAAAAGCATCTTCCCTTCTAATGACATGCAATGATTAGACTTTCTAAACCTTTTCTCCAACAAAAGAGTTATAAAACATAAGTTATACAAAAATTATAACTTGTTTTTAATTCACAACATCAGTTGAGTGTTTGAAATAGCTTTCTTATGTGATCTGACGTGGCTTTGTATCAACGAATGTCGATTAGCAATGTTTTACAAATATACTTAATCGTTATGAAAATGCACGAGGTGGCTTGAAGAACACAGATAAACCATATGTTATTGCAGACGAGTGTTTATTGTCCTTACATTTCATCATTCAAAACGTTAACGCTATATTTTGTTTTTAGCAAAGACTATAGAATACCCAAGGACGTGTCACTCGTATAGTTTTGAATGGGGAAAAATGCAACGCTCATTATGGCCGCGAAGCCCCACCTTCTTAACGAAAGAGCCAATCATTGATTAGTAAAGTCAGCGTGTCACTGCAGCTGCCAGTCCCAGTTGCTATAGAAACAGTTGGCGTTCTAAGACGTGCGCTCAGTACTGCACATGTTCACTGGCTAATATAGCCTGAAAAATATATATATTTTTTAACGCTATTAAAGCACAAGGAACCATATTTATGAGGCAGTTCTTGTCAGATTTCATTGGTGATTTCAAATATGAAATTTAATCATAAACTTGGTGAACAGTTTTGGAGAATTTAGGAGCTGCATTTGTATGCCCGAGAGGCGTTTCAAAGATGGCCGCCGAGTGGAATGACTTGCCTTAAAGGGACTTTGTTTTTAGTTACAGCAAAAGCGATGCCTTTAACCATATTAGAGATTTCTAGTGTTTCTTGTTCTTTGACGCATATGTGGATTTTCTGCTGGAGGTTGCCCTCTGGCGTCCAGTATGAATGAAACCCATACTTATTTTGCGTACAAATCAAAAAATAATACCTCTCTCAAAAGAAATATTAAGCAGACGTATTATAATACACACTTTTTCCAGTGTATAAAGGTTTACAGGAGTATGTTGTTGTTAATTTGCTGCCAAACAAACAAACAAAAAAAATTATGTGGAAAGATATCAGAACCGAACCCAACCGAAAACCGTACTAAGGTACGTACTGAACCGTGGACTGTATTGTTGCATCCCTAGTGTGAAGTATTGTGAAGTCTTGAATTTAAGAAGCAAGTTATCTGAAATTTGGTAGTCTTTCTGTTTGAGCAACATTTTACATAACATATAGCATTAACAGCAGTTTACCTTCCAGCATTGCTCCTTTTTACTTAAAAAGTTACAGTATATTCCTAATACGTTTCTAAATGAAGCTCTTTGATGGGGTTAGTAAGGCTCATGCTTTGAACTCATTCATAACCCCAAGCAAATCAAAAGTGAAGCTTTGAGCGGCGTGCAGAAGGGCCAGAGCAATGACAATGTCCAAATTTAACTGTGATTTAAGAAAGAAAGTGTAAAGCAGAAACAAATGAACAGAGACAGAATGATGCAGAAAAAAAAAAAAAAATAGTATTTTCCCTAATCTACAGGATTGTTTAGCGCAGTAGCACATCGTCAGCATCGCATAATTCGGTAAAGTATTAAAGACAGAACAAGACATCTAACCACAGATAACCTTTAAAAACAGTTTAGTTGGCCAAGAATCATCAACACATTCCTTACTGACATTGATACCCTTAACGCGACAGTTCAGCCAAAAATTAAAATTCTGTTATCATTTACTCACGCTCATGTTGTTTCAAACCTATAGGACTTTTGCATTTCTATTTCTATTATTTGTTTTGTTTTTTAAGTAATAAAAATGATGACCAAATTTTTATTTTTAGGTGAACTATCACAATTTTATCGCCTATTTTATGGAAACATATCTAAGATACATTCCGCACCAAAATCAAAAGATAAAAATATTTTTTTCAGATACCGCAAGTAATGAAAATGAGAATTTTTAGCATTAAACTAATTCAAATGGGCTTAGGCATCATAAAAAAAAAAAAAAAAATGTTGCAATGGATAGCTACAATAAGTTGCACAAAATGTACTTTCTTCTTTCTTTTGATTTTGTGGTAAAGTATGATCTAGATATGTTTGTGACTGGTTTATTGAGATCCAGCCATAAAGCTGTTCTGGTATCTTTAGTTTAGGACAAACACATTCCTCTGCTAATGAGTTACTGGTGGTGAATCTTATTTAGACCAACTGAATTGCAAAAACAAATGAAGAAGCGAGACGCGTGTTCATCTTCTAGCCTGGAAGCTGGAAGGAAATCCACTTACTATTGATTCCTCCAGAAATGTTATTTAAGATTTTAAGGAACAAGAGCGGCAGAGAGATAAAGAGACAGAAGAACAGTGCAAGAAGTGACTGACCATTGATCTTTCAGATAGATCAATCAACATGTTAAGAGAACTAAAGTGGGATTAGTGCCAGAAACGCTTATATCCAGCCTGAAGCGGGTAAGGGAGGGGTAAAAAACACTTTCGGCGGCTTTTCGGCCCTGTAGAGAGGAAGGCCTTACCTTGACTGTTTTTTTCACGGGTTGACATTTTAGCTGGGTATGGGACAGAAATAATAATCTCTCAAAAAACAAACACAGAATGACAGACAAAGAACAGTTTTATCGAAGTATGATAAGAGAGGCCTGTCAACAGTTTTTAAGATGGGTGTGATCATTAGAAACTCTGGAAGAACAAATGAGGAACCACAAGACACAGGAATGCAGTTTGTTTGCGTCTTTGCCAAGATTAAAATGACTTGAGAAATGCTCACACCTGTACTGTTCTCGGCCCAGGGCTAAATCCAGATTCGGGGTAAGGTCGTTCCAGGGCGCACTTAGCCTGTGACCACTGGCATGAGCCCCGTGCTAAGAGAATTTCTCAGTGTCACTGCTAATCTTACCCTGGTGCAAAGCCAAGTACTAAGAGGTGGCATCACGCTGGCTTTTATTTACACTTATGAAGTTGGCTACAGGGCACAGCTTAAATGTTTTTACAGACGTTACTGTGCAAATGAGAATCTGTATGGATCTAATGCACACAAAAAGTTGGACATACTACATGAGGCACCAGTTGTGCTTGCACCACTGTGATACAGGAAATGAGAGGAACACACAAGGAAAAAATGAAGTTGAAACTTAATAGATCACGTAAGGACAAAATGAGACTTTACCTTGGCTGATGACTGGATCTCTGTGTCTAAAGAGGAAATGGGAAGAGAACCAAAATATTGTTAACACGAGACAAAACGTGAGCTATAAAAAGGGCATGTTTGTTAAACTACAGGAATGTGCGAAAGGAATCGCTCCAAAATGAAGAATCATTCTATTGTCATCATTTACTCACTCTCATGATGTTTCCAAATCATATGACTTTCTTTTTTCCACAGAACACAAAGAGAGAATGTCTGACATACTCTTTTCCATACAATGACAGTGAGCGGAAATGAATGTTTTCCAAGACGTTCATGTATTTCTTTCTTCAGTCGAAAATAAATTAAGGTTTTTGAGGAAAACATTCCAGGATTTTTCTTCATATAGTGGACTTCAATGGGAGCCAATGGTTTGAAGGTCCAAACTGCCGTTTCAATGCAGCTTCAAAGGGCTCTACACAATCCCAGCCGAGGAATAGGGTTCTTATCTAGCAAAGCAATCAGCATTTTCCAAAAAAAAAAACAACATTTCTATACTTTTTAACCACAAATGCTCATCTTGAACTAGTCACATTAGAAAGGTTGTTTTTTTAGAAAATGACCAATTGTTTGGCTAGATAAGACCCTTATTCCTTGGCTGGGATCGTGTAGAGCCCTTTGAAGCTGCACTGAAACTGCAGTTTGGACCTTCAACCCATTGGCCACCACTGAAGTCCATTGTACGGAGAAAAATCATGGAATGATTTTTCTTTTCGAGTGAAGAAAGAAACACATGAACATCTTTGATACATTTGAATACATTTTCAGGAATATTTTATTCTGAAAGTGAACTAATCCTACTTTTGCATTAATGTCGAATTAAAGTCCAATTTATGACACTTTTATACAATGATAATATACTTTTATGGTGTTTTTATGTTATTTTTCAAACGTGACGCT
The DNA here is from genome assembly GCA_033026305.1 of Cirrhinus molitorella. Classification (NCBI taxonomy): domain Eukaryota; kingdom Metazoa; phylum Chordata; class Actinopteri; order Cypriniformes; family Cyprinidae; genus Cirrhinus; species Cirrhinus molitorella. The sequence continues at coordinate 15,130,089 of CM065126.1, read as the reverse complement.
GTCCATCCCCTTTTCATTATCCACAACTTCTCATTTTGTGTTTTGATATCAGGGCTTACAGCAACATGAGGGTGCATGAAGAATTTTTCTTCAGCATTTTCAAGCAAGTTGCATAGATAAATTTTATTATTTGCAATAACACATACTTAGGTCCAGATGGAATCTGGACTTTTTCTTGCATATTATGTTCAGAAATGTTATGAATTTCATGGAATAAATTCAAATTAAAGGTAAAAAGTGCTGAACAGCAATTACTACGCTAAATATCGGTAGCTAAAAACATAATCATATGTTACCCAGGACCACAAAACCAGTCACCACCTAAAAAAATCTTTAGGATATTAAGTAAAGATCATGTTCCATGAAGATATTTTGTAAATTTCCTATCGTAAATGTATCAAAACTTAATTTTTGATTAGTAATATGCATTGCTAAGAACTTTAAAGGCGATTTTCTCAATATTTAGATTTTTTGCACCCTCAGATTCCAGATTTTCAAATAGTTGTATCTTGTCCAAATATTGTCCTTACAAACCATACATCAATGGAAAACTTATTTATTCAGCTTTCAGGTGATGCATAAATCTCAATTACAATAAATGAATCTTATGACCGGTTTTGTGGTCCAGGGGCACATATTATCGAACACAAATGAGTGATGCATTGAGTATTAGTGTAACTTCACAAATGATGTGCAACCCAATTCGTAGGAAATCTGTGGAGATTCTTACGCAACACTTTCTGAACTCAACTATAATGACATGAAATACACTTCCATCAATCAGATTGTTTTGTACCTCAGATGGGTAACTTATATGAGGGCTCAAGTCTACAGCACGAGTCTTAGTAGGGCAAAGGGGACGGAAGGAACCTAACACTTACTTCTCTGCATTCTTCACCACTTTGGACAGCAGTTTGGAGGTGGAGGCTGCTTTCACCAGCTTATTCCTGTTCTCCTCTCCGCTGTCCCACGTGCTACTCTGAGAACGCTCCATTCCCCCACGCTTTGCACTGCTACCCCTGCTGCACACGCAAATTACACAGAAAAAAAAACATATAAGGATTTCACTGGAAAAGCGTTAGCAGAGAAGCTGAAAAACGAGTCCGGGGAGAAGTTAAATTTAAATTTAGAGGAGCGGTATTGTGAGCCTGGAGGAGATCAATCTGTCAAATCTAAATAGATCTATATAGACCCACCAAAATGGGTCACAGGTTCATTTAGACAATTTTACTCAGGACGGACAGCAAACTCTATCCAGGTCCTCCAAACTCAGATAACCACTCCTTCTCTTTGGTTAATTTCAAACTGGAAGCCAGAAAACAAGCAACACCCCTTAAAAGTCAAACACGTATCCCTCAGGTAAAAAAAAACAAAAAAAAAAAAACATGCATATGCCAAAGCACAATCCAATCAATGGTTAGTACACACAGGAGAGCTGAAAAAACTTGAAACCCAGTCCTGTGGTAAATTGCACAAGACTGTTGGGGAAAAAGACGCCGCACAGCAAAGATAAAGGAAGGTAGAGAAGGAAACACATCAGAGGTTTAGAAAGGGAAAACAGAGCAGCGTTATCCTCACGCGAAGCTGTGTGCAAGAAGAAAACGTTAACAGTCCAAAATAACCTTGTTTTCTGGACCACCACTTCTACACCGACCCATTTTCCAATTCAAACTAAACGCAAACTAAAAGCCAACAAATTAACTAATGATGGCTCATCTTGGGGCTTGAACCAACAACCTTCTGGTTACCAGTCCTAAACTTTAGCCACTAAACCATATCTCTCAGAACTTAACGGAGAATATAAAGGGATTCATGGGAGGAAATTTTGGTAGAAGTGATCCAGAAACTCACAGATGTACACACAAACATTAAAGCCCAAAGTATACTTCAGTTTTTACATGTTCACTAGGGTACAGCAGTATATTTTATCCCTATGAAAAAGATCATGTTGTTTTAAACTCGTAAAACGTTCATCTTTGCAACAACAATTAAGATATTTTTGATGAAATCCGAGAGCTTTCTGACCCTGCATAGTCAGCAACACAACAGTTCAAGGCCCAGAAAAGCAGTAAGGACATTGTTAAAATAGTCCATGTGACATCAACAGTTCAACCGTAATGATATGAAACCACGTAAAAACAAAGACAACTATATAAAAAACGACTTCATTCAACAATTTCTTCTCTTCTGTGTTGTTGCTGTCTACACAAGTTCAGAAAGCTCTCAGATTTCATCAAAAATATCTTAATCTGTGTTCTGAAGATGAACGAAGGTTTTACGGGTTTGGAACGACATGACAGAATTTTTATTTTTAAGTGAACTATTCCTTTAAGAGACACTCGCAAGTTTAAACGAGTATGAAGACATTTTTATCGGTCGTAACTTCTGAAAAGAAAAGGCGCAGACACTGGACAAGGATGAAACTTTGTGTCACACATCTGTATTCAAATGGTATATACTTTAAAAGGACGCTAAAACTGAAGTATACTTTGGGTGTAAAGGCCATTAAATAGGTCAGGGCTGTAGCAAAGTACCTCCAACCTCACCAAACATGGGAGTAAGAGAGGAGGGAAGGGAAGCGAATGGATAATACTCTGGGGCAGAGCAGACACACTTCCACATGTGAAAAACTGGCTTGAGTTCTACATATGGGGCCACTTGTGAGGTATACAGGTCTAACAATGTCCATCCCTAGTATGTGTGTCATAAAAGTTGTTTGAGTGCTATTCCATGTGCCAAAATATTACCATGTATTCCCATGGTACTAGCATTTGGTCTACTAGCTTTACCAGCAGGTGGTTAACTGCATTACTTTACAGAGCCCCCAAGTAAAGCACATCAATTTAGTCTAGCATGAACATGTATGCTAGTTTTTGCCTTATAAGCAAAACACCACATAAAAGTTAGTCCACCTGCATTTACTGCACTTTCTATTCTTCTTTTTTTGAGAAAATCACATGCTCTTGCATCACTGTACTGACATCTCAACATTTCACAAAACAAATGCAATCTCTGCAAGATTTCTAAAACACATTGTGCTAACCACAACAACCACAAAATTAGCATCTCTGTTGCTAACTACTTATAAGAAAGCTTGAGTCTTTGCTAGTGCAAATGAAATTTTCATCGATTGCAGAGGCCTTTTCTAAGTAATGTGGTTGAGGCCAAATCCTGGCTAATAATCTTCTTGTTGCGTCGTCTAACAAGCATGGATTTGGCCATGAAATGACATTAAGGAAATGGCTAATTGGTTTTCCACTTCTCTGTAGCTAATTGGATGGGACAGCTTGCAGAGTCAATATGAATAACTCAGCAGGCTGGATCTTGGGGTATTAAGTACAGAGTAGAAGGTTTGCTAATGGCGTTGAAGCATGGCTGAGCTAATGTGTTAGCCTGATTGCTCTGCAGATTATTAAGCATTGAGAGGACTGAGAGGACATCACATCTGCTTTCCATTACTTTCCTGTTCTGGGTGGACCGCTCAGAGTGATCCAGAGCATAACACACTCTGACCTATACTGTCAGCCTGATGGTAGCAGGACATTTAACATAGAATGTGGGACAAATTCTGATAAATGATGAGAAAGCAATAATTTGTTTAGATATAATTAATTTAAGGGCCTGGAAATGAGGCCTTTATAATGAGTATTGTTGGAAGTCTGAGAGACTAATGTATGGCTCCTTCATTTAAACAGCAATGTGTATAATGCTCTGGAAGTAATCCCATCCTTTTTTTCAACACTAAAATAATTTATTTAGAGAGACTTCCTTTTTTTTTTTTTTTTTTTAATTAGCCATATTTACAAATTAAAGTTAATTGTTTTCTCGACATTATAAAGCTACTTGTATTTGTATATCTGAATATTTAAAATGGGCTCAGTAAGATTTTTTTTTTAAATAAATGAACACTTTAAAATAAATAATAATAATAATAATAATAATATGCTATTATTTCACTTTCTATTAATCAAAGGATCTTGAAAAAACAAAAAAATAATTAATTAATAAATAATAATAATAATAATAATAATAAAAAACACAATTACCATGGTTTCCCAAATAAATAAAAATAAATAAACTAAGAGAATAAAAAAATATATTAATATTTTGTTGCAACCTGTGATACTTTTTTCAGGATGCTTTAATAAAAACAAACAAACAAAAAGTTAAAAAGAACAGAATTAATTTAAAATATAAATCTTTTGTAACAATATAAACTATCATTTGAAATTCTGTGGTCAGTACTTTTTTATTCTTTCTTTTTTTTTTAAAGAAATTTTAAAGAAACTTATATTTGCCAATGATAGAAAAGACTTTTGAATAAAAGCTGTTATTTTGAACTTTTTATTCATCAAAGAATCCTGAAAAAAAGAATCACAGCTTCCAAATAAATAAATAAATACATATATATAAGCCACAAAACTGTTTCCAACATTTATATATTATATATTAAAATAAATATATTAAAATACAAAACTATTATTTTAAACAGTAATATTTCACAATATTATTGTTTTTCCTGTATGATTAAGTAAATGAAGCTTTGATGAACAGCAGTGAATAAATAAATACATATTAAAGAGCACGACTGTTTGATATTGCACAACGCTGATAACAATAATAATTCAGATTTGCCAAAGGAATAAATTACATTTTAAAATATATTATAATAGAAAACATTTATTTTAACTTGTAATATTTCACAATACTACTGTTTTTACTGGATTTGTTAATTAAATAATTGCCAATATTTAATTGTCAATAATTGAGCATTAGAGACTTCTTTTAAAAACATATTCTTACTGACCCCAAACTTGAACTATGGCGTTTATATTTTAAAATGCATTGATTTTATATAGTTTTTATACTTTATAGTTTCAATACTGATCAATGAGGATAATCATTTTATTAATTCTTTTGCACTGTACAAATTTGATTAATTTATTCATTTATGGGAGTATGTCATTCACTTTAAAGAACTATATTTCAGATTTAAACACAAAGTGACTTACAAATAAATCTTCCTTCTTTAAATCAAACATTTTAATGTTATGATTCATCTTGGAGCTTGGTTTGGTCCAAAACCTTTAGTTACTTTTTTTTTAAATTCCAATGGAGAAAACGAATGGGAAAAATACTTCCGGAACCAAAGAAGATAAAAAGCGGACAGTCAGTTGCGCTCTATTGATCTTGATATTGATTGAGGAAGCATGTCAGCCCTGCCCCTTGGCTTTACGTCAATAGGTTGCGAAACGGCTGCAAGCTGATTGCCAAACGCTGCTCGAACGCTGCCAGAAATTGCATGGCTGTTGGGAGGAACCTTTTAGCCGGGGTTGACCCCTTGTTCTCCGAAAGCTGTCTTTGGGGCTGTGGGGGATGAGGGGAGGGGGGGTTGCTGGAAGGGGACGGTGCCTGAGGGGTGCTGGGCGCTGAGGGGGTTTTATCATTAGCCTGTGCCGGCTCCTCTTTCTCCTTGATCCCCTCCATCGGAGGCTTGTCTTTTTTCCGCTCGCCACCACTGCAAAAACAACATGCAGGTCAACAGAGGAAAGATCTGATGCAAATGAAAAGACGAGGAGAGCTGAGCATCTCAACCCTGAGGTGAAACACTCACAGACATTTGGATAAACATACTTCTTCGGGCTGAAAGAACATCACACATTAATATTTTGAGAGCATTTTTCCAGAAGTCTATACATTTTAAAAGTGTCTGTTAAAAGTTAATTAAGAGTATTCTAGCACAGTGTTTCCCAAACCCGTCATGGAGGTTTATCTCCCTAATCTAGCACACCTGCTTCAAATCATCAGCTCGTTAGTGGAGAGCTGAAATGGGTCAGAAAAGGGAGATATCCAAAATGTGTAGATGAGGCTTTGAGATTATTTACTTCAAATATTTCAGTTGTGTGTGTTTGTGTGTGCATTACCTCTTGGCGGCGGAGGAGAGTGTCTCTTTCCTGGCTACGGACACTGTGGAACTATCTCTGTGAGATTTGCGGCTGCTGGAACTGCCATTGGCAATACAGGACATTGAATACGCCTCACGCATCGGGGTCTGACCTGCAGGAGACACATCGCACACTGTTTTTAGTCCCTTTTATACCATTAAACAATGATTGAAATCTCAGCACTGCAACAACTTTACTGCACAGAGTTCCCACAGCCTTGAATTTTAGGAAGTGTTTACACAAAAATGAAAATGACCCTGTGATTTACTCACCTCCAAGCCATTCTAGGTGTATATGACTTTCTTCTTTGTGATGAATACAATCAGAGTTATATTAAAAAATGTCCTGGCTCTTTCAAGCTTTATAACGGCAGTGAATGGCTGTTGAGATTTTGAAGTTTAATAAAGTGCATCCATCCATCATAAAAGTGCTCCACACAGCTAAACCTTAATAAGCCATAATCTCTAGCGTCCACTAACTGTTGTAGGTGTGCTATCGAGTGGCGTTCCAGCGGATGGCATAAATGAAAACAAAACACTGTTCACGAATTAGAAGTACAATTGTAAAGAAAATGTTGCAAAATTTCAATATAAGCCAAGAGGAGACTGGTTTTCCTTTGCTGTAAACAAAACTTGGCTCTTGCAAGACTAGCTACACCTACACTCTTTTTTGAATGCGTGTAAGAGTTAGTGGAAGAGATATTAAGGTTTCTAAAAGTTTTAAACATGTATATTGTTCTTACACAAATGCATTGATTTGCTTCAGAAGGCTTTTATTAAGCCCCTAGAGCAGTGTGGAGCACTTTTTATGATGGATGGATGCACTTTATTGGACTTCAAAGTCTCAGCAGCCATTAACTGCCATTATAAAGGTTGGAAGAGCCAGGGCATTTTTTAATATATTTTTTAAATATATATCAGATTGTTTTTGTCTGAAAGAAGAAAGTCATATACACCTAGGATGGCTTGAGGGTGAGTAAATCATGGGGTAATTTTCATTTTTGGGTGAACTCATGTTAAAAGTATGGAGCTTTTTTTCTGGCACAGGATAAAACAAATAAAAAGGTAATTTTAACTTTTTAACTGTAAGTTTTTACAACACATTAAGTAACAACACAGTATTAAGAATCAAGTGTATGTAAAATTTTGAACATGGTCATTTTTATAAACTCAACTATTATTTTTTCTTGTGGACTATCTTTTATGTGAAATATTTTATTCAGGCCAGTACTACATAAAAAATAACATGCATTTTGTATGATCCCTCTTATTTTGGTAAAAGAATTCACATTTTGAAGATTCTGCAAGGTGTATGTAAACTTTTGACCTCAACTATTTATAAGATTCCAAATACAAAATCTTTAAATATTATATTTAAATATTAAATATAACATTTAAATTTACTACAGACAATTCCAGACTCTTCTGTGACTGACGATTCTATTGATTTATGTGACTTTTGCATGCTTTAATTTTACAAAATTAAACAAAAACAACAGTCAGTAAATAGAGAGAGACAGGATAGACTATAAAGGGAGGATAATGTCTGTCTTAAATAGGGCAGCAATCCAGATATGCTAACTGGATTAGTCATCTGATTTACTAGTCCATCTTAATTACAGTACACTGAGATAATAATAATAATAATAATAATAAATAAATATATATATATATATATATATATATATATATATATATATATATATATATATATATATATTTATTATTTTTTTCCCTAATCTACTGCAATGACTACTGTATATTGTAATAAGTGTGTAATTGTGTAGTGACTACACAAAAAAGTAACTGTAGTCTGATTACGAGTACTTTAAAATGTAACTTACTCTGATTACAAGTACTTCATTTTTGGAATCTGATTACGTAATCCAGATTACATGTAATCAGTTACTACCAGCTCTGCATATATATATATATATATATATATATATATATATAGTGGCCTCCAAAAGACCAGACCAATAAAAATCTGGGATACATTATTCAAGTGTATACAGTAGTTGTAACGTAAAAATAAATGCAATGAGAAAAAATAAACAACAGAAGCATTCTCAGTTGTCTGGATCCTAACTGAGACACACAGACTCGTCTTAAACTAGCATTTGGCCTTGTGGTTGTCTTGAAATGCTACAGAACAGATTGAGGTGTCCATTTGAGCTTGGTGTGGTATTCTCACGCTAAACGTCAGTGCCATGATTGCAATGGTTTGCATCAGCCACGCTATTTAAAACTCTCTCTGAATGGCCTGCATGTGGAAATGTCTGATTTAGGTTCTTGGCTGCTCACTTCCCTTTGACCTCTTTGCTTTGTGAGGGAAACTGACGCCTGTATAGCTATTGTGTGTTACGGCACCCAGCAGGCCTTGCGTGGTGGATTCGATTAATCGTTTCTCTCTGGGGCACGCGTACGCATGTGTATATTATCTTAGGAGGCGGCGATGTGATGTCAGTACCACATGGCTTAGTTTCACGCTCCATTAGCCCACAACAAAAACACACAGTGTGTGGCTGACCTCATCAGACTGCTGAGAGATGGGATGCGTGCGTGTGTTTGAACAAACCTCCAACCCCTTCTTTCCGCAACTCTATAGTGTTCCAGATAAAACACCTCGAAAAACAAAACAACTACAGGTCACACTGACCTAGAATTCCCCTTAGGCACATTTCTTTCAAAATTTAATTTGAATGTTTAGAAAATTTTAATGTGCATCAACAGATTTAACAAGCTATTAATGATCTAGTTATCTTGGTTTATTCCTAAAATTAAAGCAGTTGCAGCGCTGCGCACAATCTGCAAGTAATTGTATATTTTCTATACTGGTTTTGTGGGAAAATCTGCTAAATGTATAAAATATGCTATAAGGTGTCATTTGTTAACATTAGATAATGTATTAACTAACATGAACAGTGCATTTATTACACTGTTTATTAATCTTTGTTAATGTTAGTTAATACAAATACAATTATTCATTGTTAGTTCATGTTAGTTCACAGTGCTTTATCTAATGTTAACAAACACGACTTTATTATTATTATTAAAGTTACATTTATGCATTTATACACTTTTATCGAATGCAACCAACATATTGGCAGTATTACTAGTAGCAGTAGTGGTAGTAAAATACACAGTACCAGGATTACAGGTAGGCTACTGTACACAAACACATTTTTATTTATTTATTTATTTATTTATTTATCTAGTTTTTTTTTTTTTTTCTATTTTTTTTCTAGATTCTGTATTAATGGTTAAATAAAACTGTATTAATTAAAAAGCATGTCTAATAAATTAAAATCATAAAACTTACACAATTGAACGGCAATTTATTAAAAGTAAATCAAATAAATAACAATAAAATAAAATAAAATAAAAAATACAGGTTTAATGCCTTTTTTTTTCTTAATTTTCATTTCATTCTCAACAACAAAACAAAACAAAAACAAAAATATGCCTTTTCCCCCCTCTTTTCTTTTTACCAAATTCTGTTTTTCATTGTTGTTTTTTTGGATCCTTTTTCATGGAATTAAAAAAAAAAAATCAAAAGCATTTCTAATTAATTATTTTTTTAAGAAATAAATAATATATTATTAAATATATTTTTTTGTTTTAATTTTTCTAGACTCTGTTTTAATGGTTAAATAACATTTTATTAACTCAACAAGCATGTCTAATGAATTGAAATCATTAAATTTACACAATTTATATATATATAAAAAAACGAATAATAATAATAATAATAATAATAAATTACAAAATACATGTTTAAGGCCCAATGTAATACATTTAAACAAAAAAAATCTAATTTGTTTTTCCTCAAAAAACTTTCATTTATTTTTTTCTCTGTTGTTTTTACCAATTTTTTTTTTTAATTAAATGTAATAATCAAAAGCATCTAATTAAATTATTTTGATTTTTCTGTTTACATTTTTATAGACTCTGTTTTAAATAACGTTATTAATCAAAAAGCATGTCTAATGAATTTAAAATCATAAAACCTACACAATTTAACTGCAATTTATAAAAGAAAAGTACAAAAAAAAGTTTAAGTCCCAATGAAATACATTTGATTTTTTTCCTCAAAAAACAAACAAAAAAACAACAGATTTTCTTTCCTGTTATTTTTACCAAATTCAGTGTTTTCCAGTAATTTTTTGGATCCCATTTTATTAAATTCATTAAATTTAATAAATCAAAAGCATCTCAAATTAATTGATTTATTTAAAAATATATAATATATTATTATAATTTATTTTATTTTTATTTTTTTTTTACCAGAAATACTGTGTTATGGATTTATATTTTTCCAGTAAATAAATTCTGGTAAATATTTTTTTCTCTGCTGAATATTCTTTAAATCCATTTATTATTAGCAGTAGTACTATCATTACATTAAATAATATATTCCTTTCACAGTTTCTTCCAGTTAAACCAAACTTTTATTTTGACAAGTTGCTGTGAAAACCTTTAAGTTTCTGTTTGTATATGATATGACGCTGGTTTTTCTCAATAGAAACAGTAAAACGCTTAAGAAGAAGATTATGCTCATGTGTTCATATACTCATATATTGATGCAGCAGAGGCTGAAAACACAGTGAGCGTCAGACAGGCTTCAGTATGTGTGTAGTAAATGAAACCGTGCATCTGCGCCATTCATTCACACAGAGACACAGAACATGCAGGATTCATATTTAAAAATTATATTTGTGACTTAATATTCACAGACACTAGCCCATATCGCATTATGATTTAAGCGTACTGACCTACTTTTCATTTATTCATCCAAAATTTGGTAAATTCGGTGACATTCAGCATTATACAGCAAATTTGTTTTTATGACTGGATTCTGAGAGTTTTTCGAATCGTGTTTTACTTTCAGGCTCTTGGGAACAGAACTCATCTGAAAAAAAGCATCAAAAACATTTTGCATTTAACAGATATTCTGTCAAATTCATATTACATTTGGCTTCGTTATTGCTAGCTGAAAATGAGGCAAAATATTTAATAAACAGACACACATGGGGCAAGAGAATTGTAAAACGTTTCGGAATTCCAGACGTTGGGATTCTGTGGATGTTTGGCAGTCATGAAGGAATTCTGTGTTTTTACATGTTTAACAGTGAATGTCAAACAAACTACACAATCTTTTATTTTCGACATCATACTGTTATAATTAAGGAAACTTAATCGTTCAGCCTCGTGTCTCAGTAATAGTGCGCTTTACTGGAAGCTCCCGCCGCTGTCACAACAGATCATGCTTTTTGGATCAAAGAAATAATTAATGTGTGTGTTTAGAGAGTTGGCTTTCATGGACAGAGTTTGAGCACTCAAGCATAAGATGACCTTCTTCCTGTGCACAGTACTGTATGTGTCTAGTCAGCACAGCCGCACAGGAAGTCCTCATGTGACCTCACTCCAACAGGAAACCAAGGAATTATCTGCCTTCCATCAGAAGCCTGTCACTAGCCGTTCATCTCCAAAACCACTGCTATTCTCAATCACTTTCATGCTCACAATAAAGGATAATTTGCTGGATTTATGTGTAAAGTCACTCTGAATCACATTCAGCATACTTCATATGACAGAAGACGCTCTTAATTGGAATAAAAACATCTCAATTGCAAACCTGCCTTACTGAACCAGAGACAGACAATAATTAGAGCTGTCCATCGATTCAAATTTATTTCATAATATGCCAAATTAAAGATCAGATTATAAAAGAAAACCCTATAAATCACAGTCTAGCATTCATGTGTAACTGGGAAAAGCCGTCTGTGAAGGAACCCACGCTTCTTTTTTCCTTAGTGAATTGAGCCCTTTCATAGATATTGTCCCGAGAGCAGCTGATTAAGGATAAACTGAGGTTTGGGAGAGGACTTGAGTGGAAAGACTGACAGTTTAGGGAAAGATACTAGTGTGGGGGATTATGGGAAATGAGGGGGAATAGATAGGGGGATTGAATGTTGTAGAAGCAGTGAGTCAGCCTTGAAACTCAAATCAGCATGCTGAGAATAAAAGACAAATATGAAGGAGTAAAAGTGAGAAAAATGGGTCAATTATGGGCGCAGTGAGTAAATATGGCCAGTGGAAAGAAACAGTGGTCTGAATGAGAATAGCGGGTAAAATGAACACCAGCACCATTTCACACTATTTAAAATGAAAATTAATGAACAGAAACTAATAATAATAACTGAATAAGTGCAAGTACTCATATAGTCTCATATAAAGTCGCTGGGATATATTTGTAGCAATAGCCAAGAATACATTGTATGGGTCAAAATTATAGATTTTTCTTCATCATTAGGATATTAAGTAAAGATCATGTTCCATTAAGATATTTTGTAAATTTCCTACCGTAAATGTATCAAAACCTAATTTTTAATTAGTAATATGCATTGCTAGAACTTCATTTGGACAACTTTAAAGGGCGATTTTCTCAGTTTTTAGATTGGACCAAAAATGGACCCTTATGACTGGTTTTGTGGTCCAGGGTCACATATACATCATACTATTGTATACAATTTTTCTGTCATTTTTGAGTTTTTGAATTTTTGAGCTAATTTGTGCACTACTTATTTTATTTATTTATTTATTTATTTATTTGTCATGTTTGGTCATTTTCGAGTTTGAGAGCCAATTTGTGAAAAAAAAAGAAGAAAAAAAAAATTGTTCCATAGAAAAGCACATTTGAAAATAAATATTTTATTATTAATTATAAACTTACTGATATTAACAATAACATTTAATGATGTTAATAAATGTTAATAAACTCCTACTTTACATTCTACTGTTCGATTTTTATGTTTTTGAAATAAATATCTTAAAGGATTAAATATATATATTATATAGCAAATTCAATATATTTTGAATAATTGTGTTGAGTTCTGTGATGCAAAGCTCACAATTTTCAGCATTATTACTTCAGTCTAATATGCTGATTTGCTGCTCAAAAAAAAAAAAAAAAAATCTTTGATGGATAGCATTTACTTCAATAGAAATATTTATTTTTATTATTACAAATGTGTTTATTGCCATTTTTGATCAGTTTCATGCATCCTTGCTAATTAAAACTAATATTTTCTTACAAAAAATCTTTCTGATCCCAAACTTTTCAATAGTACTGTCTGAAACAAAGATATGACCAGATAATTCAACAAATACACTACCAGTCAAATGTTTTTGGGCAGTAAGATTGCTTTTAAAATATGTTTTTTAAAGCCTGCATTTATTTGATCCAAAGTAAAGCAAAAGAAAAAAAAAAAAACAAAACAAGTAACATTTAGAAATTTTCTATTTGAATATATTTTAAAATGTCATTTATTCCTGTGATTTCAAAACTGAATTTTTAGCATCATTACTCTAGTCTTCAGTGTCACATGATCCTTCAGAAATCATTCTAATATGCTGATTTGCTGCTCAAAAAACATTTGTTATATTATTATTATCATGTTGAAAACAACCGAGTAGAATTTTTCAGGCTTCTTTGATGAATGGAAAGTTCAGAAGAACAGCATTTATCTGAAATAGAAATCTTTTGTAACATTATAAATGTCTTTATCATCACTTTCCTTGCTAAATAAAAGTATTAATTTCTATCATTTCTCTGATCACAGGAATACATTAAAATTAAAATATATTTACATAGAAGTTTCTTTAAATAGTAAAATATTTCACAATATTACTGCTTTTGCTGTATTTTGGATCAAATAAATGCAGGCTTGGTGAGCAGAAGAGACTTCTTTAAAAAAACAATACAAATCTTCCTCTCCAAAAACTTTTGACTGGTAGTGTAATTTTTTAGGAGAAATGCACCCTTTTGGTAAAAAATAAAAAAAGTACAACACAAAATCAGTCAGGAAGGATGACCTAATGTTCATTTTATGGCAAATCTTTTTATTAAGGACCAAGTCCGCATGCTTATAATAAATAATATCACTATTTAGAGGTTTATTTTGGCTATTAGCTTGCAGTTTTGATGACTATTACTGTAAAATGTGGAAAACAGTCATAATAAAGAATGAGCAGCGTAGCTGTCCAAGATGTGTTCTGTGTTGAGTCAGAGATTGGCCTTCTCTAAAGGTTTTGTCTGGCAATTGCTGTTCACGGCTTGAATTTCTATTTTGTTTAGAGACTTGGTTTCGTTTTGCCTGTTTTCATTGCTCACTGCCTGAGAATTGTTATTTCGTTCTTTCTTTTTCTTTTCAGTTGGTAAAATTATTTCTAGGCCCAGCCCTGTATATTTTTAAAGGCAGAAATTCAAACACCCCCCGCAGTCCTGGTGTCCAGTGTCTGTCACATGACCAGCTCCTTTACACTAAGCAGATCAAATGTCTGAACACACACATACTGCACAAACACTACCGTTTAGCTGTGGCGCACTAGACTAAACAATAATATAACAAATGTATAATAAAATAACAGTACTTTATTCCACGCATGTATTTTAGTAGTCAAAAGCATGGAAATAACAGTGAATTCCAGGCCTGAGAAAAATCTTCTGCTGCAAAATATTTCATTGTGATGAAACTGCTTTACTAACTTTGTTATTGCTTGTGTTGAGTAAAACATTCATTAGTCTGTCCGTTGGTCTAATTGGAGACATTTGTACACTAATACGTATAATTATTCCAAGTCTATTTTGTCTAAAGCCTATCATCTGACATACAAATGGAAATCCTACCCAGCAATCTTTGTAAAATGGCATGAATTACTTGTGAATGGGAGTGAATGGAACATGAGGTCTAGTGTGACCGCACCTTCGGTCCAGTCATGGATGGGTGGGAGGTGTCACTGAAACAAACTTCTAGTGTGAAAGCGTTCTACGGGACACATAGTCCATACACAGATCCCACAGGGAAAGAGAAACTGGTGGCCAGTGAACAGATGAGGAGAACACAGTGCCAGAATTTCCAGCTCCTCAAGCTCTCCTGTCCTCTTATGTACAATATTTAATTCCCTATTTTTTAAGTTTTTTTAAGAAGAAGGATAGTTTAAATGTAACCTCAGAGTACAACTGTCTGCGTTCGCAGCTTTAATTTTATAGAGAAACTGTGAGGACGTGAGCTAAATCAGATGCTGATGAAAACAGAGTCCAAAGCATACTTTAGTTTTACTGTGAACGCTAAGCATTTGCTTATGACTCAACACTAAACATATAAAATCCTTGTCCAGTATTCGCTAAATATCTCTCCAGAAGTTCTGACCAATAAAAAGGCCTTCAAACTCATTTAGACTAGAGCTGCAGCTATCTCTTAACCCCCTCATTATTGTTGTTGCATCTACAACAGATTGTTGTTATTGTTGTTGTTTTTTTTTTTTTTTGATTGTGAAACAACACCAGTGGATAAATTAAATAGTGCCAAAAAATTCAAGCCACATGTGCGAGCTAAGTGAACAGTGCATGCACGGTTAGAAACATCAAGCTGCAAGCGTACGGTACATGCATGCTATGCTAACAATGAAATTCACACCATGCACACTGTGGGCTTAGATTGGATTACTTTGATTACTTTTGATTAAAGATTACTTTGAGCTTGAGTATAAATTATTTAGACTTTTTTTCATCTCACAATTCTGACTTTTTTCTGGCAACTGCAAATTCTCGCAGTACAAACTCACAATTCTGAGAAATAAACTCACAATTCTGAAAAAGTCCGAAATTGCATTTGAGAGAACAAAGTCAAAATTGCAAGTTTATATCTTGCAATACTGACTTTATATTTCGCTATTTCAAGTTTACATCTCAATTCTGAGATACAAACTCGCAATTGAAAAAAAAAGGCAGGATTGTGAATATTTATCTCACAATTCTGAGAAAAAAAAGGCAGAATTGCCTGAAAAAAAATAATAATCGCATGATACAAACTTGCATTAGAGAGAACAAAGTCAGAATTGCGAGTTTATATCTTGCAATACTGACTTTATATTTCGTTATTTCAAGTTTACATCTCAATTCTGAGATACAAACTCGCAATTGCGAAAAAAAGGCAGAATTATGAATATTTATCTCACAATTCTGAGAAAAAAGTCAGAATTGCATGAAAAAATTAAGAATTGCGTGATACAAACTTGCATTAGAGAGAACCAAGTCAGAACTGCGAGTTTATATCTTGCGATACTGACTTTATATTTTGCTATTTCAAGTTTACATCTCAGTTCTGAGATACAAACTCGCAACTGAAAAAAAAGGCAGAATTGTGAATATTTATCTCACAATTCTGAGGAAAAAAAGTCAGAATTGCCTAAAAAAAATTAATAATTGCATGATACAAACTTGCATTAGAGAGAACAAAGTCAGAATTGCGAGATACAAACTCACAATTGCAAATAGAAAAAAAAAAATCTTGCAATTTTGACTGTATTTCTCATATTTCTCATAATTCTGACTATATTTTTTGCAACTGTATGTATAAATCTCGCAATTCTGACTTTTTCTTTGCAAGCTTCGCTTTTTTCTCTCAAATTCTGAATTGCAAGTTTATATCTCAGTTCAGAGAAAAAAGCCAGAATTGCGTGAAAAAAAAAAAAAAAATCAGTATTGTGAGACGCAAATTTGCAATTGCAAAAACAGTCAGAATTGTGAGATATATACTCGCAATTGTGGAAAAAGGCTATTTCTCACAATTGTGAGTTTATATCATGCAATTGTGAGACTATTATGTATCACATAATTCTAAGAAAAAAAAAACTGTCACTTAAGGCGCTAGAGTAAAAACCTGTTAATTGGTTAACAGTACATTCCCTTACTATTTCAACCTAACCTGACATTTCATGTAATTTTACTGTAAAATAGTGTTAAATTTATAATATTTGGAAGTAAAAAAATAGTATAATTTATAACAAAAAAAAAACAAAACAAAAACAAAACAACAACAAAAAAAAAAAAACAGACTAACAATCCCAGGAATATCTGTATGAAATTTTATTGTTAATACTTTTTATCATCAGTAATGTACAATAGGATTTTTATGTTACATCTCAGATTGACGTTTTTTTTGTTTGTTTGTTTTTTCTTTATTTTATTGTTACCATGATGGGGTTTGGTATTTGTGTGTATGATACTGTATTCTATATATTAATATGCACTATATATATATATATATATATATATATATATTACTATTTGTACATTTAAATTCTGTTTTTTTTTTTTTGGAAAGACGTTTACATTTTTGCTTTAATATTACAAATTTATTCTGGCAACCTCAGCTGCCAGTTTTTCAAAGAATACTCGAATGACCAGCTACATTTGCCATAACATGCAATATACAACTGGTAAAACTGCATAAATAATGCTTCCCACAATGCACTTGACTTGATATGTATGTATATGACGTATTCTGTATTTCAAACAAAAAAAAAATAGATACATTTTACACAAACTTTTAAATTATGTGACAACTGTGTACATTCTAAAACCTTTATGGAAGAAGAAACATTTACTGTTTCTCCTAATATTTTTTAAAAACGAATCGGTAGTACGAGCCAAACTCACTTCATTAGCTGAGTCAGCTGTCAACATGCTGGGCGACTCAAGCAAACAGAGCAATGTTTTGTCAGCGCCACACTGTTTAAACTCTTCATAACTCAACCTTAGTCTTTGCATATTAAACCAGGAAAGGAGAAAGTGTTTTAACATCAAAAAACTTTAAGGTGCATATACTTGTGTATACGTGTGTGCGTGAGAGAGAAAGAAATGGGGCGGGAGGGAGCCAGCGTGTTTTATACGGTGTGTTAAACGGAGAACAAAGTGAAGTCAGTTTTAATGGTCAAACATTAAAATGCCTTCCCTCAAGCAGCCCCCAAGATCACACACTCACACACACAGCTGCTATTCAAATGGAAACGTTCAGCGCCGTGGGTCAAGGCTGGATTGAAACTGTTAACAGATCCTGGTCTGGCTGTGCTCCTACACTTCCTCCATGTAAACAGTTGCGAGGATCACTGGAGGCAAAGACGCATGCACACACATACAGCAGTGCTAGGTTACCTTTGCTGCTTTGCTGTTTTTTGGCAGCGGCGGCCGAGTCCTCCGACTGAGCCAGACGTCTGAGCACGTCTGCCAGAGCGGCCTTCATCACCGTCAGCTCATCCTCCTGCTGTTGGACCCGCAGCTCAAGAGACGACAGGCGGTCCTGCACGTCTGATGTGCTCGCTGCAGAAATACTGTCATCTGCCAGAGAAAGAGAGATAAAGATGCCTTTCTTAACATACAGCACAGATGTACAACATACATGTTTTGGCAAACACCCATTTCACTGTCAATTATTATTTATTATTAAAATCATTTAAAAAAAATAAAAACAAACACACACACACACACACACACACCTATTCAACATTGATAATAACACTCAATCAGCATATTAGCATGATTTCTGAAGGACCATGTGACACTTAAGACTGGAATAATGATACTGAAAATTCAGCTTTGCGTCACAGGAATAAATTACGTAAAATATATCAAAATATAAAACAGTTATTTTAAACAAAATAAAATTTAGCAATATTATTACAGCATATTACTGAATTTTCGATCAAATAAATTTAACCTTGGTGAGCGTTAGACTTCTTTTAAAAACATGAACAAAATCGTAATTTTTCTAAACTTTTGGATCTGGATTTAGGGCTGAAACGACTTCTCAATTCTATTAGAGTTTTCGATTGCATTTTGCCTGTGTCGAGTAATCGGCAAAACATCGGAAGTGGCGCTTTCCACCCATTTCAAAGTCATAATAAAGCATATATGCGATTAAGAACAAATGCTACGATTCAATTAAATAAATATATGTGATGCAGGTTTAACACATGCGCTTTATTTACACGCGTGTAGGTTACGTACGTGCATCTCAGAGCGACTGCGTTCACAGTAAATGCTGCTAACAGTCACACAAACTCTTATTATTTAGATGTGTAGAGCATCTCAAACTCCTTCTCTGCATGCTGTTGTGCGTTTGGGTTTATTATATCGTTCATCTGGGAACGCAACGTGCGCCATTTCATCATATTTGTAAGGTAAATCATTTATAAACCTATGCAAACACAGGAGAATACGTCATCATTATCATTCTCAAAATGCTAACTGCTCCTCATGGTTTCAAAATAAAAGTTTGAACACTCACTCTGAGTTTACACGTTTTGATGTCCACATATTCAGGAAATTATAGTGGCTGTAGCTTTTGTATCATAAAGAAATGGACAAATATTAAAGATCAAGTGGATATTTGAATTAAATGTTGTTTTGTCAATATTAAACAAGGATTAGATAGCGCAGTAAGCGTAATGTACATTAGCTTTATTGTTTTATACAGCATGTAGTTTAACAGTTTTGTTCAATAAAACCATATGATTTCTTGCTCTTGATATATCTCAACTAATTATTATTGCCTCATTGCTATTATATATGTATTTTTCAGCAAATAAGCGTAATTCAAAACAGTTCTCTGTTGTGTAAGCATCAGTGGACACATCCTCCATATACACCAGCATTGTAGCTGTTTTTCATTGATAAGTGACATCTGTGTCTTCCCGAATCTGAAGAGCACCAGACACCACTAATGTCAACAAACAACACAGAGAAAGGGCTTACTGCTGTTTATACACAATACGGAAAAAGCAGGAAAGAGGCAAAAACATGAATGAGACAGTGGAGACGTGGGCAGCACAGCTTATCAGTTACAGATGTAATTGGTGGTAAGCACAGGCCATTTTTTCCACTAGAAACTTCATTGGCATCTAAAAAACAGGTAGGCTGGATTTCAGAACCATTAACCGTGATTTTTGACTTGCTATTCCTAAACAGAAATAGGCGTCATTAGGGAGCGAGGCCAGTTTCCCTAAACAGAAAGTACATTTTGTTAAAAAAAAGGTTATTTAAATTGTACTTCTGAAAAGCAAATATTTGTTACAAGTCAATTTGATCCACTTTGAGAAGTACAGTAGCAATTCTAAACGCCCTCAAAGTTAACAGATATGAACCAGCAGACAAACATGACAGAACGAGAAGAGTCAGTCTTCTCGTGTGAACTAGGCTTAATAAATAGTGTTTTCCTTCTGTCGGTCTGGAAATGGGGGAATCGTAATACCAGTTGATGAGAACTATGATATTTAAAAATAATAATAATTATATAGATATCATGTTAATATTACACATTACATAAAATTGCACATAATCCAACACAGTAGGTGGTGGTTTGGAACCTTTACACTAGTTGCCACCCTTCATAAAACAGAAAATTACAGAAATTTAAATCAAATGTAATCAAATATAAAATAACACTGATTAGTTTTCTTTTTATAAAAAAAAATAGATTAATAGGTTTTGTTTTTAGATGAACATTGGCACAGACAGCAGCAGGTATATAGGCTGCTGTCACTTTAAGGGCCTACTGCATGAATCCAGTATATGTCATCTTTCTCAACTGTTTATGTTCACTTAAAACAAGCTGTATTTACAAGGTTATTTTGAAAAACTTAATAACATTTAATGACATAATTGTGAATGTGTCTGTTCATACACAGGAAGACACAAAAGACAACTTAATTTTGTATTATAAGAGGCGTCTTTGGATGTGTGCACAGCACAGAAAACAGAGTGCCGAGTTAGGTTCACTTTCATGTCTTCTTGCACTTGAACTGTTTAAAATCACATAAAAATGGGCACGCATTGAACCAATGTGTGTCAAAGTGTGATTTTCTTATCAAATCCACAATTCTTGGAAATAATTCTAAAACAAAACCAGTTCTCAATACCCAAACCTATTTATCTCACTCTCATGATTTCAAACATTTCTTCTGAGGAAGAACTTTCTGGGACAGATTTACTAAATCTACAAATTAGCGTGAAAACACAATTTCTAAAATGTGCAGAAAGGAGTGGAAAGACAAAACAAAGCAGTTTTTTTTAAGAACTTTAAACAAAAAATACTGTTTTGTGGCTCTTTAATGTGTCACGACAGATCACTGTAGTGCTTCCATTCAAGCAGCATGTGAACAGATCATCTCTTCCACTTACAAAATAAACATGAATGAACATCAGAAGGTATGTTTCAACCACGGAAAGACGTCAGTACACACCAA
Source organism: Cirrhinus molitorella (assembly GCA_033026305.1). Taxonomy (NCBI): domain Eukaryota; kingdom Metazoa; phylum Chordata; class Actinopteri; order Cypriniformes; family Cyprinidae; genus Cirrhinus; species Cirrhinus molitorella. The sequence goes on along the minus strand of CM065126.1, from coordinate 15,109,055 downwards.
TCCACACCAAATTTCCAACAAATGGCCAATTGACTTGTAAATGCAAACCTTAATACATGTTGTGTAGTTCATTTAAATACTGTCCCACCACAGTATTTAAATGATCAGGGACACCCCTACAAATGCATATACAATAAATTCATGACTGTCAATGCCTTTTAACGTTTATTTTCCACTGTGCGACTTGACAGTAGTTTTTTTTAATGCCAAAAGAGGATTAGTAAGCTGTTCGGAAATCTGACCTCAAGTGTATGGACAAAAGAACTGAGACATTTCTCAAAGCTTCAACTTTTGTGTTTCACTGAAGAAATAAAAGTATTTGGAAAGAAGATTTTTTATTTTCGGGTGAGCTTTTACTGTGAGACATTTTATCTGCAGCAGACGGTTAGCAGTATTACTGGTGCTGCAGTACATTAGAGAACATTAATGTTGGGTTCTGGATGGGGGGCACTGGATGGTGGTGCTGCGCTGCAGTCGGCTGCCAGGCGTTACTGTGGTTGGGATTTTGATTGCTGGACTGCTTCCCTGATCGAAGGGGCCCTGCATTCTGAACTGCGGTTAGCTAGTTTAAGGGGCATAAAATAGCATATAATAACTCAAACTCTCACACACCAACACATCTCTGATCTAAGCTAGAAACCAAACCGTAGGACATTTTTACACCACTTTTAAATCACTGGAAGTACTCACACTCTCACCCACACAGAATTCGGACAAACAAAACACATGGGCGCAAATACGAGAAGCTTATTACCCCACCGCACATCCAGCACTTGAAAAATCGACAAATTCCCCACATAGCACTAATGATAACGCTGCCTGCAGTCTTGAGGTCACTGCGGAGCTCTATGTGGAGACGAAGAGGAGGTTCAGGAATGCCGTGGCACACACTCACACAGACCGGCCCACAACCTCCTAACAGGAAGTGAGTGGGTAAATACCCAAACAAAACACGTCAAACAAGCCAACAAAGGGACCTTCTGTGCACTCTAACCCAGAGTCCATTATTAGACATGAAGCCAAGTACATTAGATACTAAGCCAACAGCTGAGCTAAGCCACTTTACAGTTAGCTGTTAGCACAAAGATCAATCGGTCTAATTGGCAACTGCAGCCATGGAGAGTGAAACCACAATCAACCTCCTGAAGCGGTCTAAGCTATAGGCTGCCTTGAGTCTGAGATGCCAAGCGAGCACAAAACTTCTAATCGATATTTAGTCTGTCAGAGTTGCATATGCTTCTGTGAATCACGAATGCTAAAATTAAATTTGCTTTCTTTATTTTCTTTTAAGTCTTGAGATCTGAGCGATAGAATATGGCAGCATTTCAAAGAATAATCAGGGGTAAATATTTGATGCTGTGAAAAGCAAAAATGATGTGCTTGTATATTTTGCACATTAAATGATGCCAATTGGTATCAGCAATAATTTTGTGGTTATGTTCATAGCATGACCTGTATTTGCATTTCCTTTAGTGATGCTGAAGTGAAGAAGATAGCGTGTGCAAATAAACAACGTAATCAGCACACAGAATTACTAATGAATTCCTCTCTTTAGATCTACATCAGGTCGCACAGCCAAAAACAGTGAGCACAAAGGCTCTCTATAAAGTTGTTCTCTTTTTGAGGCAAAGTAGCCAAACTTAGAGCTTCTAGTCTGAAGAAATAAACCTGTGGCACTAATATGGGAGGTTGCTCTCTTTCCAATATTAGCAATGTGAATCTCAAGCTACAAAGTGAGAATGAACCATTTTATGGGTGGTTCAGACAATATTCTTTTTTTTTTTTGTCAGTTACAACTGTCACTGTGTCAGATTATGTGATTTTGACTCCTAAAACTTGATGTTATTTGACCTTTTTTCCACTCTGTCATGGTCGTCCATCAACAAAAAATCATAAATGCAAGAGTTATTGTCATAGCTCCATGAACATTTCCTCCATTGTAAAAGATCACCTAGCAGGACCAATACCCTTGTCTCACTTCATTTTGCCTTGTACAAAGGCACTTCTGTGCTCCTATTGGCCAGGGTCACAGATGTCACCAAGGCTCACACCCATCAGCCTGATGGGAGAGCTACAGCAATCAAAAGTACGAAATCTAAAGGAATCCGTTGTGATCCTTGACTCACAAGGATTGCATGGAATGCATGTCTCAGATTCAAAATTTTCGGATATTTTGGATTTTTTAAAAAAAAACTACTTTTGCAAACTAGTCATATGCCTATAACTCCTGAACCGAATGAGATATCTTCGCCAAACTCAGAACACTTATGAAAGAGTTCAATCTGAGGTTGCAGAACAAAAATCACAAAGCTTGGCCACTTGGTGGCGCTATCAGATGGTAAAAACATAAAAATGGCTACACCTATCAACATGAAAATCGCTGTGCACAGTCTTGGTCTAAAGTGTCACAAGTATCTATAAGGACATTTGTGCAGCTCCAAAAAAATGGCCACATTGGCTGATAAATTGAGTACCTATTAGACAAGGTTAACGAAAGCAAATTGGAACGAAATTTGGTGGGCCTGTTTGACTCACAGCCCCAAAGATCTGTGAGAAACTGTGAGGCGATACCACATTTTTTAAAGGCGTAAATGATTGTACACAGTGCCTTTTTTTGCACATACACACAATATTGATATCATATGATAGAACTCCTCATTCCAAACAACTTTGCCTCTAGTACCACTGCTGTTGATCAAACTGTTTGTTAAATGATTGATAAGATGTAAAAAAAAAAAACTACTTTTGCGAACTATTCCTAGGTTTTTTCACTCACTTTGGGAGAAAACACTCCAGTATAATTCTCTGGATTTTCTAGGTCAATAGTTATCAAAAAACATTGGTTTGGATTTACCCAACATCTTATAAAGCCTAAAGGAAAACTCAAAACTTCATGAAACCTGGTGAGCAGGTGATTCTAAACAAGCATGCAAAGTTTCAGCAAATCGGACCACAGCTGGTGCTATAACAGTAGATATAAATGGTAAAAAAAAATCATAATTCTATGGTAAATTACCTGGATTTGCAAAAAATGCTTTTTTACAACATTGATTTAGGTGGTTACAGGCTTTCTAAATATAGTATTTTTTTCATATGTGATTAAATGCCTTAAAGTGCGTTAACCCTGGTAATCGCTGCTTGAAGCTATATTATATTTAATTATATTTCAAGCAAACACAAAGTTTCTTGGATAAAAACAATAATTTTGAGAGAAAATGAAAAAAAAAGTTGTGTGAACAATTGCAAAGTTTGCACAGTGGAACAATTTTTGCTGAATTTTGCATGCAAATTCCAGTCATTTTAATAGAAATCCACAAAACTGGGAAATTTTTCCCTGCAACAGGACTAACAGAAAGCTGCTTTTATTGAAAGTGGCTTCTGTGTGAGCTGTGCTTCATACAACACTAGACTATTGCCAAGAGAGAATAGAGCTTTTTTCCCCTAAAAAACCCACCAAACCTTTGATAATGTGATGCACATTATCCTTAAAAGTATACAACCAATTTTGAGCCACTGAACTAAGGAACCTGAGCATAAGTAAACATTCCCAAGTCACCACAAAAGACTCCACTGGGGCGTATATATACACCAGACACAGGTCCACTCATACAAACATCACTCAACTGTTTTATCTTAGTCAAAAATTGACCAAGAAACTAAAAGCAAACATCTCAAGGCTTCAGGAAGTAGTCAATAAAATCCAACCTCTGGAGGGCTGCGAAACGACACAATATTTCATTTGCTTTCTCTGCCCGTGGTTTCCTCCCTGTCTGCAGGTCCTTCCTCTCAAACCGTCTTATCTCAGCAGACCACGGAAACATGGAGAGGGCAAACGTTTATAATACAATGCATTTCTTTGAGAGGAAATCACTTTGGGAGGTTGTTTGATACTGGCAGTGCGTACGGAAAATCCGAGGGCAGAGGGAGCACGCTAAATAGAAAGGGAGGGTTGGAAGGTGACGGAGTATCCCAAGGTAACCTCCATCGAATATATTAACAACGCAAAGTTTCTCCAGAATGTGGTACACCTAAACTGGGTATAAGCGCACCCTCGTTCACATTTCTACCCATGATTCCTTGCAGGCTAATAGGAAGGAAGGCCTACGCACATGTCATATTTCACAATAGCTCGTCACATTCCTACGTTTTCTCCCCCACCCGTTCAGCACGTACACCTAAATGCACACACACTACCTCAGAAGGCAGCTTCACATAAAAGATGCGCAAACCTCCCGAACTCAAACCAGAGCCAAACATACGTTCACAACTCCTAGATTCGTTGCGGGACGATCCCATGGCACGTGGCCAGACTGCATGCTCGTAAGACTTGTTTTTGGCGTGCTTCATTTTGACTGGAGGTCTATGGAGGAAGTCCTCAGGATTAGATGGCAGATTTACAGCTGAGATAAAGACTCAGTGGTGCAATCAGCCACATTCAGGCTCTAGTCGCAAACAAACACAACGCTGGCTAGCATTGATTGATGTGTCTTGTTAATGTTCACCATTTGCAACACTTATTGTTAACAGATAGGTCTGATAATCTGTCGTGTTGTTTAGCTGTGAACTTCCTGAGAGCGAGATAAGGATTAGCCGGAAGCGCCGAACGCTCGAGCATACAACTGGGTTTGGACTTGACCCTCGTGAAGCACTAGAGACGTCTCTTGTGTACCTGGCAATAAAAATAATCAAGTCACACTGCCAAGGTTAGGAGATCATTAAAACACTTGGCACACTTGTAAACTGGAGTAGCGCAGAAGGTTGCACATGTCTGAACTGGTTACTTGTGTTATTAAGTCTTATATGGTTTAGAGAACAAAACATTTAACTGAAGTTGTGTTATTATACACTCACACATGCATTCCACAGTTAAATGTTCAGTGAATGTTTGCAGAAAGCACTATGGAATTATCAGTTTTATTAGACACGAACCATGTTCTTTTTGGACATCGTACTATGGTATTATCATGTTTTTGGATGCACTTTATTTTACACATGCACTTACGTACTTAGGAAACTACTGAGTGAAATAAGGTAACCATATGAGTTAAGGTTGGGTTTAGGGGTAGATTCAGGCGGGGAGCGGGGTGCTTTTGAAAACTTTTTTTCTCTCTTCATAGGTGGAGGTTGACCCAACTCCTAGTCCTAGTAACCTAATGTTAGTGTAATCTGTTAACAACGCACATTATATACCCGTCTTTTTAGACAAGTACCAGATAATGAGTGTCATGTCATGAAATGTTTTTAATACGACAGAAACAGTGTCTAACGTGATCACAATTTAATAAAAACAAGTTAAGTTAGGCCTATTAATTGTAATGATTTAATTTCAAACAACGAATTAATTATTATAGAGAAAACGAGCAAAGATCACAGTAGCCTATCAACTGAGCTTTTTGAAACTCTGAATCAGTAAACCAATGCATTGCAAAATGATTCACTGTTTTGAAGCGCTCCAATCGGATCACAAATCATTTGATTCAGAATGGGACATCAAAGCATGTATCGCGAATCATTTGATTTTTAAACAGGACTTCAAAACACGTATGGTGAATCATTTAATTCAGAACCGGACTTTAAAGCACATATCGCGAATCATTTGATTCAGAACCGGGCTTTAAACCGTGTTTTGCGAATCATTTGATTCAGAACCGGACTTTTAAAGTGTGTATCGCAAATAATTTGATTCAGAACCGGGCTTTAAAGCACATATCGCAAATCATTTGATTCAGAACCGGGCTTTAAAGCACATATCGTGGATCATTTAATTTAAAACAGGACTTTACAGCACGTATGGTGAATCATTTGATTCAGAACCGGACTTTAAAGCACGTATCACAAATCATTTGATTCAGAACTGGACTTTTTAAGTGTGTATCGTGAATCATTTGATTCAGAAGCGGACTTAGGAGCGGGTTCGTGGAATGTTTATCCCCACCGGGGAATTCAGCAAAGGCAGGGATAGATAGACCAAAGGTGGGGAAATCCCCCCCAGACCCCTGGCAAACTGCACCCTGGAATCAGGGTTAGTACCAAGTTATTACCCAGATATAGCACGCACTTTAAAGAACACTGTGATATGCCAAAAACCATAGTACTGTAAAAAAATAATACAGTAAAAAGTACTATGGTACTTTTTAGGCACATTTTATGTAACAGGCGTCACAAATCTTTCAAAGACGGTCCAAAAACACAGTATTACAAGAAAAAAAGTTACTGTGATGCAGGGCTGGAAATGAACAAGGGATTGTGGCAAAAATGCCACCAAATGCCTCCTTTAATCAAATACCCCAAAAAAAGTAGCCTGCACAATTAAACAATGTATTATAACTGCTGCAGTTAAGAAGAAATGTGAAAATTAATTAAAAGTGTCAACTTATGAAATTACATTTAGATTCGCTCACACTGCATCAGATTGCTTTTATGTGCTGTTTTGAGCAGTGTTGAGCCTTATAACCAATCAAACATATTTCTGTTGAACTTAGGAATGTATTGGCCAATCAGAGGCACTTAGATTAGTCTGCGCTGAAAATGCGTCAATCAAATTCAACAAATGGGTAAATTTAACTATAATAGCGTCCACACAAGTGAACAATATTGTGTTTATTCTAAGCACACGCTCATCTGCTGCTTTAAAATCTCTAGCTCGTGATAGTAGTTTAGTTCATGTTTTTTATCGTTCATCAGCTGGAAATTGTTTATATACAATACAAAAAAATGCCCTGGAAATCAATTCCAGGGGGGCAAATATTGCCCCTTAGTGGAGAAGTTAATTTCTGACTCTGCTGTATTTTTTTTCTTTTTTATTTGTGGCTTTAGGTGCTTTATCTTAGTTATACTTTATGTACTATTCTATTTAAAGTAACTTTAAAGTAGTAATTCTAAATATATGCTTACAAAATAGAACTCTGGAAATACCATGTTTTTATGATTTGAAATGATACTAGCATGGTAATTGCTCAACATGTGACTGTAAAAGGCGGGAAAGCCACAAAAGGGAAGCTGTGCAAGGCCTCTGTGATACTGTTTTGAGTCATTTAAGGGGTGAGCTCATACAGGACGTGACCTCAAAGATGTGGGAGATAAGAGTGAAAATACTGAAATAAATGCTTTCAAGCACTGATGCACCTCCGCTGAGGAGTGAAATCACAACTACCTTTGCATGAACAAATTTCATCTAACATGGAAAGATTTATGCTGCACAACTCAACCCGAAACTTATGCTAACAGAACATATTCATAATACGAACTAGATATTTAACATTTCAGAAGAAAGATGAGTGGTATTTGCCACTCATTTGTCAAGTCATTGCCATAAAGCTACAGTACTGCCTGAGGATGCTTATTAGCCAATGGCTTTTTTTGTGATAATGCCATGTTATGCCATGATACTTTTGTAGGGTTAAAGTCCTACTGTAAATGTACCAGTGACAGACTCGCACACACAACGCAGCTCCAGACAGGTTCTGGGGACTGCGTATCGTAGTTGCATGCATGCAATATGAATTATACATTAGAATTCAGCATGTCCACACACAGGGGATTACACACTCATACATGTGCAACAGACATGAAAGCTCACATTTGCATAGAGACACTCAAGGGAGGAAGACGCTTGTGCTCTGTCCTCATCTCAAGGTTACGAGCTTCAACACTAGACTTTTTAATAGAGCTTCATTATTCAGAATATTTCCAACTACTTTGCTGCCAATACAATGGTTCATATCATAAGTTTATTTAGCCTGCAAGTTTTACTCAAATTAACTCAAACCAACTGTATGTTTGAATGAAGCAATTTAACATTTAGATTCAACAATTAATACATCTCAAAAATGTTTTCAGTGTAGTATAAAATGTTAAAATAGATATTGAGTAGTGGTGTAACGGTTCACAAAATTCACGGTTCGGTACATTTTCGATACAGCAAAAAGAAAGAAATTTGTACATATTTTTTATTTATTAAAACTAACATCATGAAGTATTCATCTCAGATCAGTGGCAGGAGTCAGATTTCATTTATCACATGAAGAGAGTGAGTGGAGCTGACCAGTGAGGTGAGAAAAACAAGAAGTTAACTAAATATTTAGTTTCAAAAAGAAACACAAAAGTGCCTGCTTTAAAAATATTTCAGACTTTTGCTGTTTATCTGATGATTTTGGAAGCTTCCACCATTTGCTGATCTCCAGTGTTTTATATTTAAACTTTGTGTGAATAATTTGTTATTTTATATTAGGCCCATAGCCTAAAAGCTAAGCAAATAAGCACTGGTTTGTTAATACATTAATCATTCTATGTTTAATATAAGTGAGTTTGCCGTACTGTTTTGTTGTTGTCAATTCAATCAACTGACGTGGAATTGGTGCTAATTCAAAAGTGAAACTAAAACAGGCATTTACAAGCTGTTTAAAAGCGAGGAAAAGAAGGAAAATTCTAACGAACTACCTCACCATCACAACCCTACGTAGGGCTGTGCCGATATTCGGACGCGATATCATGCTTATCTCGTCAGTAATGCCGGTTCTGTGATTAGTCGTAAATCTCATTCACGTGTTCATTCATACAGCCGCGTTTACTACACAGAGCCGTAGTTCACTGATAAGCTACGCAAATATCGCCTTCATTATCGCATTGTTCTAGGCTTGGGCGGTATCCAAATTTTGATACCGTCAAACCTCCTCCATATTTTACCTCGGTATACGGTATTACCGTGAATAAAAAAAAAAAAATGACCTAACGCTCAGACAGCGTCACCAAACTGTTGGCTTGTGCCTAAACCGTTCAGAAACTGAATACCAAACACTAATACTGAAACAATAACAAAATAACATGCTCAACAATATTAACAACTTTTATTAGCAACAAATAGCAGTTTATAAAAAAGTGCAAATACAACAGTCAAACAGAATTAAATTAACAAACATCCAGAACAGTTTTCGCGCAGAGACGTGTAGGGTTGTGACGGTGGCAGATTTTACCACCGCTGTGGTTATGGACCAACTACCGTCGGTAGTGCGGTGTTGTTTATATATATATATATATATATATATACACACACACACACACACACACACACACACAGTTTTGAAACATACAAAATGAGGCTCAAAAAGTAACAAAGGTGCGTGTATTATTGCAGTCAGTGAACAAACAGCCTACAAAACAGTAAAATAATGATAGGGCCTAATATAAATTATATAGAAAGTAGCCAAAATAAGAATGGTAAATATTAAACAAACATTCGTGTCATAAATTCGTAACAACTTCACCCAGCCCTTGTTCGACGGCTCATCAAAATTACCGACCGAGAACGACTGGAGTCCGTGTCTCTTCCTCATTACAATGTTGCATCAATTACAATTGCTCAGTTTTGTTTTTAATAGGAACAGGGTTATTTTTCGTTTCGGTTCTTCATAAAGTTAATTTAGAAATATGTTTGGAATATTTTTTGTTTGTTAAATTAAAGCTTTTGTTAATTTAATTTACATTAATGAACCAGCGGCCAGCAACAGGCGGTGAGATGATTATTTTTGATGCAATTTGCATTCTAAAATCATCTCGACTTGCCTAAAATAGCTAAAATCTTAAAGAAAATTTAAATGTTATTTTAAATGTTAAACTTACATAAATGCGTGCTATTATGTGTATACAGTCGTTTGTTGGAGAGTGGAAGCTAAATGCGCTTTGCATTAGCCTACATGAGGCGCCAGCGCGATCACTTGCAAAAAAAAATGAAAATAGGCATATGCCATAATCTTGCTCATAAAGGTAAGCATATATAGTATATCATCCGGAACTGTAAAGGGTCTAATTTTATTTGCATGCACTCACAATCTAAAAAAAAAATCTTGTGTTTTTGTAAAAATAAAGAAAACAAACAATACTCATCAATACTCATCTTCCAATCAGGATAAATATATCGAGAGAAAAAAAAAACGTAAAAAAAATTAAATCGAAAACTTTTTTTTTTATTTTATTGATATTTTATAAAAACCGTAGAGCCGCATTTCTCTCCAGTGAGCAGATGGTGAGTCAGGATCGTCAACTTAATCTTTGCCACACTGGCTCACTAGTTTACAATAGTTTATGAACAATTCATTTAAGTATCTCCTTATTTCCCTCCAACACATTGATAGTAGCCTAATAGTTTTTTTCCGGAACTTTGCCAGCTTTGGTCTATTGCGTGTGTTTGAACGCAGATCTCTTCCTGCTGCCGACGGGGGCGACACTAACCGCTGCCACGGCATAATGAATGCTGCAGAATCACTGTATTTTATGCTTGTTATAGATTGTGTGACGTCAAGTACATTACCGCCGGTGGCAACCGACGACCGCGGTGGCGCGGTTGTCAGTGCGACCGTCACAGCCCTACTCGTTCGTATTTACCGCCTCTCCCTTCTCGTTCGGTCGAAACCCGAAATACTGCCAAACTGCAGAAGTTGTGTTCTTTTTCGAGACCAGGTCACTTGGTGCACGACTCGCCATCTTTCCCCTTCTCTCTCTTTCTCCTCCACGCTGTCACGTGATGACAATTACGCATACGCATTCTTAATGTATTGTTTTCTTATTTTTCTTATCAGTTGCATATGAGCCTAATTGTCTTTAGTGTGAAAAGATGAATCTCAAAATCATACAGTCATTGTTGGAAAGGGGTCAAATACACAAAAATGATCATTTATTTTGGTCAAATAATTAACATTTTGCAGATTCTGCAAGGTGTATGTAAACTTTTGACCTCAGCTATGTACATTAAGTGAAAAAGTGTTCAAAATATTCTTAAAAATAGATCACCTTTTGTGATTTTGTGAAGGAAGTCGCACCACAGGATGATTCATTTTGGGGTGAACTACTTTTTTAAGCCAAACATTTTGATAAATCCCCATCTGTGTTATTCCAGACTGTGGTGAGCTGCATTGAGAGTGATTCGGTGCAGCTCTATGAATGGGATTCCTCTGCCTTCAGCAGACTAGCAGGCATGTAACAGACATGATTAACTACACAGCACTAAAGCTTCATGTTAATGATTCACTGTAATGGCCCAGGGCTTGACACACAAGATACACACATCCTCTCCCTCACACAAAACCACACACACAAACGCACTTACACATCTGTGAGGCCCATGTGAGATTAGATAATGATAAGTGGCACAGAGTAATGTTGTGACATGCATTTTCACCACCTTTTGTCCTTTCTTAGATTATGGACAGAGCTGCATTTATGCTCAAAAGACAAAACAGACACTCATTAAGCCAATCCACAGCATACAAAGGCAGCACGGATATCAAAGACCAAAATCCGGTGTTCAGAACATCTAACTACAACATTTTTGCAGTAAGCATACTACGCAATTTACTAGATTAAGTAAATAATAACCAGCCACCATTCCCTGAATTGAACATGCATCTTAATGATGTCTAAAATGCATAATACTAGTATTTATATGCAGTATAAACGTGCAGTATGCAGTACACTAGCATTCCATTCTGAACACAGCCAACTTGTGCTCAACAATGAAGGTCTGTGTGCTGAAATGATAAAATGTGCGTCTGCATGAAGTGCTAATTATTGCATTGTGGATTCCAGCCTCCTGCCTCGCAGCGGCTTTAAAATGTTTAGCGCGTGTGGTGACATGTTTGTTTAAAGACATTAGGTTGTGCACCCGGGCCAACTATGTGCACCGAGCAAGTGGAGAGGCGGCCTGCTCGCTGATGGATGAGCAGGATTATCACAGAGATGCAAGGAGAACGTCACATCCGCTCTATAAAACCACATATTGATTTAACCTGCCTGCGTTACATAATAGGTATACATCACCTTATTTGCTTATTAACTGTTTAATACTATTAACACTGGCATTCAGATACCCTGACCTCTAGATATCACTATCAGCACTGTACTAGCAAATAATTAGGGAGAATCACGTCACAATCATGGTATCAGGTGGTAATACCATATTCATAATACTCATGGTACTCCAAAGTCCTTTTATAGAAAGCTACAGATTTACCATCTAAATAATGTATGTCTAAAAATATACTGTACTGTGGCCAAAAACCTAATACAATGGTAGCTTTTTGGTGACATTGTGCATCCAAAGGTGATTTCCTCTTGGTATATGTATATTTTAAACTTATTTATATCTGTGCAGGAGTCCAGGAAAGCATATAAGGAACAGCTAGCAGTTTCTATTTACGTGTTCACAAAGTTTAGATATCTATTGCACAATTTCAAACTAACCTCTGACTGCTAGATAAACTTAAACACATTAAGACATCCTACACAAACACACACACACACACACACACACACACACACACACATCTGTGAAAGTTGTATTTGTCTAACGCCAAATACAAGCTGACAGAAGTAACAGAACCTGCATGTGTGTGTGGCTACCTAACCAAATCTGTACTCAGAAGTAAGCTGAATCTGACAAAACCTCATTTTAGGGACTTTTAACTCATTTGTAAAAAACAGAACAAATATAATGAAAGTAAAGTTTGTTTGTTTAATCATGAATAACAATCAATTTGATATATATTTTTACAGTTGCATGACCAGTCTATTCTCTGCTATTTGTGTTGAATTTAAATAAGACTTTTCTATTTTAATCATTTTATTACTATTTAAAACTTTCAATCATTCGGCTATTGTAAGTCATCAAAATATGTATATGTTAATTTCAATTATTTAAATAATTCGACATTAAATAAATAATAAAAAAGGTAACTGTGACTTTTCAGCTCACAATTCAGACTTTTTTCTCAGAATTGCAAGACAACCTCAAAATTGTGAATTGTGACACTTCAACTCGCAATAACTCAATAACTCACAATTCTGATTTTATAACACAAAATTGCAAGTTATTAAGTGAGAATTGTTAGATATTAACTGAGAAAATATCAGTATGTTTACCCCTTAAAATTGGACTTTATAACTTGCAATTACAAATTTATATCTCACAATTCTTTGAAAAAATGTAAGAATTGCGAAAAGAAAATTAGAATTGTGAGATAAAAAGTGGCAATACCTTGTTTTGTATTTTATTCAGTTGCGGAAATGGGCTTCCATACATATGAGCTGTATATAAAACCATGAAAGTCTATATGTGAACCTGGAACACAAAACCAGTCATAAGGGTATCTTTTGAGAAATTAAGATTCGTAATCTCTGAATAAATAAGCTTTCCATTGACGTATGGTTTGTTAGGATAGGACAATATTTGACCGAGATACAGCTATTTGAATATTTAGAATCTAACGGTGCAAAAAATCTAAATCTCCTTTAAAGTTGTCCAACTGAAGTATTTAGCAATGCATATTATTAATCAAAAATTAAGTTAATATATTTACTGTAGGAAATTTAAAAAAACATCTTCATGGAATATGATCTTTACTTAATATCCTAATGATTTTTGGCATAAAAGAAAAATCTATTACTTTGCCCCTTACAATGTATTTTTGGCTATTGCTACAAATATACCCATTCTACTCATGACTAGTTTTGTGGTCCAGGGTCACATATAGATGGTCCTCATTTATAGTAGATAGCTATATAAATGAGTGTGTAATATATATGGCTATGTTTATTAACATGCTTATGAAAGGAGTGATAAGAAATAGTGACTAACTTTTGTAGTATAATTATGCAACTGTCACGCAACATTGTTTCCTTTTCCCTTTTTTCACTGCCTTAAAAACTGAAATGTATTTTCTGCAGCACTAACAGAATTGCAAGAATAATGTTTTCAAACAGGTTTCCGTCACCTGCCATTGGTCAGCCAAACAAATAGCCCCGCCCCAAACGTACGCTATTGGTCAGGCCTTTGTTGCCGTGCTGGGCTGGTCTGGATGCTTAAACAAACAAAGCAATGTTTTGAAAGTGCCACAGAGACTCCGTGTTTACACTTAGAGGAAATAAACCTGTAATGGTTTACTTACAGTTGTCTCTGCATACAAACCCGGATGGGAGAAAGTGTTTTACCATTTTGAAAAAAAATGACACACTTCAGTTTACATTAAAGAAGATGAGAACAGAAAAAAAAACAAAGAAGGTAAAGTGAGACAGAGAAGGAAGTAAACAAAAGCTTGCGTACCATCTGCAAGGAGACAAACACACTACGAACACCAGCTGAACACATACTACAGGTTCACAAATGGTGTGTGTAAACAAACATACACACGCACACACACACACACACACACACACACACACACACACACACACACACACACACTATAGTTAATCGTTCACTTTTTTTTATTGTTTCTTTAACCAGCATTTATTACAATGAAAGGAAGAACCACCCTGACCAGAGGCATATTCTGCCCACATTCAGCTACTGAACCTGAGTATTTCTGTTTCACATCCTCAGTAGTAATACTCTAACCTTACGCACACACACACACACACATACACACTTTTACAAAGAGATTTGCTTATGCTCCCCCAAGCCAGTCTACTATGAATGAGACGCCACAAACAGACTCTGTACAGACGTGGCATCCCAATAAAAAAACCACAAGACGCAGATACAAGCATCTACACAGTACACACACCCACGCTAGACAAAAACATCAACTTAGAAAAAGACAGTTTGCCCAGATAATCCCTGAATGTTGACTTGAGAAAGCCTTATCTAAAAGGTCAAAAATGTTTTAAAAGCCTTGAGGACTGAAGGTTATATAGACTGTGTAGACAGAAAAGAAAAAGATAGACAGATAGAGAAAGGCACACAAACACAGCTTTTCTGCGTGGATTAATTTAATTGTTCGAGGAGGTATAACCGTACCCCATGGATCTAACTAGTTTCATAAAGAGTTGCATTACGAAAGTCCTATAAGACACATACAGTATCTGATGTTTTTGAAAGAAGCATTGTATGCTCACTAAAGCTAAAAAAAATAGCAATTAAATGACCATTTTAAATTAGTTTTTGTTGGTCCCACTTTATATTAGGTGGCTAATTACTATGTACTTACAAAAAAAAATAAAATAATAATTATATATATATATATATATATATATATATATATATATATATATATATATATATATATATATATATATATGTGTATAAGTACAAATGTACTTATTGTGTACATACTGTATTGCAAAACATTTGGTGGTATAGGTTTAAAGGAGGGTTTTAGATTTTTTTGGTTTCTTTGATGAATAGCAAGTTCAGTAGAGAGAAAAAAATCTTTACAACATTAACATTATAAATGTCTTTACCATCACTTTTGATCAATTTAAAGCATCCTTGCTAAATAGAAATATTAATTTCTATCATTTCTTTCACAAAAAAAAAAAAAAATTATTTTAATATTATTTTTTATTTAAAATAAATAAATAAATTATACTGACTTCAAGCTTTTGAATGGTAAAGTATAAGTGGTATAATATTAAAAAAATGTGTTTATTTCAGATAAATGCTGATCTTTGGATCTTTCTATTCATCAAAGAATCCTGAAAAAAAAAGTACTCAACTGTTTTAAATATTGATAATAAAAACAAAAATAAAAATGTTTCTGGAAATGCAAATCAGCATGTCAGAATGACTTCTAAAGGGTCACGTGACACTGGAATAATGATGCTAAAAATGTAGCTTTGATCACAGGAAAAAAATACATTTTAAAATATATTAAAATAGAAAGCAGTTAATTTTAATAGTAGAAATATTTCACAATATTTCAGCTTTTGCTGTATTTTTGGATCAAATAAATGCAGACTTGGTGAGCAGAAGAGACTTCTTTAAAAAAAACAAAAAAACTTTAAAAATCTTGGTAGTGTACATGCAGATATTTTTTAATACAAGTTACAATATAAAAACATGTATGTACACTATAAGTCCATTGTATCAAATTATTCATTTAAATGTAAGTACATAGCAGTTAAGGCCAGCTAATATTAAGTAGGACCCTTTTTTATTTTAATATATTTGAAATTTATTCCTGTGATGCAAAGCAGAAATCAGTCACATGAGCATTCAGAAATCACTTTAACACAAGAAACATCTCTGTCTAGTATCAATGTTAAAAACAGTCGTGCTTCTTAAAGTTTTGGTGGAAACTGTGATACATTTATTCGGAACAGAAATCTTTTGTCTTTAATGTCACTTTTGATCAATCAAGTGTCCTATATAAAAAATAAAAAATACTGACCCAAACTTTTGAATACTAGCATAGACCTGAATATGAATCAGAATCACTATTTTAGAAATTTTCAATGTAAGTATTTATGGGATGTTGAATCATCTGCTATGGGAAAACTGTACATTCAGTTGGTTAAGAGAGATAAGGCACTGCAGGTCTGTATCAACTCTGCTGAATGTAGCTTAAAGGATCTAGTCAGAAACATTTTCAATGGATGTTGAACATTCAAAGCAAAATGGTTTTCGGGGGGCGATTTGATCATCAGTTCCAAGAAAGCCACAAGTTGATTCAGTTAGAAAAGAAACCTATGCCAAGTTTGTCAAGCCAACATGAATATTAAATTATGGTTTATTCAAAGTACAGCTAACCACACAACAACTCTCTACAAGTGTGGTGACTAGCATTCAAATAAACTACTTTACATACAAAACACACGCCAGAGGTGGATCAATGTAGTGAGGTTAGAGCGTTACACACACTTCCTCTCTGTGTGGTGTGCACAGGGGAACCTCCAAATGACAAAAAGGAAGACTCACGCTATTACACTACGCACGCACACACACGCACGCACGCATCTCAGTACACCTCCTTCATGAATTCACTCACAAACACAGCCCTCCCCACAATCCCGCAGCGCTGCATTACCGGTGCAGTGGTGGTTCAGCGTGGCTGTAGAGTTGCACACTGGAGCTAAACCTGTCGTGCTGTCTTCCATTCTCCACTCGCGCGAACGTCTGCAATCTTAGTCTCCGCTTCTTCTCGTGTCCTCCTTTCTCGTCTGTCTCCTTGCAGTCTTTCTTTACCCCGTGTGTCTCTCTTACTCAGTCTCACACACGCATTCTTTCTTTCCAGGACGGTGCTGGACACATACGCTCGCTCACACAAAAGCCAGGGCGAGCGAGTGAGCGCGAGGGTGAGAGAGAACAAGGGAAACTAGAGGAGGAGGAGATAAAGGGATAAAAAAAGAAAATCTTGGTTGGCTAAGGGAGTGGCTAAAGCTCACACGTCTTTAACCTCTGCCGTTCCGACGGAGCCACACACACAGTGTATGTTGTTTTACCGTGCGCTGGGACGGGGGAAGGGAGCGCCAGGAGAGGGGAGGAGACCACGTGGAGGTGTCAAAGCTTTAAGAAACCGGCCACGCACACTACAGCAGCCCTCATTCAATTCACCACGCACTGGCTGCTGAAAGCGCACATGCTGAAATGTCATCACATCACATGATTTCAAGATGCAAAACAAAACTGTTAATTGCAGTTCCGTATAATTGCCGGTTGACACAGATTGTAGAACTCAAGCGTCCCAGTTTGCATACTACAGCGTAAAGTATGCAAGGGTAGACATAGTGATAAGGCTCAATGGCAACTGCTAGGCTGGTGCATGTGGCGTCAGAAGTATACAACCTGCATGCTGCCAGCTTTGCTCACTGGAACTTTGTGCGTTATGTGACTAATTACTTTAGAGCTGAATGAACATAACATTATGACAATGCTGGCGCCACAAAGCCTTCACTAGAAACTATCCTGAGCTCCCTTGCAAAAAAAGCTGTTTTATTGTGTTGAATGTACACTTATATAAGCATATATATTTAAAAAAATATATATATAATTTACTGTATCTACACTATACAGATAATATAATATTAATGAAACAAAAGGCCGCTTAAGGGTACTTAAGGCATTAGCTCACTTTCAGAATGTACTCACCCCCTTGTTATCCAACATTGTTTTGTTGCGTCAAGATGTCATGTCTTTTTTTAATTCAGTTGTAAAGAAATTATGTTTTTTGAGGAAAACATTTCAGGATTCCTCTCCATATAATGGACTTCTATGGTGCCCCCAAGTTTGAACTTCCAAAATGCAGTTTAAATGCAGTTTCAAAGGGCTCTAAATGATCCCAGCTGAGGAAGAAGGGACTTATCTAGTGAAACTATCTGTTATTTTCTAAACAGTTTATATACTTTTTTTAATGTTAAATGCTCATCTTGTCTTGTCTCTCAGTTAGGGTATGTCGAAAAACTCGTTTTCGTTTTCAACTTCAAAATCGTCGTACAACGCTGTTTTACCTTTTTTTTTTTGAAGAGGCCGTTTTATCTTCTTTGTATGTTTACTTTGTAAACACTGGGTTGGTACTTCTTGCAGTGATGTAGGATGATTTTGAAGTTGGGGAGGAAAACTAGACGAGTTTTTTGACATACCCTAACTGTATCGACCCGGATCACACAGACACACAGGCATGTGCATCGCAGATGAGAATTTGAGGTTAAAAACTGTATAAATTGTCAATTTGTTAAGAAAATAACCGATCGTTTTGCTAGAAAAGACCCTTCTTGCTCAGCTGGGATTGTTTAGAGCCCTATGAAGCTTAATTTAAACTGCATTTTGGAAGTTCAAATTTGTGGGCACCATTCATATCCATTATATGGAGTGAAATCCTGAAATGTCTTCCTCAAAAAACAATTTCTTTACAACTGAAGAAAGAAAGATGTGAACATCTTGGATGACAAGGGGGTGAGTACATTATCTGTAAAGTTTTGTTCTGAAAGTGAACTAATCATTTAATACACTTACAAGAACAAGAAGTAACACTTTATTTTAAGGTGTCCTTGTTACATATGTTACATGTACTTACTATTACAATAACCCTTCTAACCCTATAGTAAGTACATGTAGTTAAGTAATATTACACTTTAACAAGGACACCATAAAATAAAGTGTAACCGAACAAGAATATAACTTTTTTTTGTAATAATGCCAAACAAATATAACATAAGACAAAGTTTTTTCTTGGAAATGCATCTGATAAAACGTGTTTGTCTTATATTCAGGGTCTAGACTTTGACATGTCAATAATACACCCACAACTATAGGTGGCGCCAAATCCGCATAAAAGTGTGCCAAGAAAAACATAATGTAATGTTTGTCGGTAATGTTAGAAGAACACAATTAAAAAGTATGCTCTAGCTTGTTTTTCGATCTTTCATCTTTCAGCTTTTTCATTGTGAGTCCTGTTTTAACAGGATATGTACCCAAGGATTCTGCATCCTAAGTCCAATTCTATGCCAGCTGAGCTACCAAGCAAGTTTGTTACATCTGAAAAACGAAACACATGGAGCTGTAATCATAACTGCAATGATATGTACTTATTGGTATGTATTTCACGTATTGCGAAAAAGTTCTCACAGGTACGTTTTCGTCATGAGATCAGGAAGGTTTCTCCTGTTTGTCATCGCTGATTCATCTGGCTTTAAACTAGTTTAAAATCACAGCATGCCCGGCTCCAGAATCAAATCACCGAGGGTGCTCTAACACATTTTTAATATACTTTCACAGCCCTATTACTCATTCTTTGTTCATCCCATGATCATCACGCTTTGAAAAACAACATAAGAGAATGACTGTGAATGTGTGCTTAGGAGCTCAAGTCATTACCTGTCCATCAACCCCAGTCTTAGTGTCCAAGTTTATATACAACTTATGTGCTTTTTATATATTTGCAGTTTATATCCCTCAGTAAGTTCAATGTGTTACAATGGTAAGTGTGCCTTGGCGGACCCTCGTTCAAAAACAACACGGCTGTTTATCAATCTTAGACCTGAGGAGAAGGAGTGGAGCATAGAAGCAGTGTTTAAAAAAGAATGAAACATTTAATTATCCCACGTTTGTGAAGGGGCCAGCCTGTCGCTGAGGAGAGCTATAAAACAATGAGAAGGAGAGCGAGTGAGAGAGAGCATTCCTTCAGCACACAGCTGCCAAGTTGGAAGAAAAACCAACAACAAAAAGCGACTGGTTAGAAGCCAGAGAGAGGAGAACAGAGGGGAGAAAGAATATCGCGGCCACGTACACCGCAATCCTTCGCCGTAAAAAAAGCCCATAAACCGAACGACAGGAGATTGAGAAGATAATCGCAGCGCAAGAGACAGCACACGAGGTGGAAACGTCTTCTCGCGCTGGGATATGAGTGTCATACTGACACAATTACAGCCGAGGAATGAAAAGAAAGTAGGTCAAAGGCCAATCATAGGGACTGTCAAACTCCCACTCTCACACGCATATGCATGCATTGCACAATTAATGTCTGCTTTCAGCCAAGCTTATTTCAGCTTACAATGAAATTACTAACCGCAAACAGGGGGTACGCCTACATGTGAATGATCAAAAAAGACACATTAGCTCTTTTCCAAAACATACTAAGCTACATTAGCCTTCTACCTACATTAGGCAGCTCTCAATGATGGCAGTATCCCAAGTGAAATGGAACTTTTGATTTAAAATGCAACTGATCTGGAATGCTCAGGGTTCATACAGTTGTTTAGAGAGGAATTCAAGCACTTTCCACCACTTTATCTTTGGGGGAAAAAAAAAAAAAAAGCATTTTTGTTATTATTTTTTAAAATCACACTAGAGGTTCTAAGAAAAAAGCTCAAGTGTTTTAAAAAGCAATATTCAAAAACACATTCCAAATGTTGAAAACTACAAAGTCTGTAACAGATAACAGTGCCAACTCATACACAACTACTAACACAGCTATTGCAGTCTGTCTATAGACACAATGTATGTCAACTGTTTTCTATATCTGGTTGGTAAAGTCCCACAGTTTCCAGAATAACAACCTGGATAACTACCTTTTGAGAAAGTCTTTTATTTGCTTGCACATAATGTTCATTTGCATATTAACTGCAAATCTGCAGCAATGTTTCGTAGAATGCTTTGGGGAACTCCACAGAAAATGAATTACACCTAAGTGCTGTTTATTCACTTGAGCAGCAAGCAATTATGCAAATTAAAGCATTTTGCAAACATATCCACCACGTCACTGCTGTTCACAATTCTCCATGGCTTGAATGCAAAGCACCAGGTTCTAGAGGATGCAGCAGACCAGCACAATCTGGCATGCTTTACTGAAGCCGCACAGCATCGCTACATCATTTCAGAATTATTACTGCCATGACTAATAATAATGTATGAGTCATTCCATGTCAAATCAGCCAAATTTCAAAAACTTCCCCAGCTCAAATTTTTGATTTTGCTAAAAAAAATAAATAAAAAAATTCTGAGGGAAGATAGATATGTATAGTAGTAAAATCCAAAATATTAAATATCATGGATCAATACTTACTGAGTAATCCACTATTTTGTCGAGGGAGGTCAAAATGGCAATTGTCACCTTAGATGTAGTCAAGTTACAGGGGGGTAAAAATGGCTTCAGAAAGATGGCAGCATCATTATCTTATTTTTTACACAGAGATTGGTAGTTCTATTAGTAAAAACTGTTGATTTTAACTATCTTTGTGGCATTATGCGCTAATAGTGACCATTCAAAAATGGGAAAACAGTACTTTTTTAAGTTTTTCTCCTAAGTTTGCATGCCTAAACTCAAGAAATATTAAAGATATTTGAATGCCATTTTAGATATTGGGTCTTAACTAATTTTCCTTTTGTTATCTGTATTTTTAATGTCCTGTGAGATTCGGTTTCAGAGATACTGGAACTTCAACATGGCTCCAGGAGAAAAGTTAAACAGTTAAAATGTAAACATTTCCAGTGGTTAAAAACCAAATGAGGGTATGATAGTTCTTTACTTTTAAAGAGGAATGTCTGAAGAACAAATAATGTTAAAACTAGAGATGTATTTTGTTTCTTTCTGTCAAGACAACTGCACAACATGCCTATAACTCAAGAAGTATTAAAGATAATATGATTTAGATTCTAGTTGTTAATGACCTTTTCTTTTGGAATCTTAATTTTCATGGCCCTACATCATCTAGGTAAATATTCAATGACATTTAATATTTTGGCTTTCATCACTATGACAATCTTCTTTCAGAATAAAAGATTTGAGCAGGGGACCTCTGGTTGTGTTGACACATCATTTCAGAATTATTACTGTCATGATGAATGGATAATGTATGTATTTAAGCAGTTGCAAATGTTCAACACTATATTTGATATATGAAAGTCTTTATTCAGTCTGAATTCAACCAATATTTGAACAAAGACATAATCACGAAAAGCTTTTAATAGTTGACTACTTAATTACTTTAATTACTAATTAAATATCAAAAAGTTTGACCCCCTAATGTCCAGCATTGCATTTTTGTTTATTGTATTTCATGTATTTCATTTATGTACATTCAAAATGTCAGGGCATGTAAGCTTTTTCCCTATCACTAGACATACAGAAATGAAATTGATTAATTAAATGGCTAAATCGATTAATCGTGATTAATCACATCTAAAACAAAAGTTTGTTTACATAACATACAGTGCAGAGCATAAATGAGTACACCCCCTCTGAAACTTCAATTCAGCAATTACTCTTAACTTAGAGGACATGTTAGAGTTTTTTTGAGATATAATATTCCAGCAAGTCTGCTTGATCAGTTATCAAAAAAGAATGTTAAAATTATTCAGGATAATAATATTTTCTTATCAAAGTGATAAAATGTTTGTTGCAAAAATGGGTACACCCTGCTGAAAGTTACTAAATAAAGCCAAATACAAATTCCTGGTGTAATTTAAGGCAAGTTTTGATCAACAGGTAAGTATGCTGAAAAAAAAGTGTTTTTTAAGGAGGTCATCCTCCAGAAATGTAACAGGGCAGATGTGGAAATTACTCATGAACTTGTAGAGTGCCAAAAGCAGTGCAGTTAGAGTTATGGAGAACATATTAAGTACTAGAATATAATTATTTATTGAATTAAATCTAGGGTGTAATCATATTCATAATGGCATATATTTCTTTGTTTTTATTAGGAATATGTTTAATACATTTCAATTTTGCCATCTTTCTATGAATTAAATTAGTGATTAAGAAAACACATTTTATTTGTATATATATATATATATATTGTTTTGATATAATATATTATATTTTGATACATATATATACACACACATACATACACAATATGTTTTACACTGTAATATATATTTTATTTTGGATTAATCGATTTGGCAGCACTAACAGAAATTAAATATATGATATATGAGATGTCAAATACTTGTATTAACAAATACTTTGTAAAAAAATAAATAAATAAATAAAAAGAAAGAAAATTGCCATTTTGTGAGATGATAGATTTTTCAAAATAGAGATTTATACACCATCTGAAATCTGAATAAATAAGTTTTCCATTGATGTATGGTTTGTTAGAACAGGACAATATTTGGTCGAGATACAACGATTTGAAAATGGAACCTGAGGGAGCAAAAAAAAATTAATATTGAGAAAATCGCCTTAAAGTTGTCCAAATAAAGTTCTTAGCAATGCATATTACTAATCAAAAATTAAATTTTGATGTATTTATGGAAGGAAATTTACAAAATCCTAATGATTTTTGGCAAAAAAAGAAGAATCTATAATTTTGACCCACGCAATATATTTGTGGCTATTACTGCAAATATACCCGTGCAACTTAATACTAGTTTTGTGGTCCAGGGTCACCTACATGATACGTCAAATACTTGTATTAGTAAATACTTTGTAATATAGATATATTTGTTCTAAAAGTGTTAGGAATTGTGCCATTTTGTGAGACAAAAGAGAGATAGATGTCATTTTTAAAAATAATATGGATGCATAAGATTTATCTTTCAGCAATAGGAACTTTTTTTTCCTTACTGAGCTGTAAATTTAGCTTCATATCAGAGGATTTTAAGTGATTAATGTCACTTTATAAGAAAAAAGGTATGCTTGCACAACAGGAAATGACACTTTTGGTCTATTAATTATTTTTTAGCAGCAGATTGACTCGTTTTGTGAGTCAGGTCAAACTGGGCGTGTTTGCGGGTGAGACCCTAAGGCAAATTTAACACGGCTGAAACTGCTGTGCGCAGGTGTGCAGATACACTAATTCAAACTGCTGACACGTAACAGAAATTCTGAGGTGTATCCCTGGTGTTAAACAGGTAAAAGGTGCAATATATCATTTTAACAGCTCTGCGAGCAAATTCCAGCCTTTGGTGTCTGTAAACTTACCCATTTGCTCTGCTCAATTCTTGACAATTTCTCACCAAACTTGAGAACAAATGAGATGCCTGAACAGTAGACGCAAACATTTTTGTACACATGTTGGCAGACTGCACAAATCCTAGAGTGAGACAAGCAAAATAACTCAAGGCATGTGCCACTCCCCATGTCCCAGCACGCCCGAGAAGCAGGACCCGCTGTCGCATGGCCTAACTGTGGACACAGTCATCTCGAGAAAGGAAACAGAGACTCGTCAAAGGCCCACAGACCTCACACTAAAATAGAGATGACAGGAAGGCAGCCGGTGGCACACAGGAAAGAGAGAATGTGCAAAAGGGTGAAAGCAGAAGGGCTGTTTCAGTGAAGCATCTGCACGAACACCCGATGCCTTCCCAGAAACACTGTCACCACTAAAATGCACTGCTGCAGCAATATCAAACACCCCAGCAGTTTATGAGAGTGAGTAAGTAGTCATTTAGCAGGCACTTTTATCCAAGAAGACTTTATTACTCTACTTATTATAGGGATGGTCCACTTTGAACAAACAAAGGTTAAGAGTAATGCTCAAAAAAAATCTGAGGTCTGAATCTACAACCCCCTGGTCACCAAACCAATCTTCAACCAATACAACACATCATTTTTTGGAGAAAGAGTCACTTTCAACCTCAGACGCAACACCCATGGACCAAGTGCATGTCACACATAAAACTGTGAAGAACTTAAAACAATTCAGCAGTTCCTGTCAGATTTGGCTTTACATTAGTAGCAGCCAAATAGTTTATGAAAAACATACATTGTAAAAAAAAAAAAAAAAATCCGTAAAATTTACGGTAGAAAACTGGCAGCTGTGGTTGCCGTTTTACAGTTTTTACGGTTTTCAGTTAAATTTACAAGTAAATACCGTAATTTCATTAACTGATATAATTGTAATGTACCAACCTATTGAAGTACTGAAATCTGTTTTATACATTTGTAATACATAAATAACCACCAAAACCAGGTGGTGATGAGAAAGTCACATGATAAACTAAAGCCCATCACAAGCAGCTTTTAAATATTAACATGTATAGAAGGTGCACAGTGTCATTCACACAAACACTAAACACCATAATGATAACTGTAGCATTTTTACAGTTTTTTACTGTTAAATTCACTGTCATTTTTTACAGTGCACTAGAACTTTTCCAAATAGCCTGTTTTTTACCAGAATAAGCTGGAAAGAATAACTTACTGTAAGTCAGTGTTCTAGCTAGGTGAGACTCATTTCAGTGATGATTCAGCATTTAAGTGAATAAACTTTGCACTAAATGTTAAAAAAAAAAAAGAAAAAAAAATGTGTTGTGAAAGCGCTGAAATTCTCAGTGCTTTAACCAAAACTCTTTACTGGTGACTCATAACACCCACTGAGGCCAGACAAAGGCACGTTTCCAAAGATTCTTCATTTTAACAGTGGTGATAAAGTGGGAAGGTATAGATCAAGCAAGCTTGCACTTGAGCAAATAAAGACGTATTGCATATCCATTCTGCAATGTCAAACCCAGCTGAAGATCTCCAACTTGATTTACTGCATTATTATTCCTCTTCGCCATTCTTATTTTTAATTTGCTCCATATCTCTGCATCTCTGCCCTGCATAAATCATAATGAGGCTAATGGTTTTTGACATGACACATTGGGCATGTCTGAACGCTGGCGTTAAGGCTTACACAATATTTAAGAGTAATGCACTCTGATACTAGTATGATCAGTTTGGCTCCTTCCTGAAAGACAGAGGTGTCAACGTCAGAGACTAGATGCTCAGTGGCTGAATCAGAGGATCTTAAACACCCTGAAACATCATGTTAATAATCCTCGTCTTCCTAAGTGAGCAATGCTTAGACAGCATAAGTTACAAAGTGGATTAGGTGTTTTACAAATAGCTAAAAGTCCAGTTCTGTGACACTAGGAAAGCCCTGACTTAAAGTCTGAATAGTTTTAGATGTTTTCTTATTTTTAGTTCTGATATTTCTAGTGGTGCTTTAATTAGAGTGAACTGTGACCGCATGCTTTGCTTCAGCTGTTGGACAGTTTGCACAGTAAAACGCTCCAAGAAAGTTGCATCGTTAAACTATCCTCCTAGCACCATCGACAGGCATCTTTAGATGCTGCTTCGCAACTTGTGTTGTTTTCTAGCATCTTGTGCAATGTGCTTTGCGTTAAGACTTGTCAGGTTTAAAACGATCCATAAAAACTCAAGACCTTTCCATTTCTGTAGTATGTTCTACAGTATTTTCTCCTCTTTGCATTTGTCTTCAGTGTCTCTGGCTTCTGGCATCTTTGGCCACTGCTTTGCATCTTGCGTTGTGTTTTAGTATCTTGTGCAATGTGCTTTGTGTTAAAACGTGTCAGGGTAAAAAACAAAGTCAAGACCCCAGAATGTTTGTACATTATTTTTTCCTCTTTGCATTTGTCTTCAGACCCCTGAATTTCCTTACATTCAGTTGTGCTCTGTCAGTCATTGATACGAATCTTTGGTCACTGCTTCGCATGTTGCATTGCTTTTTAGCATCTTACGCAATGTGCTTCATGTTAAGACGTGCCAGGTTGAAAAGTACAAAAATAAATAAATAAATAAATAAATCACATTTCTTTTCTTTGCATTCATCTTTAGTGTCTCTGGCATCTGGCATCTTTGGTCGCTGCTTCACATCTTTCATTGTTTTTTTAGCATCTTGCGCAAATGTGCTTCATGTTAAGACGTGTCACATTGAAAACAGTCTAAGTAACAAACTGAAGACCCCTCAATTTCTGTACAGTATTTTCTTCTATTTGTGTTTGTCTTCAGACCTCTAAATTTCCTTATTTTCAACTGCTCTGTCAGTCTGTTTTTTAGCATCTTGCACAATGTGCCTCATGTTAAGACGTGTCAGGTTGAAAACGGTCCAAAAAAACGAAAGACCCCTGAATTTCTGTACAGTATTTTGTCCTCTTTGGGCTCGTCTTCAGTGTCTCTGGCTTCTGGGTGGCAGCCTTGCATCTTGCGTTGTTTTTTCACACCTTACGCAATGTGCTTCATGTTAAGATGTGTCAGGTTGAAAACAGTCCAAAAAAAAAAAAAAAAAACAAGACCCCTGAATTGCTGTACAGTATTTTCTCCTCTTTCCATTCATCTTCAGACCCCTGAATTTCCTTACATTCAATTGTGCTCTGTTAGTCATCCACAGACATCTTTGGTCGCTGCTTTGCATCTTGCATTGTTTTTTAGCATTTTGCACAAATGTGCTTCATGTTAAGACGTGTCAGGTTGAAAACAGTCCAAAAAAACGATAGATCCCTGAATTTCTGTACAGTATTTTCTCCTCTTTGGGCTCGTCTTCAGCGTCTCTGGCTTCTGACATCTCTGGTTGCAGTTTTGCATCTTGCGTTTGGTTTTTCTCATCTTACGCAATGTGCTTCATGTTAAGAAGTGTCAGGTTAAAAACAGTCCAAAAAACCTCAAGACCCCTGTATTTCTGTACAGTATTTTCTCCTCTTTCCATTTGTCTTTAGACACTCGAATTTCCTTACATTCAGTTGTGATCTGTTAGTCATCCACAGGCATCTTTGGTCGCTGCTTCGCATTTTGCATTGCTTTTTAGCATCTAACGCAATGTGCTTCATGTTAAGATGCGTCAGGTTGAAAGATTAAAAAAATAATCATCATCAAGACCCCTAAATTTCTGTACAGTATTTTCTTTTCTTTGCATTCATCTTTAGTGTGTCTGGCATCTGGGTTTTTTTTTAGCATCTTGCGCAAATTTGCTTCATGTTAAGACTTGTCACATTGAAAACAAACTCAAGAACCCTTAATTTCTGTACAGTATTTTCTCCTATTTGTGTTTGTCTTCAGACTTCTAAATTTCCTTATTTTCAACTGTTCTCTGTCAGTCATCGACAGGCATCTTTAGTCGCTGCGTCGCATCTTGCATCGTTTTTCAGCATTTTCAAATGTGCTTCATGTTAGGATGTGTCAGGTTACAAAACGATCCAAAAAAGAATTAATACCCCTGAATTTCTGTACAGTATTTTCTTTTCTTTGCATTCGTCTTTAGTGTCTCTGGCATCTGGCATCTTTGGCCGCTGCTTCGCATCTTGCATTGTTTTTTAGCATCTTGCGCAAATTTACTTCATGTTAAATTTGCTTCATGTTAAGACGTGTCACATTGAAAACAGTCTAGAAAACAAACAAACTCAAGAACCCTCAATTTCTGTACAGTACTTTCTCCTATTTGTGTTTGTCTTCAGACCTCTGAATTTCCTTATTTTCAACTGTGATCTTTCAGTTATCGACAGGCATCTATAGTTGCTGCGTCACATCTTGCATTGTTTTTCAGCATTTTCAAATGTGCTTCATGTTAGGATGTGTCAGGTTACAAAACAATCCAAAAAAGAATTAATACCCTTGAATATCTGTGCAGTATTTTCTCCTCTTTGGGCTCGTCTAAAGCGTCTCTTTGGTTGCAGCTTGCGCAATGTGCCCTATGTTAAGATGCGTCAGGCTAAAAATAGTAAAAAAAAATAAAAATAAAAAATAAATAAATAATCTCAAGACCCCTGAATATCTGTACAGTATTTTCTCCTCTTTGGGCTCGTATAAAGCGTCTCTTTGGTCGCAGCTTGCGCAATGTGCCTTATGTTAAGATGTGTCAGGTTAAAAACAGTAAAAAAATAAATAAATCTCAACACCCCTGAATTTCTGTACAGTATTTTCTCCTCTTTGCGTTCTTCTTCAGACCCCTGAATTTCCTTACATTTAATTGTGCTCTGTCAGTCATCGACAGGCATCTTTGGTCACAGCTTCACATCTTGCATTGCTTTTCAGCATTTTAAGCAATGTGCTACCCCTGATTTTCTGTACAGTATTTTATCCTCTTTGCGTTCGTTTTAGAGTCTCTGGCTTCTGACATCTTTTGGCTGCTGCTTCATGTCATGTTTTTTTTTTTTTTTTTTTTGCATCTTGCGCGATGTCCTTCATGTTAAGATGTGTCAGATTAAAAACACCCAAGACCCCTGAATTTCTGTACAGTATTTTCTCCTCTTTGTGCTTGTCTTCAGATCCCTGAATTTGCTTGCATTCAGTTGTGCTCTGTCAGTCATCAATAGGCATCTATGGTCGCTGCTTTACATCTTGCGTTGTTTTTTTTAGCATCTTGCGCTATGTGCTTCATGTTAAGGTGTGTCAGGTTAAAAAACAGTCCAAAAAACCTCAAGAACCCTGAATTTCTGTACAGTATTTTGTCCCCTTTGCGTTTGTCTTTAGTGTCTCTGGCATCGGGGCTTCTTTGGCCGTTGCTTCACATCTTGCGTTGTTTTTTAGCATCTCATGCAACAAGCTTCATATGCAGTATTTTCCCTTCTTTGCATTCGTCTTCAGCACCTGTACCACCTTTGGCCACTGCTTCGCATCTTGCATTGTTTTTTAACATCTTGCGCAATGTGCACATGAAACTACAATTTTTAGCTGAAACTGTAGAACATGACACTAACAATGGCATGGTCATGGGTCAATTTCCAGAGAAAGCACAAACTGAAAAAAAAAAGTTTACCTTTGGATAAAAGCAACTGCCAAATGCGTAAATGTATTTTCTGAACACTCTTCTTGTCTGCAATTGGTCTGACAAACAGACAGCCCCGCCCTTAAACTCACACCATTGGCTGAGTCAGTGTTGCTGTGCTGGGCTGGTCAGATTCACAAACAAATTGAGCAATGTTTTGAAAACACTAGTGTTTTACACTATTTAAGGGAATTAGCCTGGCTTAGTAATAGTTGTCCTTTAATATTTATAGGGTAAAGTATTTTAACATCAAAAAATTAAACCTTTAGCTTCAGAGGCTCTGTAATATTGTTTACAGCATGCAGAGCTCCACTGCTCCTTCCTGTGATGAACATGGTTAGTTAAGCCTCGCTAAATTAGAACAAGAAAGACAGAGGGCCAGAAATACACCAACGCACATGTATGCATATGCACAGCTGGCCCCTACGGAGTGATAAGGGCATTTGAGGTCAAACGAGAGAATGGCAGCCACAAGTTACAGGACTGACACACACACTCAGACAGACAGTGAGGGATGACAGAAAAAGAGATATATACAGAGACAGAGAAATCACAATGGGGTGAGCCTGACAAAACAAGACATGTTCGACATACAGAAGTCACACGCAAACTAGCGTTTAGGGAAATGCCTCCCACATCAGCTAGTAGTCAGACTTTTGAGAATAAGCATGAAGTGTGGTCCACATCGCTGTTTATTTTAGTCAAGATCTGAACACTTAAACAGGAAGGGGCTGTTTGACTGACATGTATAGTGACTAGCCACAGTTTTGATGTTTATTGGCAATTAATCTTGTTTAATTGGTACTAAGAGACACTGTAACTGTAAATACCTAAATCTAGATCTAGATAAATACTGCTGCACTCTGACTCCTAGAAATTACACAAAGCAAGCAAATCAAAGCTTGCTGTTTTCTAAGTGCTGTTCATTCTACTGTATAATATGCATCATATGGTCCGTGTGAGGGCCATCTGAATCCGAGATTAAGATACTAACAAAAGCGTTACGTAAACATCCAGCAACATGGTGCCATTATAAATGGCACTGTACAACACAGCAATGCAGTCTGAAGCTTTTTTGTTGCTTAACTTGGCCACAGAACCCTTTTATTGCTTTTCAACTTCAGTTCATTTCAACCGCAGATTGTTAGAGGAAGGTTGTGTTAGGACACCCACACAGCAGAGAAGAAAGAGCCCTTGAGAACTTAAATAATCAGAATGGATAGCAGGGAGACATTGAACTTGACTGAGTTAGAGTCTGTTTCATATGAATGAGTAGTAGAATTAAGTCATTTGTAGTGTTGATAGCAGTGTGTTTGATGGAGTCTATAAAATGTCCCCGTTTAGACAGCTAATGTGTGTTAATGTTCACAAGCAATGATGAAGAAAACAAAGGATTCTGGCTCGTATTTAACTTTGATTCCTGAGTGCATGAATCAATGAATGATAATTAGACAATATTTTGATGAGTGTGTTATTGTGCTGGCATTTTGACAGGCTTGGGGCTGCCATAAACAACTAACTCCCAAAGCTTTGATATTCTTTGAGGTGGGTAAATCGCAGGAGTACCAGTAATTTACTTTTCCAATAAAATTAAATAGATTTGTACTTTTTGTGGGAATATTTACCTCTATGAGGCAAATTTTTTTCTAACCTAATTAATGTATGGATCATCTTTTGTGTTGAATTCTTAAATTTAAGCCAATGAATTCTAACTGTAAGACACAATAGGGCTGTTACCAATCAAATGAAATCAGTATTATCTAAATTTGTGTTTGCAATGCAGAGGTGGCACAGAATCTGCATTTGAAGAGGCATTTAGATGCGTTTACACAGAAAGTTTAATGAATGTAGTTAACCTGCGGTTAAAAATGCATAAATAATGTTTCGATGTTTTAAAACAAAATGTTGAATACTAATTCAAATGGTTTGGGGGGAAAAAAAAGGGAAATATACTATAAATATAAAACAAAAATCGCAAGTAGGTGGCAATTTTTCACAGCATGAGTGAGTCATTGAGTCATTCACTTTACAGATTTGTTCTAACAGCTGACTGATTCAGAACCGAAACACTGTCGTGTGTTGCTCAGAGATGCAAAACACTCATGCTGTGGCTTTGCTTGAAATTATTTTTGTTCTTGAAATACATCAAAAACAAGAACTGTTGTTTTACGGACTAATAAGTACATATCACTGCAGTTTTCGACAGAAATCAGCACCAGAGGCGGTAATACAGTGAGCACTTCGTTTTTGTACACGGTTATGATTACAGCTCCACATGTTTTGCTTTCCGGACGTAACAAGCTTGCACGGTAGCTCAGCCGGCAAGGAACTAGATTTGGATGTGAAACCCTTGGGTACGAATCCTGTGAAAAACATGACTTACAATTGCTGGGTTTCCATCCAAAGTTGCAAATTTAACTTATGTGCAAAATTGGAATATCACAATAAACATTTGCGAGTAAGCTCCGTTTCTATCCAACAAGTCAAAGAGAACAAAATCATCACTTACTGATAAGCTGGCACTATATATTACTAATAAAGTAGGAGAAGTCACTGAATATAATAATTATAATAAATTACTTGTGCCTCAGAGCAAGCAGATGAAACACAATAAATGTGATCGTTGCTTTCGGAGGTGGATGCCTGTTATAGGAACACAGTCGTGTAAGACAGTTCCTGAAGGCAATTATACATTTTATGCTCGGGCATTTCATTATGACCATAACAACATGTCAGATACTGTGCACAAAGTCACATGATTTTTTGATGCGGAGGAATTTATTCAGCAAATGCGTTTCCATCTCCCATTATTTGCATTATCCCTTTTTTGCCAAGTCAAAAACCACCTCAAGTCAAAAACCACCGCAGTGATGTATACTTATTGGTACGTATTTCGCGTGATGCAAAAACGTTTCCACAGGTACGTTTTCGTCATGAGACCAGTTTGGTATGCATGCACTCTCGCGGTACTCGATAATCACAAATTCCATATAATTTAAACAACAATTACGGTATTATCATAGACTAAATGTATTGCACAACCCTAGTAGTTAATTACAAGAACTTAAGTAGACAACCTTACAACATAACATAATGATTATTGGTTTATTACAAGTCAGATAAGACCAAAACACTTGCAGTTCAGTGAGTCATTTTGACTGATCAGTTTAAAAGAACATTCTCATAAAGCCTTGTTCAGATTGTCAGCCCCAACCCGAGTTTTATTCAAAGCTGACTGAAATCCGATCATATTTAGGTAGTCTGAACGGCAACGAATTCAAAATCGGATTCCTGGAAATGCGTTTCAGTCTGATTGGTCAGATCAGATTTACCCTAGCTTTTTCACATTTCACGTCATGTAAAACGCAAACACGTCAGACCTTTTTGTGAAAAACATAAGAAAATTCTTTGCAGAAAAAAGCTTGTGTTGTCGCGAACTGCAAGTCAAGTGGGAAAAGACAATATATGGCTAGTATACGCACCTCTTTTGAGTTTTGAAACTAGCAGAGACAGCAGCACAGAGTAAAGTCACACAAGTCGCCTCAGAAGACAATTATATAATTTGAATATTATAATAGATATTATAATCCAGCGCGACTGCGCTCAGACGTTCAGACAAGTTTGGGCACTTCAGATCTGTTGTACTCTATGACCTGTCACATACTGTAATACAACTGAATGCCCAATAAAGCTGTCAAAGCATGTTTTTCTGTTGTCATACATAAAACAAGTATAAATAGTAAACACGACCCATTAATAATACATGTCAACCAGGAATCACTGACTACACTCCTTAAAACCTGATTTATAATCGCAACATTGTCGCAACATAAAATCAATATACATCTAACTTACACTAAAAAACGACTATATGGGGTGGTTTTGGCTAGATTACTGTTTTGTCTCATTCGGCGCACTGTATGCGTCTGAGTAACAAACTATAAGCTATTAACACAAATTATATTTATATTTAAAAGTCCAAACAGTCAGTATTCGACAGGTGCTTGGAAATGTAGAGAGAGGCATTACTGCACCTGGAAAGTCAGACCTCGCGATCGCGGGGCAGTACTGATTACATCTTCCAACTAAACAATAGCTAGGTTGTTCAAAAAAGTCGCTAGGTTTGTCAGTATGTACCTGTTACGGGAAACAGCCGCCAAAAGGGTCTGAAAGGTGCTAAACATTGTGCTAAAGTCGTGCTCGCCTGTGTGAGCTGATGGCAGCGGGCAGTATTTGTGGCAGTCGAAGTGGATTTTGTGGTGGCCCGCCACAAATAAATCAACGTATGGGAAACACTGGCGTCATTCTGGAGATTGTCTGTGGAGACTACGAAACGCGTAAAGGAAGGGGAGATTTTCCACTTGTTAATCGATCGCGAATAGTTTCATTATCTCGGGCGGTGATTAAAAAAAAAGAGGATAATAATAGTACAAAAATGTGCCACCAAATATACCTGGGCGGTCGTTAATATACCTGGGCGGCCCGCTCAGGTAAAGTCTATGTGTGGGAAGCGCTGCAGTTATCTAAATGGTGTAACTGGATATGCACAAAATCAGATTTGAGCTGGTTTATTACAAGTCAGATAAGACCAAAAGACTAGCAGTTGAGTGAGTCATTTTGACTGATCAGTTCAAAAAAACATTCTCATAAGTGTCACCGATTTGTGAGTCAGCAAAAAACGTGTTACCTAGTTGCTGATTTTAATCTATAATTTCACATAATTTCTTCACCATTTGTTAAAAAAAATGGCACTGAAGATTCAGCAGCGCTGTAAAAAAAAACACTGTCACTGTTATTACATTGTATCTGAATGCAGAATGCAGATGTTCAAGAACCGTTACCAAAACTGTCATGAAACCATTTGGTTTTGGTATTTAAAAATAAGCAACTGGTTTGAAACAAGAACAAGTTCTCAATTCCCAAACCCTAAACACATGCGCAGACTTGGAGCTATGATATCAACAGGTACGGCCCTCAGTAGCAGCTATTCCAAATCTACACTCGTCAAAGCCACTTTGTTCTCCAATCCGCACAAATTGTACATCAAAGCTCAGGGTGCGTCTGTCTAATTGAAGACGAAATGCATAGAGAGCCGTGATTCCTGCCCCCCCTGCGGTGCCCCAGCAAATGGGTGTGTGTCAAGAGTGTGTGTGGGTGCAGATTTGGCCGCCCACCGCTGAACCCTTCGGCAGCATCGGCTGCATTCCTCGCATCCCTGTTTCCAATTAGCCTGGAAGAGTGCTGCAGTACTGAGGGGCCATGAGAGCCGAGTGGAAACAATACTACTGCCGCGGTGCTAAGCCGCAATGTTCTGCGCAACGTTTGCATTTCACCTGGATATGTTGTGGACCGGAAAAGTTGGCTGCACATTTCTCGCTCATATTTCTCTTCATCAGCCCTGCAAAAATAAAAACTACTGCTACCAGACGTCATTACCAGCTACTGCATTCTTACGCTTTTCAAACGCACCAAAGGATTATTGCCGGTGGCGCCAAAACCAAAAGACCACCGCATTTACATGCAAATAAAGCACATTAGGCTTTGATGTTCTGCCTTTCTACTGAATCTCGCCTTCCAGAAGAGTTCAAAGCCTGCAAGTACACGACGAGAACAACGAATGTTTAATGGCGTTACCCAACAGTTCATCTAGTGCAATGCCGCCAAAACTTGTATTGCGCTGCCATACATCATAAACCGATCTCTGTGGTATTCTGGGCTACAATCTCTGTGTACAGAGTGAAAAAAAGCTGTGTGCAATCCTACAACAAATTAAATCCCACAAATATGTTTCTGAACATGCCATTAAATCTTTTGTATGGTAATCCAAGCCGTTGTTTGTGTGCAACTGGTTGCTGCAAGAAGAGTTGATGAACCTGAAAGAGTTGCGTTTAAACAAGTTTCTGTCTTTTGCCGCCAATTCTGCTGCTAACCTCATATGCACGCACACACACACAAGCAGCGTGCCACAGATGAGTGGTACGGCGCCAGAGAGCTCACTTGGCTTTCTGCTGACGGCAGCGATCACAGACACCCCGCCTGAGTGAAATCACAGGTGTGTAGTGGTAAGCGTGTGAGGAGGGGGTGTAAACATCAAGAGAATGCAAACAACCTGTCTCAGATGTTAGTGGTGTTTACTGGGCTATATAATGACTGTATGGTCTATTTCTTTAAGATCATCCCTGAAAAAATTGTGTGGTAGATATTTGGAGGGACAGTACATTATATTCAGAGACCAAATTTGAGCAGATTTTAAAAACACTAAGGTTTTGTTTAAAATGGACTGTCATTGTGATACAAGTTAGATGTCTGGTCTATAGAAATATTGTTTAGGACACCAAGAGCTCCTTGCTTCAAAACTGTCCACTTCAATAAATACTGAAAATTGTCTAAATGATAACTTAGGAAAACAAGCTAAATAAACAAACAAACAAACCAATACATAAATAAGATTATATAATCATATTAAGACTAGATTAATAAATTAATAACATGAATGCATAAATTAATGAAGCAAACAAACATTTTTCTAAACAAAATAATAAAAAATAAATAAATTATATTAGATTATTTTATTTAGACAAATGAATGATTAATGAAATTAGTTTTATTTAGACAAATGAATGAATAAATAAATAAATAAATATGATTACATTTTAGACAAATTAATGAATGAAAAAATAAAAATGAATAATTTAATAAATAAATAAATAAAGATTATATGATTATATAGACAGATTAATTATTAATGAATGAATGAATAAATAAATATTAATTAACAAAAAAATATTATTTAGACAAATGAATGAATGAATGAATATATATTTTATCATTTTATTTAGACCAATGATTGAATAAATGACTAAATAAATAAATAAGACATATATATATAGAGAGAGAGAGAAAGAGAGAGAGAGAGAGAGAGACATTTACACATTTCAAATAAATATATAAATTAATTACTTCAATTCAATTTCCCAGTTGCTAATCATCTAGTGTTAGAAAAATGCCAAACCTCTATTTTACAGGTTTCAAAATAAATTTTAAAAGTAATAATAAATATATAATTCAAAATAAATAAAATAAAATATAAACAAATATAATATATATATTTTCTAAAAACATAAGCAAACAAATAAATAATTAAATAAATGTATTCATTCATCCATTTATTCAATTGCATAACTCAACTACTGATAACTCAAAAGTTAGTGGAAGAAAAAAAAGTAGACTTCTACTAAAAATAGAAAAAAAAAAACAGGGTAGAAAATGAAGGTTTCAAATATATAATTTAATTGGGATTGAGAGAATGGTTGGTTCTGTGGCTGCTCAAACACTGCATAAAAATAAAACACAGGGGACCCAACATAAGATAAGAAAAGAATAGTGTTTAAAAGTCCCCAAATATATGTGTAGTAGTTAAGAACAGAATCAACAGCATCAGTCTGCTGCAGTCTGTCCATGCATGACATTCTCTCCTCACCTGCTTAAAGCCAAAAACAAGATGAATGTTAAAGTTAATTTTCCCATACAACCAAGGTCAACAGCATGAAATGAAAGCAAGATGGAAGTATGTTATGTGATGAATGAACCTTCTTTCTAGTATATGAGAGAGTTAATCATCTACTACAACTAAAGTAATAAAAACACCCAAATGTACAACCAATACTGATGAATCATTTCATCATCTCTTCTTCACAGACAAACAAACATATCTCACGGTCATCTCTGTGCCTGCGTACATGCTTCAGTGCACATTAAATGAAAGAAACGTACAGTACTTGTTCGCAAGCAAAGCATACAGATGGCAGGATACAGTTCATACAGCCTGCACTAATGAAAGCCACATTATCAGCTAAATAATAGCAGACGGATCGGGTGTGCAGTAATTGGACTACACTAGAGGGCTGTACATTGATCCGGGCAAAGTTACATGCAGGACCAGTTTGCAACTGACTAGGCTATGGTTGATAAGACAATAATTGTTAACAATCACTTTAAACGTCTTAAGGATCATGTAGCAACACCCTGACAAACAAGGTCACATGATCAAAATTTAACTGCACCTTAAATCTATAATTAGCATCTTTGCTCAGGCCCAGTCAGACTTGATCAAAAGATCAAAACGATTTTCGGATTGCAGCGCACAGTCCGCAGTAGAGGTCGACTGATATTGGATTTTACAAATGGACTCTTATTGTGAAATGTTACCATTTCATATCAACAGTTTTAAACATCTACACAAAAGCCATAGTATTGAAATTTCATCATATTGATATTGCATGTATAGTCTCACAGTTTAACTGCTTCTATTCTAGAACACTTGATGAATATCTAATCAAAATAACAAAATATTTTAGTCACAAACCGAGCAAAAGCCCAGCGCCGCGTCCAGAGATCTCGTGTCAGTTATCACACACCCCGAATACGTCGCGTTTAGTTCAAACAGTCTTCTAAAACTGTTTGTTTAATCACCAAACGCTAAGCTTACTTAAAGAATGATCAAAAAGTGTCACAGATGAGTTTGAAGTTCAGTGTCTAAAACAACAGAGCAAACGGAAAGACAAAGCGCGATCTTTTAGCTCTCTATATGAAACATACTTTATTAGAGCCACAGAAAGAAAAACGATTTGCTAAAAATGCACAATACACACACCTTCCAGCACATGGTGAAGTCTTTATGTACGTTTACATCGATTTGGGACAGATATGATGTATTTAATGTAAACTCTGTGATAGCGCTCTGTGATGCGGCAGGATTTCTGTCGGCTGAATGAGTTTGCAGTCTCACATCACTAGCTTCAAATATGCAACTTGCTGGCTAACAAATGCATTAATGTTATCAGCTGGATATAAACTAATGCAAATAGATTGTAACAATCGTGACTTTAAACATTTGTTTAAAGTCACGATTTGTTTTAACTTCTTGAGGTGCGGCTATAATGTTCGCTTCCTCTCAGCCTTCATAGCAAACATACTGCTGTGCTTTCTCTACTAATGCAGCATCTAGTCAACAAAGTGCTTACTAAGTAATGATATGAAAACATGCACTATAGTTCGTTGTCCGTGTTTTAAATTCGCATTTGAAGTGTCCCGCTGTGTTCAGCGCGCAGTATCACGTGTGTAAACAAACAAAAGGTGTTGTCAGTGATTTCCGCCTCTAGAGGCCGCTCTCATCGTATATATATATGGCTCTCATACTGTATAATGACAGCGGAGCTTTCTCAGGCGCTTCAAAAACAGACGCAACCCGGAATATCTATCGGCATGGATGTTTTCAGATAACCGATAGTTCCGCAAATCAGCTATCGGTGGCGATTAATCTGCAAAACGATACATCGGTCAACCTCTAGTTTGCAGTGTCAATTTGTGCGTGTCAAGTTTTGGCGTTAAAGCCAACTTTGAGGAGTGAAATCAAAGGAAGCACGTAGCCAGAGCGCTGCGGGGCTGCTGGAGAATTCAAACTGCAAACCTGACACTTACTGACAAGCTGACACTCGTCTGACTGCAGAACTGCTGTCAGTAACTTCTCTCTCTGTCTCTGCCAATTCCCAGCTTCCCTCTCCAAAATGTATCTCAGATTTAATCAGATTTAATTTCACCCATCCGTGAGAAGAATGCCCTTGTGTAACAAGAGCTTATAATATCACAATCACTTTGAGGCACTGTAGCATTCATCTTAAAATTGTGATTATTTTAATGCATTTTTAAATTGCTCATTAAAGGGATAGTTTGTCCAAAAATGAAAATTACCCCATGGTTTACTCACCCTCAAGTCATCCTAGGTTTATATGATTAATACAATCAGAGTTATACTAAAGAATGTCCTGGCTCTTCCAAGCTTTATAATGCCAGTAAATGGGTGTTGAGATTGTGAAATCCAATAATGTGAATCCATACATCAAAGTACTCCACATGGCGCTCCACATGGGGTTAATAAAGGCCTTCTGAAGTGAACTGATGTGTTTTTGAAAGAAAAATATGTATATTTAAAACTTTATAAACTACAATCTCTAGTTTCCGCTAACTGTTGTATGCGCATTCACAAGAGAGTTGCTTTTAAGCTCCGCTTTTTTTATACAAATGCTCTCGTGATTAGGGTTTATAAAGTTTTAAACATGGATATTTTTCTTACAAAAGCACATTGATTAGTTTCAGAAGGCTTTATTAACCCTCTGGAGCTATGTGGAGTATTTTTTATGATGAATGATGCACTTTATTTCCATTATAAAGCTTGGAAGAGCCAGGATTTTTTTTTTTTTTTTTTATACAACTCTGATTGTATTCATCTGAAAGAAGAAAGTCATACACACCTAGGATGGCTTGAGGGTGAGTAAATCGTGAAGCCATTTTCATTTTTGGGTAAACCATCCCTTTAAACTTCCTAAAAAGAATACATTTGATAAATATCTGATTAAGAAAAAAAGGATCACAGCCACCTTAAATCTTCACCAATCTTTGCCACTATCATTCAAACCACTAGGTTTTACCCACTTGTCAGCAAAAAAGTTTTTAGTCATGTAAAATATAATACAATTTAGTATGATCACTTACTCTTTTATATAATTTAATAAGTACAGGTCAGAGTCAGAGTGGGTCAAAATGATTGATTTTTCTTTTATGACAAAAATCATTAGGATATTAAGTAATTATCATGTTCCTTTAATATGTATGCTTTAATATGCTTTCTATATAAACATCACTTTGGTAAATTTAATTTAATGTGGACACCAAAATGTGACGTCTCGTTTCGTCTATTTATTTTGTTTTAATTTATTTTATTTATCAATTCATCTATTAATTGTATTATTCCAATTAGAAGATTAAGGGTTAATTTTCTCTCCTCTATAGACCTAAATATTTCATTTTTTCTAATCAGTCTATTAATCTTTAAGTTAACTTGCAAATAAATAATAATCATACACTGACATCTTTCATACATAATCTTGCTTCATTTTATTAAATCATTTTCTCAGGAAAAAATAAAATAAAATCTATCTATCTATATATATATATATATATAAACAGTAAGTGCGTATAATTAAAAGTTATCTCTCAGTAATACAAATCTCAATGAGCCCAACATAAATTGCACAAAAATGTATGCACATTCTCCAACCTAGTTCATCCAACAGATCATGTAAATAGCCAACAGTGGCTTTAAATGCTTTGTGACTGAGTGCAAAAGAGTATGTTTAAGTAACACACCTCAAAGCTCACACCCATGACATGTTTGTTTTGTCATGTAACCTACTTGGATCACTTACCTGCCATTTATGAATCTCTCCTATGGCCTCATGGGACACAAAAGTGTCCATCAAATGCAAAACCAGAGTCTCAGCAGTAGTAGTAAGTCACCAGGGTATTGTTTTTTTTGCATACTGTATAGTACGAAAGTAGGCTAAAGACCTAAAGGAACAGTTCAGCCAAAAAAGAAAAAAATCAGTCATCATTTACCTTTCAACTAATTTTGATAGGCAGTCGGGTCCAAAACAACACTGGCATTGAGAAGAAAAAAAACAGAGAGGTTTGTAATGACATAAGTAAATGATGACATAATAGATTTAAACTTCAAACAAAACAGAATTAGAATTGATGCGTTTAATTTGTTTCGGTTTCAGTGAATCATATCAATTCAAAACACTAAATCTACTTGGTAACAATGCTATTTGGTCACATTATGGTTCCTCTGATTGACAAAAATCCTTTTTTCACAATTTCATAAATATTGATAAATAGAAAGTAGCCAGTTTTAGCCATAATCACACAGCCCTGTTTGGCAGAAGCGAGCAACAAATATAAATATTATAACCTCAAAATAACATGTTTATGTTGCTATTAATCTTATGACTTTCTTCTTTTATGCTTTCATATCTCTTCACATATTTCTCTTATTTACTCTCTCTTTTTACATCTGTTTCTCCTCTTTCACTCACTTTCTCTGTCTTTGTTGCCATTTAGTTTGAAGTGCTTACGCAAGCTTTCAAATTTATTCAGGCAAGATCAAAATGAAATGTTAGGGGAAGTACATGCGCTCAAACCCCAGTGTGGTACTTACAGGAATTAATGGGCACTATAGGAGTGAAACGTTTCCAACAGCAAAACCGAACCACACAGTTCCAAACACAGGCTCACAATACTCTGTCTGTAGTAGCTCACTGGAGATATACAATTACCACAGCAATAACAGTTTATCCCATAAAAACAGCAATGAGACTGTCTTCCTCCAAATGCTTAATTACAAAGGATCTGGATTACTTAAAAGTCCCTAAGAGGGTCATTTTAGGTACTAATTATTTCTCTCTAGAGCAGAATATTGAATGAATCTCTGTATGTTGGTGTTCTGTACTAGATGCCAGGTGCACTAAGCATTTTTGTTTGTGGATCTGGGTGTTATACTGACACCTATCACAAGGATTTGGCATCAAAAATAAAAGCTGTTTTCTGTGAAAACAAAAAAGGAGTAATTCATTGCAATTTAAAAGAACTCAGACCTCTTTCAGACAACTCAAAAGTCATCTGAAGAAAAAATGAGCCCAGTTCTCATTGCATTCACATTGCACATGGGCTTAGAAACTTGATTATATAATCACATAATATATTTAATTGTTGTTAAATATTGTTAAATACACTAGCAGTCAAAAGTTGTAACTATTGTCAATCTGAATATATTTTACAATTAAATTTATTATTAATTAATTGATTTATTTATTATTTATTAATTTTTTCTTGTGATTTCAAGAATTTTTATCATCATTACTCTAGTCACATTATCCTTCAGAAATCATCCTAATATTCTGATTTGCTGAAAACATTTTCTGAATTTTTTTTTTTTATTATGTTGAAAACAGCTGAGTATAATTTTTCAAGCTTCTTTGACGAATAGAACGTTCAGAAGAACAGCATTTATCTGAAACAGAATCTTTCGCAACAGTATAAATGTATTTATCACTTTTGATTAATTTAAAGCGTTCTTCCTAAATATAAGTATTAATTTCTCTTAAAAAAAAAAAAATTATATATATATATATATATATATATATATATATATATATTAAGTGTTTTATCTCAGGTAAATGCAGATCTTTAGATCTTTCTATTTATCAAAGAATCCTGAAAAAAAAAATACTCAGCTGTTTAAACTGTTAACTGATATATTGATAATAATAATAATAATAATAATAATAATAATAATAATAATAATAAATGTTTCTTGAACAGCAAATCAGCATATTAAAATGATTTCTGAAGAATCATGTGACACTGAAGACTGGAGTAATGATGCTGAAAATTTAGTTTTGATCACAGGAATAAATTTAATTTGAAAATATATTCAAATAGAAAACTGTTATTTTAAACAGC
The DNA here is from genome assembly GCA_033026305.1 of Cirrhinus molitorella. Lineage (NCBI taxonomy): Eukaryota > Metazoa > Chordata > Actinopteri > Cypriniformes > Cyprinidae > Cirrhinus > Cirrhinus molitorella. Next base: position 15,066,002 of record CM065126.1, on the reverse strand, counting down.
AAAAATATTTCACAACATTTAATCAAATAAATACAGGCTTGGTGAGCAAGAGACAAATAATATATATATATATATATATATATATATATATATATATATATATATATATATATATATATATATATATATAAATAAAAACAAAAACAAATATTGCAAAAAATAAATAAATAAATAAATAAAATAAACTTTTGACTGGTAATGTAATTACAATATAATAATGCATTATTGTTAAATATATTAAACATTAAATGTTCATATTGTAATTACTTAACTTCCACATGTTTAATGTTTTCAAAATAAGTCTCTTATTCCCATTAAGGCTACATTTATTTAATAAAAAATACAGTAGCATAATGAAATATTACTTCAATTTTAATTTTAAATATCTGATTTCTATTTGAATATATTTTAAAATGTAATTTATTCCTGTGATCAAAGCTGAATTTTCAGGATCATTATTCTTCAGTCTCACATGATCCTTCAGAAATCATTCTAATATGCTGATTTGCTGCTCAAGAAACATTTATTATTATTATTATTATTATTATTATTATTATAAATAAATTCTACTGTATCAATAAGAAGAACTTTGAAGAATTTTACACTGCATTGCACTGCGTTTTAGAGTTAATGGAAACATCCATGAATTAAAAATGATTTAATGTTAAGTCAATTTATGATTATTATTAATATTATTATTATTATTATTCCAGTTTAGTGTATTTTTGACTGGTCATGTTATCTCAATGTGGTGACCATGCAGAAATATAATAAAAAAAAAAACACACACAATTAAAAAAAAAAATAATAATACAAAATTCTAGGCTACTTATATGATATTTTCAAAGAAAGAAAGAAAGAAAAGATTTACTGACCGTAAACTTTGAACGGTAGTGTATATTGTTATAAAAGATTTCTATTTAAAATAAATGCTGTTCTTTTTAACTTTTTATTAATCAAAGAAACCTGAAAAAAGTGTACCAGGTTCCAATATATATATATATATATATATATATATATATATATATATATATACATATAATAATTAAGCAGCACAACTGTTTCCAACATTGATTCACTGAAGACAGGAATAATAATGCTGAAAATTTATCAAAGGAAAAAAATATATATTTTAAAATATATTAAAATAGAAAACCACAATTTTAAAATTGCAATAATATTTCACAATAATACTTTTTTTCTGTAAATTGTAATCAAATAAATGCAACCTTGTTGAGCAGAAAAGCATTTAAGCACATTTGAAAAAATAAATAAATACATTATTTAGCAAGCCTGTAACCACCTAAATCAATGATTTGAATAAGTATTTTTGGCAAATCCAGTTAATTTACCATAGAAATATTATGTTTTTTTTGTTTGTTTGTTTTTTTTAACATTTATGACTGTTATAGCACCAGCTGTAATTTGATCCACTTAAAAAAACTATATAGATCTATAGATCTTCATCTTTCCTTTTAAACATCTGTCAAAAGCACTATTCATTACGTTTAACTGTATTATTTGGTGCACCTTAACTTGCTCATTGTGAAAAATTCCCTCCTCAGCCTCAAATCCAGTTGTCTAAAATGTCTGCAGCGCCCCCTGTCTGCGACTCAAACAAACTATGCAAAGCCTCCGATGGGACAAATTGTGAGCACCTACTGCTGCAGTGCACCTGGTCAGCATGGAAATGGTTTTAGCAGTTATTTTTGAGCTGGATGCTGTGGAAAACTACTAGAGAAAGTTGGATGGACTGCAGTGGCCTGCCTTTAAATATCCAGCTCTCCTGAGTGAAAATGCAGAGTCATCACTGGGTTCTGCTGCACTGCGGGACGGAATGAGGCCAGCGCTTTGTGCCACCTGGCCGCCAGTCAGACACATGTTTATGCAGAGCTGAAAATCTGCAGTGTCACTGCGCTGGCTGACCTCACAGTGCAAACGTCCTCTCCTCACAACCCTAATTATGCAGAGACGTTAGCACAAGACCGTGTTTTCCTGTAAAACAACTGTATATCTTTTTAGTAATGTGGAACATATCAACAAAGCTTGGTGAGGATAAGTTTACTCTGCAATTCTGATTGCGATTTGAACTGTGAATTATGAAAATGACTTTCTGGAAATGCCATGACCACCACCACGTGTGATCCGAGTATGTATAGACAACAGACAGACTTAATGTTCATTTAATTAAAAAAAGTTTTTGTGGTTTAAATCACACTAGCTGACTTTGTTTAGCTTAATTGTAGAGTTCATCCGTGTGTGTTTACAGAGGCAGCTGTACTCAGTATTTTGCATGTGTAGGTGAGTGACTGTGGCCGGCGTGTGGTAAAGGTTAGCATTTCAGGAGAATAGCATGGAGGCATCTGATGTCATAAATGACAGCCGTTGCACATTTGTGATTTATAGGTGACAAAACAGCTAAAAATAACAACCCACGGCTGCACAACAAGCTGCTGTACACGTCAGCTTGTCACACACACAAAAAAAAAATGAAGAGACCTCGGTCAAGTACAGTACATTTCCTGTCGATTAAGAGAAGTGGTCATTCATGCAAGTTTCAAAATCAAAAGTCTTATCAGTGGTGCACATTCTCTAATATTTTTCAGTACATTTTGAATAAATGTTAATAAAGTTAACATTGTGATTAAATAATCGTTTGGATATATATTTTAAAATCATTCAAAAACAGCATTTGTTTAAAATAGATCTCTTTCCAACAATAATAATCTTTACTATTATTTTTTTGATCAATTTTACACATCCTTGCTGAAAAGTATTCTTTCAATGAAAGAAAGAAAGAAAAATTACTGACCGCAAACTTTGAACGGTAGTGTATATTGTTACAAAAGATTTCTATTTAAAATAAATGCTGTTCTTTTTAACTTTTTATTCATCAAAGAAACTTGAATGAAGTGTCTCAGGTTCCAAAAAATAATAATAATAATAATAATTAAGCTGCACAACTGTTTCCAACAATGATTCACTGAAGACAGGAGTAATAATGCTGAAAATTGAGCTTTGCATCACAGGAAAAAAATATATTTTAAAATATAGTAAAATAGAAAAACAAATTGCAAGAATATTTCACAATAGTACTTTTTTTTTTTTTTTAAATCATATAAATGCAGCCTTGATGAGCAGAAAAGCGTTTACGCACATATGAAAAAAAGACATTATTTAGCAAGCCTGTAACCACCCAAATCAATGATTTTAATTTAAAATTATTTTTGGCAAATCCAGTTAATTTACCATAAAAACATAATGTTTTTTTAACATTTATGACTGTTATAGCACCAGCTGTAATCTAGTCCCCTTAAAAAACCTGTACCATGTGCTCAGCAGGTTTTCCTTTAGGCTTCATAGAAGTTTGGGTATATTTGGAGAGGACTTTTTTCTAAATTATCCTGTTACAGCTTCCCAAAAAGTATTTTTGAAAGTTTTTTGAAAATTATTGGTCTAGAATGTCCAGAGAATTGTACCACAGGGTTTTTATTTTCCAGCAAAAAATGTATGACTAGTTCACAAAAGTACTTTTTAGTATTTTTAGTATATTCTCAATCATTTAACAAATGATTTGAATGACAGCAGTAGTTCTAGAGGCAAAGTTGTCTGAAATGAGAAGTTCTATCGTACAATATTAACATAGTGCAGAAAAACATATGCACATATGTCCAGAAAAAAAAAAAAAAAAACGCCCAATGTACAATCATTTACGATCTTGAAAAATGCGGTAATCGCCCAGTTATCACAGTTATAGACTTTTTTAATAGCTTTTTTCCTCTTATAGCACCACCAAGTGGCCAAACTCTGCAATGTTTTTCCTGTGACCTCACATTGAGCGTTTACACTTTCATATTTTGATAGGAAAGGATGACCAACTGAAAAAAATGCATACGAAAACTGCACAATAACCAGGCATGTGATCAGAGACAAAAAAGAAGAAAAATCTGATCACACCCCAAGCCACGCCCCAGCACTAATATATGTACATATATATATACAGGTCCTTCTCAAAAAATTAGCATATTGTGATAAAGTTCATTATTTTATGTACTGATAAACATTAGACTTTCATATATTTTAGATTCATTACACACAACTCGAAGTAGTTCAAGCCTTTTACTGTTTTAATATTGATGATTTTGGCATACAGCTCATGAAAACCCAAAATTCCTATCTCAAAAAATTAGCATATCATGAAAAGGTTCTCTAAACGAGCTATTAACCTAATCATCTGAAACAACTAATTAACTCTAAACACCTGCAAAAGATTCCTGAGGCTTTTAAAAACTCCCAGCCTGGTTCATTACTCAAAACCGCAATCATGGGTAAGACTGCCGACCTGACTGCTGTCCAGAAGGCCATCATTGACACCCTCAAGCAAGAGGTCTGTGGAAAGGAAAAAGTGTGGCAGAAAACGCTGCACAACGAGAAGAGGTGACCGGACCCTGAGGAAGATTGTGGAGAAGGACCGATTCCAGACCTTGGGGGACCTGCGGAAGCAGTGGACTGAGTCTGGAGTAGAAACATCCAGAGCCACCATGTACAGGCGCGTGCAGGAAATGGGCTACAGGTGCCGCATTCCCCAGGTCAAGCCACTTTTGAACCAGAAACAGCGGCAGAAGCGCCTGATCTGGGCTACAGAGAAGCAGCACTGGACTGTTGCTTAGTGGTCCAAAGTACTTTTTTCGGATGAAAGCAAATTTTGCATGTCAATCGGAAATCAAGGTGCCAGAGTCTGGAGGAAGACTGGGGAGAGGGAAATGCCAAAATGCCTGAAGTCCAGTGTCAAGTACCCACAGTCAGTGATGGTCTGGGGTGCCATGTCAGCTGCTGGTGTTGGTCCACCGTGTTTTATCAAGGGCAGGGTCAATGCAGCTAGCTATCAGGAGATTTTAAGCACTTCATGCTTCCATCTGCTGAAAAGCTTTATGGAGATGAAGATTTCATTTTTCAGCATGACCTAGCACCTGCTCACAGTGCCAAAACCACTGGTAAATGGTTTACTGACCATGGTATTACTGTGCTCAATTGGCCTGCCAACTCTCCTGACCTGAACCCCATAGAGAATCTGTGGGATATTGTGAAGAGAAAGTTGAGAGACGCAAGACCCAACACTCTGGATGAGCTTAAGGCCGCTATCGAAGCATCCTGGGCCTCCATAACACCTCAGCAGTGCCACAGGCTGATTGCCTCCATGCCACGCCGCATTGAAGCAGTCATTTCTGCAAAAGGATTCCCGACCAAGTATTGAGTGCATAACTGAACATAATTATTTGAAGGTTGACTTTTTTTGTATTAAAAACACTTTTCTTTTATTGGTCGGATGAAATATGCTAATTTTTTGAGATAGGAATTTTGGGTTTTCATGAGCTGTATGCCAAAATCATCAATATTAAAACAATAAAAGGCTTGAACTACTTCGAGTTGTGTGTAATGAATCTAAAATATATGAAAGTCTAATGTTTATCAGTACATTACAGAAAATAATGAACTTTATCACAATATGCTAATTTTTTGAGAAGGACCTGTATATATATATATATATATATATATATATATCAGTGGCGAGCGGTGACTTTTTTTACCGGGTATGCTGAGTGCTGAGTCCCAGCCCCCAACCAGCTTTTAGGACAAACTTAACGAGGAAAACACTGTGGCATGTGTCGATTTAAAAGTATGCACATTTCCTACCTTATTTGTGAATAAATCTCATCTCCAATCTTTCTTGTATCGTTTCAGGTTTATCTATAGTTATTTTAATGCTAGAAAAACATAGCTGCTTTTCCAAATAAAAACCGCAAAACAACGTTTACACGTATTCTTTTATGATACGTAATATTAAGAGGGTGGGGAGGTGGTTCCGTTCTATATCTCTGCTTCGACTGAATTATTTAATTATTATTATTATTCTTATTATTATTATTATTATTATTAATCACCAGTGAATATAACTCCCACCCAGGTGATACTACGACCATGCAAAATGCAAATAATAATAATATATTTAGAATATTGCCAAGTAAGTTGCAAACAACAATAAAATAAAATACAATAAATCAGATTTTATTATTTCCTCTTTTCCCCCTATTTGTTACTATTCAAAAAAATAAATAAATAAAAACTTTTTTTATACTTTTATATATTATACTATTTCTATATTTTTATTTAAACCACTTAGGCATGTTGACAATAACATCTTCAACACGGTCTAGCTATATGTTTTCAGTGGACTTTCAAATTTCGAATTGCTTGAGAAATTATGAAAATATACAGTTAAGATGTTTTTTAATTTGATTTAGTCGAGTCAGTTGTGCAAACAACACAATGTGATTTTCGGCAATCGAAATCTGGCAGCAACAGCGCATTTTTCCGCTTGGGCGAGCGCTTCGCGGACAGCTTACCTCGCCAATGAAATCAGCATATCAGCGAAAGCAGTGAACGCGCGTGAATCCTGAGGAGTCATTGCAATAGAGCGGAGGCTAGTAAGCTGCGGAGAATCCGCTTGCCCGGAAGCTTCCGCATGTGACATTTACAGAGAATTGCCTTTGTTTGGGAAATAAATAATTTGACGTACTTATTCCCAACTCTTTATTACACTTTAAGTTACATCACAAACACAAGGGATCAACTGACAACCATGTTTATATTAATTAACCCGTGAACGCATTCTCTCAGACGGCCTGGGTATAGCTTATATGGACGGAACGCCACTGATATATATATATATATATATCACATTAAATATCTTATATTATAATAATACATACTATTGTCCTGTAAAAATATAAAAAGCAGCATTTAAATAATTATGATGACAACATAATTCATCATTACTCCAGTTTTCAGTGTCACATGATTTTTTTAGAAATCATTACAGCTTATTTGACTCTTAAGAAACTTGTTCAAAACAATTTTGCTGCATCATATTTTGTGTGGAAATGGTGATACACTTTATTTTTTAGGATATTTTGCTAACTACAAAGTTAATGAACAACATTTGTTTGCATTTATCAAAGATATTAATTTAATGTGTTAATGCATTTATTAAATAGAAATTACTTTAAAATGTCTTCACTCACTTTTTAATGACTTTCATGCATGATGATTTTTTTTTCTTCCTTTTTTTAAATTTCTCTCTCTTTTTTTAAATCGTATACAAATGTTTGAGAGGTAACTATAATTGTTTCCACAAAAATATTAAGCGTTGGTGGAGAAATCTCATTCCGTTCGAGAGTTAAAGGCTTTTTACTAAAAGTGGCCCTGCCCCTTTCAAACATTTTGGCGCCCCTTTGCAACAGTGAGTTGAAAGTTAACTTTTTGGGGGTAATTTTTGATATTTAGTCTCCAGAGAATCTTTTTGCACTGGTTTAGTTCCGAATGGGACCTATAACTAGTTCGCAAAAGTAGGTTTTTCAAAAAATTAGAAATACCCGAAAATTTCACACTTGAGCCTGTGACTGACGGTTTAGGAGTTACGAGCGATTTCATACTTTTGATCGCTGTAGCGCCTCCGTCAGGCCGACTGGTGTGAGCCATGGTCTTGTTGTAGGTGGTGTGAGTACCACCATCGCTCCAAGTTTCAAGTCTCTATGAATTTCGGTTTGGTCAGTACGATCAGTTTTGCGTGGAGATCGCCGATACGTGACCATTCTAACAATTACAATAGGGTTTCAGCACTATGCGCTTGAACCCCTAAAATTCACAATGTTGCTGTTTTTACTGTGTATTTGATAAAATAAATGCAGCCTTGGTGAGCATAAGAGACTTCTTTTAAAATATGGTAAGACCCCAAAAGTTTAAACGATACTATACATAGTTTTAAATTGTATAATGTTTATAGAACTTAAAACAACATACTGGTCAACACCATGCCTTTGAAGAATTAGATGCAAATTTCAGCTATGTAATGAATGTATGCAGTGTTTTTAAAATGATTTTGCCATATCACATCATATTAAACCAATATCACAATCTTCTGGTGTACACACACACACACAAATAACTAGAAGAGGGCGACTGATCTATGAGCCATTGACTTTAGAAGGCAAGCTAATTGAAAAGAGCCTGTGAGCAGATAATCTGGCACATCTAAAGCAGTACATTTGATACTGATCCAGTTCCCGCTGAGCGCACACCTGTCTTTTGCGACACACAGAACCTGTATATGTATGTGTGTGTGTGTGTGTGTGTGTGTGTGTGTGTGTGTGTGTCTGTGTGTCAGTGTAGATGAGTTTGTAAAGACAACCAACACTGTAAACAACTACAACCTTTAAAGCACAACTTGCCAAACGTGCTGTTTATCCTAACACAAGTGTTTTAGTGCGCCTCATGGTTTATGGACCATTTATAGAGTCAGAACCACATCACACATGACCCAGATGGTATTTTTTTCATAACCATGAGCATCTTGAACTCAATATGCGCGTCTAAAAACTTTGACTGGGTTCCATGAGTGGAGAAAGGGTGCCTGAAACTTCCAAGATCTGTGTCCAACCCAGCCATTAACTTAATCCATCCTGAACCACTTCAGACTACATGCTGTTCTACCGTACATATGGATTTATCTCCACCCTGAGATTACAACCCCCGTCACACACACACACACACACACACACTCACACTCGTGAGGGATGGCGGCACATCCTGATTAATCCTGATTAAGGTTACAGTACAGCCAAAAACAAAATCTGGCCCCTTATGTCCAACAGAACTGTCCTCCAGAGTGACCCATGTTCTTGCTCTTTTTCCCACTTTGGGAGAAGCAAAGCAAAACAGATCTCCAATTAACTGGACTTGATTCAGTTCTTAATTTCATGGCTGTTGGCTTTAGGGCCTGGGTTACTAAATCAGTCAAGCCTTGTGTGTTCAATAGACTTTCTATGCATGAACTTCCAAAATAAACATGATGTCTAGGGACATTTTAAATTTATTTACAGTGATACAGTGATTTATTTACAAAATTAAGCAAAATAGCAAACATTGTCATGATTTCAAGAGAAAGGGTATTTTAGATAAGTGCCAAGATAACTGATATAAAATCTTTGATTTAAACTTTAGTCTTATGTATCAGTCTTACCTGTGGTAACGTTTTCGCCAGACGCGAAATATGTACAAATAAGTACATATCACTGCAGTTTCCAAAAAAAATAAACACTAGAGGTGGTAAAACAGCAAGCACTTGTTTTCAAGCAATCGTTTTCATACACAGTTATGATTACAGCTCCACGTTTTGTTTTCCAAGCATAACAAACTTGCTTGGTAGCTCAGCTGGCACTGAATCTGACTTAGGATGTGGAATCCTTGGGTATGAATCCTGTCAAAAACATGACTCATGATGAAAGAGCTGAAAGATGAGAAATCAAATAACAAACTAAAACGGCTTGTTCGCGATTGTGTTTTTATGCCACATTCGCTTTTGTTCATACTATCGAGTAGGTTTAGATGTAGTGCATTATTTTGAAACGTTGTGGAGCACTAGAGTTATAGCGCCACTAAATGGACATTTCAAATCAGAACTGCAGTGACACAAATTGAAACCATGTAAGTTCATCTGTTCTGGGGGAAAAAAAAACAAACACTCTTTTACCACCAATCAGTGGACATTTCTGTTGAACATTGCAGTGATTTGTACTTATTGGTACGTATTGGTACTTATATTTGTTAAGTTCGATGGATTTCTGTGAATCAGTCAACCATTTTAAGTAGAATGTATCAGTAAGGATGTATCAGTAAGGATGCATAAAATTGATTGGAAAGTGACAGAAAAGCCAAAATATTTCAAATAAATGCGGTTCTTTTGAACATTCTATCCATTAGAAAATCCTGGAAAAAAAGTATTACTGATTCATTTAAACAAAAACATTAAGCATAATACATTCCATGGTTTATAATAATAATGTAAAACAAAACAAAGCTTTTAAAACCATTAAAAACAGAAAACAGTTATATTAAACTGTAATAATATTTCACAATATTGCTTTTTATTGTATTTTTTGCAGCCTCGGTAAGCATAAGAGACTTTTCAAAAACATAGAAACACTTATGAAGTTTAATGTAAATGAAAATCATTTGTGAAAAAGTTAATTTTTAGTGTTTTTTTTTTTTTTTTTAGCTATATTTAGTGCATTAAATGTTGTTAATTTACTAAGTTTGAAATGATGGTTTCTACTTCCTATGACTGAAAAAAAAAATGTATAACAAACACATAAACATTAAGATTTAATAATCATCAGTTTTCAGTATTTAGTAGATAGTATATTTTAAGCTATTATATTTTACTACCCAGCCCTAATGGCAATACTGAAGGGATAGTTTACCCAAAAATAAAAATTCATCATCATGTCATTACAAACCCACAGGACCTTTGTTCATCAGACCATGTGACATCAGTGGTTAAACTGTAATTTTACGAAGCTACGAGAATACTTTTGATGTGCAAAGAAAACCAGAATAACCACTTTATTCAACATTTTTTCTTCTCCAAATCTCGTCTTCTGCCATTGTCAAATAAAGTCTTTTTTTTTTTTCTTTTGCGCACCAAAAGTATTCTTGTAGCTTCTAAAAGTCTGGTTGAACCACTGATGTCACATGGACTGCTTTTCTAATGTCCTTACTATGTTTGAGGGTCTGGGAACATTTCAGTTGTTTTGCTGTGGGGTTATGTAGGGTCAGAAAGCTCTCGGATTTCATCAAAAATATCTTAATTTGCGTTTCGAAAATGAATGAAAGTCTGACGGGTTTGGAATGACATCAGGGTGAGTAATTAATGACAGAATTTTTTGTAATTTTTGGGTGAACTATACCTTTTTAAATACCGCATATAATTCAACTCACTTATCTGCATATGTGTGTGTGTTTCTTGCTCAAAGAAAGCTGACAACAGAGGATGTTGTTGACTAATCATACTACTTCCTGTTTTCCCCAGAGAACCCTAGAGGAAATTTGGTGGAGTTTACAGGCAATTAACAGAAATGAAACAAACATGGATGATAGAAAAAAAAGAAAGCGAGACAGAGACAAAGTGGACTTCTGGGAGAACTTCCAGACACTCCTTCACTGTCTCTGGACTTGACCATATGAGTGTCCCATGCCGAGCAGCCACTCAAATTAAAGGAGACACTGTAGTGATGTTTACATACAGTGCCAGTGGCCCAAGATCCTCCCTTACAAACACACACACCAAAAGCATCCAGCCAAACTGTATGTTGCATTATTTCTATACTTCTATACAATTTAAGTCAATTGAACTTTCTGTAATAGTTGCATATGAGTCTCTCAGTTGTCCTCAGTGTGAAAAGATCTCAAAATCATACAGTCATTGTTAGAAAGAGTTCAAATACACAACAATTTCTGAAGAAGAGCAGGCAGTTTAACTGCTCAGGACAAACAAGGCACTCATAAACTAATCACTAAACAAACACACAAACAAAACACAGCTGTGGATCATTCAAATAACAGTACAGAATTAAGAATCAAGTGTATGCAAACTTTTGAACAGGGTCATTTTGATAAATCCAACTATTATTTTCTCTATATGTAAATGCCCTTTATGTGAAATATCTTATTCAGGTCAGTACTAAATAAAAATAACACACATTTTGTATGATCCCTCTTACTTTCAGTCAAGGCGTATGTAAACTTTTGACTTCAACTGTATGTGTAAACAGTTACCTGCCGATTTATTTGGTTTTCTTATTCACCAAAGGCAGCGTTTACTCACGTTTGGCACTCTGTGAGTGTTTTGGACTCTGTGTGCAGAACAAAATAATGACGTACATATATTCTGGAATCTGTGGACATCAGCGTCTGCAGCTCTGCAATTCATCAGACTTCATTTATCCATCCTCTCCACACTCACACACACACACACACACACACACACATATTTCTCTTCTCGCTCCAGCTGTAATCTCATCCATTGTTATGAGGAAAGAAGGAGAATGTGGAATGCAAAAAGTTGGGAGGCAACATTCCAGCATCTGGAAGCGTTCGGGCACACGTGTGTCCCTTTCCGGATCTCTCCCTCCCTGTGCTTTCTCTCTCTTTCTGTCTGTCTGTATCCTGCTTCCCTCCATCTTTTTTCTTTCAAAGAAGGAATTTTGAAATCTGATCTACAGCTCGTCTTTCCAAGTGCAACTCAGCACACACACACTTTAACATTAACAACTGCCATATGCAATCACAACCACACCAAAACCACATCACAGGTCATTTAGAGTCAAAACAATCAGATACTTCCAAAACAAACTTGTGCATAAAACCCAGTAAGACACATTGCAAATGAACCGTAAACGATGCTGGAGACCCATTCATCCCAAACCAACATAAGCCAGGGGTTTCAACAATGATACGGTCTTCGCATGCCGCTACGTCTTTCACAGGGGTTGCATTGTGTTTATCTGCTGACATTAAAATGTATTTGCATCTGACCCTTTTGGGGTTTTCACAAACATTGAGGAAAACTGAGCACACAAAGACATGGTGTAATGCTTCCTTGAATCAGAAACCCAAGCCAGCGCACTGGTGCATCGACTGTAGCTCCAATAAATAAGTCAAGAGTTACTTAGAAGACACTTCATAGAGCTCGCAGTGTCCTTATAGTGGATATACAGTTTTAATACTGGAGGTCTTTTAAATGTAGTGCATGTTCCTAAATGGTTCATAATGAAAAAATGTTGGGCTGGGTTAGGGTTAGGGTAGGGCCCTATTAAATTCTTTTTAATTTTTCCCGAATTCCGTTTTATTTTTTTCCAAATTCAATTTTTTCAGTTTGAATTTTTCTGGATTCCGTTTTTTTTTTTCGTTTTAATTTTTCTGGACTCCTTTTTAATGGTTAAATAAAATCTTGTTAATCAAAAAAACATGTCTAATTAATTTAAATCATGAAACTTATACAATTTAACATCAATTTATGTTATCAAAAGGTTTAACGAAAATTACATGTTTAGGGCCCTATGAAATATTGTATTTTATTGTTGCCAAATTCTGGTTTTAGCATGTCTTATTATTTGAATGCATAACAACTTTTATTTATTCTTACAATAGCCTTGTGAATTTTTATTCACTCAGAAATTCTGTTGTGTATTTATATTAACAAAATGCAAGAAAAATTTAATTTATTTTAATGGATGAAAATAAAACAATTTTTATTTTTGTCAACTAAAGGGGATTTACTATTAAAACATGAAACATGAAAAAAAAAAAAAAATAATAATAATAATAATAATAATAATAATAATAATATATATATATATATATATATATATATTGTGTAATTATTTCTTTAAAAAATAAAGTTTAATCATTTTTCAACTGCAGTTGTAGTACATAAATATTAAAAATATGTTTCTGTCATCTTTAAATTAAACCAAACTTTTATTTTGACGGGTTGCTGTGGCTACCTGTAACTGAAGCTTGTTGTGTCTAAATTAGATTCAGCTGCGACTGGAAGCTAACAATAAATTTTACTCAAATGGAACGGTCAAATGCGAATGAAGTGACTCTCAGAGCCGTTCCAAACTTTGACAAATTCTGTGACATTCAGCGTTAAATAATACATTCCATGTTTATGACTTGATTCCGCGATTCCGTCGGCATCGCAAAATCATAGGGCCCTATTAGGGTTACAAACTGAAGAAAAAATGGTCAAATTAAACATTTGTGTTTGTTAGCTTTCATTTTGCAAGTTAACAGCTTGGCCTGCTAGCTTAGCATAGCGCAAACTGATTTTGTAAAAACCTAGCTAAATTATTAGCTAGAACAAGATATCACGACACTATGTTTCTGAGCAAGTAGCGAAAACAAATTCTGCAGAAAGAAAAATCTTGGACGATAAGATGTCATTTTAAAAATTATGAAATCTTTAAAAGATTTTCACAAACATTCTGGAGTGGAAAGCATCAGTAATACATCATATTATGAACAAAATAAACAATTATGAAGCCACTCATAACAGAAAAAAATTGTGTGTTTAAAACATATGCACAGTAGTGGAATGAAAAAAAGAAAAAAGAAAGGTCTAGAGATCTTTTTGAACTTTTTTTTAACTTGAGCATCACATTTTTTGAAATGTGCAAACACAACAGTCAGACATGTCCGTCTAGTCTATGTTTACAATGTTAACAATGGAAAAGCATCAGAGTATCATTCCGTGTCAAATCAACCAAACTTCCCCGGCTCAAATTTTTGATTTTGCTAATATTTTTTGTTTTTTTTCTGAAGAAAGATAGACATGTATAGTGATGAAAGTGAAAATATTCATTGTCATGGATGAATATTTACTGAGTAATTCACTATTTTGTAGAGGAGGGGGGGGGTGTCAAAATGGCAGTTTTCACCTGAGATTGAGTCAAAATGGTGTAAAAATGACTTCAGAAGGATTGCAGCATCATAATGCTATTTTTACACAGAGATTGGTAGGACTGTTAGTAAATTCTGTTGTCTTTAACAATCTTGCATTATGTGCCAATGGTGACCATTCAAAAATGGGGAAAAAGACCTTTTCAAGTTTTTTCTCAAAAGTTTGCATACTTGTAATTTAAGTAGTATTAAAGATATCTTAATGGCCTTTTAGATATTGGGTCTTAACAAACTTTCCTTTTGGCATCTTTATTTCTAAGGCCCTATATGCTTCAGTTCCAGAGATATTGGAATTTTAACAGGAGTAAATTGTTAAAATGCACACATTTTCAGTGGTCAAAAAAAAAATCAAATGTGGGTAAGTTTGCAAACGTGTGATACTTCTTTTCTTTTAAAGAGGAATGTCTGAAGAACAAATAATGTTGAAACTAGAGATGTATGTTGTGTCTGTCTGTCAAGACAACTGCATTAAACATACCTGTCTGAGATTCAACATTTAGCTTTCATCACTATAAAAAAAAAAAAAAATTGTGATTTAAAACTACTGCGTGCGACTATGAAAAAATATTTAGGAGCACCATGTGCGACTGACCGGTCAGCATATTTGTGTTTGCGCTGAGGGCAGCTTCAAAGGTTTCTGCATGTTTTTGCAACATTGAGTAATGTATCACGGACATATCTCACGAATCCTTTCATAAACAAAGTGTAAAAAGAGTGTAAATAAGAGATTCATTGTGCAGTGCAGAGAGCTTTGTTGATTATAATGGAACTTTGTGAGATCACGATGAACTAAGATGAGTGACAGCTTTTAATGATTTTTAAGGGTGTTTGTAAATGAGATATTGATTTAATAAAACAGTTAATAAACAAGAAGTTAATATTAAGTGACTTACATTGTCTGCCTGTAACACTACTGCCTGATTTTGCTGGTTTCGCCGTCAAAAATGGTCTGAAACAAGTCACAACTGCGCATCTCCGTTCAAACACAGCGTTGTTTCGTTTACAATTGAACGTGTTTGTAAAGGAATCTAGTGAGTCAATTATTCAATTTCCCATTCATAAAGACATTCACTTGCTTTATTCCTAAATGAATCAGCCGTTCAAATGAATGACATGATTCAGTAATTAAATCAGTGTCTTGCCGCCACCTACTGGCAGTTTTAGCTTCATTTTTAAAGTATCTTTTCAGTTATTTAAATCATTTAATATTTCTGTATTCAAAATGTTATTATTAAAACAATCTCAACATCAATTTGATTGCACTCATGCCACCTCTAAGCCTCATTAAACATAAAAATACACCTACAAGCCACTTTTGTGTTCTTCTGTGCCACCTTTTTAGTACAAATATATTTTGTTAATACTGATTTTACTTCATTAGTAACTTTTTCAACTACTTCTTATTTTTTAAAAGCTTAAAAAATATAATATTATAAACATTTAACATAAAAGATGACATACTTTTAATAAAGTTGCCAAAAATGCCATTACAAAGGTAAAAGCAAAATTCCCCTGTAAATCACTTTAAGGAGTTAAAAACCACCTTGTAATGGGAAGACACATTTTTGAACAGATTTTTTGATTATTGATTAGAAGGTGCCCCTAAAATTTTGACTGTGCTCCTAAATTTAAGTTAGGAGCACAAATGCTCCTAAAAAATAAAGTAAGCGCAGAGCCCTGATGTAGCTGTCGCACTGCTTTTCTTTGCATAAAAAAAACTGTGTTGCATCACTGGACAAACCTACGCCGCATTGCAGGAAATCACCAACTGTAACTGAAAACAAATGACTTCTGGTTGCATTTTCACTGCAAATTGCTGTAAGTGTAATGTGTTTCCGCCCCTGTGGAAAACCATGCCATAGCCAAGGCCACACTAGGTCACAGTTTGCTCCTCACAGAGCTTAAACCAGCAACCATCTGGTTATCCAGCCTTAGCTTTCAGTCTCTACACTGCACGAGCCTGGTACAGCTGAATAACCCACACACGGCCCCACAGAGGCCTGGGATTGAGCAATGGAGGTGGGGAATGCACCTGGCGACGGGAGGAACGGGGGTGGCTGCTATTTTTATGTTGAGTTTGACAGTTGGGCGGCTGATTGGGTGCAGAGCGAAAAACTTACACCATCTCGACATGGTGAACGCTTGAGACCTACACAAAGACCTGGAGCCATGAGCAAGACCCTACAGCTCCATGAAGCACCCTGCTTCAGTGTCTTTTACACATCAACATAACACATGCACATGCCTTAAAAGGCAGCACACTGCTCACGGGCCAACCTACTGACCTACACTCGTAAGAGCACATAACTCAGAGCACACTCGACAACACTAGCTCTCAAAAGGCAGGTCAGGACCCAAAATTGTGATAGAGCTGAATACAGTGAAAATTGCAAAAAAAAGAAAAAAAAAAAACTAAATATATGCATGGTCAATCTAATCTTCATGGATAGATAGGATAACAAAATAAATAGGGTAATCAGCTTTTAAAACAAAGTGGAAATGTGTCCAATCAAACAGCTTATAAATACAGATTTATTACATTTGAATATATTTTATTACTAAATTATAAATACATTTTAATGGTTGCCTAGAAGGACTGTGTTGGGTAAACGACAAAAGTCCAACACTGACCTGAGTTCTGAAGCAAAACCAGTTAAAACACACTGATTTAAACCACAAGTGTAAATACATGGGACAATTACATGACATTAATATCTATTAATGTATTCAAAAATACATGCACTCTATTCACACAATGACTTGCATGCATCTCTTCTATGAATATGCTTTTTTTCTGATATTATTTTTTTTCATAACATCACAGAAACATGCATTCAAAGATAAAATAAAAAGAAATGTATTTAAAAAAAAAAAAAAAAAAAAAAAAAAAAAAAATAATATATATATATATATATATATATATATATATATATATATATATATATATATATATATATATATATATATATATACACACACACACACACACACACATACATACATATATATATATATATCATTCAGGTTTTTTTTTTTCTTTTCCAGAATCAGCTTTACTGTTAATTAATAACAATAAAAAACTTAATAAACTGAAAAATAAAACTGATATAAATAAATAAATAAATATTCATAATTATAAAAAAATTATAATAAAAAATTATCAATTAATAATATTCTTTTTTTAAATGATGAGTATGCTATGGAAGCCTGTTTCCACTACTGATTTATTATTATTACTTATATATATTTTTTAAGGTAATTTTTATTTTCACAATCCGGACTTTTTTTCTTGAAATTGCAAGTTTACGTCTCGCAATTCTAACTTTTTTCTCAGAATTGCACCTAAACTCTTAATTGTGAGTTATAAAGTCAGAATTTCAAGATATAAAAAACAAACTTTATTCTTTTTCCTTTTTTCTTGAAATTATTGAAAGTCTTTTTTCCCCTCAATATTGCAAGATACACTCGCAATTGTCAGAAAAAAAGTCAGAATTGCATGTTTATGTCTCACAATTCTGACTTATAACTCACAATTGTGAGTTTGTATCTAAATTCTGAGAAAAAATCAGAATTGCGAATTTGTATCACGTAATAGCAAGAAAAAGAAATAAATTCTGACATTATAACTTGCAATTGTGAGTTTATATCTCGTAATTCTGACTTTATAACTCACATTTGCAAGTTAATATCTGGATTTTGCAAAAAAAGTCATGCAATTGCACGAGAAAAACTCTGAATTGCCAGATATGAACTCGCACTGGCAAGGAAAAAAGTCAGAAAAGTTATTTGAAATCTGAGTTTATAACTTGCATTTGCGAGTTTGTATCACACAGTTGTGAGGAAAAAAAGTCAGAATTGGCAGATGTAAACTTGCAATTCTGAAAAAAAAAGTCAGAATTGTAAAATAAAAAGTTGGAATTAAATTTTTCTATTTTGTATTCAGCGGTAGAAACAGGCTTCCATAGTATACTGCATTTATGTATTTAAGGTGTAAGCAAAATGTTAAACCCACATGACATTTTTATTCATGAGTCATTAAAATGGATTTCAAGTTCTCCAAAAGCAAATTTAATACAAAGTACACGTCTATAAACTTGTCACATGCATTAAGAATTCTCTTTTTATCACACCCATATCAAAGGTGTCATGAAAGGAAATAAGTCTATTACATGCGGTGATCTTCCAAGTCTAGCTGTGCAAGGTTTGTCGTCATGACCAAAACCACATTTTACATTGTTGAAAACCACATTTAGATCTTCCAAGAACCAAAGTGAGTCAACCAGGTCCTGCACGTCATACTGAAAACTTTGAAAGAGCGGGTTTATTCACTGCCGGTGCCATGTATGACGCAGGGGCGGAGGTGACGCGAGGGCAAGCGCAAGGTTTACGCCAAGGTTGCGTGTGGTGATAGTGCGGTCTATCTCTGACGGATGTACCTGTGGTGGAAAACTGATACTAGATCTGGTTTTAGACACGATTAGTGCACTTTTGTGTTTGAAACCTTCACCTTTGGCATTAGAAAAGCAGTTTCGGGGCGGAAAACAAAGCCAGTACAAAATAAAGGAAGCCAAAACTAGATTTAATCTACTATTTGAATGAGCACTGAATAACAAATTAAATGTATGTGGTTTGATAACAATTAGTTTATTTATAGATTAAGGAAAAATAGGGGGGGGGGGGGGATTAGATCACTAATCATTTGCTGAGGCAATGTAGGACATTGCAGAGATTGCACCACACACACACACACACTGCAGTTCAGCAGCAGTCCAATAATTCAGACCACAGCGAAGTGCCCATAAACACAAAACTGCACTGCAATTTCAAAACAGGCCTAACATAAAGTTTTCCATCACATACACCTGCAGTAAAGTCGGTCACTTTTCTCTGTGTCGCTCACTGGCCCTTTACTTTACTTCGCATCCCTGCCAGACACTGCAGCATCACCACGGTAACTCAGAGCAGGACAAATTGAGCGCTCAACCCTCCTCCGAATGTAACCAAGCAACAGAATCAAGTTATATAATCAGCACAGAATTTCATTGATCGTCTGTTATATGACAGGATATTCAAGCAGCCGCTCTGAAGTCAACAATTACCGGGCAAAGTCCCACACAGCTTTACATTTTTGCATTAAAATGGAATGATCCAACAACAGAAAACAATGAATTTGAAACATAAATTATTAATATTATTTGTATATTTAATAGTAATTTTAAAATTAAACATTTTAGATTTACCCATGTTTATGTATATATCGATGACAATATGTATTTTATAAAAAATAAAGTTTAACTTTGACTGTATTAACTGTTAGTTGTCAAAAAAAAAAAAAAAATCAAGAAAAAAATCAATTATTGCTTTTTGCATAGTATTTAATCATATATAAATTATACATGATTAAATACTATGCAAAAAGCAATAATGACCCTTTTTACAGACTGCGATGACACATTTCAACGGTCATCTGCATCATAAATCATAAACATGCTAATATATAATCTAATCTAACACAAATATATATATATATATATATATATATATATACACTACCGTTCAAAAGTTTGAGGTCAGTAAATGTTTATTCTTTTTTTTTGTTGTTGTTTTTGAAATAAATTAATAAATTGTTACATTAATAAAAAGTGACATAATAGAAACAACATTGGTGGCACAACTGTTTCCAAAACTGATAATTCTACTAATAATTCAGAATATCAGAATGACTTCTGAGAGATCATGTGACACTTAAGCCTGGGAAACTGAGTAACAGCTGATGAAAAATCAGCATTGCATCACAGGAATAAATTATATTTTAAAGTATATGAAAATAAAAAACATTATTTTATATTGTAATAACATTTTGTAATTTTACAGTTTATTTTCTGTGTTTTTGATAAAATAAATGCAGCCTTGACTTCATTAAAAAAAAAAATTGCAAGTCTTACTGACCCCAAACTTTTGAACGGTAGTATATATATATATATATATAAAGTTTGGGATTAGTAAGACTTTTAATGTTTTTTTAAAGAATTCTCATATGCTTATCAAGGTTGCATTTACTTGATGAAAAATACTGAAGAAAAAAACAGTAATATTGTGAAATATTATTAAATAATAGTTTAGTTTTAGTTTTAAATAATATTTTTCTATTTTAATATATTTTACAATATAATTTATTCATTTAATGCAAAGCTGAATTTTCATTAGCCATTACTCCAGTATTCAGTGTCACATGATCCTTCAGAAAGCATTATAATATGCTGATTTGATACTTTTAATATTAATGTTGGAAACAGTTGTCTTGCTTAATATTTTTCTCGAACCTGTGATTCTTTTTTTCAGGATTCAATGAAGAATAAAAAGTTTAAAAGAACAGAATTTATTTAAAATAGTTAATATCTATTTTAACAATATGTCTTTGCTATCACTTTTTTAATCAATTTACAACATAAAAAAAAAAAAAAAGAAAAAATAAACATTTATTGACCACAAACTTTTAGTAGTTGGTAGTTTATACTGTTACAAAATATTTTTATTTTAAATAATTAATTAAATTAATTATTTTTAATATTATTATTTGTTAAAGAATCCTGAAGAAAAAAAAATGAAAAAAAAAAAAATTCATAAAAACACAGGTTCCAAAAATACAAAATATTAAGCAGCACAACTGTTTTCAACACTGTTAATAAATTGGCATATTAAATGATTTCTGAAGGATCATGTGACACTAAAGACTGGAGTAATGATGCTAAAAATGTATAATATAAGTACATTTATAACACTATACTTTGTATTATTTTACCTTTCCATCAAATTACAAAAAAATAAAAATAAACAGGCTGCTGTGAGGGTGTTTCTAAAATGGAAAAGGCAAAAATACATTTGATGTAGTCTCTCATTCACTCCTATATATGAGACAAGCTTCTTCTGACAAGCCTGGAAATGTGAACAAAAATCCACACTAAAATGAACATTTATGCAACTGAAAAGGCCTTTTGTTACACAGACTGCTTCAACAACATGCATGAAAGTGGTTTATGAGGAGCAATAAAGGCTGGTCATGTCATTCTCTGTGTCAGAGCACACTCAATCCATTATGCAATTAAACTTGTCACCTGTAGCCATTTGAAATACCCTTTTACCTCCAGCCACGCATCTGACACGCCTGATAAACTGACACACAGTACAGTACATCAACAGATCTGCACATTCACAAACCCCAAGTGCACCCTTCATAAACACAACAAATACATTCCTGCTGCCTCATGTGCCTCTGGCATGGACTGTTATCTACCAAATAATCTGCACTGACAGCCAGAGCTCTACAACCACCAACACTGAAATCACACAGCCAGCACTGCTGCTCCATTAATGCTATTCTGACTATGATATATGGGCCTTTCTACAGAATTGGTGCAAACTGCTGTCTCACAACCAAAAAAAAAAGAACATTTAAAAAGCATTTAAGTATTCAAATCATACATGTTTACTGTTTGGCTGACTGATTTTAACTACACCTCTTCATTTATGATCAGGAATATTCATGTGTCTCTCTCTCTGCCATAGCTACATTGTGAGTGGATAGTCCCCATCATTTTGAGGTAAATGTGTTCAAAAGTCTGAAAAAAATATGTGTGTAACTTTAAAGAATGTCACTACTGAACACCATTTTTCTATAATTAAACACTTCTTTGGGAGTTAGTCCATAATATTTAGTGTTTATATGTGTATAACTGTTCAGAACTGTGCTAGCTAACCATGTGCTGATTAGCATCTTTGAGCTAGTTTCAAAAATAATCCAAAATTGTCACGACTGAAACAAGTTTCGGTAGTGACATCTTTGTTTTTTTAGGTGTTATCCCATAAAATTGCCACTACTGTAACAGTCACAACCGAAACATGTTGGTAGTGACAAAAGGGAACACATAATCCATTATTTTGGGGAAATAAACTAAATTTTAATACAATTACGCTTTTTTTCTTTTTTTTTTTTTTTGGTATTTTAGTGTGTTTTAGTATATGGGTTAAAATTCTGTAATGTGATGTGGTCGGAACCAAAACATTGCTGTCACAACTGAAACATGGGATGTTTTGTCAGAAATAAAGACGTTATAATAGTGTTTTGTTCATTGTGTTGTAGTTTGATTCAAACTACAACACATCTAAAAAAAAATAATAATAAAAAAAACACATTTGAAATATTTTTAAAATTGTAATTGTTATTGATTTACTTCTGAAAACATTTTAATAAAATAGAAAAAAATAATTAAAAAGTATATATATATATATATATATATATATATATTTATTTATTTTTATTTTTTTTTACAAGGAACATGCAAGCAAAATCTTATATTTGTCAATATAACCCTTCTTAATAAATTATATATTACTGTGTTTCAGTAGTGACAAATTCGGGGAGAGGACAAATATTCAAAATTTTAAAATACAATATGTGAATTAACTGCACAGTTATTAAAATTGTGTACCTGGGATATTACACAGTTTACATACAAACACAATTTGTGGAAAAATACATTTTTTTCAAGACGTTTCCAAATCTGACTTTAAACTTTTGAATTCTGTAAAATGGCCTATACAGTAGTCAACATTTAAAGTGGATCAAAAGAGTTAATCTATGTTCTCCTAAGACAGGAACGGGTATTGTTTTGGTTTTAGGACTACTTTGATTAAAGATCTTGATCAGTTTCAAATGCTGACTAATACATATTGCAAAACAGTGCTTGCATTCCATAGCTATTTTACAGCAGTGATATTGTATTTCACAGTTCTGATATTCATGCATGATATGTTTATTTTTATGTACAAAAGAGCTCCTAAATCATGACATTAACTTATAGGGCAACCAAATTCATTCCAGTCTTCCTCATGAATTTCCTGTGTGTTGTATTATACATTACTGTCATGTTTTGTTTTAACATATAAATTACCCACAGTAATTTGAAGTTGCTGTGGTTTGTAGTTGCTAGAACAGATGTCTGATTTGTCAAGCATGTAAACTTACATTCTTGTGGTTGCAGCCCTCATTCAGCAATACTATTTGTAGAAAAGTTCAGCCTCAGTGTGCTATTTTTGTTTTATTATCAATATAGGCTAATATTATTTAAAATTAAAGTTTCAATTTTTGACTAGAATTAGAATGTTTGTCATTTGGAATTTTAACTGTGGTCGATTGCGTCACTATAATATTTGCATACTGGCTTGGCCTCCATCCTTGAATTGATCTGCATTTTCATTGTGACTTCCAATTATAATTGGCTTTGTTTTATACTTAAATACATAAACATATGGTAGCATCCTTAAAGTGCAAAATGTGGCACAAGCAAATTATAATATGATTCTTGACAAAAAAAAAAAAAAATAAAAAACTGAAGATGCCAGCTGGGAGTCATGACAACAGTGGGATTTAATTTTTTGACCCAAAAGCTACCTGTAAGTTTACCACTGTCCTTTTGCTGCATTACAAATGAACACTGGCATTTCCTTCAGGAAATGCAAATCTGGTATAAAACCTGAACTGTAGTGTGTTGTGTGTTCGGAGCATTTTCCAATGGCATGTCACAGCAGGGTTTAACAACGGAAATAAACACCAGGGTAAAGATATACGGCCATCGTGATTCGTGGTATGAGTCTCCTGACCTGACACAACGCTCCTCTCATTGTAGCTTTCTACCCACGAATGCAATGTCAGAGGAGCGTGGCTTTACAGCTGACACGAGTGTACAGTAAGCCAGCACACACACATACACACATTCCACACTTGCGTCTATATTCGCCATGTCTGCAGAAGACGCATCTATTAATAGTCAACATTTCAGCACATTGACAGACATACACACTCACCTAAACTACCGGCGAAACCGTCCATTTCTGGGGTAAATATCCAGGGAGATATTCCTGGGGCGACTGGGGAATTTCGTCCTCTATTTAAGAAGAAAGAGAAGAGCTCGTGTAATGTCACGCCGGCTCCTCTGGATGCGCTTAAATGCAAGAACAACGGGGCGACCGACTGGCGGCTGAATCTCCGTCCGGATAACGCAGCGCTTTTCTAGGGCAGTCGATCACGGCGGCTCCCTGAGCTGCTCCACCACGATCGTTTACACCTCCGGCGGGGGAGGGAGTATAAGGAGCGCTGGGCTTTCGCGTTTCCGACTCCGCCTGCTTTGGCACGGGGAGCTTCCCTTCAGACGCAGAGCAGCGCTCACTGCTTCCAGAGCCCGACTGCGCCACGCTCTGACACTACGGAGCAGCTCGAATACAACAGCTTTAGTACTCAACTGCTGTCTTTATGAAAGGATCACAAGTGTCTTCGTAGAGCGTCATTTGTTTGTTTGTGTATACATCTGTATTTAGTTATTTTTGCTTGTCCCTGATTCTGCTCCTTTTATATTCATTTATAAATCTTAAACACTAGGCCAAGTTGATTATTAAAGTGGGGAGTAATGACAACAGAATGTCAGGAAGTCAGTGCAATTCCTCATCTTAAATATGCTCCTTTTTACAAGAACCGTTTTATCGCTTCATGAAAAGGTGGTTTCATTTAAACAGTCTTAAGTTTGCATCGTTATACTAGGAATTTTGCTCCCATACATGTCAGGGAATGAGCGCCCCCTGCTGATCAGCATAAAGCTAACCCCAGCAGTACGCTAGATCAGAGGTCTTCAACCCTGCTCCTGGGGACCCACTTGCCTGGAAAGTTTATTTGCAACCAGCTTCAGCACACCTGCCTGCAATTTTCAAGCAGTCTTGAGGAGCTTGATTGGCTGCTTCAGGTGTGTTTGATTAGGGTTATAGCTAAACTCTTCAGGATAGTGGGTCCCCAGGAACAGGGTTGAAGACCTCTGCGCTAGATCTTATCAAACTGGTCTCCCATCCAAGCACAGACCAGGGTTTGGCCTGCTTAGCTCTAGTGAGGTACCAGACTCTGTCAACCTCATGCAACTCCCACACTTACTTCTTGCTTTTTAATACACCTAATAGAGGAGTAGCGCATCCTGATAACCTCAATATGGTCATCAGGATGCGCTACCATCTTAAACAATAAGCCAAGCTGACTACTGAGTTGGGGGATAATGACGACAGATTGTCAGGAGGCCAGTTTAATGCATCATCTGATGGACACTCCTTTTTAAAAGGTCAGTTTTAAGGCTTTATAACCAAGGTTCTGTGTTTTTAGAGTCTATAGTCTTCATCGATACTAGGAATTTTGCATCCAAACATGTCAGGTATAATGACCTCTGCTGATCAGCAAGAAACTAGCTCCAGCAGCATGCTAGAACTTCTCAAACTGGTCAGCCACCCTAGCTTTAGAAACGAACCAGACTCTTGCTACTGCATGCGAAAGACATACTTGCTGTCAGTACCTTAACAAAGCTGCTCCAATAGAGGGGTAGCGCATACTGACAAGCTCAATCCCGCCGTCAGGATGCGCTACTATCTTAAACACTAGGCCAAGATGATTATTAAGTTGGGGAGTAATGACAATAGAATGTCAGGAAGCCAGTGTAATTCCTCATCTGAAGTATACTCCTTTTTACAAGGACCGTTTAATTGCTTCATGAAAAGGTAATTTCTTTTTAACAGTCTGAAGTCTGCATCGTTATACTAAGAATTTTGCTGTCATACATGTCAGGGAATGAGCGCCCCCGGCATAAAGCTAACCCCAGCAGTACGCTAGATCTTACCAAACTGGTATCCCATCCAAGCACAGACCAGGATTTGGCCTACTTAGCTTTATAAAGGTACCAGACTCCCACAGTTACTTCTGGCTCTGTAATACACCTTCCCTAATAGAGGGGTAGAGCATCCTGATAACCTCAATATGGCCATCAGGATGCGCTACCATTTTAAACAAAATGGGCAGTACGCTAGATCTTATCAAACTTGCCTCCAATCCAAGCACAGACCAAGATTTGGTCTACTTAGCTTTATTGAGGTACCAGAATCTAGCTGTCTCATGTAATTCACCCACTTACTTTTGGCTCTTTAATACACATGCCTAATAGAGGAGTAGCGCATCCTGATAACCTCAATATGGCCATCAGGATGCACTACCAATTTAAACAATAGGCCAAGTTGATTACTGAGGTGACAGATTGTCAGGAGGCCAGTTTACTGCATCATCTGAAGGATGCTCCTTTTTACAAGGATCGTCTGATCGCTTTTTAAAAAGGTAGTTTCTTTTTACATTCCGAAGCCTGCATCGTTACACTAGGAATTTTGCTCTCATACATGTCAGGGAATGAGCGCCCCTTGCTGATTGGCATAAATGTGATTGGCTCTAGCCATCCCATGCAACTCACCCACTTACTTTTGGCTCTTTAATACACATGCCCTAATAGAGGGGTAGCACATCCTGATAACCTCAATACGGCCATCAGGATGTGCTACCAATTTAAACAATAGGCCAAGTTGATTATTGAGATTGTCAGGAGGCCAGTTTACTGCATCATCTGAAGGACACTCCTTTTTACATGGTTCGTTTTAAGGCTTTATTAACAAGGTTCTTTGTTTTTGCAGTCTGAGGTC
This sequence comes from Cirrhinus molitorella, assembly GCA_033026305.1. NCBI lineage: Eukaryota > Metazoa > Chordata > Actinopteri > Cypriniformes > Cyprinidae > Cirrhinus > Cirrhinus molitorella. The sequence continues at coordinate 15,039,092 of CM065126.1, read as the reverse complement.
TGCATCGTTTCACTAGGAATTTTGCACCCATACATGTCAGGGAATGAGCGCCCCCCCTTTTGATCGGCAAAAAATTAGCCCCAGCAGCATGCAAGAACTTCTCAAATTAGCTTTAGAGATGTACCAGACTCTGGCTACTGCATGCAAAAGACATACTTGCTGTCGGTACCTAATAAAGCTGTTCCAATAGAGGGGTAGCGCATCCTGACAAGCTCAATCCTGCCGTCAGGATGTGCTACCATCCCTAATCACTAGGTCAAGTTGACTATTAAGGTGGGGAGTAATGACAACAGAATGTCAGGAAGCCAGTGTAATTCCTCATCTGAAGTACACTCCTTTTTGCAAGGACTGTTTTATCGCTTCATGAAAACTTTCTTTTTACAGTCTAAAGTTTGCATCGTTATACTAGGAATTTTGCTCCCATACATGTCAGGGAATGAGCGCCCCTTCTGATCAGCAAAAACTAGCCCCAGCAGCATGCTAAAACTTCTCAAATTGGTCAACCACCCAAGTATAGACCAGACTCTGGTCTCCTTAGCTTTAGAAAGGAACCAGACTCTGGCTACTGCATGCAAAAGACATGCTTGCTTGCTGTCGGTACCTGAAATAGGCTACAAGAAAAATGCATGAGGTTTTTAGTGATGGTACCATCTTAATTTACTGGCAGTATTACTGAATACCAACCTGATACTATCACTTAGAAAAAAAGTACCTTCGGAGTAGCCTATATGTAAATAAATAAAACACATCGTGGACCACAAAACCAGTCATAAGTAGCATAATTATATTTGTAACAATAGCCAAAAATACATTGTATGGGTCAAAATTATTGATTTTTCTTTAATGCCAAAAATCAGTAGGATATTAAGTAAAGATCATGTTCCATGTAGAAAACATTTAAATGTAAATTTCCGACTGTAAATATAGCAAACTTATTTATTGATTAGTAATATGCATTACTAAGAAATTCATTTGGACAGCTTTAAAGGCGACTTTCTTAATATTTCGATTTTTTTGCACCCTCATATTCCACAGTTTCAAATAGTTGCATCTTGGCCAAATATTGTCCTACACATCCATAAATGGAAAGCTTATTTATTCAGCTTTCAGATTATGTATAAATCTCAATTTCAAAACATTTACCCTTATGACTGGTTTTGTGGTCCAGTGTCACATATTTAAGTAGCCTAAAGATATCTTCATTGAAACTTTTTTTTTTTTAGATGTATTGAAATAAACTTATACTTTTATAACTATATACTGTAAATATTAATATATATTTATCTACTTATTTTTAATATATAATATATGTTTATGTAAGTATCTTTTCTACCCATATTTTTGTTGGCCTTTTTATATTTTTGAAAATTTATTTTAAATGTATAACTATATTTTTAAAAGCATTTAAAAATATAGTTTGCTCTTTATATATTTTAGTCCAAGAAAATGCATTCATATTATGTCACATTTGTAGAAAAACTGTGTTGTCTAGAATAAACTTTAGCACGGAACAGAATTTAAAATGCAATATATAAAAATGTTAAACATTATTAAATTATTATAAATCTACTGTAAATATATTTTCTTGCCCCTGAAATACATTTAGAAATATATTTTGATACATAAAGGTTGAAACTAAATAAGTATAGCATATATTTCAAATATATTTTTTGCCACAATTTCTTGTTTGTTTGTTTGTTTTTATTATTATTTTTTTTTATTTTGATATAGCATGTTCAATACCTTCAGAATGATACTGCCACAGTATTTTTATTTTTATTTTTTTTTTTTTGATTTTTTTAATGGTTAATATTACTGTTTTTGGAAATATTCCAGATAGAGTGCCTTAGGATTTATCAAGTGCCTTGGTATTACAATTGGTTACCTAGAAACAGAAGTATTTTTTATGGATTGAGAGAGAGAGAGAGAGTTAACATATATTCAGATGACAAATGCTATGGTACTCTCTGAAATACTCAATACTATAGACTGCATACCTTACAAAAATGTACTGTGGTATTAATTTACTCCATGATGTTTTTTTAAGAAAGAAAGGAAAGGTTAAAATGTGTTCGAAGGACATCTGCCCCACAGGTGCTCACTGTTAGTTTTTAGCACATTGTGTTGGGGTTCAGCGCACACTGGATCATTAAGGCAGGCAAGGAAAATGTACACCATGAATTGTTAAACTACTGCAGTGTGACTGCAAATTCTGCAAGCCAAGAAATGTTTCACATGGAGAATTCCAATGGTTTAAGATGGATTCTATAAGCTATTAGTGTTTCAAAAGTGGAATGTGGGTTTTTCCACAATGGAGGTTCAAATCATTTGATTAGGCGAATATGGAAGGCGCCAGCAACAATGCACAGGGCATCATGTCTTCTGGCAACTCAGCGCTGGACCAATTAGAAGAAAACCGAATAGTGTTTTGGTGAAGCAGTGAAATACCAAAGGTTCAGAGTATTGTGCTGACCAAACAGACGGTCTCTGTGTGCGACTGCTGCTTCTGCTCAGTGTTGCGCTTCGTCCCAGCTGCTGAATCTTTGTAAATATGAGGACTCATTGTCATAGACTGAGCGGGTGCACTGAATCAAGACAGAGACAAGATTGTCCTCCAGAGTGACCCTTGAATCAGCATGGAGGGATCTGGGAAATGGGAATGAGACGTGTTCATCTTGGGCTGAGCTGTAATGTCAGCGTTAAGAGCTTCTCACCGCGTGCCCCCTTCTCCTGATGACTTCCTGGCAGGGTCTGACCTCTCACTCCAGCCAGAAAAAGAGAAAATCAGACAAAGCTCTCTTTATTTTTCACTCCTGAAGGAAGAGGGAGGGAATGAAATAAGGACTGGGGAAATCTTTTTCTTTGTTTTTTCTCTCTTTCTGGGCCAGTGAAGGGAATGACACATAGGCCAAAGCTGTGGTCTCTACTGTGCAGTAGCTATTTTTCTTCCTCTTTGAAGATGATGAATCACCCAAACTCCAGCCAATATGCTGGAGATTAATAATTCATCAGTTGGCTATGGGAGTTTAAGAGTATGTTGAGTGTTAAACATTTGCAGTGAGTCATCCCATACATTATGGCTAAGTGATGCCGCCTGACATTATTTTCCTTCCAAGTCTCTTTTTGGCAAATTACACCGCTTTCAAACGGCCCGATCCAGATGTGGACAATGCATTGTTTGGCCAGCCTAAACCAGTTTAAATCTCACCTTAACCTTTGGTCGGAATACAAATAAATCCAAGTAAAATTCAACAGGCTTTCTCTGTCAGAGATGATTAACATATTTTAACAGTACACTACTAGAGTTGAGAAGCAGTAGTTCAGCATTCAATAACTAAAACTTCAGCATGGTGGATGTTTGATTTGTTAGACTCATTTTCATTACATTTAATAGATGTTTGTGCAATATGTTAAATGAAATGAAATAATTAAATAAAATTATATAAATGATAATGTACATTAAATAACCGAATTAACCGAAATGGTGCTGATTCTACTGCTGGTGTGTCGCTGAAATCTGAGCCGGTGATGGGCTGCTATTCCCCAGGGACACTGCGAACTTCAGACCGCAGCGTTTCGTTAGCAGCTAAAAGGTGAATTCATAACCTTTCAATAAACGAACAGTACACAGTTTTAAGAACATATTTTAACATCCGAAATAATTAGAAGCAGTATTATAGCAAATAAAATCAGTTTATGTTACGCAAGACAACGTTCCATCATGCGAAATGACCGTTGCTGACGCATTTAGCTGAGTGACATCTCCTCTGTATGTTGTGTTGCTTAAAATAAAATCATTTACAGCAAAATAAAGTCTTTATAAAGCAATAAAACGTATACAAACCTTAATTTCACAGAAGAAGTCCACTAAATCGGTGGCCGCTGCACTGAGGACTCGGCGTCTCCCTCTCTCCTGAGGAGAAAAGCCCGCAGCGCTCTCCGACTGTAACCCAACAGCTGGGTTAAAGTGCCCGCGCATTTTCTTTTCGTCGGAGGGGGGGGGGGGGGGGGGGGGGGGGGTGGGGGTGTATAGTTTAAGCGGTCAGTGAGATTGACCCAGCCACTAACCCACAAAAAACTACCTAACACTGGAAAAATAACCCAACATAATGACCCAACAGGCATAACCCAGCAGTCGGGTTAAAAAAAAAAAAAAAACGTTTTTTAGAGTGCAACTATAAAAAAAATGAAATTATATATATATATATATATATATATATATATATATAAAAGCAAACAAATAAATGATTTGTTGCTACATTTCCTGTTGTGACTATGAGATTTGGCAAGTAGTAACAAAAACTAACTGCAGTGTAACTTAATGCAATAAAAACTAAACATTACATAAATAACAATGAAAAGCAAATGCTCAGTATATTTTTTATTAATATTTTATTTTATATACAGTTGCAATCGAAATGATTCAACCCCCCAGAGACTGCGGCACTTTACAAATACAAGCTTTTCTGAAGACTTTGTAAAAATTGCATCTATAACAGATTACTGGCATATTAATAGTGATCATGTTAATATATAACTTAATATTTTTGAGTTCTAGGATTTTTTTTAATAACACATTAATTCAACCCCTATTCAACATTGATGTTTTTTTATTTTATTTGTATGGTTGGGAACAACATTGCTGAAGTTTGAATAGCAAATATGACAAAGTCAACAGAACTCTCACAAAAGCTATAGAGAAGAAATAATTGTATCACTTTAGAAAGTCTAAGGCTATATGAAGATTTTCAAGACATTAAAAGTTCATAGAGACATAGCTTGCAGCCTTATTCCTTAGCTTAAAATGTGTTATACTAGAAAATCTTTGAGGGAGCACAATATCATAAAATGTTTGATCAGAACAACTGAGGAGAAACCTGCAATGTACAGCCAAAGACTTCCAAGATGACACAATGAAAGGTGGAAAAACATTTCAATGCAGGGTATAAGAAGAACACTAGACAAATATGGCTTTTATGCTGGGGCATCTTGCCAAATGCCAGACTTTACCAAGAAGAACATAAAACGCTGACTTGAATATGCTAAAATTCATTTAGACAGATCTGTGGAGTTCTAGAAGAATGTTTTATGAGTGATGTGACCAAACTGGAACTTTTTGGACTTATGAATCAGCAGCCTGTCTGGTGCAAAAAAAGTCAAAACTTTAGTCAGAACAGAAGATCACCATCTCCATCGTCAAGCATTGGAGCAGTCCTGTGTACGGGGGGTGTTTTACTGTTGCGGGAAGTGGAAATCATGACTGTATGAGGGACATAATGGATTATTTGAAGTATCAGGCCATTTTGGCAAGAATTGTGATGCCTTTGGTGCAAAGACTGAAGCTGATGATCAACTGACTTTCTTGCAGGACAATCATCTTAAAGTATACTGTACATCCAAATCTATGTGTGCTTTGTTCAGAGATCAGTCATAGAGTTCTCAGTCTCCAGATTTAATTCTCATTGAAATGACTTGGTTAAATTTGCAGAAAGAAGTTGCAAAGTGAAAACCTAAGATTATCAGTGATCTGAAAGCTTTTTCAGGTGAGGAATGGGCCAAGACTTTGGTAGAGAGGTGACAGAAACTTCTAAGCACCTTCAAACAGCATTTATTGGTGGTTTTAAAGAATAGAATTTTGACTTTTGGGGCTTATATAATTTTGCACGTTTAGAGACAATTTGATTTATGTATTTATTTTAAATTATTCATCAACTTACTACGACGGCGTTTTAGTGCCATGTTAAAAAAAAAAAAAAAATCTAAGATTCCGAGATTAAAGTCGAAACTCCGAGATTAAAGTCGAAATACTTCGAGAATAAAGTCGAAATGTTCCGAAATACTTCCGTGCGGAAACAAAGGCCGTTGTGACGGTGACCTGCTTGATTTATTAGCCTAATGTTTATTTGATGTCTGTTTTTAAAAGCACGGAAGAGAATTTGTGCTGTTCTGTTTATGCATTTAGAAACGGAACATAACAAAACATAACGTTTAGATATTGTTTCAGCTATTAAAACAGTTCCGTTTTGTATGTATGGCATTTCGTTTCTGTTTTAAGTTACCGCAGTAAAGATAGTTTGCGGATTTCGTTTGTCTATAAATACACCGTGCGCTGTCATAGACATGAAAATAAAACTGAATGCCATTCTCCATGATTTATGAATTCAGGTGACGGCGTCCTCCTGGCCGAAATAATGTTTTAATCATTGATACTTTTAATTGTATAATGCCTATCGCTCAGAAAGTTGGACACTTAGAAGAATGAAACTGTCATTTTCATCAGCTTGATTTGTGAATTTTTTTGTCCGTAAACCCCTTGGTAAGTCCGCCAGGAAGGAATGTGAAAGATAGGTGTTCTATATCAATAAACACGCAGGCTTCTCGAATACAAAAACATTGTTTTTAGGTCAAACCTGATTTGTGAAAAGTTTTTATCGCTTGTCTTTGCACTGCTCCCATTTTCTTGTATCATAATGTTTGCCATTCCAGCGAATAACGGTTTCCAAGCCATTAGATGCATCATACCCAGCTCTGATAGACTGATAGACTATTGTGACTATCGCTGATAGACTATTGTGACTATCGCGATTTGTATTTTGATTGTGACCTTCCACAGTTTGATTGTTATACCTTTCCTTGAGTCCTTGGGTTCTATTTTCTGATAAAGGTTTTAAAGTATAATTTTGTCAGTTAACCCTTTCCTGTGTCACTAACATCACTATTCTGATCTGTAAAAACTTAACTCACAGTTAAATGTTTATCTAAGATAGTGGAATTTTCATATTTATTTGGTTCCACAGTGTTTGCTGATTTGTATTTATTAAAACGATATACGATATGCGTTATTTTATTTTATATTAGTCTACATCAAGGTGTATTTCTTGTAAATAACAAATGCATGTGTGGGAGGGTAATAAACTAGTGTATTCTGAATCAGTGTCGCAAATATCCTGACTAGAAATCTTCACTTTGAAATGCATCTTTACAGATTAGCTACATTATGAAAGAGTTTTTGGTTTTGATTTGTTTTAATTCGTTAAGCAATAATTTAAAGCTCTCCATATATGTATTTATCATGCCTGTAAGGCATGTATTGTTTTGATGGATAATTTTAAATTGTTTCCACTGGAAAAAAGTGCAAGTGACGGCGCTGGCGCCTGCATGCCTTTAGCTTCCACTCTCCGCACAAACGAATGGATATGCGCCTAGAACACGATATTTAATGTTTAAACCAACATTGTTTTATACTTTAACTGTTTTATATCTATAGATTTTATTTTAGTCAATTCGTGATGATTTGAGAAGGCAAAATGATCAAACAAACAGTCTTCTGCTGGCAGCTGTTCGTTACTTAAAAAAAAAAAAAAAAAAAAAAACATTTATATTTGACAAATAAAAAATCCTCCCAACAACATTCCAACTTAATAAAAACAGACACGAAATCACTTTGCCATACATACAAAACGGAACTGTTTTAATAGCTGAAACAATATCTAAACGTTATGTTTTGTTATGTTCTGTCTCTAAATGCATACAGAACAGCACAAATTATCTTCCGTGCTTTTAAAAACAGACATCAAATAAACATTGGGCTAATAAATCAAGCAGGTCACCGTCACAGCGGCCTTTGTTTCCGCACGGAAGTATTTCGGAACATTTCGACTTTATTCTCGAAGTATTTCGACTTTATTCTCGGAACATTTCGACTTTATTCTCGGAATATTTCGACTTTATTCTCGAAACAATTCGACTTTAATCTCGAAACATTTCGACTTTAATCTCGGAGTTTCGACTTTAATCTCGGAATCTTAGATATTTTTTTTTTTTTTTTTTTTACATGGCACTAAAACGCCGTCGTAACTTACGTTCCCAGAATTACTCAAATGTGTTTTAAGAAACGTTCTCTAATGGTGTGCTGTTGCCTTTGTTGAGGTTTTTTATTTTTTTTTATTTTACAAAATTCTCTGCAAGCAAAATGTCTTGCAGGTCAAGGGAGCTGAATAGTTTCAATTGCAACTGGCCATACATTCATATATATGTATAGTACAAAGGTAAGAGGTGCCAGCAGGTATCAAGGTTAGGCGGATAAGCACGACTCCATCTGCCCCTGCTGGTAGACGCTGGTAATACACACTCAGGATTCAAAAGCAGCTTTTTTTCACTGATAAGAGTGTTTATCTATAAATAATGACATTACTGACTCAAATATAATATCAATTATTAAACAAAATGTAAGCATTATACAATATTTCATGACGTCAATCAGTTCTCAACCCACGTAATTTCGTTAATAAACACAGTCAAATGAGCTTTAGCGATAACCAAGTGAATATGAAATGCATATGTTTTTCTTTCTTTAATTGTAAATTAAACTATAGGTTAAAATAACTCTCTTCACCATTAATTGGTTGGTAATTTGTGAACTATTAACAGACATGATTTAATTTTTATAGCCACCAGTGGGCACTGTTACTAACTAAATATGTCTTAATATCAACGAACTTAATATTAATGTCACATTTAGTTATAGTGCTTTATACAGGATTGTTTGAAAGCGGTTTTACAAACAGGAAAATTATTTTGAATTTATTATGACATAAGCAATGAAATACTTCTAGGGGCTATATGGCTATCAAATCTAAATAATATTAAATATAATGTTGCGTTTAAAGAATATCACTGCCGTTGTCTTTTTCAGCATTTAGCATAATTTAGTGCAGTAGTGTTTTAAAAACAACACTATAGATTGGCTATAGACGATTTATATAAACAAAAATGCTATTGAAACAGGACAATAACGTCACGTAAATAACAAAATAAAGCACGCAGATATTTAATTGACACAATGCTCCGTTCTGGGTAGAAATAGCATATACAAACAAACAGACAGACAAACACACACAAATAAAAAAAATGATCGAACGAATATGAAAATTTGTAGTACAGTCTTATTAAAGATAAAGGTTTCAAACAGGGATTTTTTAAAGTGATGCCATAAAATAACCATTTTAGTTCCCGGAAGAACGTTTTTAATAAACAATTCTTAAACAATTTTAGAAAAATAGTTTTTTCTTAGTGTGAATTTTAGTAATCTTATTATTAATTATAATAAGAAATTATTATAATTTATTTCACTATAGGCTACATAACTTTTTGTACAATATAAAAGATCCATGGATGTTTTGTGGAACCATATATGCCAGTAAAGAACCTTTATTGTACATTTATAAATATATTTACTTTTAAAAGTTTACGTTAGACCTTCCATCATTATTATTTCCACCCAATCACAATTTTTAACTGTGCAATCTCTCCCTCTAGTGGCTGCAGTGAGACGTTACATTACAGTGAGTGCAGTTACTGTGTGCAACTGGCCACAAAAATGCCCCATGTCTGCAGCTGATGTTTGCACAGCTCACATTCAAGGAATTCTGTGGGTTAAACTTGTTGCCCTCCTCTTAAACTGTTATATCAAGCCTGGGTTAGTGGTTTAATGATGTCGACAGCTGATTAATGGCACTCTCCGTCTTGGTGAGGTCTGTATGGTGATGGTGAGAGGATCACTGGGGAGCTGGAAGCCATCTGTGTGCTGGTGCTGAGAGACAAATGTGCATGATGGTGGGCTCATTAGCCATGTTTTCATAACCCCATTAAAACACAATTCTTTGCTGTGTTTTACACTAATTGGTGTACATTTGTGGTGAGGGGGTAAAATCATTTTACATGCTATCATTACCTTCTGTATGGGAACGATGTGAGTCTTTACTGTAGGGCCCACCCAAATGTTCATACACTCCTACTAGATGTTCTCAATTCAGATTTTCTGATTGTACAGGATTATACATTAGGTTTTGAGCTGGGATATGAGGGATACTGAATATCATAAAAAGTTGAAAGATACTGACATGTTGTAACAACCATATTTTGTTTTTTTTCTGTGTGCTTTTCTGTGTGTATCCCATAAATAAACAAATAAACAAACCAACATGAGAACATACGATTTTTAGAATTGTTATTTTTATTTTTTTTTAAACAAAAAATGAATATTATAAACAGTATTATAACTGTTTTTATTTGTTTGTTTGTTTGACGTTAAACATTTGAAACATTTTAACATTTCAAACAAAAGAAGAGCGTAAAAGCACTTTTTATGTGTGCTTTTCTGTTGACTTTCCAAAAAAAAAAAAAAATAATAATAATAATAAAAAAATAAAATAAATAAATAAGCATGAGAATATATTATTTTTAGAACTGTTTCATTAGAACCGTTGCATTTTTCACAAAATACAAATATTATGAACAGTAGTATAATGGTTATTTATTTATTTTGTATTTATTTTTACTTTTTAACATTTCAAACTAAATAAGTGCTTTTCTGTGTACATATATATATATACACACACACACACACACACACACACACACACATACAAATAAATAAATTAATATGTTCTGATGTTTTTTTTTTTTTGTTTTTTGTTTGAACTGTTTAACAACTATTTTTGTTGCAACATGCATTTTTTATTATAACTGGTATTTATTTATTTCTTTATTTGTTTGTTTGTTTGTTTGCTTGTTTTCTTTCGACATTTTAACATTTCAAACAAAAGAAGAGCGTAAAAGCACAATTTGTGTGTGCTTTTCTATGTACATTCCAAATAAATAAACACACATACATACAAACAAACGAGCAAACAAACATAAGATTTATAGAACTTTTTGATGCTTTTCTGTGTACAAAAAAATAAACAAACACATGACTTTTAAAAAAACTATTTTTTAAACATGATTTTTTCCACAAAATATGACTATTATAAACAGTATTATAATAGTTATTTATTATTTATTTGTTTGTTTGTTTTTTACTTTAAACATTTAATTATTTCAAACAAAAGAAGAGCATAAAAACATTTTTTATGTGTGCTTTTTATGTACATTCCAAAAATAAACAAACAAACAAACATGAGCACATATGATTTTTAGAACTGTTTAACAGCTATTTTTAAACACGCATTTTTCACAAAATATAAATATTATAAACAGTATTATAACTGTTATTTATTTATTTTATCTATTTATTTTACTTAAAACATTTTAACGTTTCAATCCAAATAATGGTAGAAAAGCACTTTATGTGTACTGTTATTTACTGTTATTTATTTAGTTTACTTTGTTTACAAAACAAAGTAAGTGTGTAAAAGCACAGCGTAATGTAAAAATCCCAATCATAAATTCTGTTCACGTATTTCAGTGTGTTGACACTTTGCGGGCTCGCTCACAACCATAAATGAGAAGAAGTCACAAAACTTCAAGAAAAACATCAAAGGCTGACTATTTTCAAAAAACGAAATATTGATGCGGGTCAAACATAATTTAAGGGCTATAGATGAGATGCACGACTACAAATGTAGTGTAGAATGACCTTCACAGAGGTCTGGAAATACATTTTAGAATACATTCAGTTGGTTTTTATGACTCTGAGAGAAGGGTGAGAATATATGTGCACATTTTTTACACTTGACTGTTGGCACAGTGGAGCGCTAGGCTGAAGTTTCCTATTCCCAGCATTCACATCCCCCTCCCATCTGCAAGCCCACTAATCTAAACTTTCATTAAGGCTCCAGACACCCCCTGCTATACCTCATTACTTCATATAAACCCCCTCAACCCAATCCCCCACTCCAATAACACACAGTCACACACAACAGTTCATAGAGTTGTACGAACACATGCGTATTGACATCCCGAAACGCACTACAAAAACGGGTGTATTTTTGTAGCACCCAGAAGAAACAAAAAAAATATTTGCGTGACCTATGGCACATCTCTCTCACTTTCCCCAGTAATTCCTCTTAAACGCTCACACCCGGAGCCGTATAAGCTGGCGCAGAGATGGAGGGCAGATAAACGGGTATGAGGCAGAGCGGAGTCATTAAGGACGTGTTGATGGAGGGATTCTGAATTATGGAGAAGGCAGAGGGAGGAGAGGGGAACAGAAATAAGACGCCTGACTTGGGACCCTCCTTTAGAGCTCTTTACACTTCAGTCCATTCTGTTTATGTGTGGGCTTCACAAGGCGCCTACGCTTTTAACACAACTGCTCCTCATATGAATGAACAATCCGCTCCCTGTCTGCTCACGTTCGCTTTCATCAAACACCACCAGCGCTGAAACCTTCTATTAGCTCAGGTCTCAAAGCCACAAAGGGGAGAAAGCTGCTTGAAATGGCTTCCGCACACTGGCGGACCGGGACGTCAAGGCCTGTGGTTTTTCTCTCAAGCAGTTATATCAATAATGTGAGGGGGTGTTACTTTTATGATTGAGGAAAAATGCTATTAGTGCCAGTACAGACTTTCTGGAAAAACCTGCATTGCGTGCAAAGTATCATCATTTTTTGTCTATAAGAATTTTTGTGAATAAGGAGTGTGCTGAATTGTATTAAATATGCACTTGTGTGTTTTTATATATGTACGGTTGAAGTCAAAAGTTTACATACACCTTGCAGAATCTGCAAAATGTTAATTATTTAACCAAAATAAGAGGGATCATGCAAAATACACAAAAAATGCTGAAAAACCAAAGAATTTGTTGGACCTGAAGGATTTTTCTGAAGAACAACGGGCAGTTTAAAAGGGACTCATAAACAACTATCACTAAGCAAAAAATAACAAAGCTGTGGATCATTCAACCATACTGTAACAACACAGTCTTAAGAATCAAGTGTATGTAAACTTTTGAACAGGGTCATTTTTATAAATTTAACTATTATATTCTCTTGTGGACTATATGTAAATGTCTTTTATGGGAAATATCTTACTCAGGTCAGTACCCTGACAGCAAATTTCATCCGGCCTGATTCTGGCCCTCACTCCTGCAAATCCGCAAAACGGACTTGGGCCAGTGTCTTTTGGCACAACGGGCCAATACCGGCACGCATCTGGTTTTCCGCTCATCTGGGCCAGCACTGGGCCAGCTCCGTACCAGACTCGGCCCGGAATCCACTCTGCGATAGTAGACCGTGCCCACTGAAACCAGACACGGGCCGGATCCGTCTAGGACTGTGATACAGCACTGAAACGGATGTGACTGTAACGCGGATTTGCCGGTTGAAAACGAATCTGGCACAGAGTCAGATGCTGTCTGGGTATTAAATAAAACATAACATGCATTTTTTACCCTCTTATTTTGATGAAATAAAAAATTTGCAGTTCAAGGTGTATGTAAACGTTTGACTTCAACTGTATATATTAAAAAACAAAATCTGTACTTTGCAGATATAATATTGATGTCATAAAAGTGTACTTAACACTTAAATGTATGTTTTTCCAATCATTATTACATATTTGGGCTTTAGCGACCCAGACCTGGATGGATCTCTAACTTCTGCTATAGCAAACTCCCTTGATATTTTAAGAACAATTACTAAAGAATAAAATAAAGCATATTTCATTACCTTTTGAAACTTATAAGGGTTCAATTTGAGCAGATGATTTTACGTTCGCCATCATAGAGCGCACTTCCATAGTATATTCAGCATCTGGCTGATATTCTCAACCATATTCTCAAAGCTATCATTTTCAATGACTTCACAGTCAATATTTTGATCACTTTCAGCTTATTCACCACATCCAGCATCAAATAACAGTGACATTTATATTTTATTGTGTACAGTAATTGCTCTGCAGTAAAGCCATTCAAACCAGTTCAGTTTTTGCTGATGATATTCTATTAGTTTATGCCTGCGATAGTTATGAGTGAAACATCACATTATTATTGTCTATTAAACAGTGCCTCCTTAAGGAATAAAGATGAATTGCACATACTTAGTCATCAGATATTTACCTTTTTGCGCACAAAAAATTATACTTACACTATTACACACCTCGCGTCTCTAGCGACCCTATACACTTTTTACAAAAAAAAAAAAAAAATAATAATCAGAAAACAAACTTTCTTTTATATATATATATATATATATATGTTTATAATAAATGGATTGAGAAATACTAAGAAAGTTGATGTCAAACTTAAAAAAAATTAAGAATGATGTCCTGGGTCGTTAAAGACTTGATGTATACATTTAAGGGTTAATTGTACTGTAAGAGAATACAGTACACTTTCATGACTGTTTAGTTACACTTTACACTTTTAAGTGATTAGGATTAGGGTTTGGTTTAGAGTTAGGTGCTTGTTATGCATAATTTACTGTTGTTATTATTAAGTACACACTTATACAATACAAGTGCAATATTATTAAGTAGCGTGTAAGGACACTGTAAAATAAATTGTTTCTGTTTTTTCTATTCACACTTAAGTACAATGTTAAAAAGTACTTTTTAATAATGTAAAATTATATATATATATATATATATATATATATATATACACACACATACATGGAAATACAGGTTTCAGTAGATATTACATTAAAATATATTTTACTTTACCATAAATTGTCAGTACATTTAGCAATGCACTTCAACCATATTTCAAAGACAATAATTTTCAAAGACAAAATTTACTCCAAAAAAAGCAGTTTTAAGTTTTAAGTACAACTAATTACATTTAAACTATAATACATTTTAATTCAATTGCAATTATGTAAGTTTATTATTTCCATTATATATATATATATATATATATATATATATATATATTATTATTTTTTTTTGTCAGTAGGAAATATCCAAAATAGACAAAACCAGTCTTAAGTAGCATGGGTATATTTGTAGCAATAGCCAAAAATACACCGTATGGGTCAAAATTATAAAATGTTCTTTTATGCCAAAAATCATTACAATATTAAGTAAAGATCATGTTGCCTGAAGATATTTTGTAAATTTCCTCCTACCGTAAATATATCAAAACTCATTCTCATCAAATTTCTTATTAGTAATATGCATTGCTATTATTTAGATTTTTTTGCGCCCTCAGATTCCAGATTTTCAAATAGTTGTATCTCTGCCAAATATTGTCCTAACCCACCATACATCAGTGGAAAGCTTATTTATTCAGGCTTATGACTGGTTTTGTGGTGCAGGGTCACATATATGTAAGATTTTCATTAAAATCATTGTTTAATACAAACATTTCTAACAAATAATGAAGCATGTTTAACATTTATAATAATTTTTAATAACTGGAAAGTATAATGTAACTCAGGGCATAAAGATACATTTACTTGGGACATTTCAATCAGTGGATGTAAGATCATGAGAACAAAATAACGTACTGTAATGAATGGCTTTATAGCATTAAAGGGACAGTCCACCCAAAAATTACAATTACCCCATGATTTACTCAAGCCATTGTAGGTGTATGGTTTTCTTCTTTCGGATGAATACAATATTGAGTTAAAATGTATTAAAAAATGTTCTGGCTCTTCCAAGCTTTATTGAATGGCTGTTGAGATTTTGAAGCAAAATAAAGTGCATAAATCCATCATAAAAAGTACTTCACACAGCTTCGGCAGATTAAAAAAGGCCTTCTGAAACGAATCAAATCGTTTGTGTAAGAAATATATCCATATTTAAAATTTTATAAACCATAATCTCTATTTAGTATGCTAATATGCTGGTCTCGCTAGAGACCTATTGTTTACAGCAAAGGAAAACCATTCTCCTCTTGGCTTATATTCAAGTCCTCTGACATTTTTCTTTACAAAATAGCATTTTGTACTTCTAATTTCTAATTTAAATGCACTTTTAGCGGAATTTAGCGAAAGCTGGAGATTACAGTTTATAGTATTTTATAAATATATAATATTTTTCTTACACAAACACATTGATTCACTTCAGATGGCTATCGTTAACTCGCCGAAGCCATGTGGAGTACTTTTTATGATGGATGGATGCACTTTATTTTGCTTCAAAATCTTGATCCCCATTCACTACAATTACAAAGCTTGGAAAAGCCATACTATTTTTTAATATAACTCCAGTTGTATTCGTCTGAAAGAAGAAAGTCATATACACTTATGGCTTGAGGGTGAGTAAATGATAAGGTAATTTTCATTTTTGAGTGAACTATCCCTTTAATGGCCTTGTAGCATAAGTGATATGTATGACAGCTGAGCTGAAACTCATTTGCCTTTTGTTGTGACCTGGTCTATATCTTTTAAAAGAGGCATGTTTGCTCACTTGAGAGTTGAGGAAATGGTTTCTTCACTCCAGAGTTGGCAAAGCACCACAGACAATCGTCCTAGGAGCACAGTGGTATTTACTGAAGACCAGGGATTAAAAAAACGTAATATTTTCCTAATCAAAAACATCTTTCAGGACAATGGAACCACCAGATAATCTTCATTATCAAGAAATCCAGAAGCAAGAGGCGTGCAGGGAGCTCTGGTGCTTCTTTGACGCTGACATAGGCCTATATGTTTTTCATATAAATATTTATTGGACATATGTAATGGAACATACCAAAGTGGATACCTTCCTCCCCTTCAACCTCCCTTTATATGAAATAAACCAGACCTAGTGTGAAGAGAGAAAACAGAGAGCGTGATATTACTGGATTTTTCCACTAGGGGGCGAGAGTTGGCTGTTTTAGGTTAACGAACCGCTTCAGGTCAGTATTCGTTTGCTATCTGAACAAAGTGATCATATTTGTGGATAGTAATATTAGCTGCTTCTTTTTAAAAGAGCTTTCTTAGCACACTGCTACTCTCATTCATTATTTACCAGATATTGTTCCGCCTTTACTTTCTCTCACAGAAATGCACACATACCCGCAAACCAACCGAAAAACCAGTCATACCCCTGCCAGGCAATTCAAACGTCAGTGCCAACTTTTTATTTCTTGTTTTAAACTTGAAAGTGTACATTTTCACCACAAACATGCCTAGATTTAACCGTTCCCAGCTGGTTTGCACATTGCACTATCCAGCAAGGCTTTAGTTTTGACAAGTGGGTGAATAAAAGAAAATGAGCTAGCAAGCCTGTTTATAAATTAAAGATGTGACCCTTAAAAGAAGAGACCTGCCAGGAATCATAGTAAAGTGCATACAGGGTTCAGAATTAACATGTGCCAAGCCAGTTGGCCGGTAACTTTTATTGGGAACTGCAACATAATGTTTATGTTGAATAAACATGCTTTTGTAGTAACGCTGAAAGAATGATAGTCTCACATCACTGATGTAATAAGCATCGATGTGTGCGATTTAAATTAAAGACATACTAATATCTAGGAAAGAAAACATCTTTCACCTCATATAACTTTTACCTCAGTGGAAAGATTGTCAATACATTTATCTAGGATGACTAAACTTTTTCTTTCGCCCATATGGTTTCCCACAGATTATAGCCTACATTTCACATATAGTTCTTTGTTATTGGTATTTAATACTGCTTAATGCTCATACAGTTTGGATGATATAGCCTATTTGTAAATATTGTTTTTAAATGGAATATCTAAGACTATTTCGTTTTAAAGACTTGGCTCTTGTTTTACAGAGATTTCAGGCTTGACTCAGATTTATGCAGAACTGAAAGAAAGAATTATGCAAGGGTAATAAATAATGCCATGGTCTTATGAACAGAATATATTTTCCAATAAATACAGTTACATGGCAGACATGATAAATATTTATGAGCCATTAGAAGTATTTATGGCAGGTGCATTTTCTCATTGAAGTTCAATTTGAAGACTGGGCTCATAGTGAAAATTGCCTGCAGAAGACGTGGACATTTTCAAGGTTTATATTTCAGAGTGTGAACAGAGTGCGATTGGCACGCTGGGTCATTCTGCAGGTGTGAAATGATTGGTTCTTTAACACTGGATCACTTTATCTTTTACTGTAGTGTGATGCCAGTTATCACATGAGTGCTTGGAGATTAAAAAAATGCCTTCTTAAGCCCTTTTCCTAAATAGCACTAGTCCTATTGGTTGACTTGTCCTATTGAAACTAAACTAAACTAAAATAATAAATGCTTTTTTTTTTTTTTTTTCAGCTGGTTGATTGGTTGGTTGAAATTTGGAAAATTAGATTAGGTTTGTATATATAGATGCGTAAATCTGTAAAACATTACAGTAGATGATAAACTGTAAACCAGTCATTTTTAAATTAAAACTACTATTTATAATAATTTGTATTCATAATACACTTTTCTCAAACCCAATCAAAATTAGCATTGAATATTAAAACACAACATTACGTTTAATGAATTATTCCTACATCATATAATTATTATGCTTAGTCAATTAAATAGACTATATATTAAATTAATTCTGTTTTAATTTCTTTTTCTTTAAAAATTTAAATAGCATTTTTTGGCCACCTGAAATTTGATTTAAATTGAATTGAAGTTAAATTTGAATTAAAAAGGTATTTGCAATTGAATTCTCTGCAGAGCAAAAATATATTGTTGTAGAGTCTTAATAAAATTCAATAGTATCACAATAAAATATCAAAAATATCAATTAATACATAGTGTCACATGATTAGAAACTTATAAATCATTCTAATATGGTGATTTATTACTTTTACTGTCACTGTTTACTGTTTACTGTTTTTCTATATATGTAAAAATCACTTTTTATCAATTTAACACATCCTTGGTAAATAAAAATTTCTTACAAAAAAAAAAAAAAAATGCTTGGGGGAAAAAACAAACAAACAAACAAACAAAAAAAAAAATACTGACCACAAACGTTTAAATAGTACTTATATTGTTACAAAAGATTTCTATTTTAAATAAATGCTGTTCTTTTTATCTTATGTATTAAAATAATTCTACATTTTAAAATATATTCACAAAGAAAAGAGTTCTTTTACATTGAAATAATATTTCACAACATTACTGTTTTTTTTCTTCTTCTGGATTTTGGTTCAAATACATGCAGCTTTAATGAGCATAAGAAATGTCTTTAAAAAAAACATTAAAAATCATACCGATCCCAAACTTTTGAACAGCAGTATATACAGTAGAAAATGTAATTTAATTCTATTTTAATTAATTTAATTTTATTTCAGTTCCTTTAAAGTTCAAATCGCAATTCAACTTCCTTTTTTCCTCATGAAATTCAATTCAAAATCAGAAGTTGAAACTGAATTTAAAAGGTATTTGCAATTTAATTCTAAACAGTGTGGAAATCTATTTTGGAAGAGCCTGATGTCTTATGATATACATAAAACACAACACGGATTAAACAAACAATACAAATTTAAAGGATATATAAAAAAAACATGTATTAATATCTAAAAACAATGGCAGAACAATAAATAAGGAAAATAAATAGAATCTATCCTACATATTTCCTAAAACGACTGGTCATCTTAATATCCTATGGGAGCAATTTATACTTAAAAAAATAAAAATAAAAAAAAATCTGCCATCATTTACCCATTCAACCATGAGTGCGAGTGAAAGAATTAAAATTTTCGGGTAAACTATTGCTTTAAACAATAAAATTGACTTCAGCATCTTGAAATAAATCTGAATCTCCATCTCCACTTTCGGATTGTATTAGGCTGATACTGGTGTCTTGGATAATGCTGGCATTGATGCAGGTTGACTGTGTTGTGTACCAAATGGTGCTTTGATAGTCCAGATCCAAGGCATAGTTCCTCAACACAAGACCTGCTATTTCGTCATGATCAAACTGCAGGAAATGAGCCGCAGTAGGATGTGGGCCAAGACATGACCCAAATTCTAAGGGCTTTTGAGCTGCACTGTGGGGCCCTCAGGGGCCAGAGCCCCTTCAATGCCCCCTTCTATCACCCCAATCCCTGCAAAAGCCCTGATCAAAGCCTTGCCTTACCCTGCTCACCGTCACAGAGTGCCCCAACATAAACAGGAAAGCCGGCTAATGTGAAAACACTGCATCATTTTCCATTTTTCTCACTGAAGGATGGCCATTCTATTATAAACACCCATGTTGGGTCTCGTTGGAGGACAATACCCAAACTTTAGCGGGTCAACTGCACACATATGGTCTGACGTAATAACAATGTCACCTCAGCGGTGTGTTGATATTGTAACACTAAGATGTTGATAGTGTCTCTTGATTGCTTTATTTAGAGGAACAGTTGAAGATCGCCGTTTTAACAGGAAGTCTTGAGACATATGCATGTTTACATTCCTCCTCCATAGGCCGTGCACGAGCTTGGGCAAACTTAGCACCGACGACATCCCAAAGAGAGCGAGAAGGGAAGAGTCAGAAGAGGGGAAATGTGAGTTTGGCGTCTGCTGTTGATCAGGTTTCCAGTAATAGGACCTGAACTACCGTTTAATTTCTTCATCATAACACAGACCACCAAAGGCAGGAGGAGTGGAATGAGATCGGCTCAAATCCGCAAACGATTTGGCTGCCTTACCATAAACAGTCAACTTAAAGTCAAATCCAATTGTGCTTAAAAAACGAGCATATAGCATCATATCAATGATGTTGATCACATTTGCTACAGTAATCTGAGCAACCAACCTTAGCAGAACAAACCCGGACATGTGCTTCACACCAGTGTGACAGCGTCTGGCTGCGACTCGTTGTGTCTGCAGTGTGTTTGGGTATAACTGTCTGTGATGGCTCTTGGCTGAACATTTCTGGAGCGATCTTGCATACGGAGTAACGAAAAAGAGCTAAAATAATCCATATAATCGTTCGCAAAAATTGCAATGCAGACATCCATGTAGAGATTTAGCAGATGTTGATATCTCATGTGGTCACTGGCTGCTTCCATAACAGTCTAAAAGAGTTTTGATCTGCGACGGGTTCAGACGCCACATGAAATTGTGTTGTGGTTTCTTTGAATACGGCTTATACCTTTCCATTGGTTTTGCATCTTGAATTTCATTCATTGTGACTTGTTGATGTATATTAAGAACAGGCTTTTTGGTCCTTTTGTCTACTCATAATGATTCCATTAGTGACTAACCTGATGGTAAATATGAGCAAAGGGTGGTTGTGAAAATAAATTTTCATTGTTTATTCTTTTAATCTTCCATTTAACAAATTCACAAAAACTTCATTGAAGTAAAACAATGGAAAGTAGGGGGAAATCTAGGGCTGTTCAATACCAAAGTTTTTGGAATTGATTCCGATTCCTGGTTCTGGAATCGATGGTATTCGATTCCAAGAATCAATTCCTCACTGTTGTTTTTGATTCTTTTTCGATTCTTGTTGTTTAGATTGGAGGAACCTAATTTCGAAATGACTGCAGGATATAAAGGTCATAGAAAGTATCCTTTTCATAATATGAAGCTTAATTTGTACAAATTCCCATACATATCTGTTGCTCTGATTGAATTTAAATCTGAATTTTGTCTGCATTGCCCGTAAAATTATTCATAGCCCACAGCTCAGCAGGGGACATGCATTTTGTTGCATGAATAAAACAAGAAATGAAGTGTCTAAAATACATGTGCACAGTTCAGCTGAATGATGTTTACTTTAACCGTATGCTTTGCACAAAGTTATAACATTACTGAAACAAAAGAGTTTGTGGTTTATCTGTCAATCAGATGCGCTCTCGGCCACTGATCTGTGCTCTGCATTTTTCTTCAGAATAATTGTTGGCTGATAGAAAGACGAGATACGCATGATAATTCGCATCCAAATATTGCACATCCCTAGAAACTTCCACCGTAAAATAATTTCTGAATGTTTTTTTTTTATTTTTTATTTCTGGTCCATTTAAAACGATCTATCTGAACAAACCTTTTTGTGGAAACAAATCAGACTTCTAATCTACATCCTCAAACTTACTCAGTACTGTCTTGTTTTTGTTTAGTTTTTTTTTTTTTTTTTTTGTGAATCGACGTTCAGCAACGTTTAATGACTTAGCAGAGATATGCACCCATAGATAAGCTTTGTTGAACTAAAACGTTTCTGAATGGAGTCATTTCCCCTTGATGGAGTAGAATCCAAACTTTCTTGATTCCCAATGCTTCAGAAACGCCTCAGCCCTAGGGAAATTTCATTATGAAATGTTCTGATTTTCCCTAGTTCAAGTTGGTCACAATTATTGGCACCCAATTATTGCAACCTTATTTTCTCTAGCTCTGAGAAAGCTCTGAGATTTCTCCTATAATGCCTGATAGGTTTGGAGAACACCTGACAGGAGATCAGAGACCATTCCTTTATACAGAATCTTTCGAGATCCTTCAGATTCCCAGCTCCATGTTGGTGCTTCTTCTCAGTTTCTATAGCAGGGGTGTCAAACTCAATTCCTGGAGGGCCGAAGCCCTGCAGAGTTTCGATGTAACCATAATTAAACACACCTGATCCAACTAATCAAGTCCTTCAGAGTTAATTGAAAACTGCATAGTATGCGTGTTGGAGCAGGGTTGGAACAAAACTCTGCAGGGCTGCGGCCCTCCAGGAACTGAGTTTGACACCCCTGTTCTATAGGGTTCATATTAGGGAACTGGGACGGACATGGCCGAAGCTTCATTTTGTGTAAAGTGCCACATTTTTGTGTTGATTTTGATATTTGTTCTCAACAAGTTGTCCAGGACCTCCGGCAGAAAAACAGGCCCACAATATTACAGATCCAGCAGTGTATTTAACTGTGGGCATGGGGTACTTTTTATCCCTGTTTGCACCAAACCCATCTGGTGGGTTTGCTGCCAAAAAGCTCTTTTTTTGTTTCATCTGACCGTAGAAGCCAGTCCTGTTTGAAGTCCCAGTCGTGTCTGACAACTGAATATGATGGAGTTTTGTTTCTGGATGAGCGAGGAGGATTTTTCTTGAAACCCTCCCGAACAACATGTGGTGATGTAGGAGCTTTTTGAATTTTTTTTAGACTTTCTGACCTCAAGACTCAACTAATCTCTGCAATTCTCCAGCTGTGATCCTTTGAGAGTCTTTAGCCACTCAGTCTCTCCTCCTTATCGTGCACTAGGATGATATAGACACACGTCCTCTTCCAGGTATGTTTTGTGACATCTTTAGTTGATTGTAACTTCTTAATTATTGCCTTGATTGTGGAAATGATGTCCAATGCTTCAGACATTTTCTATTTTATGAAGCTTAACAATATTGTTCTGCACATCAGAACTATATTCATTGGTTTTATTCCTTGTGATGGATGATTAAGAGAATTTGGCTTTTGTGTTCCCCATATTCACACACCTAGTCACCCTGGTATGCTAAAAATGTAAATATAAATGAGAATATACAGTACTTAGATATTTCATTCATTTCACTTATTGGGTGCCAATAATGCATGCATTGGAGCAAAATTTTTATTTCATAATGTGAGTTTCCCCCCACTTACAATAGTTTTACTTTAATGATAGGTTAGAATTTTGTGTATTGTTTCAATGAAATATCAAAAAGATAAACAAATGTATTTTTACAGCTGCCTTTGATTATATTTACCAAGGCCAATGTATATATATTTTAATAAATCACTTTAGAAATTATATTGACCACACTGTAAAAAAAAAAAAAAATACAATTTGAGTCAAATTAAAATAATTTGTTACCCTGCCGCCTTAAAAGTTCAGTCAACTCAAATAAGTTAATTCAAGTTGAAATGTTAAGTTACTAAGTGACAACTTAGATATTTGAGTTGACTAAACTAAAAAATTGTTTGTTAAACCTAACAGCTGTGTTTGTTACTCGGCCGCTTTAAAATTTTAAGTTGAATCAACTCAAATATCTAAGTTGTCACTTAGTAAAATATAACATTTTAAGTTGACTAAAGTTTTTTTCCAGTTGACTGAACTTTTGACTGAACTGAAATTTTAAGGCAGACAGATAACAAATTATTTTAAGTTTTTTACAGTGTACTTTGTAAATACATATCATCTAGCAGTCATTAGAGTATTAGTAGACTATCTGCCTAATACCTGTCTGCCTCATTCAGTCCTGTCATTATAAGCGTATATAAACAGCAGTCAAAAGATGCTTTTGGGTACACTTATAGCATACGTAAGTTTAGAGTTCTAACTGTTACGTTATGTTTTTATGATACATAAAAGTCTCTTACCTCAACCTTTATGGTATGACCCTTATTAAGTCTCTTTGTAGATTTGTAGCTGTACTCTTGAACTCACTGGTTTTAAACACGTCTGTCGATGCAGTGATGTAGCATATTCAAAAACACTCACTGGCAGCTGGTAACAGAATGAATCAATAAACAAATGTGAACAAATCATTTTTTATGAACTGACTCAAAAGATTCAAATCATTAAATGAATCAAATTCTCCACTGCTGTGAAATTGAACTGAATCTTTGCTGGTGCTCAGCCACATATCTCTATTTAAAAATCTCTCATTTAAAATATATTCGTCTCACGTTGCCAGATGCGATTTCAATTCTTCTTAGGTTTCTTGTTTGCCTCTCTTCTCTCTGCCTGAGAACATTTAGACCTTTCACAGTCAAATATGCATGGGCAGTATTAATTTCTGAATGAAGACGGACAGCTGGGCAGATCTGGAGATGACTCACTAAACCATGGAAAATGTTAGCAAATCCCTGCAGTGTCTTCCCATCTGCTTTAACCAAGGAATATGGGATCCTACTCTGGGCCAGGCAGCAATGTGTACAAAACATATGGTGGAGTGTTTCATGCGTTCGTCTATTTAAAAAAAAAAAAAGTAATGTAATTTTAAGCATCCTTTTTTTCTTTAATGAATACTTTTTATTGAAAGGGTGATAACTTTTAAATCTTCAGTCTTTTTGCTGTCCAGATAGATGTCATCCCTTCTCTAAAGGCTTTGAAAGGTCTGACCACAAGCCACTGCGATATTCATCAACTATATATGTCTGGGAATGTTCTGGATATTTAAGATTGTCCTAGGTGTGGTTGAGGAAGGACGGCGACTTCTCTTCAAGGCAAGTCTCTTCCCAGCTGCTCTCTTCACATCTGAGGTTCTGCCAATGTAACCTCTTCACAGCAAGGAATATAAAATGCATAATGTATACTTGCAATATAAAATTTAATAGTATAAAGCATTGAAGATATGAAAAGAAGTAGGCTACACCTTAAGCTGGGCACCTTGGGTTCAGTGTTTGACAGTTAAAAACATGAGGGAGAACACACCGATTTTAAAAAGTGACATTTTAAATACCTGCTTTTAAACATTTACGCCACAGACTAGAGAATTTATTAGCAGGAAGCACAAAGTCTGACAGGTTTACACTGAGAGGATCTTAAACACGTCTCCTGTCCTTACCTCATCTCTCTGTTCCTCCCTCCGTACAGCGGGCGGCGCCTGCTCTATAGCAGTCATTAAAAGTTTTATGTAACATCCCACAATGCATCAGGACTGTTATCGCTGTGCATTTTTTTGGACACGAATGCATTTCCTGAATGCGGTTCAGGCAAGTTGAAGTCTGTCATTTAAGAATGGAAAAGAAATAGAAAGAGGAAGTAAACAAACCCTGTAAACTGAGGATCCTAGCATTGGTATTTATTTTCACCAAGCTTCTTTTTATTCTGTTTTTCAGTCCCTCATGCTTCATCAAATGTGATTCTCAGTTTCTGTGTTATATTTTCATTAATCACACACAAAAATAGAATGAAATATAGCAAATCCCTTACTAAAAAGAAGTATACTTCAAGTTTATTTTATTTAGTATACTTAAAGCTCAAGCATATTTTTAAGTGTACTTTATGTAGTAAAGTATACAAATGTCAGTATACTAGTAGTATGTACTATTTCAATACTGCTTGGGACTAAATTGGCTCACTTTCTAGTATATAAAAGTATACTTTTAACTATAGTTTAAGTATAACAGAGGTAAACTTTGAGTATACAACTCAACACCCCAAAGCTTGACAGTCCATAACGGTACACAGTTTTACATATCTATGGTTTTAATGCTGTTCTATGTCTGATGATTGTGTTAGATTACATGTGGAAGCATGGCTGTGTTCGAAATGGCATACTTGCTTACTGCTTACTGCCCAGTATACAGTGCATACTGCCTACTATTTTTTAAAAAATGGTGTGTGAAACAGTATACAATAAGTAAGAGAATAGTAGGTTTAAGTGATAAGTATGCTTAAGTGTCACATGACAAACACTGATCATTACTTCAGCACAGCTGTGGAGGTTGTTAATGTGCTAACAGCTCTTTTTTACAAAGGCTTGTTACTAAGAATTCATACTAGATTCATACAATGTTACAGTGCCCAACTGAACTCATATTATAATGGATGAACTTTACAAATTGGACAGAACTGAATTAACGCTGAGCTGTCTTTAACTGAACAATTATATTTTTGCCAGTTACACTTAGTGGAAAAGTAATATATGAGTTACACTAAGGGCAAATAGCCTAATGATAAATTATGGTTACAGCATTTTCTTTAGCAACAGGTGTGTAAATAGTAGTTAGGTGGTAGATATTTATGTTTCACTACTGTAGTACATTATAAACACACACACACACACACACACACACACACACACACACACACACACACACACACATATATATATATATATATATATATATATATATGTTGCATTTATAATCACTATTCCCTGCCTCCAATTCATTCATTTGAAGATGAAACATCACATGGTGCGAATTGCATTCTGGGAGACAGTACCCCATGCAGTGTCTTTAGATGCATACATCAAATTTCAGCAAATGTAGCAGGTAATCCGGGCATTTCATGCATACAGAAAATTAACATACTTTTCACAGTATACACATAGCATACTGCAATATAGTAGGAGTTGGATGACAGTATGCCATTCCGAGCACAGCTTCTATACTGATTTCCATGTACTTGAGTTATATTCAGCAGATTCCTGCAAATATAGCAGGTCATCCTGGTATTCCATGCATACAGAAAAATTTGCATACTATGCACAGTATACATAATAGATACTGCAGAAATAGTAAGAGTAGCATGATAGTATGGCATTTCAAACACAGCCCTTCTGTTGTTTCAGTTTCTTCTTCACTTGTGTTTTGGAAATTCTGTACAGAAGATGTGCAATAGTGCCACTAGCGTATAACAATGAAAACATGTATTCTTGAAGCACAAGTATAGCTCAAATATCCCTGCTGAAAAAAAAAAAAAAAAAAAAAAAACAGCTAAAACCAGCCTAGGCTGGTTAGCTGGTCTTAGCTGGTTTAAGCTGGAAGTTGCTGGTTTTAGCTGGTCTCCCAACCTGACCAGCTAAGACCAGCCTGGCCAGGGTGGGAAAGTGGCCAAAACCCCTCTAAAACCAGCCTGCTGACCAGCTATGACCAAAGTATAAGTATAAGTCAAGTATACCTAAATGTCATTCTGAGAAGTATATAAAGCACATTTCTGAGAAGTACATAAAATGTATACTTTCCTATTTTTAGTACTAATAGCACACTTGAATAAACATTTTCCATAAGGGATGTTCTGTTTTGGATGCTAGCATGAGATGCTAATGTGATGAAAGACAATACTGTTCGACAAGCTTGGCTAGTTAACTTTTTCTGGTCACTGTTACAGCTCTGCTGGTCTATCATCCAAGACAAAACAACATAAATCAGCCTTTTAGCCTACTCTTAGACTAGCAGTAAGTTTCAATAATCTTTCTTGAGACTCCCGACTTGTCAACATCAATCACTGTTTGGGATCTACACAGTTTTACGAAACACAGCGCTGATATTTTTAGGGTCTAAACTGACCAGAAAGGCCTGTAAACATAATTCAGTGGCAGATTTAAGCAATTAGGCTTGTCCTTCTGGAGTATTGTACTGTTGGTTTTATGAGGGCTGCATTTGGTAACATCAATTCATGTGGCTGTTCTCTGTGGCTTCCCTGACGGCTCGCACGAAATGACAAGACATTTAAAACTCTCGTCACAAAAAACAATTCATTGGCACATAACATAAAAGCGGTACACGGCTTTAGCATCAAATGAAAAATAGCTTCATCTTTCCTATGAACTCTGCAAAGTGGCCCTCCCTCAGGCTTTTGTGTAGGGTCATTACCGGCTGTATTATTTCAGCTGGCTTCGCTGCATATATGAGTTTTTGTGTGTGTTGGTCTCATCTGGTATAGTCGAGTGTGTCTTCAAACACAACATGGTTGTAATTAGCAAAAATACTGGTGGGATAGTACTGAGATGTCATTTTTTTCTGCCAAACACTTTGGTTTCAACTGCTCTTGCATCTTTCATGTGGCCTTTGCAATCTCGGCAACCACTAGAGAGTATGTAGAAGTTTTAGTGTCCACATATACTCTCTTTTCATAGGGTTGGTCTCAACATCTGCTCAAATTGGCTTAGTTTCAAACACTTCAAGCTGCCTTGCTGTCTACTGCCTACTTACTGCTTTCCAAGGCAGTGTACTAACTGAAACAGTGCCTCATAAGTGACTCATCTGAGAAAGTCCACACGGGCAGAGAATATGTATCACACACTTAGCACTCATCATGCCATATGCATGGCTTAACTCACAATTACTTTCAGAGTTTGGTGTTAGTTTGTTAAGTTTTTAACACAATATACACATATCCAGGGTCCTTGTGGGGCCTTAAAAAGTCTAATCAAAAACGTTTGATCAAATTTAAGGCCATAAAAAGTCTTAAATATGTGGATAGTGTAACCTAAGTCTTATCATTATAGTTTTATAAGGTCTTCAATTTGGGGACAGAAAAGCAATGACTGTGATACAGTCTAATATAATTAGTAAACCTTTAAAGACAATGACTGAATTAAATAAGTGGCACATGTTCTAAGTTAAACTGTAGCACACTTTGATACATACCCACGGTTTCAAAGCAGTTCATAATCAATAAATGTCATCCATTTATGCCAAGTGGTTGCTTATGATGTGATGTTAATGGAAGTAATAAAGCAAAGACATTTCATAATAAGAGTGTAAGTAAATAAGTACACTGAACAATTATTTACACTGAACAAAATTATAAACGCAACACTTTTGTTTTTGCCCCCATTTTTCACGAGCTGAGCTCAAAGATCTAAGACTTTTTCTATGTACATATTTCTCTGTTTCTCTCAAATATTGTTCACAAATTTGTCTAAATCTGTGTTCGTGAGCACTGCTCCTTTGCCGAGATAATCCATCCACCTCACAGGTGTGGCATATCAAGATGCTGATTAGACAGCATGATTATTGCACAGGTGTGCCTTAGGCTGGCCACAATAAAAGGCCACTTTAAAATGTGCAGTTTTACTGTATTGGGGGGTCCGAAACCCAGTCAGCATCTGGTGTGACCACCATTTGCCTCACGCAGTGCAACACATCTCCTTCGCGTAGAGTTGATCAGGTTGTTGATTGTGGCCTGTGGAATGTTGGTCGACTCCTCTTCAATGGCTGTGCAAAGTTGCTGAATATTGGCAGGAACTGGAACACGTCGTCGTAAAAGCCCGATCCAGAGCATCCCAAACATGAGCAATAGGTGACATGTCTGGTGAGTATGCTGGCCATGCAAGAACTGGGATGTTTTCAGCTTCCAGGAATTGTGTACAGATCCTTGCAACATGGGGCCATGCATTATCATGCTGCAACATGAGTGATGGTCGTGGATGAATATCACAACAATGGGCCTCAGGATCTCGTTACGGTATCTCTGTGCATTCAAAATGCCATCAATAAAATGCACCTGTGTTCATTGTCCATAACGTATGCTCGCCCATACCATAACTGCCACCATGGGCCACTCGATCCACAACGTTGACATCAGCAAACCGCTCACCCACACAACGCCATACACGCTGTCTGCCATCTGCCCTGTACAGTGAAAACCAGGATTCATCCGTGAAGAGAACACCTCTCCAAAGTGCAAGACAGCATCGAATGTGAGCATTTGCCCACTCAAGTCAGTTACAATGACGAACTGCAGTCAGGTCTTCTTTGGTTATGCAAACCGATTGTTGCAGCAGCTGTCCAGGTGGCTGGTCTCAGATGATCTCGGAGGTGAAGATGCTGGATGTGGAGGTCCTGAGCTGGTGTGGTTACACATGGTCTGCAGTTGTGAGGCCGGTTGGATGTACTGCCAAATTCTCTGAAACACCTTTGGAGATGGCTTATGGTAGAGCATAGGTCTTCAACCCTGCTCCTGGGGACCCACTTGCCTGGAAAGTTTATTTGCAACCAGCTTCAGCACACCTGCCTGCAATTTTCAAGCAGTCTTGACGAGCTTGATTGCCCGCTTCAGGTGTGTTTGATTAGGGTTGTAGCTAAACTCTTCAGGACAGTGGGTCCCCAGGAACAGGGTTGAAGACCTCTGTGGTAGAGAAATAAACATTCAATTGCACGCTCCCTCAAAACTCGCGACATCTGTGGCATTGTGCTGTGTGATCAAACTGCACATTTTAGAGTGGCCTTTTATTGTGGAAAGCCTATGGCACACCTGTGCAATAATCATGTTGTCTAATCAGCATCTTGATAGGCCACACCTGTGAGGTGGATGGATTATCTCAGCAAAGAAGAAGTGCTCACTAACACAGATTCAGACAGATTTGTGAACAATATTTGAGAGTCTCTAATTTGTATGTATTGATACATAAATCGATTAAATCAGTTTAATTTATTTGGAGATTGTATAGGTGAAGCCTATTCCCACTGCTGAATAAAAAAAAAATAAAAAAAACCTTTGAATTGTGAGATATAAATTCGCAACTGCAAGTTATGAAATCAGAATTGCGAGATATAAACTGGTGTGAACTGACAATTTTGACTTTTTTTCTCAGAACTGCTTGATATAAACTCGCAGTTGCAAGTTATAAAGTAAAAATGGAAAAATTGCAAGATAAACTCACAATTCTGACTTTTATTCTCATAATTGTGACATAAACTGATATTTTCTCAGAATTGCGAGTTTATATCTCACAATTGTGACTTAATAACTCGCAATTGTGTGTTATAAAGTCAGATTTGCGAGATTTACAATTCTGAGGAAAAAATTTACAGTTGAAGATAAACATGCAATTCTGACATTATTTCTTGATATTGCGAGTTTATATTACCCAATTCTGAGAAAAAAAAAGTCACAAAATTGCAAGTTTGTATCATGCGATTGCAAGAAAAAAGTGTTTATTCAGTGGCAGAAATGTTTTTTCGTAGTTTGCTCTGTATGGACGTAAAGCATTAATTACATTTGTGCAGGTCTATAAGAAGGTCTTCAAAAAATTTCAAATGTGATGTGTGTAAATTTGTAAATCCTCTTGGCTGTAAACAATGGTTTATAGTAAAAGCATTTAAAATATTAGTATGTTTCTTCCACACACTTATCTTTTAACATTGATTCATCTTTTGGAGTTAAATGGATTACTGTCACGATGACTGTGTGCTTTTTAAAGCATAAACCTTTTGAAACCTATTCAGTTGCATTAAGTGGACTCACAGAGATGGATTATTGTTCTAAATGATAAGAGAATTTTCATTTTTGGCTGGAGTATCCCTTTAAAATGCTGCCTATGTAGACAGTTCACTAGGTTTTGAAACAGTCAGTATGTATATACTATTAAAAATGTGAAAACCTGCTGTCAACGACACCTCAACAGCAATGTGTTGAATTCCAGCAAGCAAATGTGAGAGTATGTTTTGTATACCAGACTCACACATGTAGCAGTGTGTATGAACATATGCCTTAAACACCGGAGGGTCATACATCACTGTCAAAGCGTACACACTGCATTATACACTAGTTGCCTTGGGCGGGGCAATGTGCAACAAATCTGTTTCAAATCAAAATGAGACAAAAAAAGAGAATTTAATGATACTGAACCGCAAAATATTGAATTACGGAATAGTTTCATAATAACCCATTCCCTGAGGTCAGTAATAAAAATGATTGTAAACAAAACCAAACATTTCAGTTCTCTCCTCTGTGCTTTTTAGCACAGATTTCAGGACTATGAGCAAAATGAGGGCATCATACAGAAGCGTTAGATTCTGCTAAAGGGAACCTGACCTCACAGGCTCATATACAGTATATATATATGTACGCAAACATCTTGACGTGATTGTTATTGTTCCTGCGTGCAACGCTCAGGCATCCTTTGCCTTTTAGCAACATCATAAGCAGGGTTGGATAAATTCCTGTCCGGCAGATGGATTGAGTTAGGATCAAAGTTAGGATCCGTACCATTATCTCTCTTCTGCTCCAAATGGACCAAACATATGGGCATGAACCCACGAACCAATGTATGTCCTCTCTACAGCCTATACTAAGCTAACCAGCTCTGGCAGCCCATGTGTGTCAGACTCAGACCACATGATTCTCTTTATAAAACGGATACTTATGACTGTAAATTCTGATTGGATGAGTCCCATTGTAAAACATACAGTTGAAGTCAAAAGTTTACACTGCAAAAAAATGCTTTTCTTGCTTAGATTTTTTGTCTTTGTTTTCAGCCAAAATATCTAAAAATCCTTAAATCAAGAAGGATTTTCTGGACAAGTAAAAATTATTGTCTTGTTTTCAGGAAAAAAAAAAGATGATGTTATCTTGAAACAAGCAAAATAATCTAGTTTTCTGCTTGAAATAAGATTATTTTGCTTACCCCACTGACAGATTATTTTAAGCGAAAACTCACTTAATTGACCTTTTTTTCTTAAAACAAGACAATAATTTTTACTTGTCTAGAAAATCCTTCTTGATTTAAGAATTTTTTGATATTTTGGCTGAAAACAAGACAAAAAATCTAAGTAAGAAAAGCATTTTTTGCAGTGTACATACACCTTGTAGAATCTGCAAAATGTTAATTATTTTACCAAAATAAGAGGGATCATGCTAAATGCATGCTATTTTTTTTATTTAATACTGACCTGAATAAAATATTTCACATAAAAGACGTTTACATATAGTCTACAAGAGAAAATAATAGGTGAATTTATAAAAATGACCCTTTTCAAAAGTTTTCATACACTTGATTCTTAATACTGTGTTGTAACCTGAATGATCCACAGCTGTTTTTCTTTCTTTCTTTCTTTTCCTCAGTAATAGTTGTTCATGAGTCCCTTCCCAGACAGCAAAAATCATTTGGTCCAGATCCGGCCCATACCTCTGCAAATCCGCAAAATGGACTTGGGCCGGTGTCTTTTGGCACAACGGGCCAATACCGGCACACATCTGGTTTTCCCGCATCTGGACCAGCACTGGGCCAGCTCCATACCAGACTTGGCCCGGATCCGCTCTGCGACAGTAGTCCGCGCCCACTGAAACCAGGCCCGGGCCGGATCCGTCTAAAACGGTGATACAGCACTGAAACGGATTTGACTGTAATGCAGATTTGCCGGTTTGAAAACGAATCTGGCACAGAGTCAGCTGCTGCCTGGGTTGCTTGTCCTGAACAGTTAAACTGTCCACTGTTCTTCAGAAAAAATCCTTCAGGTCCCTCAAATTATTTGTTTTTTTCTGCATTTTTGTGTATTTGAACCCTTTTCAGCAATGACTGTCTGATTTTGAGATCCATCTTTTCACACTGATGACAACTGAGGGACTCTATTACAGAAGGTTCAAATGCTCACTGATGCTCCAGAAAGAAAAATTATGCATTATGAGCTTGAATTTGATGATCAGGGTAAATTTAACTTATTTTGTCTTCTGGGAAACATGTAAGTATCTTCTGTAGCTTCTAAATGGCAGTACTAAATGAAAAACAAATAAGAAAGGCTAATTAAGAAAATGTACACATCTTCATTCTGTTCAAAAGTTTTCACCCCTGGCTCTTAATGTATTGTTTTTCCCTCTGGAGCATCAGTGAGTGTTTGAACCTTTTGAAATAGTTGTGTTCCTCAGTTGTCCTCAGGTTGAAAAGATGGATCTCAAAATCTACTCATCATATGAAGCAATCTTGTCTCTTCTGAACACTAAACTGCTTGGTTCATGTGTATTACTTTTACAGTGTGTTTTTGTACTTTCTGATGTGCAAACATTTTGGCTGCATTGGCTTGGTTGGATGGACAAAGTCTAAACAAATATCGTCATTTGTGTTCTGAAGATGAACAAACATCATGAGGGTAAGTAAACTATGACATATTTTTCATTTTTGGGGTAAACAGTCCATTTAATAATAAACCGTAAATGTCTTAAATTGACAAGTGAACTTTTTTTCCCTGTGTTGATGTATTTTCTTTCAAAAAGGGAAGTTTGGGTAGGACATATGAAAGAATCCTTACTTTTTAATTTAGTTGTGTCATAGCCATGAATTGTCTGGGCAAAAATCTGTGTAGCACAACATGATTCATCACTATTTTTAAGTGCAACATTTAAATGTGTTTATCCGCTGTCAGCTTTTATAAATAGTATGGCTTTAGAGTTAATAGGTCTAGCAGAAAGCAGTCACTTAACATCATGACAGAAAACCTCAAAGCACTGCCCTAGCAGCCACCCACAAAACCATTTACATTTACTTAAAATCTAAGAATCTTGATGAGTTATGAGATTATCTAATCTAGGTTAAACTCTTTTATGTTCCAGTAAACTTTGTTCTGTCCTGCACTGTATCTTGTTCTCACAGTGGGTTTATAGTCTATGAAGTCTCCACATGATGATAAAAAGCAGATTAAAGGGATTAAATGCACATTAGATGATGACCTAATTTCACAGAGAACGAAAATAGCTTTTACTGTTAGATTCAGGTGTAGCTCTCTTTGATGACTATCTGTTGTTTATGTTCAGGTTCATATTGTTTCAGAATGATGTCTCCAATCCTAAAAATTCTCACCTCTTGTTTTCTGAAGAACAAACACAACCTGTTGCTTCAAGAAACTTTAACATCCATAGGTCCTTTCCATTGCACAAAAAGTTCTCTATAGTGGAAAAAGGTTCTTTAATCAAATAAAGGCTTTTTTGTTCACTAAAAGGTTTTGTTGGGGAACCGAAACTGGTTCTTCTAGCATTATTCTAAAAAAAAAAAAAAAAAAAACTTTTGTGATCTTGAATGACATCACAAGAAAATGTGGATACTGAGACTTATGTTTGTTAAGTATTATGGGATAAGTTTACCTACTCTGGCATTGCAACATCAAAAGCAGTCTGCTCTGTCAGCGGGACGCATTGTGTACACAAACCCAATTATGATGTAAATGAATTAAATCAGATGGATTATCGATTGTGTCCTTAAACAAAGAGTAATTTCTTTACCAAGGTTTTCATTGAATTTTAGCACACATTGACTTGATTACCGTACTTTACAGCATTTGACATGATTGTGCTAACCCACCTCGTTCTTTCCCCCTCCTTTACGCTCTTTCACGCCACATTGCACAGGAATATTTCTGACAGATGTTCTGTGTTGGAGCATGGCAGAGGCGATGTGCAACAATGCTGTTCCCCGCTGTCTCCACAAAACAACCACTGCGGCTACATCTGCCTACCTCTGTCTCTCTCTCTCTCTAGTTCTTTCTCTACCGCTCCATGTCAGTTCTTGTTTGAATTCCTCTAATGACAGTCCGTGATCCTACAGTGAATCTGGAACATTACTTATTGGAACGAGCCCAGGTCAGAAGTCATTATTTGGACAGGATCTTGTTACAGATATCAGGCCCATTTTAGAGTACCATGCCCTGCTGCGCAAAAGCCTTATGGGCTCTTTGCCATGTGCACAATGGTTGATTTGTTTGATTGTTGATTGTCACAATGCATTCAATCTCAGTTTGACCAGTGGGGGGAAGAAGTAAATGGGTGGATCTTGCAAAACATGTCCAGAACATGTCTGGGTAAAATTTTATCCCAAAAAAATATAACGTTAGAAAGTGTATAAATCACTTGTTTTCTAACCCAGTTTTAACAGACCCCCTAAAGCATGCGGTGGGTTTGATAGGGGGTAATTGAGAATGAATGGGAATCCCTCCATCACGATATGATTGGATATGACTGCTTATGTTTGGCTGTGATTTGTTCATGCGATAAATCCCACCTATTGTGTTTGCGCGCATTCCAGGTTCACGAATCAGTCTGAATGAACAATATAATGGCGCTAATGGGAAGACTAATTTAAAAAGTAAGTAAACAACTTACACCTTTAGATATAACCACCTTGTTTTGTCAAAATAAGACTTATAATGGCATGAAAACGATCTGTGGGAGTTTTTAGTGAGTAATAAGCTTGGTGAAATTTAAAGTAAATCTCCATGTCTGTGAGTGTTTTCACAATGCTTCATCAATTGGCCATATTGGCGGCAGTGAGCGTAAACAATCGGTCAGACCAGAAAAAACATTTGGAGTACTATAGACCAATTTATAGTAGATGTCACAGTTACATCACTTGCAGCTGCGTGTGCATAGTGGTGGCAGAAAAACACTGGTAACAAGTGAAGTGAAATGCGTAAAATCCATGGAATAATAATAATAATAAAAAAAAAAAAACGATTTTGTGCCTTTTGATGCCAGAATCAGAATGCACAGAATTTTTATAGAATATTGTCGTCAAAGACGCCAAGTTAAATGCAGATGTTTAAACGGACAGATTATGGATGAAAACTGCTATGATTATTCTAATTTTAAAGCAGAAATTTGATTTAAACAACATTTCTACATAATATTCACATATGTTGTTCATAGGGGATGCATTGTATTAGCCCTACACTTACAGCATGACATAATATTATTTTAAACCTACTACTATTAACATTTTACAAAACATTTATTCATTAAATCTCACAATTCTGACAATTCAATGATTTTGCAAGAAATGCAAGCTTATATATCCTAGTTTGGACTTTATAACTCGATTTAACACAACAATAGTGAGTTTGTCAATTCTCAGGGGTTTCTTCAAAATTCTTCAAAAAAGTCAAACACAAAACAAAACAAAACAAAAAAAAAAAACTGCAAAAAACTGTCTGAGGAACAAAATGTGTTTTTGGTTGGCCAAACTGAACCAAGATTTCCAGGGCAAGAATCTTGACAACATTTGTGTTTGTTCTTATCATTTCTGGTCAAGTAATAATTAATTCTGCTCGTAGGTATCTTTACCACCTATTAACTAACACCTAAGTTTGTTAAAATACTGCACCATTTCCTGCTTACTATGTTCTTCTCTATATGATTTAGCAGCTTCCACATTTTTTTTCTGTGGTTTAGACAGCATAAATTAGCAGAACAACGTATTCAGTAGTACATTAACTGTGCAATCAATGCCACTGTTTACATCAGAGTATCTCCAATATGGCCGTGTATCTGGGTAACTCACCAAATCGTGACGTAAGTGCAAACCCTTTACATTTACTAAGCTTTGATGACTGATGATCTGAAAAATTCAAAAACAGTCAAAAGTTAACTATTAAAAACAATAGGCAAACATAAATTTACAAATAAAACATATTGTTTAAATTGTTACTCCCTTGAGTTATTATCTAAATATTGAGAGAATCGCCTTTAAAGTTGTCTAAATGAAGTTATTAGCCATGTATATTACTACTCAAAAATTAAATTTTAATATTACTATTTATGGTAGGAAATTTACAAAATATCTTAATGGAACATGGTCTTTACTTAATATCCTTATGATTTTTGGCATAAAAGAAAAAATCTATAATTTTGACCCATTAAATGTATTTTTGGCTATTGCTACAAATATACCCGTGTGGTTTTGTGGTTTAGGGTCAAATTTGATTAAAAAAGAAAGAAAGAAAGAAAGAATACGTAGAGGACTTTGCCTTCTCATGTCAGAATTCCACTGCACACCACTGCACTGTATATATCTGTCTCCAAATATGACACAGATTATTTTTGTTTATATTTTTGGTTCATATCCAGCTGCCTCATGTCTGCTCACTGAACGTGCGTCATGCACTGTAAACATCAGATTCACTCCTTATTCTGAGCACACACTCTGTTTCCATGGTTGCACATGGTCTTGGTCTTTGCGGGTCCTCTGATCTTTGAAAGCTGGTTTTTAAGCAGAGCTGCGGGTCTCAACCATCCGCAGCGAGTGTTGGATGATGTGCCTGCAGTAGCGGAGAGGGACATCTTCACCGTCTCAAGTTGTCTCGTTCTTTGAAGTGTTCGGCAGTTGCCGTAGCAACCACATCCCAGCGTCTGCCCTGGTCTGACCCTGAAGACCTGCTTCACCTCACAGAGTCCTCATGTCATTTTTTCACTTTCTCTCTCGCTCTCAATCTTTATCTTTTTTTGTCCTCATCTGTTTTTTCTCCCTGTCATTTCCTTGATATTTTGCCAGACCTTATAGGATTAGTTCACTTCCAGAATAAAAAACGTTTTTGAGGAAAACTTTCTAGTGGACTTTAATGGGAATCAACGGGTTGACGGTCCAAACTGCAGTTTCAATACAGCTTCAAAGGGCTCTACACGATCCCAGCCAAGGAATAAGGGTCTTATCTAGCGAAACTGTTTGTCATTTTCTAAAACTAAAAAAAAAAAAATGTATATACTTTTTAACCACAAATGCTCGTCTTGCACTAGCTCAACCTCACGCATTACTGTATGTAATCCCACAAGCGTGATGTAGGCAGAAGTACCGACCCAGTGTTTACAAAACAAACTTGCAAATAAAGTCAAACACCCTTTACAAAAAAAGGTAAAATAATGATGTTGGACTGTTTTAACCCCTTTACCATTTCACAAATAAATCTTAATTTAATCATGACAAACTATACATTGTTGGAAAGGTCTAACACTCCTAAACAGATTTTTTACAGTTTTTGTGTGTTACAAATTAAGTTGGAAAAGTAATAGATTAATTTATGACAAGAGTGCACCTCAAATATCTTCTTTATAACTCTTTATGACTTTCTTCATTGCTTTTTTCCCTATCACGCTTTAGACATCATAAGAAATTATATATCAGTTGAAAACCATTTTAAAATCAGACATTGCATTACCATGGAAAATGTACATCAAAATCATATTACAAAATGTTTTCGTTCATGAATTGTAAAAAATTAAGCTTGAATACTGCATTTTCACATCTATGTTCAAAAATGGGAGTGACAGTGACAGGAAATGAGATATCACCCACAGATGAAGAATTAAACACATGTGACTTTTCCAAGGAGATTACATAAAGATCTATAGTGCAAGATGAGCATTTGTGGTTAAAAAGTAAATGTAATTTTTTTTTTTTTTTTTTTTTTTAGAAAATGACAGATCGTTTTGCTAGATAAGACCCTTATTCCTCGGCTGGGATTGTGTAGAGCCCTTAAAAGTTGCAATGAAACTTCAACCCGTTGATCCCCAGTGAAGTCCACTATATGGAGAAAAGTCCTGTAATGTTTTTCTCAAAAACCTTAATTTCTTTCAACTGAAGAAAGAAAGACGTGAACATCTTGGATGAAATGGGGGTGGTCAGGAAATCTTTATTTTGGAACTAAACTAAAGAAAGAAAGTAACAATTTTATAGCTTTTGATCACCCCAGCAATTGCTGCTATTTTGATTTTATATTGTTGCTCAGAGCTTTCTGTTTCAAAGCTCAGGAGACTTGAATCACCCAAAAATGAAAATTCTGTCATCATGTATTCACCCTCATGTTGCTAAAAACCTGTATGCATTTCTATGCAGAGCACAAAAGAAGATATATAATTTTAGTACAGTTTTGATTACCATTGATTTCAATTGTACACTCTCAAAAGTAAAATAGTACCCTTTCAAAATATGCACCCCCTTTTTTTGTTGCTCATTGATGTTTTACGGGAGTTATACCCAAGTGCAATGCTGTACCAGGTGAGCTACAGAGCAAGTTTACTACAACAGAAAAGTAAACTTGGAACTGATTATGTGACACAAATGCCAAAATGTATTCATTTATAAATCATGCAAAGTGTTTTGAGGTCATAACATATTAATTTATTGGAATTTCTCAGTAATGTTTCATTGTATCTATGTTTTAGATGTCAATGATGAATGTGGATAGCAAAGGTCAAATCGTTTGGTCTTGGAAGATGAGAAGAAATGTTTGAGCTTATATTGAGATAACTTTTGATTACAGACCTTATCTGGGTGAGTATGAGCACACTTTAGGACATTGTTGAAATCTCCTCTGAAATGGACATGTGAAGATACAAGGGTATCTGATAAGCAGGAAAAAAAAACAGCTCTAAATGCTGTCCATTAAATCTCACTGTAATTTAGGAAAAACAACAGAAATTTTACAGAGATCTTTTTCATGATTTCCCCCTTTTTTAACAGTTTCTATAACTTTTTTTCTCTAAACACCCAGCTTTCGTTAATGCTGTCTCACTCATTCCTGTTGGCTCTCTTTTTTTTCTTATTTTCTCTCTTGAACACTCATATTCTCTTCTCAACCAAAGTAAACATCATTTATCATATCATAAAAATGGACTATTTTATTCCTAGAATGTTTAAAATATAATTTCACCATCGTTTTTTTCCACCCAAAATGAATGGTTCATGAAAGTTTAGAGAAAATGACAGAATTCTCTTTTGATTCATGTATGCGCACTGTGTACAACTGAAATGAACCTCGTTAAATAATGATTGTGAAAAGTGTATTTTTAAGAGAGTTTATTTTCTAAAACTCCACACGTGCCCATATTTGAAGAAACACTTATAACTCCTCACTCTTTCAGCGGTGTGGTTGTGTGCCTCAGGCTCTGATGTCTCTGTGTTTTGAGTTGGGCAGGGCAGCGGGCCGCGGCTCATGTCTGTTCTTCCTCCAGCTGTCAGAGGGGCAACAGTGCCGGACTGTCCTGGGGCTCGGTGCAAATAAACATAACTGATGAAGGAGTGCGAGAGCATGGAAATGTACCCTATTCACAGCACTGCAGTGTCTGCATACCATGCCACCAGCACACGGGTGAGGTTGTTAGTTCCCTTCCCGTTATTGAAAGCATAGTATAAATTACTCATTAATTACACGTTCAGTTCCATGGCTCTAATGTTTCATCTTACATAAATTTGTCATTTGGTTTAGTATGCATGCTTTAAAGGGTACAATCAGTGGCAAGTCAACCTGGCAAGTGTGAAAAAATGTGCTTAATTGTATTGAATGTACACTTGTAATGTATTTTTAATATTAAAAGTATTTTTATAGTTTTTGTATACTTTTTATACTTTATACTTTATAGTAAATGTAAGATATGGCTTTATATCAGCACTGCTGTGATTCGGCCGTAAGTAATCAAAGCGTGCCGGTATACAGCCATATCTCATGTCTACGAGTGAGGTATTGCATTTATACAACAGTTCATCGGCACAAGTGTGTAAAAACATAAACAAGATAACAACAGAGTCTTAAAAAGCCCTCTTTTGTGCAGAACTACTTCCTTCCACTACAAATTCAAATCTAAAGTTGACAGTTGAAAGAACAGCTGAGCCCAAGCCTCTGTTACTAATTTCAAAATGTCACTTTAGAATGAAGGAACGTTGAGTTGTTTCATTGAAAGCTTGAGCATTAAAAGGACGAGTGTGATTGCCTGCATCTGATACAGCATTCATTCTTCAGATCATTCCCATATTTACGATAAAAAGTTAGTTTGAATGTCCTCTGAGGAAAGCAGACATTTATTTATATAAAATACAGCATTAAATGCCACTATAATTTATATAAATATTATATATTAAATAATAATATTTAATAAACAACAACAACAGCCTATATAAAAGTTGCTAGGCAATTCAGTACAAATGACACATGCAGCGCTCTGATGTACAGCATTGAATTTACATAAACATTATGAAATCTTGCTAAAATGATTTGCTCTGAAACAAATAATAGATATATAAGGCCAAAGACTGCCCGTTAGATTTGCCCAAAACGAATTATAGTCATGGCTAAATATATCGGCACCTTTGCAATTCTCTCAGAAAATTGTTGCAGTTGCAAATGTTTTGGTACTCACATGTTTATTTAAAATCAAAACTCAAAGCTCAAATTATTGGCACCTTTAACTTAATATTTGGTAGCAAACCCCTTTGGAAAAAAATAACCGAAAACAATTGCTTCCTGTAACCATGAATGAGTTTCTTACACCTCTCTACTGGAATTTTGGACCACTCTTCTTTTGCAAACTGCTCCAGGTCATTCAAGGTCATTCAGATTTGAGGGATGCCTATGTTCTATGGGATTCAGACCTGGACTCGTTGCTGGCCATTTCAGCGCTTTGTTTGTAACCATTTCTGAGTGCTTTTTGAAGTGTGTTTTGGGTCATTGTCCTGCTGGAAGACCCATGACCTCTGGTGAAGACGCAGCTTTCCACATTGCGTAGTGACACTGGCCACTACATTGCACCCCAAAATTTATTGGTAATCATCAGATTTCATGATACTGTTCACACAGTCATCCAGTGCCAGAAGCAGCAAAGCAACCCCAAAACATCTTTGAACCTCCACCATGTTTGACTGTAGGGACTTTTCTTTTCTTTAAAGGCCTCATTTCTTTTTCTGTAAACAGTGCCATGATGTCTTTTACCAAAAAGCTCTACTTTTGCACTCCTGCCACAGGTGTGTCTAAATACAAATTACAGGAGCAGCACATGCTTGAAAAGCAATTATTTCTTACAATTTTGACAAGGTACCAATATGTATATATATATATATATATATATATATATATATATATATATATATATATATATATATGAAGAGTTCAGATGCAAAACCAGCTAAAAGCCATCTTGGTCAAAAATGAGATAATGATGCTGAGTGAATGCTCTCGACACATATTATACATCCATCAAATACTTGGCATGTTTACATCTTGCCAGGATGGCATCTAGCATTTTTTGTCTGTGCCATTTGTAAGCTCTTTCAGTAGCTGTGGTCTACTAAAAGCCTCAAAGGCATCAGGAATTAAGTGGAAAGAACAAAGACACAGGTCTTTTAGGACATTTTATTCGTCCAAAGGCATCTTCCCATTTTTTTCTCCTCATCACTAGGAAAAGTAGTGAATACTTAGATTGCTTCTCTTGTTTCCCTTTGACTGAAAATTACAACCAAAAGCTTGACATAGAACCTGGATGCGCTGTGACTTCTTTACAAGCAGAAGATGCATGCTGTACATCAAACAGTCTTCATAAACATGTCTGAAAATTTTGAGAGGAAGACTTTTTTGCCCAGCCTTACGTATTTGCACCAGAATATACAGACGATGAACTGAGAGTGATGGACGTTTTACGTCACAACACGGAAGAGAAGAACTTGAGTAAAGTCGTTATTTATTTTAGTTTATTTTTTGTACACAAAAAGTATTCTTGTAGCTTCATAACATTAAGGTTGAACCATAGATGTCACATGGACTATTTTATCCTTACTTACTACCTTTCTGGGCCTTGACCAGGGTAGTTTTGGGTCAGAAAGTTCTCAGATTTCATCAAAAATATCTCAGTTTGTGTTCTGAAGATGAACAAAGGTGTTACAGGTTTTGAACGACATGAGGGTGAGTAATTAATGACAGAATTTTCAGTTTTTGGGTGAACTAGCCCTTTAATCTTTCTTGTGCTGTTACAGAATATGATGGGAAATGTTGTTTTACCACAAAGACTGACCCCCTCATGAACCAGTAAGATGAAACCAAATGGTTACAAATTAAAGAGCACCATCAACATTCGCAACAATTTGCTTCCAGTGTCTGTA
The DNA here is from genome assembly GCA_033026305.1 of Cirrhinus molitorella. Classification (NCBI taxonomy): domain Eukaryota; kingdom Metazoa; phylum Chordata; class Actinopteri; order Cypriniformes; family Cyprinidae; genus Cirrhinus; species Cirrhinus molitorella. The sequence goes on along the minus strand of CM065126.1, from coordinate 14,995,676 downwards.
ATAACACACATCCATCTCGGATGGTCAGGGTGAGTTTCCCAACTGGTAAATACAACATTGTGGTGACATTTAAGTGGCCAGTATTTTAAAGTGGTCATTATCTAGTAAATATCATCATTCCGGCATTACTCAGACTTTATTAACTATAAGCAGTGACGCTAACTATCATACTGTTTCGTGAAAGTAATTCTATCATGACCCTCAGAGGATTTTAGCATGGTAATGGTTATGACAATGTTAATGTATTTGGTCTTGGTGAAATAGATCTGCTACACTGCTGAATTGCTGGTGCTGCTGCAATTCCAGGAACTTGCTACTGCCAATGCATTCGCAGATACGGTGCTGTGAATAGTTAAGACATTCTGCTGAAAAAAACAAACAAACAAACAAACAAAAAAATCATATATAATAACTAAAGCAGATCTATACAGGTGGAGCTGGGGAGATGGAATGTTTGAGAGGAACTCTAAAAGTGCACTGCGAAAAGCTCTAGTGAATGCTAACCAGCCATTTTAATGTAAAGCAGTAAGTTCATAGGCTGCATATGCAACATGAACCAATCAGGCTGTGCTGAGTTAACGCTGTAAATATCATTAGTTTTTGTTAATGACCCATCAGCTTGCACCACCTAGAGTTTCATGACAGAACTTGGAATTTCAGCTGTAACATTTCCAGTAGCACTTTTACCAAAGTGCAACCAAACGCTACGTAACAGTTTTTTAGTTCATATGGTATTGCACACACACACACACACACACACACACACACACACAAGAGATACAATTTCTACTAATTTCTTCTAAAATGTCTTTATGGTAGGCTTATGTATTGTTGGGAAATCTGTTTCCGATTAGTGAATCAGTTTGTCCAGGCTTTTTGTTTACATTAAGTAGTTCAAAAAATGATTCATTTCCCTGTGCTACATTTTACTTACGTTTTTATTTTATTTATTTTTGTTATGTTTAATTAAATGCTGATGTTTCTCACTGTCTTCAACAAGCTGTAGAAATTGAAGTGTTTTATAGTTTCAGTGTACAGTAGTAGGCCTATATCTGTTACAATTTTGAAAGAGATTCTTGTTAAATACTACAAGCAGTCACTGATGTGACTGCAAAAATCTACATCTACTCATATATTTAAAAACCTTTACTGTCACTTTTTGTTAATAGCTTGTAGTGTAGCTGCATTTTCAAAATGTTAGCTTGACTGTAGGTTAACTACTTGAATTCATGATTATCTTGGTTTGCGAAGCCCCAGTTTGAGTGAGCTCCTCGGTCCTGCAGGTGTGTTGGCTCTCTCCATCTGACCGGACACTGCACAGACCCGGCCTGCTGAAGAAAAAAAAAAAAAAAAAACTTCTTGTGCTCCAACTCCTTGCCCCCTCCGCTCCCTTTGTAAAAAGAGCAAAGCCTGATGGGACGTCAGTGCTGTTTACCCTTACAGTGAACAGAGCCCTGAACTATGGAAGGCCTCAAGGAGCAAAAGCCCTGTGAGACCAGTGTCCTGCCCCAGGTGTGTCTGATAATATCTCTCATCTGTCAAAAGGGCTGAGAGCCAGATAACTAAATGACTTTTACAAATGTGAGGAAGACCAGACTCTGATGCTCCATCATGTGACCTCAGTGCTCCTCAGAAGCATACTGTTTTCTGCACTATAAAGTATGTCTTTATAAAGGAAACAGTCTGTTTGGAACCCAAAATTTAATTTTTAGTTTCATTTAAGTTGTTTTTGTGTTTAGTTTCATTTAAATTGTTATTATCAATATAATATAATATAATATAATAGTCAAATTAGGTAAAAATGCTTCTTTTTTCGATGCAATAATGGATTTTCACAATATAATATAATATAATATAATATATTTTTTTTAATTGTATACACCTTTTTACGATACAGTTATATATTTTTCGTTGTATAATAGAATGTAAATGAATATATATTAAATTTATCTTTATTATATACTATGTATATATACATTTTTACGATGCATTCACATATTTTCATTGTATATTATATAATATAATAGTCAAATGAAGTAAAAATGCAATAATGCATTTTCACAATATAATATACTATAATGTAATATAATAATCAAATTAAATCATTTTACTGTATACCCTATTATTGTATACTTTTTATGATTCAATTATATATTTTCATTGCATAATACAATATATATGACATGAATTATTTTTACTTTGTATACTTCTTTTTTTATGATAAAATTGTGTATTTTCACAATATTAAGTGACATTTATATTTGTATGCTTCTTTTTCTATGCTATAATGCATTTTCACAATATAATATAATATAATATAATATAATATAATATAATATAATATAATATAATGTAATTTAATAAAGTTAAATCAATTGTTTTATTGTATACCCCCTTTTTATGATGCAATTATATATTTTCATTGTATAATATGATGTAATATAATAATCAAGTTAAATCAATTTTTATTGTGTAATCTCTGTATCACAATGCAATTGTGATACAGATTATTTTCACTGTATAATATAATATAATAATCAAATTAAATCCATTTTTATTGTATACTCCCTTTTTATGATAAAATCATTTTCACTATACATAACATAATAATAATACTTATACTTATTTAATACTAAAGTCAATTTTATTTGTAGAACTCTTTTTACAATAAAATCTATTTTAATATTATATTATTTTAACACACAGACACACACACACACACACACACACACACACACATATATATATATATATATATATATATATATATAAACAAGTAAATATAATAAATATCATTAATATATCAAATCAATTTTATATTTTTTCTACTCCTTTTTCATATATTTTCAATCACACAATATAGATACAATCATATATTTTCACAGTAATATAATATAACTACAAATATTTGTATAGTACTTTTCACATATATAACCATGTACGATAAATACAATATATTATAATACTCTTTTATTTGGTCAGTTGGAACTTTCTGTGGTAAAATATTTGTATAATGATGCTGTTCAATTTAATCTATTCAGTTATATATGTTCCAGTGTGGGCTGTTTCTATAAGCAAGATTCCGTATCTAATCTTTGGTGTATAGAAGTACACACAAGAGTATTTAGAGCCAAAACCTGAAAACTAACTTGAAGCTAACGCCGACTTGAAGCTGAATAATTTATTCTAGACCTTTGAATTATAGCAGCCACATAGCCACTTAGGGTGTGCATTAAAGGTCTGTGGTTATTTATGACTTGCATAATTGTCCCATATATCCTATCCATTGTAATATATGGCAAACAGCACACACATTTGTTCCCCGATAAAAAGGTAGCTGGTAGTTCTGGTTTATATTCTCGCGGGCAGTAGTGCGGGCTTTTCCTGTGTGCCAATTAACTGTGTATTGCTCAGTCCATCTGTCAGGATACAGCTCACGTAACTATAAGGCCTGGAGGAAGGAAGTCTGCTCTGCCAATGGACTGGAACCTGCAATCCAGTTGTGTGCGGCTGGACAGGGGTGTGAACCCACTGACCTGTGGCTGGATTGGCTCTAGAAGCTGCTGAGAGATGTGGGTAGGGTCCGTTATAAACTTGATGGAATCCGCATGCTTTCAAAAAATATCACCAGTGCAAACCTTCAGCCCAATTTAGCATGCCATATCACATATCTCCAGCTCGGTGTGAAGACTAATGAGTCTTTTTGGTTGTGTTTGCCAGTCAGACAGTTCATTACAGCTTTTCTCAATTGCTTTGGCACATTTTTCGAAACAGTCAGTCTTAACTTTCTCTAAACTGTAGGTGGAATATTCACAACTGTTTGCCAAAATATCTGAACACTAGAACATGTCTGCAAAATGTAACTCAACCAAAGCATTTAATTCATGATTTAAACCTAGTTACTTTTTTCATCATATGAGCCACACTTGTCAAAATGTTTAAATGTTTTTCTCACTATAGAAATATCTGTTATACACACATTTCAAAGGGTCAATACTGGTCAATACTGTAACAGACCAATAGAATTTATACAGTACATTTTATTTTTTATATATTCATTATTGCTTATTCATTTTTACACACTATGGACCGTTTTCAGAGGGCTGTGATAACGCGTTTCAATGGTCATCTGCATTGTAAATCCTCTAGAGTTTTTTTTATATTTAGATTTTTTTTTTTTAAATCTATGAACATTTATGAAATATGTTGATGTATATCACCTACACTGTAAAAAATACAAAGAACACAATTTGTTGAGTCAACTTAAAATAATTGGTTACCCTGCTGCCTTAAAATTTTAAGTTCAGTCAACTCAAATACATTTGTTGAAATGTTAAGTTGTACTAAGTGACAACTTAGATATTCAAGCTGACTAAACTAAAAAATTATTTGTTAAACTTAAACAGCTGTGTTTGTTACTCGGCTGCCTTAAAATTTTAAGTTGAATCAACTCAAATATCTAAGTCACTTACAGGTGCATCTCAATAAATTAGAATGTCGTGGAAAAGTTCATTTATTTCAGTAATTCAACTCAAATTGTGAAACTTGTGTATTAAATTAATTCAGTGCACACAGACTAAAGTAGTCTTTGGTTCTTTTAATTGTGATGATTTTGGTTCACATTTAACAAAAAACCCACCAATTCATCTCAACAAATTAGAATATGGTGACATGCCTGACAGTTCTGACAGATCTGACAGTTGTCCAGAAGACAATCATTGACACCTTTCACAATGAGGGTAAGCCACAAACATTCACTGACAAAGAAGCTGGCTGTTTACAGACTGCTGTATCAAAATGTGTTAACAGAAAGTTGAGTTGAAGGAAAAAAGTGTGGAAGAAAAAGATGCACAACCAACAGAGAGATCCGCAGCCTTGAGAGGCTTGTCAAACAAAATAGATTCAAGAATTTGGGTGAACTTCACAAGGAATGGACTGAAGCTGGGGTCAAGGCATCAAGAGCCACCACACGCAGACGTGTCAAGGAATTTGGCTAGAGTTGTCGTATTCCTCTTGTTAAGCCACTCCTGAACCACAGACAACATCAGAGGCGTCTTATCTGGGCTAAGGAGAAGAAGAACTGGACTGTTGCCCAGTGGTCCAAAGTCCTCTTTTCAGATGAGAGCAAGTTTTGTATTTCATTTGGAAACCAAGGTCCTAGAGTCTGGAGGAAGGGAGGAGAAGCTCATAGCCCAAGTTGCTTAGTGTTAAGTTTCCACACTTACACACCTGCACCTATTTACCAAAGAATTTTAGAACACTTCATGCTTCCTTCTGCTGACAAGCTTTTTAAAGATGCTGATTTCATTTTCCAGCAGGATTTGGCACCTGGCCACACTGCCAAAAGCACCAAAACTTGGTTAAATGAGCATGGTGTTGGTGTGCTTGACTGGCCAGCAAACTCACCAGACCTGAACCCCATAGATTCTCTATTGTCAAGAGGAAAATGAGAAACAAGAGACCAAAAAATGCAGATGAGCTGGGCTTCAATACCACCTCAGCAGTGTCATAGACTGATTACCTCCATGCCACGCCGAATTGAGGCAGTAATTAAAGCAAAAGGAGCCCCTTTCAACTATTGGGTGCATATACAGTAAATGATATGACATACTTTCCAGAAGGCCAACAATTCACTAAAAATGTTTTTTTTTTTTTATTGGTCTTCTATTCTAGTATGGTATTCTAATTTGTTGAGATGATTTTGTGAATTGGTGGGTTTTTGTTAAAGGTGAGCCAAAATCATCACAATTAAAGGAACCAAAGAGAAGAAATAAATGTACTTTTCCACAACAGTCTAATTTATTGAAATACACCTGTAGTAAAACATAACATTTCAAGTTGACTAAACTTTTTTCGAGTTGACTGAACTTAAAATCTTAAGGCAGCCGGGTAACAAATAATTTTAAGTTGACTCAGCAAATAGTTTTATGATATAGTGTATGATTCAAATTACAAAAAAAAAAAAAAAAAAAACTCTAATGCAAGGGTGTTTTTAATGCAGTGTCTATGGGAGAGACATAAATTTGACATTGTTCTCTCTTCTGATTGACATTATCAGTCTCTTTCAATTTTTAAAAGTTGTGAAAACATTATCATGGAGTTTGTGGTTCTCTTTTGTTCACGAAGTTAACCCAACTATAACGACTTCCGCTGCTGAGAAACCGAAAATGTGAAAAAGGTCCATTGTCTTCCCCTATCACCACCATCTTATATTTCTTTCTACTGCTCTTCCACAAAAATATGTAAACTTCCACAGTTTACAAATGAATGAATGAATGAATGAGGCATTTATATAGCACTTTATGTGTATTGCCGTACACCCAAAGCGCTTTACAATCATGTGGGGGATCTCTACTCAACCACCACCAGTGTGCAGCATCCACTTGGATGATTCCACGGCAGCCACAGTACAACGGTGCCGGTACACTCACCACACACCAGCTACAGGTGATAGAGCCAATTCAGTGAATGGGGATAATTAGGAGGCCATGATAGACAAATGCCAGAGGAGGGAATTTGGCCAGGACACCCAGGATACTCTTTTAGTGTCATGGGATTTTTAATGACCACAGAGAGTCAGGACTTCGGTTTAATGTCTCATCTGAGGGACGGTGCATTTTACAGTATAGTGTCCCCATTACTATACTGGGCCATTAGGACCCACATAGACCACAGGGTGAACACCCCTTCCAGCGACAAAAATAATTTCCAAAAGTTTTCAGAAATTTTCCGCCCCTTTGCAACCCCAATGACAAGCTATTTGCCATCTGCTTAGCAGACATTCAATCAGGGTTTGAAATTAACACCTGCCAAACGCCTGGTAAAAATCAGCTGTGGCGGGTAACGCTGTCAATTCAGTAGCAAACTAATTTCTTGAGGAAGTTCATGTAAGCCAAACCTGCACAGATTTAGCTCATATACTGAACTAAATATATTGTAGAAACATAACATTTTCTGTAAAGCTGCTTTGCAATGATTTGTATAATGAAAAGCGCTATAGAAATAAACTTTAATTTAATTGAATTAGTTGCATAGCATCTGCGGATATCTAGCTTACTTGAACATACACGTCACTACGCAACAGATTTTGATGATTGAGTCGATCATTTTTGTGATGGCTCACACAATGGAAGAATGTTTAAAAGTTTTGAAGAGTTTGACAATTTCAACTAAAACCAACTTATCAGTTTTGGTTAATAAGCCATGTGCATTTAGTTCCTTTGCAAACTGTAGACAATTGCACTTACTCTTTTGCACCAAAAAATGTACCAAAACACATGCAATTTGCCAAAATCAATAAGACATTCAAATCTGATGTGAACACGAAACTAATTGTTCAGACATCTGAACTTAAAAAATCCAAGCTAAATTGCGAAAAAACTATAAAAGTGTTTGCAAAGGCAAGCATTATTATTATTCAGGGCCATAACCAACATATAGATGGATGAGGACAAATCCCTACCAATAATTAGAAATGGAAAGTGCCCCAAACCCCAATTTTTGTTTCAATTAAATGAATGTACTTTATTTCAGTTTGATAAGATTTTAATTTATTTTTCTATGTGTGCTTAATTATGTTTATGCAGTAGTTATAATACATTTATTACCAGTTAACCTGTTTTAGAAAGGGTCATGAACTGCATTTTTCTCTGAGGTTTTATCCTTATTAAAATAACAGATGGATGCTACTGTGACATGGTCTGAAAACAACACCATTTTGGTTAATAACATATAAATGCGTAGTATATATCAAACATTGTGGAACAAACAATGTAAAAGTGGTAAAACCATGTTTACTCACACTTATGTGTTGCAACATTACTGTTGTATCCACTAGCCAGACTCAGCACTGCATCATCTTTTACTTTCAGTCTCTCTGAAAACCCTGCATCATACTAAATGAATCCAAGTAAAGCAAACAAACAAGCAGTGTTTCACTGACAAAATCTGGAGCCCTTTCCTAATTCTACCCCGTGTTTACACCAGACGTGACACAACAAATCCCCAACAGTAAACTGATGTACTGTTCTATTTCTGACCAAGAAAAATGGGTTAATGTCATGACGCAACACCGTTTGTGTTTGATCTAGATACAGTGGATAACAAGGAAGGCAACTGAAAGACTCCAAGTCGTTTCCTGAGCTTGGTTTCAAAAAAAAATTTGAGTTTTGAAACTTACAGGAAGGTTTATAGTATGTTGATCTGTTATATGGCAAAAGATAAAGGGAAAATTGATTCCTCAGTTTTTGACACCTGTATGCATAGTTTAATTTGAACATTTTCAAGTCTGTCATAAATCTTGAATGCTTGGTTTCTTTTTGAAGATGACGTGGCAGATTAATGCTGTAAGAAAAAAGTAAATAAATTAATTAACAGATTACATCCAAATTTTAGAAAAATGATAGCACTGATAACGCCACCTATAACATTTCAATGAAGTGCCCCTCAAGCTGTTTCACATACATGTACGAAATTCGGTAGACACATGTAACACAAGGTACTAAGTCTGAAACCCAACAGGATGTCTGTTATTTAAAATTTTATTGGCAAGTTTTGTGCCGTTTTTGCCATTCAGGCATTCCTCCTAGAGATTTAAACACATCAACACTAAATTTGGACAGTGTAATCTAAAGCCCTTTGTAATGTTAAATTGCGAAGATCCTGCATTTTCGTTAAAGAGTGTGTCCGTGGTGGCCTGACAAACTTTGATGTTTTATCATGAAACAGAAAGTTGTTATAATTCAGGCATACAATGTCCGATCTGCACCAAAATTCACATGGGTAGTGTCCTGAACACACGTCCTTGAGCTATAGTCATAGCGCCACCTGCTGGCAACAGGAAGTGACAAGGAAGTTTACACTCTAACCAACTCTGAGGAGAAATTTTATGACATCAATATTATCTTTGTCTAGTCTAATCTAAGCAGTAATGACTTGAACACATTCCTTCTATATTTACCACTTTAAATGCATATTGCTCACCTCTGTTTTCCTAAAGCCACTGGGTGGCAGTGACCCCGAGTGTGAGGGCCCTTTTAACACTGCTTGCAGCTTTAATTTCACATTTGTTTCCATTGCAGTCGTTTTTGACCACAAACAGTACAAGTGTGATTTTTTTTTCAGTATAATTTAACCTTTTGAATCATGCCCATAGTTTGTTGTGTGTGTGTGTGTGTGTGTGTGTGTGTGTGTGTGTGTGTGTGTGTGTGTGTGTGTTCACATAGCAAGTGCCAAAACCTTTACCAAGTTTCTTACCATTCTGATGAAGTAAAAAAATTTACATTTTCAAAAATGACTGAAAAACACCAGAGGGTAAAGTAGTGCATAATATTATTTACAACATTTAATTATTGTAGGAATATAGTTTGGTTTAAGGTTAGTTATCAGGTGATAATCTGTTATTCTTCAAGAAAGTACATGTAACGTGTAACAATGCCGCAGTAAAATAAAATGTTACCTATTATGCATATGGACTCAGCACAGAGCGTGCGCACTAAAACAAACAATCAAATGTTAGCATATTTTGCAAAATACCACAGAATAAAGACTTCACTAAGAATCCAAACTCACATAAATCTTGTTTTATATGAGAGAGAGAAGGAATACTGTCACTGCTGGTTTTGATTTTGACCTAGTACCACAGGCCTGTAAAAGTTTTGTATTTGAACTGAGTAGGGCTTGTAAAATACAATATGTCCCACTCTGTCCAAGAGAGACAACACTACAACTTATTAAATCATCATCTCTGGAGCTCCTGATCTTCCCTTGGTCATTTTTTAAATAGACATTTATGATCCTGAAACATTCTCGGGTTTCTTCAGAAGCTGTTAACCGTGGCTGTCCGTGTCCAGCTCTGTCTGTGAATGGACACACTCTCTCTTTTAGGATAAATAATCGTCCTATATACTCACTAACATTCATCTAATTTAAAAAAAGAATAATATCTTTAAACTGGCTTAGATAAAAGGCCAAACCAAGAGGCAGTGCTGGAATCAGATTCCAAAAAGTAATCTAAAATTCAAAAGTAATCTAAAAGTAGTCTGATTATATTGCCTAAAATATGTATTGTAATGGATTACTATCACACCCCTGTGAACTGTCAGTTTTAGTTTCTTCCTCTTGTGTGCCCATATTTGGAGATCCTGTCTCATAAATTGTTATCACTACCACCTGTCTGTATGTAATTATTTTTTCGTTTTTCATCAGTGTTTGTTTTGTTTTGTTTTCTCCCCGACAGCTCGCTTTGTAATTGCTATCGCATTGAACTCAACACGGCTACCAAAGCGCAGCTGTCTGGGGATGGTCCTCGAGAAAGCCAACTACATAGAGTGGGTACTTGCATCCTGCAGATCGCCTATGTCCACTGAGATCATCGCGAAGGACGCCAGCCCCACTCCAGACCCAGTGCCCAGCCCTCCATCATCCTGGAGTGCAGAGTCACAGCCCAAGCCCACCGCTGATGGAGAGCCCGAGCCCCTGGCCACTGACGAGCCACCGTCAGACCAGGTGCGTGAGCCGGCATCAGATCTCGCCACGGGGGAAGATGATGAGGGAGGCTCCGCCCACTGCACTAACGCTGAGGGTAAGCTAGCACTGGAATTCATGGACCAGTATCTCATAGACTTTCCCTCAGTTATCATTACGCTGGATCTAGATTACCCACCCACCCTCCCTCTCTTGCCTATTTCTGTCTGCCATGCTAGATTAGTCACACCACCACTGTCCGCTGACAGCCCCTCTACTCACCCTCAGTCCACCATCTGTGCAGTGGGCGAGCGGCAGCTCTGCCAGATTCCATCCGTGTCGTGGCTGGAGGATCCCTCATCTCCACCTCCAGCCTCAAAGTCCTGGACTCCACCTTGGCCCTCCTACCCAGCGACTCCAACATGCCACCAAGCTCCCTCAGCTCTACCATGTCCGTCAGTCCACCAGCTCCACCGGGCTCCCTCGTCTCTCTGGCTCCACCTTTGTCTGTCGCCGACCATCTACTACCTCGGGATTCCACTCCTCCGCCTATTCCTCATCCCTCCATCCCACCTACTCTGTCAGGCTCCTCCATCCCTCCGGCTCCACCTCAGTCCTCTGTCCACCACGGCCTTCCGGATCCTCACCTTCGCCTCAGTCGCCGGTGACATCTGCTCTGCCTCGGCCCTCCGGATCCTCTGTGTCACCCGGGCTCATCGGCTCTCGGCTCTCCCCCTCCCCCTCGGGCCCCTGCTCCACTTCCTCGGTCTGCCCCCTGGAGTCGTCAGCTCTTCTTCCACCATGGCTCCTCCCTCCATAGGCTCCTCCGTGGGCCACCATCATGGCTGTGGTCTGGGTCTCACCTGGCTCCTCCTGCTCCGGATCCCTCCTGTCTCTTCCTTGGCTCCTCCCTCCGTCGTCACCACCCAGTTATTTGTCCTTTTCCCGGGATTCTGGCCTCCGCCGAAGCCTCCTCCAACAAGGACTTCCTTTTGTTAATCTCACATTCCAATCCTGTGTCTGCCACCTACCTGTCATCCGTCCTTCTACGGCATGGGGTCGCACCTTCTGGGAGGAGGGAGTAATGACACACCCCTGTGGACTGTCAGTTTTGGTTTCTCCCTCTTGTGTGCCCATATTTGGAGTTCCTATCTCGTTAAGTGTTATCATTGCCACCTGTCTGTATGTAATTAGTGTCCTTTATAAGTTGTATTCAGTTTCTGTCTCATTGTCCTGTATTAAGGTTACTTTGATGGTTACGTGTGTTCCTGCCCTTCTGTCTTGTGGATTACCCATGTTTGTGGATTACAGTTAAAGACTTTGTATTTACTTCTACTTCGTGTTGCACCTTCCATAGGTACCCATGACAATCATGTTACTGACTGCATTTTTTGGTGTGTAACTTGGTCATGTAATCGGTAACAGACTACAGTTGGTAAGTAATCTACCCAGCACTGCCAAGAGGAGACATAAGGAGGTCATGCATTACTACCACATTATACTGTAATATGTTGTGAAATTTTCTTCCTGTCGTTGAGTGTTTGCATGAGCGCTGCAATGGGTGCTTTTGGATGGGTGTGCAGTGGGTCAGTGACCCCGGGGTGTGCAGTGGGGTGTGGGCCACACTTGAGGACAGCTGCTCCCTGTTTGGGGTGTGATTTATGCAGGCTTGTTGCAGATCGCCGTTTCAGTACTGCTAGAGAAGAAACTGGCCGGGCCGCTCGCTTCAGTGCTATAAATCAATCCTCGCTGGTTTGGCTGAGTCTCCTGTATTCCACTTGAGCTTCTGGAGCGCTGCAGCTAAACTTTACCCCATTAAAATCTCACCATCCTAACATTACCATCTGTTTTCTCTCATACATTCTTGTCTTGGAAGCAAATGTTTAAAACTTTACAGTACAATACACAATTAATCAAGGTGATCCATAAGGGCTGAGACATATGTAGAATTTAAGAGTTCACTTAGTAGTTCATGTGTCAATTTGAACTGTTCACATTCCATATGATGAATTGAATAATGAAGAGAAATCCAAATAAATCAAATAAATACAATATAGTCACACACAAAAGAATTTCATTAGTCATTTTTCCACAATCAAACATAAATTATTTAATAAATAATCTTTATATTTTGACTAATTATGCGTGGTGTGTGTGTATGTGACCCTGGACCACAAAACCTGTCATAAGGGCTTTTTTTTTTTTTTTTTATAAGATTTATACATCATCTGAAAGCTGAAAAAATACGCTTTCCATTGATGAAGGATAGGACAATATTTTGTCAAGATGCTATTTAAAAATAGATTAAAAATATATATACCTTTATTAAAATAAATCTTGAAATCCAAATTATAAACAATTTGCAATATGTTTAAAATATATTTGACTAATTAAAAGGTAAAATAATTAAGTTTAATAATGATACATGTTTATGTGTAATGACAATTCAATATTTATTAATTATTATTATTATTAATATTATGATTTATTTTTAATTAAACAATTATTTTTATTAATAATATTTTTATTTTGTTTTTTTGTTAATTGTTTCTTCATTTTTTTTAAAAGTATGAATTAATTTCTGTTTTATTTTTACGTCTTTCAGTTCAAATAACAATTCTGCATTCTGTTGCTTAATAATTTTAAATTCAGGAATTTAGCTAAAATAGAATAAGTATTTTCAGCTCACTTCTGAATGACGCACATGTGCTCCAGGTGCAATTTAATATAATAATGCTATCAAAGATTTCCTCCTTTAATTTAATATACTTTTAAGTCTTGATTAAATTTAATGTGAGGAGATCTGTGCCTGTGCTTGAATGCCATGTGTTATGTGTGCAAATACCAGCGCAAGTCTCCATATAGCCTGTGAGTTGGAGTGTCTGGCTGGAGCCCAGCTTGTCCTGCGCTGTCTGCTAACGAGTAGTGCCAGTGCCAGCTCAGGGGTGGAGGGACTCTGGCCCGCTGCCTGGCCAACTGTGCTGCAGAGCCCATGTCATCACACGCGGTGTCAGGTTCTCTCACATACCCAGAGTGCTTAACAGGACATAAAGTCAAATGAAATGAAACACGTGTGAGTTTGAGAAGGCAGGACGGCATTTTCAAGTCAAGTCCAGTCAACTCTTGTTTGTTTATTTGTCAGTTGCACGCTTACACTGTGTTCATGGCGTATTGAAACGCTTATGACGAGGCTCAGGTTGCAGAACATTGACAGTACAGACACTTGTGCAAACAAACGCAGACACGGTGTATAAACACAATGTAACTATACTGATCTAATGAACTGTTAAGCTTTACATAACGTGATGTCTGTTATTGTTAATGTAATTTATTATAAATTCATATCTGTGGTTAAGAATAAACAGTCTTTCTTTTTGAACAATGGGCAAATTTAGTTCAACTTTATTCAGTATTTGCATTTGTCAGACATGTAACAGGTAGTTGAACATAACAAAAAAAAAAAAAAGTATTTACTTCTTAAATACACATTTCACTGTAAATCTCAGTTTAACAGCTGAGCCCAAGCCTCCATTACTAATTATTATTAGTAACGAAGGAACAATGAGTTGCTTCAGTTGAAAGCTTATTGTATGACTGTATTAAATGCTCACAGTATTATGTAGAGTAGAATATAGAGTGTTTTGTCAGTCATCAGTCGGCCATTTTGGTGGCACTGAATGTAAACAGTGTCACCGAACTGTAAGTCGAAACTTGCATATTTAGCTGATTGTTGCTGCTGAAAATAGTCAATTATTGTCATGTTTTTGGCTGTACTAATCGGTTGGACCGGGAAAAACATTTGGAGTACTATAGACTGCCTAAAGTTATAACAAATCAAGGAGAAAAGTGTAAAACAAAAGGCGTTTGTGGATTTCCAGGGCAAGAATCTTGATAACATTCGTGTTTGTTCTTATCATTCCAGTCAGGTAGGTTATCTATCTATTAACTTTAGTTAAACTTTAGTCAAAATATTGTGTCCTTTCCTCCTGACTAAGCTTCTATATGATTTAGCAGCTTTCACTTTTTTTCTTTCTTTCTGTGGTTTAGACAAAATAAATTAGCAGAACAATGCATTCAGTAGTACATTAACTGTGCAATCCATGCTGTTGTTTACATCTGAATATTGTTAATATGGCCAACCATCCAGGTAAATGACCAAATTTGTGACGTAAATGTGAACCCTTTATTATGAGAGAGATGGACTGAATTACCTGCATCTGATACAGCATTCATTCTTCAGCTCAAGCTCATATTCAGCATAAAACATTAGTTTAAATGTCAGCTGAGAAAAGTGATGTCTTTGTCGTACTATTCTTTCATCTGTTAATTCTGATTACGGAGCTGCTTAGTGCATTTGCTGGCTGCCTTGTTGAAAGTAAAAATAAATTATTTGTTCACAACAGCATTTCAGTCATTTCAATATAAATGTCTTTACTGCTGACTCACTCATAAACTAAATCACAAATAAACTAAAATCACAATTTTGCTAGGCAGCTCAATCAAAAGTACAAAGACAGCTCTCTGATATACAGCATTAAAGTTAATATTTTTTATGTATTTATTATTAGTTTTTTGCTTTGGAACAAATAATAGATTAATGAGACCAAAGACTGCCCATTAGATTTACCCAAAACTAATCATATCTCATGTTTAACCCCTATAGAGACATCAGAGCCAGCTGCAAATTCCAGGAGAACTTGCCTAGGTGAGGCTGCACTCAGCAGGTTCATGAACGCTGAATAGCCGCTGATGCCCTGGAGCTCACGTCTCTGAAAAACATAAAAGCGCATATTTGAAGTCTAAACAAGTGCATTCTCGCCTAAAAAAACAACTTGATGTCATTAAGAAATCTTATCTGTGGGAACTTTTTTGCAAGGCGCAAAAACATACTGCCATGTATGTTTCGTGACATATTCGATGTGAAATGTCCACTGAGTGACGCTAATAGAGTGTTCGTTTTTTCCCCCGGAACAGATAAACAAACATATGCTACGTTTTATGTGATGTTGGTTTTGTACATGTCACCGCAGTTCTGACTTGAAATATCTATTGAATGGCGCTATAACTCTAATGCTCTGTGACGTTTTAAAATAACATACCATCTGCACTACATCTAAATCTACCCAACAGGATGAACAAAAGCAAATTTGATGTAAAACGCAGTAGCAAGAATGCCCAATCTCTATTATACCCAAGAATTCCGCATTCTAAGTCCAACTCTGTGTCGGCTGAGCTACCGAGCAAGCTTGTTCCGTCCAAAAAGCGAAATATATGGAGCTGTAATCATAACTGTATACAAAAACAATTAAGCAACTTGCTGTTTTACCACATCTAGTGTTAATTTCTGTTGGAAACTGCAGTGATATGTGCTTGTTGGTACCTATTTCGTGTCTTGTGAAAAAGTTCCCACAGGTACATTTTCGTCATGAGATCAAGTAGTAAAAGACCCTTAACACTACATTCCATGACACAAAAACAATCTTATTTATGTCTACCATGACACTCACTGTGAGAAATAATGCAGGCAAAGTGATATAAACAATGAAACGGTTGGAGTTCCGATATCACTACAATATCACAATCCTCTTAGCCAATCAGATTCGAGGACCAGAAACAACTGTTGTATATCCACAAGTTTCTGGGGGGCGCTAATGTAAAAAGAACGTGGGTACAATTTCCGGTGAGGCGGTGAACGTAGTACACCAATGGTATATTGTGTGCTAGTTAGCGAAGAGGCTAAGTGTTTTCGGACCATTGTTTACTTTGTAAAGTTGCACACCTTTATGAGAGATGCCATTACAGTGCTTAGGGACAACATGTGCTGTTCGAAATTGTGTTCCCAGATCGTTAGCAAGTTTGGATGACTGTCAACTAGTGATATGACATTTGAACTGATGGCTTGTGTTAAAGGACATGCCAGATGAAGCCTCGATTCAAGGCTTGTGTTGTTAACATAGAAATCACTTTACCAATTACAAACAAGCCTCACTTTCTGTCCAGTCATGTGCACAATTCACAGTTCGAAGTAATTAATTATAAATATAAATAATTATATTTTTAAATACCCAGTCATACAAGTAATATGAAGCATACAAACTATTTCAGAAAAATTAAATAGTTACCATATGCAATTCATATATGTGTACATTATTCTTCTATTAGATCATATTGACATTCATACTGGCATTTAATGACACTTTTTTAATGGGTAAATTAATTCAACAAATAAACACACACACGGTTAGGCTTTTATTTGTGCATGTAACGTGTTGATCCATGGAAATAATGGTGAATGCTTCACAGACTTTTCGCTGCTTTATTATTTTACTAACCAGCAGATAGCACTGTATTCAACACTCAAGCTTTGAATCTTTTCCCGAAACAGTCAAAGGAAAGTCTCACAAGGCTTCATTTGCCCGTCACTGCTGTCAACTGTTGAATGAATGAGTGTCACGTCCCGCTTGTTTACTTCAAACCGGAAGATTCTCCCACTTTTGACGCAATGCCTCATGGGTGTAGGAAACTTCACAAATCTCTCTGCTCGCCTGAATCCCTCCCCCTTTGTAACTGGTTGCAGAAAATGATCATTAGCCAACACACACATTTCCAACATTTTATGCAGTACATTAGAATTTTATACTTTAAATGTCAAAAAATTATAATAATGGTATATTTATTAATCAAATCCACCTCACCCCGAATGGCTCAGGTATGCAGAGCATTCAGAGCTTATATGGACTGCACTCTATCTATATGCATCCAGCTCATATATCAGCACTACTCTTGCAATCTCATCTGCGGCTGTAGACAGGATGTTTTGGTGTTGAGAGTGTGAGAACTGCAGGAGAACAGAAAATGCTGACCTCATTTCCTGTGTCTACTTTTTTAACGTGCATGCATAGATCAAGCTGTACTTGTCATGGTGACACTTCAGTATGTGAAACAGCTCCTGAAATCATAATAAACGGCAGAATTAGAGTGCAAATATTTATATATTTTTTCCAATTAAATTTTAATTTGTTCCTCAGACAATGCTATCATATGCACCACTTGCTTTTAAAGCAGTCTCTTATGCTCCTCAAGGCTACAGTTTTATTTTTTTATTTTTTTGGATTGAAAATACAATTAAAAAAAAGAAAAGAAATATTATTACAAATAAAATAACGATTTTTTTATTATATTTTGAAATGCAAAATTTTTAGCATCATTACCCCAGTCAGTGTCACATGATCCTTAAGAAATCATTCTAATTTGCTGATTTGCTGCCCAGTTATTATCAAGTATTTAATTGTTAAAAGTGTTTAATTGTTAATAATGATTCTAATTAATGTTGCAAACTGTTTTTTTTTTTTTTTTTTGTTCCTGCTTTTACTGGAAACTGTTCATGGAATCTTTTGTGACATTTTAAATGGCATTACCATCATTGATCAGTTGTGTCCACGCAGATATATATATATATATATATATATATATATATATATATATATAAACACACATACATGTATATACATACACACACACACACACACACAGTCATATATATATATATATATATATATATATAAACACACATACATGTATATACATACACACACACACACACACACACAGTCATATATATATATATATATATATAAATGGCAATCAGTGTTTTTATATAATGGCAAAGAACCTTGAAGTTATACTGAAACCTATTTTACAATTTCTATATTTTAAGGTATTCATTTAAGTATTGTATTTAGATTTTGTTATTATTAAATTTAATAATAATATAATATAAATATAATTATTTTATATTATCATCATTATTATTTTTATTATTAACAACAATAATAAGAATCATTATTTATTTATTCATGTTTATTTGCTTGTTTGTTTGTTTGTGGAAATGAACCTTGAGGTTATACTGAAACATTTTCTGGAATTTATACATTTAAAGGTGAGTGATTTATTATTATTATTATTATTATTATTATTATTGTTATTATTATGATAAATAGTATTAT
This sequence comes from Cirrhinus molitorella, assembly GCA_033026305.1. NCBI lineage: Eukaryota > Metazoa > Chordata > Actinopteri > Cypriniformes > Cyprinidae > Cirrhinus > Cirrhinus molitorella. The sequence goes on along the minus strand of CM065126.1, from coordinate 14,977,206 downwards.
TGTTATTACTAATATTATTACTACAAAAGAGAAATGAATAAAGATTATTCTGTGTGTTATATATATATATATATATATATAGAATATACTGCCAGTCAAAAGTTTGGACACACCCTCTCATTTAATGTTTTTTTCTCTATTTTCTTGACTATTTACATTGTAGATAACTAAAAACATGTTTTATATTTGAGATTTACTCAAATATAATTTGAATTACATTATATTAGATTTGAATTACTGCTTTGCACACTTTTGGCATTCTCTCGAAGAGCTTCATGAGGTAGTCACCTGAAATGGTTTTCCAACAGGTGGTCAGTTCAGGTGACTGTGGAGGCCAGGTCATCTGGCACAGCACTCCATCACTCTCCTTCCTGGTCAAATAGCTCTTACACAGCCTGGAGGTGTGTTTGGGGTCATTGTTCTGTTGAAAAATAAATGATGGTCTAACTAAATGCAAACCGAATGGGATGGCATGTCGCTGCAGGATGCTGTGGTAGCCGTGCTGGTTTAGTGTGCCTTCAATTTTGAATAAATCCCAAACAGTGTCACCAGCAAAGCACCATCACACCTCTTCCTCCATGCTTCACGGTGGGAACCATGCATTTTCACGTCTATGTTCAAAAATGGTAGTGACAGTTAAAGGGTTACAAAAAATCATATTTTGGCCAGTAGAGTAGATTCCGAAGACATGGAAAATAATCATTTTTATGGTACTTTTTTGTCATTTTTGTAGCTTGATCGCTGATTTCATTCTCTGAAAAAGAGCATTGTGAACATTCTACTAAACAACTCTTTTTGTGTTCCACAGAAAAAAAGAAATTCATACAGGTTTGGAACATGAAAGTGAATAAACCATGACAGAATTACTGATGACTAATGACATCTCATAACTCATTTGCCATTTAGGTGACACTTTTATCTAAAGCAGCTTGTAAAACACATATTACAGCGACACCCATCCTGAAGCTACATGTCTTACTCAAGCACACAATGGTAATAATTCATTGATCACTCCTTATGACGCTTGAACCTACAAGCCTTTGCTTATCAGCCGAGATCTTCACCCAATCCAGGATGGCTTTGAGTGCCCTAAAGGCAGTGTATTTCTCCGGATTGGTACTGACTTTCACAGTGACCTCTTGAGGAGCCTCAGCAGTCATCTGACAGGTCTGATGAAAAGAAGCCTTTCGGCAGCCCATTCATCATTCATGATGCTTCTCAGCCCGGCTTAATGAGAATCATCCTTCCTGCTAACGCGTCTGTCAGCGTCCTCCTCCCGCTCTGATTTATTTATTCTCCTCCTCCACAACCATCTTTTCTTTCTTCTTTCTGCCCTATTTGCTTCTAAGACAGTCCATCTACATAATGCGGTGCATTGCATGACTTTAGAGGCAAGCTGTTATCTGTGCTGTAGTCTTTTTTTGTAATTACTTTCATGTCTGTTTTTAGACATTAAATTACATAGATGTTCACTTGAGATGCAAATATACAAATGTCCGTTGGGTTTGTTTGTAAGAAAAAAGCAAACATATTTTCAGCTTATTTGAGTCCAGACAGTCTAAACATTGCCAGTGATGCTATCTTCAGAAGCAAACTTTTCAGGATCTTACCCATATGATTTTTTCCTTTGTCCCCTTTTCAACCCCTTGTTTTCTTTCTTCATTTTTCTAGATCTTGTACACGTTTGATTACAGATCTTTCCACAGTATTTGTTGTATATCATCATTCTCACAGTTTTGATGAAGCTGAACATTATCTCATGTTATGATGTTCAGTATACTGATGTTCAAGCAATGATATGACATGGGATTGATTGATTGATTGATTGATTGATTGATTGATTGATTGATTGATTGATTGATTGGTTGGTTGGTTGGTTGGTTGATTGATTTATTGATTGATTGATTGATTGATTGGTTGATTGGTTGGTTGGTTGGTTGGTTGATTGATTTATTGATTGATTGATTGATTGATTTTTGTTTATTAGTTTGAACATAACATACAAGCATAAACCTAAAATAAATTTTGGAAAGGCCAAAGGCTTAAAGTCTCCACATTCAAAAATTATTTTCAGAACCGAACAAAAGAAATACTACTACACTCTAAAAAATGCTGGGTTAAATATAACCCAACATTCAGTTAAAAAAAGACAAACCCAGCTATTGGGTTGTTTTGATCCAACCACTGGGTCAAAACAACCCAATAGCTGGGTTTGTCCTTTTTTAACCCAATGTTGGGTTATATTTAACCAGTGTAACATAACTACTGTTAAATAAAAAATAACAACAACAACAACAATAATAATAATAATAATAATAATAATAATAATAATAATAATAATAATTATTATTATTATTATTATTATTATTATTATTTTCATAATTATGACTATTATTATTATTATTAACAACAGTAATAATGATAACAACAACAACAACCATAATTAATTAATTAACAAAAATGAATCTAGAAGTTATACTGAAAAATATTCTGAAATGTGTACACTTGAAGGTCCTTCATTATTATTAATTTTAGTATTATTATTATTATTATTATTATTGTTGTTGTTGTTGTTGTTACTACTGTTACCAAATTAAATGGAATGAAGATTATTTAAAGATTTTTAATAATGGCAATGAACCTTGAAATTATACTTAAAAATATTCTAGAATTAATATATTTGAAGGTATTCATTCAAGCATTTTATTTATATTTTGCTATTCTTAAATGTAATAATTATTACATATAATTATTGCTTTTATATATTATTTTTATTAATAATAATAATAATAACAATTGAATTTATTTATTTATCAAAATTAATCTAGAAGTTATACTGAAAAATATTCTGGAATTTACGCATTCAAAGGTGATGATGATGATGATGATGATGATGTAATTGTTGTTATTTATTAGTAGTAGAAGTAGTAATAGTAGTATTAGTAAGTGTAATGATTATTAAATATAATTTCTTATTCTTCTTCTTATTAATAATAATAATAATAATAATAATAATAATTATTATTATTATTATTATTATTATTATTTAAAAATGTCCTAAAGAAAATGGAGGTTTTTTTTTTTTTTTTTATAATAATGGTAATGGTTGGTAATGAACCTTTTTATTATTAGTAGTAGTAGTGTTAGTACTATTAGTACTTTTATTATTATTATTAAATGTAACGATTATTAAATATAATTATTTTATTTTGTATGCTAAATTATTATTGAGATTGCACTGAACTGTAGCTGTCATTTCATCACTCTACATAGCAATACTACATTTACCACTACGCAGTCATTCAGACACATCTGGGCCTTACTAGCCCAAGGGGCAAAACGCAGTGTTTGCTTAGTACAGCCGCATGCTGTGTGTTACGCACAGCTTTAAACTTCTCAGATCTCAGAACTTCCTCAAACTGCATTGTAGGTCCACTCTGTGTGAAAATGTATAAAAGACAAGATTAACCCTGGAAGGAGAGTTTACAGTGTGAGGGTAATCCTCTGTAATCCTCTGAGACCTTGTGGTTGAGCTCCAAAACATTGCCTCTCAAACGCTGGTCCCCTAGCAACAGCATGCTAACAACACCTCATTTCACTAGAAGCAGCGCAGAGTCACATTTCTTGGACCATACCGGAGCGAGAGAGCGAGGGAAAGCGTGAAACAGAGGAAAGAATGAGTGCGAGAGAAAACGTGAGAGGAGGTTTTTCACCTCCAGCAAAAAAAAAAAAAAAAAAAGCCAGCTTTCACCATCGACACTAACCAGAGGCACGAACTGAGAGAGCGTGGCGGCCCGTGAAGCGAAGTAGCCAAATTACACCTTGTGTCAATAATTGATTCCTTTCCTTTTGCTTGCTTTGGAATCACATTGGTCCAGACAACAAGTCAAGTGATGTGGCATGCCTTCCACGCAACATTATCCCCACAAACACACATGCGCGTGTATGGAAAAGCTGGCGAAGCTGGTGGGATACAAATGTTTGTAATTGAGCCTGTGGATAGTAATGTGGGAGCAGGCTGGCAGCGCTGACAGAGGCCGTTACTGTAACTCTGTGAATAATGGCCATTGGTGAGCGCTACAACCAGGCCCAGCTGCGGAGGGGAGCGCGTGTGCATGAGAGCGAGAGTTGTGCAGCTAACTGGCCCCGACGCGCAGCAGGGCGAGAGCTTTCAGGACCTCATCCATCATGCCACAGGCTCTGCGCTCTGGCCCAATCACACCAGCCGGAAACACAGCGCACAACACTCACTGCTATGGGAAACAATCCTTCAACTCAGACTCACAAATGCAGCTCCACCATCTCGAGCTCCCAAGAGGCCGGACGGACAAGGGGGCCTCTGCGATGGGAGGCGCAGCTGGGAAAAGCTGTATTTCAAAATCAATACTCGTGTTAAATTCACATAGAAACATCATGATTTACTGTATGGGGGTTTATATGCTCCCCTTCCTACTCATATGGAAGTTTTTTGTGAGTTTGTTTATGCATGTAACCAGTGTTGAGAGTAACGGAGTACTGCGAGATATGTAATCAGATTAGTTTTTACTAGTAACTAGTAAAGTAACGCATTACTTTTCTCATTGTGGACTGAGGTGCAGAGGTACTTCCTTCCAGCTGAGACTTATTAATTTCACTTTGGGCATTAAAGAACTTTTACAGTTGCCAAAAATAGTTTTGGTTGATTCTGTGTCAAACCAAGCAAATTTCAAAGACTTCTTCGGCTGAAATGTTTGATTTTTTTCTGAGGAAAGAATTGTAGAGGGAGGTCAAAATGGCAATTTTCACCTTAGATTTAGAGTCAAGTTACAGGGGGGTAAAATGACTTCAGAAAGATGACAGCATCATTATCTTATTTCTACACAGAGATTGGTAGTTCTGTTAGTAAAATCTGTTGACTTAAAAAATGGAGAAATAGCACTTTTCAAGCTTTTCTCCAAAGTTTGCATGCCTGTAACTCAAGAAGTATTAAATATATTTGAATGCCCTTTTAGATATTGGGTCTTAACAAACTTTCCTTTTGGCATCTTTATTTTTAATGCCCTATGAGATTTGGTTGCAGATATATTGGTATTTGAATATGACTCCAAATCGTTAAAATTTGCTCATTTTCAGTGGTCAAAAACCAGATATGGTTTGCAAAAATATAATACTTCTTTTGTTTTAAAGAGGAATGTCTGAAAAACAAATAATATTAAAATTAGAGATGTATCTTGTTTCTTTTTGTCAAGACAACTGCACTGAACTGAACTATACTATACTGTACTATAAATACTATTTTTCCAAAGTTGTGTGCCTATAACTCAAGATGTAATAAATATATCACAATATGGTTTTAGATTATAGCTCTTCATAAACTTTTCTAGAATTTTAATTTTCAAAGCCCTACATTGTTTGTGCGCTCAGTACTGTGCATGCGAACTGTCTGATCTAGCCTGAAAAATAAGAGTTTTTTTAGCGCTATTAAAGCACAAGGAACCATATTAATGAGGCAGTTCTTGTCAGATTTCATTGGTGATTTCAAATATGAAATTTAATCATAAACTTGGTGAACAGTTTTGGAGAATTTGATGTTTCCCCATTCAAAGAGATAGGAGCTGCATTTGCATGCCCGAGAGGCGTTTCAAAGATGGCCGCCAAGTGGAATGATTTGCCTTAAAGGGACTTTGATCTTGTCTCCCTCTATCAAAACAACTGCATAGAACATACCTGTTTGAGTCTCATAAATATTCTTTCTCTGAAATTTGTGTGCCTGTAACTCAAGCAGTATTAAAGTTATCTTAATATGATTTTAGATTCTGGTTTTTAAGAAACTTTTCTTTTGGAATCTTTATTTTTTTAAGGCCCTGTATGGTTTAATCCCAGAAATATCAAGATCTCCACATTTAGTATCCTACCCATTTTCAATGGTCAAAAACCAAATGTAGTTTTGTGTTTATCTAGTCATTACTGTTTACAATGCAAATATGCAAATAATAACAGTAACCCAAGGATTAGGATTGTACACTGTGACACATCAGATTATGAATGACCAGGATTAATTGTTAACTCTAGGTAAAATATGAACAGTGTAAAATTAAATAAGATTACCCAGGATTCCATTTTCCTAGGGTTCAGAATTACCCAGTGTTAATTATTTCAAGTGTGAGAGTCGTTAAATGTTTGAGGTACTATCAGTGATTCTGCCAGATATGCCCTTTAGATACTACTTGATCTATGACTATGCTTCATATTTTATAACACTAATAATAATAATAATACAATCTAATAATTAATCCAGACGAGGCAAATCTTGGTGTATTGATGTGAAAGCAATGTGTGTTGTTTTAAACATGTTACAATACTGCATCCTTAAACTCTTGATAGCTTCAGAAGTTAAAATGAACAAAATCCCTTCTTCCAAATATACCTGAAACTGATTCAAATATAGAATCGTATGAATAGACTACAGAAAGCAAGGTACTTTGCCTCAACTTGACCATTTTAGTGCACTTTTAGCACTCAGGTATGTTATATGCAATTGTTTTGATAGAGGGAAACATCATACAATTCTAATTTCAACATTGTTTCCTTCTTCAAACAGTCTTCTTTAAATAAATTAAGTATCAGATATACAAAGGTACCAACTTTTGGTTTTCGACCACTGAAAATGGGTAACATTCAACAATCTGGACATGGAGCCTCATTGAGATTCCCGTATCTCTGGGATCATACTGACATCGAACTGGCATACATTTGGTTTTTGACCACTGAATATGTGTACATTTTAGCGTTTTACTCCTGGAGCCATAATAAAATTTCAATATCTCTGGAACCAAACGTCACAGGGCATTAAAAATAAAGATACCAAACGAAAAGTTTGTCAAGACCCAATATCTAAAAGAGCATCAAGATATTCAAGAAGAACACTTCTTAAGTTACAGGCATGCAAACTTTGGAGAAAAACTTTTTTGTTTTGAAAAGTGCTGTTTCCCCATTTTTGAATGGTCACCATTGGCAGATAATGCAACTAAGATTGCAAAAGTCAACAGATTTTACTAAAATAACTAACAATCTCTGTGTAAAAATAAGATGATGCTGCCATCTTTCTGAAGTCATTTTCACCCCCATGTAACTTGACTCTGAATCTAAGGTGAAAATTTATATTTTGACCTCCCTCTACAAAATAGTGGATTACTCAGTAAATATATTTATCAATGACAATTAATATTTTGTCTTTCACCACTATACATGTCTATCTTTCTTCAGAATAAATATTAGCAAAATCAAAAAATTGAGCCGGGGACCTGGTAGAGTTTTTTTTTTTTGATGTGTTAATGGTAAAGGACCATAAAAAAATTAAGGACTACTGTCTTCCAAAAACCAACAATAGAAACACAATTCTTGCTGCAGATAGTTTTCATCCTATTTTGTTAAAAACAAGTTTGCCATTTAGTCAGTTTTATCGACTACACAGAATCTGTGATTCCCGTCCCTCTTGCCTTCCTTTGGGTCTTAATGAGGATTTTGATCTTTCTTTGTTTCTTTAAGTATTAGAAAGTTGCTTTTTCCTCATTGTTTGATTATAGCCAGCTATACAAATACGGACTAATGAACGGCTTTTGGCCTGATACATCGGCTTGTTTCCTACTTTCATTTATATTAGTGTTTTGATGTAAATTCAGATATTTTTTTGATTTCTTATTTGAAATCGAGTAGAACAGTAAAAAGATTTCAAGCTGAAACCCTCGTCCTTTAAGATGAATAAAATGTAAGTCAGTGGCTACAGGCAATTTTAGAGTTAAAAAAAGCATATCAAGAAACACCAATTTAACACCCATGACTTCTGACAATACATTGAGGTCTTATGAAGCTAAATTATTAGTTTGTGCAAGAAACTAAACATTTTTACAACATCATTACCTGTAATCCAGAACCTTAGGCTATTTTGCAGGATCACAGAATTAAACTGGTAACAAACTTAAGTGAATGAGGAAACTATTAGCAATTTGAGTTCACACTTAGGCTTTATTTGACTGTTCCAGCGTGAAATACATAAAAAAACACGTACATTGCACTATGGCGTAAATTCAAAAGAATGTTTCACTGAATAAACAGTCCAAAAGAACTGGTTTCCTATCACAATATGTTCTGTGCTTTGTTGTTGCTAAATGTGATATATGGAAAGAGAGTCGCTGCTGCACTAGTATTATTTATGTAAAAACATTAGCGAAAGTTGAGAGAATTCTTTGTTAGCTTAGTTACACTTGCCACTCCATATAAAAGATCTCCTGAGTCCTATGCTGGTCTCACAAAATCATTTAGCATTTAGTTGGTAAACTTAAAGGGCTGATGGTAATTTAAAAGGATTAAATATTAAAATAAACTACTGAATTGTACTCTGACAGCACTGATTATAGGAGTCTAATTTTAGGGAAAAGAAAAACGATGGAAACAGGCTGGTGAAACAACAACAAAGCCCAAGCAGAAACCATTGCATTAGCACTGTGCAAGCAGTAAATGTCAATCCTAGCACGTATTTACCAATCTCTGCCTTTCAGTAAATCAAGTAGGATAGTTCCTACGGCCCTGATGTCAGCTAATCATGTGATGTTGATTTCCCTTCAGCCTTTGCTCTGCATGCGGGCCCATCTTAATCTCTTTCCCTGCGTGTGAGTCTGAGCTGAGAGACTCCATAAAGACAGTCCCACACAGAGCACAATGTTGATCTTGTCCGCAGGAGCAGGCTGGAAGTCATGCAGCAGACAGGGCTGACTCTGGCCAGCGAAAGAGGCGCAGTAATGGGGAATTTCACGCCCGCTATGGGACTTGCTTCTCTGAAAGGCCTGGGCTGGTTGAACAGCCCGTGCCACTTGGGGGGCCGGTATTGTTGAGCACGAACAACACGATAGGTTACATCAGCTTTATAAAAGCAGGCAGTGAGATGTTCAGCTGTCAATGGCGTCTGCATTCTACAGCCATGTGTTGTCACTGATGAAAGCCTCCCTTTCTAAGCTGAATTTGATTTATTGCTAAGTGACTCATGATTTGATTTCACTTAGACGCTGTAAGCCGCAGATGCCTGATTGTATCAGCATTTTCAGGTCATTAGCGATAAAGCATGTTAGCACTGCTTTGAGGATGTACGCTACTGCAACTAGTAGCTTTTTTCCTCTTGCTTTTTCATTCATCCATCAAATTTGCTTCAGTGTGTCCATCAAGTGTACACATTCCTCGGTTTGTTTAACATTTACTGGGCCGTGGGAGTCTAGATACATGAATTGTGTTATGGCAAGCCATTAAATGTGTCTGTATGCTTTGTGAAAGGGGGGAATGTGTCTCCTTAACTGACAAAGACCAGGAATAATGCAGCACCAAGGTCTCTAAAACATTGGAATAACCCTACGTTTCTCTTTGGTCAGAACATCAAATAGTGTTTACAAATGTCAGAGGTCTATTGACTAGTGGATGGTTAGCGTTAGCATCAAAGGTTCCACTTGTTTCTTGTTTGCAACTCCAAATGTTTGAAATGGGCACAAAATTATTTCGATGAGCATTGTTGAAGCTGAGGTTGCCAACTTCAGCCGAATACCATAAGGGACGCTTTCATTTTCTTAATACCACATTTGCACTTTGTGATTTAAGTAAACCATTGGTGGCATGTGACAGTCAAGTACACTGTAAATAAACAGAAACATTAGTCACAGTTTATGTCTGTGACTGCTTGTCTAAACTGAATCCTTGCTAAGCTCTTGTCTAATAAAACAGAGCAAATGATGTTCATAATGATGTTGTCTATTTAATTTTATTTATGTTAAACTGCTTTAAATTACTTTTTTTTTCCACATCAATCTGCACTCCATAAACCATAATGGCAAAGCAAAAAACAGGTTTTTAACATATTTGCAAATGTATTTAAAATTAAAAAAAGATGAAAACAAAAAACAATTCCATTGCATAAATATTCATACCCTTATATGGGACAGCTGACATTTAGCTCAGGAGCATTCATATTGCTTGTATATGTTGCTACACTTCAAGTGGAGTTAACCTATGGCAAATTCAATTGAATGGGTATGATTTGGAAAGGCACACACGTCTTAATAAAAGGTCTAACAGCTGAAAATGCATATCATTTGCAGCAAAAACCAAGCTCTGAGGTTAAAAAAAAAAAAAAAAAAACTGCCTGTAGAGCTCAGAGACAGGATTGCATCAAGGCACAGATCTGGGAAAGAGTTTACATAAGCATGTAGATTCCATTGCCCTTAATGGAAGAAGTTTGGAACAATCAGGAGGGGAAGAATGGCAGATAATTGCCAAAAACTGATGTGCAAAACTTGTCGCATCATACCCAAGGTGCTTCAGTTAAATATTGAGTTAAGGGTATGAATACTTATGCAATGTACTTATTTCAGGTTTTGAATTTTTTATAAATGTACAAAGTTGTGACAATTCTGTTTTTGCTTTGACATTATGGTGTATAGAGTATAGACTGATGTGGATTTTTTTTAAAGCAGTTTAACATAAGGCAGCAACATAACAAAATGTGAAAAAAGACAAGGGGTATGAATACTTCAGCAAGGCACTGTAGATTTAGATAGCCTCCCATAATTCTGTCTAGATTAAGGCAACTGGCAACCTTAGATATAGCAGACATGGTGTTTCACTACAGGCCATACAGCAAAACAGAGTTTGTTATTTTGGATTTATTTTTTAATTGTTCACAGATTTTTGACTGTTCCAACCAGTTCCTTCATCAAAATGGCTGCATGCAGTGAACCAAAATAAAGGTCAGTCTGTACTGGTTCCAGCGTGTGAAAGGACGCGGAACAAGATGATCAAACGATGAAATGCGCTGCTTTTAGACCACTTGTGTCCCTTCGGCTTATACAAACACAGACCCGTCGAACCCTTTCAAAGTCCATAGAGGGGAAAGCTTGCATGCTAAGTCATGAGAAAGAGAAATCCTATCTAGGGTAGCTGTTCAACTGCAAACCTCTGGGAAAAGCGAAGAGTTTCAAACTCTTTGTTTCTACAAATGTGGTCAAATGTGTACCTCATGGACAAAACAAAAGAATGCACTTTTCTTAAACTACTAGTTTGACAAACACAAACTGTGCTACACCATGAGGCACATTTGTTATACCACATCTGTGTAAATTCTAGCAAGCCTACACATGTACAGTATGTGAGGAGTGGGATTTTGTTTTGCTATTCGTTATTCTTTTTTTTCTCCGCAATATGAAAATATGCATGCATGTACATGTGCATTATACACTGGTCTGCTTGACATCTGAGAGGTTCCGGAGGCCGCAGCCATGTCGGCCCTGTCTCTGACACAAAAGATGTGTGGGACTTTGTGGACGGAGCACCTGGCTGAATTGGCGTACTGATGGATGAGCGTGTGTATATCAGCATGGCAGTGTCTGAATGCGTGAGGGACTGCGGCTTACATCTGGAGCTGCAGCCAGTGTAATGATGTAATACTGGCTTATCCTTAGCCAAAAGCCTGGAGAAATATAGCAATGAAAAGAAATAAGACTAAAATAAATCTTCAAGAAAAAAAAAATCATATTAGGGCTCTTTATAATATTTAGTGAGCTGCCTATTGTCTACATACACTCTTAAAAAGAAAGGTGCTTCACAATGCTATAGAAGAACCTTGTTTGTCTAAATGGTTCTATAAAGAACCTTTGACATCTGTAGAACCAAAAGGTTCTTTGTGGTGAAAGAAGGTTCTTTAGATTATAAAAATGTAAGAAAGAGTTGGTTTAAAGAACCTTTGACTGAATCATTCTTTGTGAAACCAAAAATGGCTCCTCTATGGCATTGCTGTGAAAAACCTGTTTCATTCATGTTAAGTTACTTACATGTTAAGCTGAATTCTCATGTTAAACTTGGTTTAAAAGTTTCAAAAAAACGATTTGGAGTATTTCTGTGCCAAATACACACTGGGTTTCTTACAAGTTTCGGAACTTTTTTTCTCAGTCACGGCTCTTCATGACGTATTGAAGGGTGGAACTCCTTGTATGGGCATTTCTCCCGAAAGAGCGCACCTGCGCACACATGTACTAGACCGAGCACAAAAGCGTCCATCAACGCGCTTCGTTTGGCTGCACTGCTGCGCGGGACTCACTCTGGAAGAATGTCTCTAAAGAAGCTTGGTTTGGGTTGTAAGGCAAAGATAACGTGAACAGGGGATGCAGTTAGTTTTTTCGGGTCAGAAAGTGAGTTTTGCAAGTGTGTTTGTTGACAAACGTTTTATAAATGTGGCCCAGTCGATGCTGGATTTTCACATCGTTTGATACTGAAAGATGGAGCGGTCCCAGCTATAAAAGATCCCAGTCATGATTCAGAACTGCAGATGGTAAGTGAAACGGCATCAAATGTATGTGTTTTTATTGGAAATCGCCGCATGAGTGCTCGTCAATCTTTAGCTCCGCCCACGGCGTGCTTCCTAGATCTCGGCTGTTTTTGGAGAGAATCGAAGCTGTATCTTTTTTTTGTAAATATGATAAAACTAAAGACTTTTTGGATATATGAATGATGCAGTACTACTCTATAGGTACTCAAGATTAACATGAGATTGGGTGAAACTGTGTGTTATGCCCCCTTTAAAAAGTCTGGATGTTTAGTGTGGCATCTATCATGAAGATGCTTTTAATAATTAGACAATAATTTATTTTTCCTTTTAAAATGACTGAATATATAAACATAGTTTCAACTAACGGCATTAGGGCAGTTGCACATATTTCATACAATTGCTTTCTGTCTCAGCAGTGGCTGCTTAGAAGGGAAGTGACCTTGTTGTAGGTCTGTGCTTTCACACTCTTAAGGGCGAGATAGTAAAAGTAGATAAACACAGGTCTGAGAGGGGTCAATTAGACCGACGGAGACACCCACACCATCTCACAACCTTTGACCTTTAGCAGCTCCGACCTCCCAACAGACATTCCCCATATACTGCAAAGGAGATAAGGAGGTCGAGAGGTGGTGTCCTGAGAGATTGGGTTGTGTGTTATCACTGAATTCAGCTTGTTTCAGGAGAGATTGATATATCAAGACTGTCAGAACTGATTCACAGAACATAGTGCTGTGGGTGTCTGAACCTCTGGGTGACACATGTTTGTGCCTGCAGATAGAGGAGGTTACTGATAAGCACTCAATCATACACAAACACACACTAGTGTCCATGTTTTGTGGGGACAATGTTTTTTATTCTGTAGTAACATGTATTTTCGGTCCCCTTACACTAGCCCTACCCCTAAACCCACCCCTCACATGAAACTACAAGCATTTTTAGATTCAAACACTTCATTCTGTATGATTTATGAGTTGTTTTCATCACAGGGACCAAAAAACGTCCCCCCAAGGTCTAAAATGACTGGTATTACCATCCTTGTGGGGATATTTTGTCCCCATAATGTAGGGAATACCAGGTAGATGTTTGTTGTTCTATCATGGTCTGGACTTAACATTACCTTTATTGTTGTATATTAGCTAATGATATTTTCTATTCCCCAAACTTTAAAACTAAGCCTTACACAAATATTTGTGGATTTTTGGATTTTTTTTTTAAGGGATAGTTCACCCAAAAATCTAAATTCTCTCATTAATTACTCACCCTCATGTCATCCCAAACCTGTAAGATCTTTGTTCATCTTCGAAACACAAATTAAGATATATTTGATGAAATCCGAGAGCTTTCTGATCTTGCATAGAAAGTAACGCAACTACCATGATGAAGGCCCAGAAAGGTAGCAAGGACAAATATCATAATTTATTTTCCAAAGGCCTTATGGGTTTGGAACAACATGAGGAGGGTGGGTAATTAATGGCAGAATTTTCATTTTTGAGTGAACTATCCCTTTTAAAAAAAATAAATAAATAAAAATATGTGTGTATCTATACGCTACCATTCAAACATTTGAAGATTTTTTTTTTTTAGAAATAACATTCTTTTATTCAGCAAAGATATAAATGTGAGAGTAAAGACTTTTACATTGTTACAAAAAAAAGGCTATTTCAAATAAATGTTGTTATTTTCTATTCATCAGTGAATCAGTGAGTGGGGAAAAAAGTGTCATAAAAATATATAATATCAAATATCAAAATATTAAGCAAAACAACTGTTAATAAAACATTTCTAATAATCAGAAATGTTTCTTTTGCAGCAAATCAGCATATTAGAATAATTTTTGAAGGATCATGTGACACTGAAGACTGGAGTAATGATGCTGAAAATTCAGCTTTTCATCACAAAAATAAATTACATTTTAAAACATGTTAAAAAGAAAAACACTTAATTAAAATTCTAACGAAATTTCCCAATATTGCTGTTTCATTGTATTTTAATCACATAAATGCAGCCTTGGTGACCAAAAACATCCTATTATGCTCTCTTACAAAAATTTACATTATTACAACAGCTTTCTCCCCAGCCTGGCACAAACGGCTAGATTAGTTCCGGGTTTGAGGAAGGCTTGCCTTCTGAAAAACAAAGCAGTCATTAGCAGACATTGTAAGTTACTAATTAAAATGCTTACATTTCCTATTGTTATTCAAAAAGCAGCTACAGAAAACAAGCAAAGAACATTAACATTATCAAATAACATCACTGATTAGCCTAGCCTAGTCTAGTGCAAGTATATGCATTTTTAAAAAAACTATCTACATAGTATACTGTATAAATCTCTTACCACACACTGCACACGTCTGCGGTTACGGCTTTGATGCAGCCACCGGATCCGATCACGGCTACTCTAGTCAATGCTTGTGTTTATATCAGCCTCGCCTCGGCATGTGTTTTGACCCCCATACTGCACATGTCTGCGGCACGCGGATTTGACACAGCCACCGGAGGAGATCGCGATCACTGTCGTCAATGCTTGAAGCGCTGTGGTTCGTTGAAGCGTCCCAAAAGCGTCTCTCCATTCTGCATCGCAACCATTCGAATTTCAGTAGGCGGGGTTTAATTTAACATATTCTAATTGCCGTGTTATGACATCATAACATCTGGAAAATAAAGCTTGTAGTCCAAATGAGCCGTTTCATTGTAGTTCTTGAAAAGGGATTTTTTAAAAATGAAATATCTCCCTTTAGAGTGGACTTTGAGATTTGTAACTTTGTAGAATTAAAAAAATCAACATGTCCTCCAATTTATACGACCGACGTAAGCCGTTTTCACAAATCCTCAAATACATCTCTATAGAGCATATTCAACATTTGCTCCCTTATCAGTAACAGGTATCTAATTCAGCCTTAGGTCAATTAGTAGCGCGTTGCACTGCGAAGTGGTATAATCATCCGAACACAGGTTTGATACCAGAGAACGCATATGTTTTCATTGCATGTTTTTTTTTTGGAATATGCACTAGAAATCATGATTTTGCACTATTTCTGTAAGGGGTAGGTTTAGGGTGGGGTTAGGTGTGGTCATTTATACGAATTACACCTAGTAAAACACGTTTAAATTACCGTGAGATCGGTATAAAAACTCATACGTCATTCCATGACGTCAGATCCAACGCGACACTGTCATTATTTTTACGACCACTAGAGGGCGCTTAACTTTAAAACGTAAACATGGGTCGTATTTGGTCGATTCAAAAACGTACAACTGGGTCGTATTTTCTTTGAGGACAGTCTCTGTGTGTGTGTGTGTGTGTGTGTGTGTGTTTTATATTTCAGGTCAGGGTGTTACTGTGTTGAAAACAAATGGAAAACAACCTTTGGTCTCCTGCAGCTCTCAACGGCATTCTCTGAGGGATTTCACGTCTTGAACAGATTAAAACATCTACATGATGTATTTGTATTTGGAGAAGTTTATCTTGGATATGGGAAGGCTTAAATTCTGTAGTGAACACAGAGGAGAAACACTGAGCTGGCAGATTTTTATGAAAAGAGAGGACAGGAGTTTGGACAGGAGATACAAAAATAATTGTCCTGCGTCTCTGAATAAACATGATTGCACAATGTGTGCATACATTGTGTTTCAAAATTTTAATCTTAACTCATTATTTCATATCCTAAATCAGACTGAATGCACACACATTCATGCACATTTAAAAAAAAATTGGCCTAGCGAATTTGTGCGACCTACTGACCTTGTTGTGAAATTTGCATTGCCTTCATACGAAATTCCTCTTCCATAGAAATAACTGGATTTTGCCATTCACTCACCTTGAAGGTTCGACTAGGCACAGATAACCTCCACCTGGGTGGCATATGTACTGGCAGTGAGCGTGATGCTGTGCCCATCGTACTCTCACAATGCCCTGATTGCTCTTTGTGTAGACGCACTCACCCATATCAACGCCTGAGCCCTTTGCGCTAGCATCTGACAGGAAGCCAGATGTCATCGAATGAATGAAACTCAAACCTGAGAAACAAAAGAAAATGCGCTAGACTCAAGCATTGCTCAGTACATACACATGCTGGTTTTCCACAAACAAGCTTTTATTTGTAATCTCAAACATGGTTTCCTTGTGACCTCACTGAATTCCTTCTTATGACAGCGTTGGTCTTGCTTTCTGTGCTGTAGGTTTTCTTTTGTTTTGTGCCAGCATAAAGGTATTTCCTGAAATTATTCCCATTTTCATGGGCAATTCAATTTTAGGCGTATCAGTTTTCGTTTAACTCATAGTTGCGTTTAACTTAATGAAATCTGCTACTGTTCAGCTATGAGACATTTACAATGGAGACATTTAATACTGCATTAAGAGCATTTGAAACCTAACCAAGCTATTAAAATGGTTAAGCACAGCAATGAGTATGACCATAGCAGTTTAAAACGCTGTCTATTTCTTACTTTTTTTAAATCACTCAGCATGCATTCATCTTTTCCTCTTTCCAAGAGGAACATTTTATTGCTCAGAGGTCACTGGCACTGCCATGGATTTGGTTTCCAGGGAACACACATACTGATAAATACTATGAATGCTCTGTAAATGCATTGGATAAAAGCGTCTGCCAAATACACAAATGTCCTTCATGGCTCAGTTGTGTTTCATTTAAGTATCAACTTTGTCTCAGATGCTTCTTCCAAAATTCCTTGGGAGAGATAATTGTAGTTACAAATCAGTCAAAGATCACAGCTATAATTTGTTCTTAAAAAGATTTTAATGTAAAATGTTTCATTATAAAAGATCATAATGAAAATTCCTCTTATGACTGCACACTTTTGTATGAAATCTTAGCATAGTTTGAAACATTGTTAAACTCTTAATCTGAAACTCTGAGAAGACACTGGGAAGATTACTGGGGTCTTTTGAATGAGAATTAAAGTATCACTTCAGTTGAAAAGAAAGGTTTTGAGGAACATTCCAGGATTTTTCTTCATATAATGGACTTCAATGGTGGTCAATGGGTTGAAGGTCCAAATTGTAGTTTCAATGCAGCTTCACAGGGCTCCACATGATCCCAGCCAAGAAATAAGAGTCTTATCTAGCGAAACAGTCAGTCATTTTTGATCCCAGCTGAGAAATAAGGGTCTTATTTTGAGAAATGATCTGCCATTTTCAAAAAAAAAAAAAAAAAAAAATTTTAAAAACATTTTTTAACCACAAATGCTTGTCTTGCACTAGCTCGACTTCACGCAAAACGTATGTGGAAGTACCGACCCAGTGTTTACAAAGAACGTGCAAAGAAAAAGGTAAAACAGTGATGTCAACTGATTTTGAACTTTTTTTGACACAACCCTACCTTTTTAAACCAAAGTATACAGATGAAGAACTAACCACGCACAACCTTTCCAACATGATTATGCATCACAGAGCTAATGCAAGATGAGCATTTGTGGTTAAAAAGTATATACATTTAAAAAATTTTTAGAAAATGACCAATCATTTCTCTAAATAAGACCCTTATTTTTCGGCTGGGATTGTGTAGAGCCCTTTGAAGCTGCACTGAAACTGCAGTTTGGACCTTCAGCCAAAATATGATTTGAGCGTATATTAATCCATGTCTTCTGAGGAGACATGCTTACTTTATATTATGAACAGATTTAATTTAGGCTTTAATTTACCATTTATCAACATACATGGTAAATGGAAGCTCGCACATGTTTATCTGAAATATCTCCATTTGTGTTTCAAAAGTAAATGAAAGTCTTATGGATTTGGAAATACATGAGGGTGAGAAACTGATGACAATCTTTTTATTTTTAAGTAAACTATCCCTCTAATATTTAGAAGAAACAACTTAAAGTAATGCATTTGTAGGCTAATTAATAATGTTTGTTTTAGAATCCAATGGTGTTGCCAAGTCCGTGTTCTCCCCAAAATGCTTTTTCAGCCCCTTGGAACACGATTTTAATGGAATGGACCCCCAGACCTGGGGAAAACCATGGAAAAAACAACATAGGCTCATTGGAAATACGCGCCTATATGTTTTGATTAATAAAGCCCAATTTTCACACAATTACTTCCAGAATATTATATCATGGCTTCAAAACAGTTTTAACATCCTGTGCGATTCGAAAACTGATACTTCTAAACATTGTCGTCACACATACAGCTTTATATGCATGAGTTTTCTAATTCAGTATGTTTGTTTGGTTGCTCATGCGATACGACATTGCAATCTGCATAAGTTCTAATGTGTTTTTATAGCACTTTTGCATTTGTTAACACTATCGGTTAGGTTTAGGGTTAGGCTTTGGTGTAGGGGATATTTTCCAATACTATAGAGCATTAAACCTTAGCAACACTCCCCAGATATTTGAATTCTGAACAGTCTCAAAACATACCTCAAGAAGCGTAATAAAAACACAGCAATGCGTCCCTTTACCTACGTAATAAAAACGTGCCACGGTCACGTATTGAACATATGTTTTAGCACCACTCTCTGGACATTTCACTTTGAAACTGCTGAGAAACGTGCAGTAGGGTACATAATTATGGTTTTGCAGAAATGGTAATAGAGGCACGTATTTCAAATGAGCTAGTTTTGTTTCACAGATCTGGCAACCCTGGAATCCATCCAGTTGAACACAATAGCAATATTTACTCAACCAATGCTGTGAATTTGGGGCAAGACTCTTTGTTAGCCTGACCAATGGTGAGAGTGTTCAGGAAACCTGCTTGCCAACAATCATCCATTCTCTACATTGACTTTAAAGAATCTTTTTACATATGGAATGACAATCTCTCTCTCGCTCGCTGTGATGGAGGGAGAGTCATGAGGTCTGGTAGGCAGCCAGATGACCTCTGGACAACCTCAGCAGGCAGTGTGTGTGTGAGTGACAGATTTAATACGCTGTCCTCCACTTCACTTTCACTTGTATTGCTGCCCGCATTGGCTAGTTCCCTTTTAGACATGGGTACAACTAGATAAAATGGCAAAGCTGTGTATGTGTCCATTTTGTCGTTTGGAGCTCTTCCCATCAGGTCTCTCGTGTATGTTCAGTCAACAGAAGCTCACTGTCTGTGCCTCCTAAAAGACCTTTATCGTTGTATTATTTTCCCTCCCTCTCACTCATCCCCCCGCGTTTCTTTCATGCTGTGATGACCACTGTGTCTGCATTCCTCTTGCATTCCTGCTCCATCACGCTGACCTGCTTTGCTCCGACTCTGCTAAGCCAAACCTCTGAACGCACATGACCGAGACAAAAGCTCAAAGCTGCACCGCAAACTTCTGTTGAACTTAAGAGCATTATTTCATGTTTCTTTACAGGGGTCGTGTCTTGCTTAAAAACTTTTTTTTTTTAAGTTTTCAAATAAAAGTGTCTGATGTACTGTACTCATGGGTTCCCCTTAACGCAAATTAACTATGGTTTTGCAGCAGTAACCATGGTCTACCCATGGTATTTGTAATAAAATTGTGGTTATACAAATGGTAATATGCCAAAAAACATGATTATTACAGTCTTACTAAAATAAAAACGTTATTATTTAGTTGAACTAAAGTATGAACAATAACTAAAACTAAACAAACTTAATAAAGCTATTTGAACATATTTGCTTACACCTTTCTTGTAAATATATACAGAGTTCTGGCATGAAACTCTAGAATGCAGTTTGATGGGTCTAACTCAATCTGACAACATGACATCATAATCACATGGCACAGCCGATTGGTTCTCTTCTGTACCAGTAGCCAATGAGCTCACTGCTCAACATTCAAATACATGACTAGTGCTAGATGTAGCAGTTTGCAGCATGCTTCAGAAACCCTTCACCTTCCCCAGCTCCACCTGTATAGATCTGCTGTGAGGTGATTCATGTATGCTATGGGGGTTATTCATATATGTTATATGTGCAGCAGCAGTATTTCTTACATGCTTACAGCATGTTGTAGATGTATTGGCAGTAGAAAGTCTCGGTATTCTGCCGCAGCAGCGTAGCAGATCTATTCCACCAAGACCAAATACATTAACATTGTCATGTACATTACCATGCCAATCCCTCCGAGAGTTGTCATGACAAAAATATATTTTTCTATTTTATTAATAAGTTTGCAGAGGTAAATCAGTAACATTTACCATTTAACAATATTTCAAGTGTGATTTATGAGATTTGTTCTATTTTGAATCTATTTCAAAACAGTTGATTCATTAGTTTGAATACACATTGAACCAAACACTATAATAACATCCCATGTTTCGGTCGTGACAGCACATTTTCTGTAGTAACGACAGTAGCGACCACATCACATTACAGAATTTTAACCCATATACTAAAAAAACACAATACATATAATACACTGCTAAAAAATAAATAAATAAATAAATAAATAAATAAAGGAACACTTTTTAATCACAATGTAGCATCAGTTTAAATTAACAATAGGTACACTAGATGGTCAAAAGGCCCCCTCAAAACAGGAATGGTTTTACAGGTGGACATTTTTTTTCCCTGCTCATCTTTTCTGACTGTTTTTCACTAGTTTTGCATTTGGCTAAGGTCAGTGTCACTACTGGTAGCATGAGGCGATACCTGGACCCTACAGAGGTTGCACAGGTAGTCCAACTCCTCCAGGATGGCACATCAATATGTGCCATTGCCAGAAGGTTTGCTGTCTCCCAGCACAGTCTCAGGAGCATGGAGGAGATTCCAGGAGACAGGCAGTTACTCTAGGAGAGCTTGACGGGGCCGTAGAAGGTCCTTAACCCATCAGCAGGACCGGTATCTGCTCCTTTGTGCAAGGAGGAACAAGATGAGCACTGCCAGAGCCCTACAAAATTGACCTCAAGCAGGCCACTGGTGTGAATGTCTCTGACCAAACAATCAGAAACAATCTTTATGAGGGTGGCCTGAGGGCCCGACGTCCTCTAGTGGGGCCTGTACTCACTGCCCGGCACTGTGAAGCTCATTTTGCAATTGCCATTGAACACCATAATTGGCAGGTCCGTCACTGGTGCCCTGTGCTTTTCACAGATAAATGCAGGTTCACCCTGAGCACAGGTGACAGATGTGAAAGGGTCTGGAGAAGCCATGGAGATTGTTATGCTCCCTGTACCATTGTTCAGCATGATCGGTTTGGTGGTGGGTCATAGATGGTCTGTGGAGGCATGTCCATGGAGGGATGCACAGACCTCTACAGGCTAGACAATGGCACCCTGACTGCCATTAGTTATCAGGATGAAATCCTTGGACCCATTGTCAGATCTTACGCTGGGGCAGTGGGTCCTGGGTTCCTCCTGATGCACAACAATGCCTGGAGAGTATGCAGTCAGTTCTTGGAGGATGAAGGAATTGATACCATGGAATGGCCCCCATGTTCACCTGACCTAAATCCAATAGAACACCTCTGGGACATTATGTTTCGTCCATCCGATGCCACCAGGTTGCATCCCAGAATGTCCAGGAGCTCAGTGATTCCCTGGTCTACATCTAGGAGGAAATACCCCAGGACACCATCTGTTGTCTCATTAGGAGCATGACCTGACATTGTCAGGATGCATACAAGCACGTGGGGGACATACAAACTACTGAGTACCATTTTTAATTGCTGCAATGAAATTTCAGCAAAATAGACTAGCCTGTTTCATAATTTTTTTTCACTTGATTTTCAGGGTGTCTTTGAACTCAGCCCTCTGTAACAAACAGTGTGGCATCCTTTCGTTCCTAACACATTACCCAGTCCATATCACTATAGATATCCAACATGATATTTTTCCCCATTGAGATTTGATGTGTTTTCAAAGTGTTCCTTTAATTTTTTTGAGCAGTGTACAACATGAAATACAAAAATAAATAAATAAATACAAGCATAACTGTAATAACATTTTGTTCATTTCCCACAAATAAAGGATTATGTTTTCCCTTTCATCACTACCGAAACATTGATGACATATTTTTGGTCATGACTGTTTCGGTATTGACACTTTTATGGGATAAAACCCCAAAAAAGAAAGATGTGACCACCAGAACTTCACCAAATGTTTCAAATGTTCAGCTCCTAAAAAAGTGTTTCATTATAGAAAAATGGTGTTTATTAGTGACTTTCTTTAAAGTTACACACAGATTTCTCAGACTTTTGAACACATTTGCTTCAAAATTATGGGATCTATCTACTTACCATGTAGCTATGAGAGAGGGCAATGTTGGGCTAGTTACTCAAAGAATGTAATATATTACTTGTTACTAGTTACTCCTTTCAAAATTAATATTGTTACTTATTACTTTCTGTCAAAAGTAATTAGTTACACTACTAGTTACATTACTTTTTCTTCACGCCCCACAGAAGTTACTGTGTATCTTTCACATAAAATTCTTCTAGAATGTTACTAACAATGTATTTTGCCTAATCATTTGACCAAAATCTACAATGGATCGCAGTCAGAAGTTATTACAAACACTCAATAATGACTGATAGTGACATTCAAGTAGAAGTGTTGTATCTTTTATTAATCTCATTAATTGTCATGTGTAGCTTGAAGCTAATTGTAATTCCTCTGTTACCCATATCCGATTATATTCCCTACATATTTTGTCAAATCACATAAGTTTGTAAGAAACTATTTAATTTTCCCAAAAAGTTTTTTAATTAGAGTTATGTACCACATGCTGATCAGAGGGTTGTGGGTGGGATGTAATGCCAGAGTAAAGTAAAGCCACAACTTACAAAACTGTGCTCAGATCTTTTTTCCTGACAAAATCAATATAATACAATATTTCTATCTGCTGAATGTAAGCTTTTCCATATTCCAAGTTTGCCTGCTGCACTGGGGACATCACATGCATGTGTGAGTCACGAAAATGATGAAAATAAATCTAGGAATTGGGTTGAGGCATCAAAAATAAATAAGTAACTAAACTGATTTATGGATAGTAACTGTAATATCATTACTGAAATTAGTAATTAGTTACACTACTACTGCAAAAATACCTAAGTTACTAGTAACTAGTTACTGCCCAACAACGAGAGAGGGTGAGAGTGATACATAAATATTTCCTGATCATAAATGTAGAGTTAAAATCAGTCTTAGCCAGTGAGACTAAAACAAACACTGTTTCGGCACAAGCACAACAATGGCACAAGACGCAAAAATTTATTATTTTTATTTAACAGGTAAGGGAATTAATTGGGAAAGAAGCCACGTCTTATTAGTGTACCATCAGAATGATCTTGAAACTGATATTTCAGGGTAAAAAAAAACTAGATAGAGTTCAGTTGCTTTAAAGTACATAAAGAACAGCAATGCTAATCCTAACTAAACTACTGAATGCACCTTGGAAAGATGTTGCACACAAACATGAACACTTACTGAAAATTGTGGTTCTGAAGACTTGCAAAATATAGTGCAAAAATGTACTACTTTTATTATATTTTTTATGATACTTTTATGGTTTTCAGATTCATTTACTCATGCCTCATAAGGTCTTTTTTTTCATGGACACACAAATAAGGCAAAATAGTCAGAAGGTCAGAGAAAGGGTGGAAAATGGTCATAAAAACAAAATTATGACTGTTACTGGTGCAAAGCAAAAAAATAAGTGGAAAAATACAATAATACAATACGATATGACTTCTTTAAAGGGACAGTTCACCCAAAAAGTGAACTGTCCTTAATTTACTCACCTTCAAGTTGTTCCAAACCTGTATACGTTTCTTTATTCTGTTGAATGTTGGTAACCAAAGAGTTAACGGTAGCTATTGACTTCCACAGTATGAAAAAAAAATGCTATGAAAGTCCAATTTTTTAAAATGTCTTTTTTGTGTTCAAAAGAAGAGAGAGATCCATGTAAAATTCAGTATGACTAACCCTGCCTAAGGTTTTGCTAATATGCCAGCTGGCGTTCACTCCACATAGTGAATTTCTTCCATTGCTTCTTTATATTGGTAAAAATTCCTTCCACTCTAATGAGTCACTCTAGTTGGCATGATATAATGAATGATAGCAGCACTGGGACATGTGGATTTAAAGGGATAGTTCACAAATAAAAACTGTCATCATTTAATCGCCCTCACCCTTAGGACCAATGAAACACTCGAACAAGCCAAACGCAGAAAGGTGGACGTTTTCTCCTCATTGCCGAAAACCACCATGCATCACAGCACTGAGGTGACTTTTTAACATGGGGTCTGTCTCTCATTAGCAGGCCTGTAGCTAACCCACAATCCCTCTCACCCTTTCTTCATCTCTAAGCCCTTCTTTCGCCCCGTCTCTCTCACAGCCTGGAGCCGTGCCTCAGGAAAAGCCATAATCCCTCAGGCCAATAGAAGACAGATGCGTCTCTTGCTCTCTCTCCGTCTCACTTTCTCTCCTTATCTCTCAGTCTGACACATACACATTAACACACACTTGAGCGTTGAGTCCCCACACACCCCTTTCTAAAGATCTGATCCGGCCTGGGTTTTCAAGTCTTTGTGGTTCCAACTTTTTCTATCAGTCACGATGTAGAAATGAGCCCCCGTGGAAAGAGGATTTGGACGGTGGCATATGGAGCGCAGCTGTGTCTCAGGAGGTGAACTGGCCCTGATTCTGTACCTGCTGAGGACCGTTGGGAATGTTAGGCTTCCGTTCTCGCTCCGCTGGACAGAGCAGGTGATTCGAGTTAACAAATTACTCTGTTAACGGATGTTTATTTGATTTTGGTCTCGGGATCCTCACAGGAAACTGGAACAGGAAGTCCACAAGCACTGTGCAGGTGTTTGTCCATATCAACAAACAACAAAACAGCAAGCACCTGTTTATATCACATATGCGCAAAATTTATCAAGGGTTAAAGGCTTCTGCTTTTCTCATCTGGCTGTGCTGATGATCGGTTTCCTGTAAACATGCTTTTGACTACGAAGTCGAAGTCCACTTTGAAGCTTATTTTGGTCAAGAACCTGCCACTTAAACAGAAAGAAACCATCTGAGGCATTTAGAAGTTTGCTTTGAAAGTAGTAGTTGTTCACTTTTCTTTTTAAAAAAATTGAAAAACAAAATATTGAATCTGAATGAATTTTCAGTATCATTACTTCAGTCTTCAGTGTCACATGATCCTTCTGAAATCATTCTCATATTCTGATTTCATGTTAAGAAATATTTCTTATTATTAAGTGGAAAAGGTTTTGCTGCTTAATATTTTGTGGTCTTGTTTGTTTTCCAGAATTATTTGATGAATAAAACGTTTAAAAGTAAAGTAGAAATGTAAGGAATAATTGACAAGGGGCCGTTGAATTATTAAAAAATAATACACACCGTGACACCTCAGGTGTGCATTATTTTCTAATAATTCAACAGACTGCAGAGTAAAATATTCCACTTATACTATGGTTACCAAACCTCAAATATTGTTCAGACGTTGTATTTAAAATATTCATCAGGTTTTTGTTCTTGAAACGCTCTTGTGAATAATTTCTTAAGCGTGTCATCCAAAACCTCCATTGCTGATTCCAAAATGTAATTTTAGACCCTAGGTGGAAGCTTTAGTCATTGATAGCAGACTAATTTAGTAGACAAACAGAGAGAGAGAGAAATTAAGCATTTGTAATTTACCTGAGTCTCTACGTCTCTCAACAGTATTCAACAACAGTGTCTCTACTAATAGCTAAATTTTTATTTCATTTTCTTCATGAACAGTGCCGTTACTAGTGAGAAATGACATGTAGCTTTTCATTTGCTAACTATTTTACTGATGAAATCGTCAGAGCACATTTCTGTGCGCGTTTACATGTAAGTATGTGTTTGCGTTTGTAAGGGAGAGAGAGCGGAAGAAATAAAGTATGCTTTCCATACTTTCTAAAACATAATTTTGTGGCAAAACAACTAATTCATTTGTCATTTTTATCCTATTGTTTACTATAGAGCAATTTGGTGTTTGCAAACAGTGATGATGTTTTTTTTTTTTTTTTGTGGGCAAAATGATGTTTTTTGTGGCCAGCTATTTTTAGCTGTAAAAAACAGCTAATTTTGCTCCTTAATGTTGCATCTTACCATGTTATTTTAGTGTATTATCTTAATTATGAACACATTGGTTTGTAGCGCAAACCTTTTTACCGTTTACTGCACTTTGTTATTCTTCTCGTTATTTCCCTACAGCGGCTAAGGAACCGTAACCGGAAGTCTCACACGTTCACAGAAAATGGCTTACTTCTGCATTGAAAAATAAGATGGATAGAATATTTAAAAAAAGATTTAAAAATTCTGACTTTATTCTCGCAATTCCCAAATTTTCTCTCACAAATCAACTGGTCATTCTCTCTTTTATTTCACAAATGTGCTATTGTTGAGTTAAATCGAGTTATAAAGTCTAAAATATGAGACATAAACTTGCATTTGTGAAGGAAAAAAAGTCAGAATTGTGAGATAAAATAGGTAAATGTAAAATGTTATAGGTTTAAATAGTATTTCATGCTGTAACTATACAGCTTATATAATATGTTCCCTATGAACTGCACATGTGAATATTATGTAGAGTAGACAAATTGTTTAAATCGAATGTGGTCAACTTCCAGATATTTTTAGCTGTGTAAAACAACTTGTTTTGCTGATTGGTGTATCTTACCATATTCATATTATTATTTTAGTTATGAACACACTGGTTTGCATTGCAAACTGTTTGTTGCACATTGTTAGTAAGGTGGATAATGTTAGTAAATTTCTAAGGCCAAATGTTATATTTCAGATTTTTATACTCTCTCTAACCGTGAAAATGTTAATAACACACAAACATGACCAAAACACAGTTTTAAGTCTCATGACTTTATATTTCCATATAAAAATATCACTCTCATATACAACACAACCATAAGAAAACATGTACATGTACATCTCAGTGCTTTCGCTGAAAGCAGAAATCTCTTGAACTCCTTCACCTGTCAAGTAATAGATTGACATGACATTTCCTTGGGAAACTTTATCACACCACAAGGGGATTGGCTGACTAACCACCATCCACCACCATCTAACAATGAAGTACCACAATTAACCTCTCAAATGTGTCATTACATTCTGCTATTGAAAACAATAACAAAAAATCAAAACAAAACATGAAAAGACAGGACCAAAAAAAGAAAAAGAAACTTGCTGATTTGCTGCGGATCTGTTTGTGTCTTTCAGCAAACGTCAACCTTTAAAAATGATTTCATAATTTGGAAGATGCGCTTTCATTCGGTAAACCAATAAATTACTTGTTTAGACCAGTCTAAGTGAACATTTGGAATCAATAGTCAAAAGAATTAGTTTTACATGAGCAAATATTTGAACAGATTTCAAAAATCAATGCAAATGCTTTTAAAAGCTCAACAAGTAGACCCTGTTTCACGTGCTGAAAAAGTGCTGAATATCAGAGCAAATAAAGGAGGATTCTGTGTGGGCAGAGACAGAAAGAGAATCAATGACAGATTGAGAGAAAGAAAGAATAAAAGAGATATTGACAGGAGATCTCATTAAACACACACATGTTGCCGTGACAAGCACAAACAGCCTCTCTGCATCTCTGCCAGGTACACAAACACATTCACAGTCCAATCCCAGTTTCAGAGAGGCAGTATTGCACATAGTTGACAGCTGACCTCCGACTAAGTTTCGAACTTCCTGAAAGGTGCTTTTTCTTTTGACCGTCCTTCTAGAATCCTGAGTAACATGCCCTCAGGAAAGAGCATGTGAGCGTCTTCAGGAGACGATCTGAATATACCGATTATGTCTGACCGCCGCTGTACATCGCTGTCTTATCTCAGCTCTCAGCTGCTCCCAGTCGTATGTACGAGAGTTTACCTGGAGCCGCGGTCATGCTGGCTGCACCAGTTTTGAAGAGCACAAGCTGATGCCCTGCAGAAAGCAAACAGAGAGAAACAGGCTGTGAGAAAGAATGGACATTTCCTGCTACAAAACAGCAGACGGAATACAGGACAAATAGAACAGACAGGATGTGAGAAACAAGAAATGGGAGAAAGAGAAATATGAGAGTGCTGTGGATCTACACTGTTAAATTTTAGATTAAACATCTTGCTGACATCTCATGAGCTTTAAAAGAGTAACCTCTAAGCCATAAAATGTTCCACTGGACTTTAAGAACAGATCTCAGGCTCATATTGGGGTTTTTGAGCAACCAGTTGGGAACTGCTGGTTTACATGCAGTTGTTGTGTGTGGTGCTAAGAGAAGAGACAGGAATGAGAGTTGGGGTGTGAGGAGTGGACAGTCACGGCAGTTAGAGCACTCATCAGGATGACATTTATCATTAACCAAAGAACGTACATTCACACAAATCCATGCATGCATTTACATTAACACTAAAACACACTGCAGTGGCTCTATTCCAAAAGCTGCCTTGCTGACTACTGTCTAAAGAGACAGCTGTCTCAAAGGCATCCTAACTGAAATGGATCCCTCACAAGTGAGCGGTTTGAAACATTGAATAGTGCCAAATCGATTCACAATTGCATTTTATAGTTTGATGTTAGTAAGTCTACGCATGGTAACGTATTAAACATTAAAGTCGACGTAAACCAGAAGTTGCAACCAAATTAACTTTAGTATTGTGATGTATTACTATTATTAAATGATTATATTTTGATTATATGTATTCCATTATTCTATTTTTACTATTAAATCCAATGACACATCAAATATATTTTCCACAAAGATGGTAGTACTTATCATGCCAATGTATGTTCAAGTTTTCAACTTTTAGTTGTTTGATGCTATGTGGGGTGTGGTGTCATGATTGTGAGATTGTGATTGGTTCTGCGAGAGTTTGGACAATATTTTGATTCTGTGGCTCCAGCTAATGATTGCTATTTTGCAGACTCTGGCTCCAAATGAATCACTACTGTGCCAACTTGGGGCTCCAAAAGAATCACTACTGCGCAGACTCAGGCTCCAAATGAATCACTACTGTGCCAACTTGGGGCTCCAAAAGAATCACTACTGCGCAGACTCAGGCTCCAAATGAATCACTACAGCACAGACTTCACTGCAATGAAGACTTGGCTCCAAATGAATCACTACTGAGCAGACTTGGGCTCCAAATGTATCACTACTGAACAGACTTGGACTCTGAATGAGTCAATACTGCCCAGACTCTGGCTCCAAATGAATCACTTCCCTTACAAATTCAGGCTTCAAATGAATCACTTTGTGCAGATTCAGGTTCTAGATGAATCACTACTGTGCAGACTCAGCCTCCAAATGAATTACTATTGAGCAGACTCTGACTTTAAATTAATCACTACTGCGCAGACTTGGGCTCTAAATGAATCACTACTATGCAGACTCTGGTTAAAATGAATCACTACTGTGCAGACTCTGGCTCTAAAAAGAATCACTACTGCGCAGACTCAGGCCCCAAATGAATCACTACTGCGCAGATTTGGGCTTCACATGAATCACAACTGCGCAGACTCTGGCTCCAAATGAATCACTACTGCGCATACTCAGGCTTCAAATGAATCCCTGCTGCACAGATTTGGGCTTCAAATTAATCACTACTGCGCAGACTCAGGCTTCAAATGAATCCCTGCTGTGTAGACTGTGGCTCCAAATGAATCGCTGCTCTGCGCAGACTCTGGCTGCAAATGAATCACTACAGCGCATACTCACTACAAATGAATCACTACAGCGCATACTCAGGCTTCAAATGAATCTGTGCCCCAGACTGAGGCTTCAAATGAATCACTGCTGCACAGACTCTGGCTCCAAATGAATCACTACTGCGCAAACTCCGGCTCCAAATGAATTACTACTGTGCACACTCAGGCTTCAAATGAATCCCTGCTGCACAGACTTGGGCTTCAAATGAATCACTACTGCACAGACGGTGGCTCCAAATGAATCGCTACTGTACAGGCTCGGGCTCCAAATCAATTACTACTCTGCAGATTTAGGACTTCAAATGAGTCCCTGCTGTGCAGACTTGGGTTTCAAATTAATCACTACTGCGCAGACTCTGGCTCCAAATGAATCACTACTGCACATACTCAGGCTTCAAATGAATCCCTGCTGCACAGACTTGGGCTTCAAATGAATCACTACTGCACAGACTGTGGCTCCAAATGAATCGCTACTGTGCAGACTGTGGCTCCAAATGAATCGCTGCTGTGCAGACTGTGGCTCCAAAAAGAATCGCTGCTGTGCAGACTGTGGCTCCAAATGAATCGCTACTGTGCAGACTGTGGCTCCAAATGAATCGCTACTGTGCAGACTGTGGCTCCAAATGAATCGCTGCTGTGCAGGCTCGGGCTCCAAATCAATTACTACTCTGCAGATTTAGGGCTTCAAATGAGTCACTGCTGCGCAGACTCGAGCTCCTAACTAATCACTCCTACGCAGACTTGTGCTCCAAATGAATCACTACTGTGCAGACTCAGGCTCCAAATGATATTATCGGCACAGAAAGAGGCAGCCATACTGGGATATTTTGGCTTCACTTTTCTTTTTTTACAGTCTATGGCACTAACAAAGTGTCACAATACGTTGTGCGTGAAGAGGCAGGATGAAGAAGATGAATAAGGTCAAACACGCTTTAATTATTCCACAACAGGTAATGTCCAGACAGGGCAGGAACACACACATGAGGTAACATTCACAATACAGGACGAGGGAAAACTGAACAGGCAAGAACTAAAGTAGTGTAGTTAACGAGGGACAGACAGGTGAGGAGGATCAACTAATAATGACACAACAAGAACAGGAACATAACCAAATATGGGCACAAGAGGGAGAAACCACAACAAACAGTCCTGGGGTGTGACACATAGTAAATAGGGTCAGGGTTTACAAAATAATTACTTATTCAAAGTAGTACCTACTCAGAAACTATGCGATTTTGAACTTAATTGTTAGAACTACTTTATTACGGCCTCTTCAGGATAATTAGCTTTGCTGCTTGCTTTATTTCTAAGTCAGTTTGGACAAAAGCAACTGCTAAATGAACACACGTAAATGTCACTGAAATCGGAAAAATTACTTGACTTATATTCATCATATCTAGTTAGTATAATGTACTGAGCTGTCCTACACATATTGAAACAGTGCAACATTACCTGTCCAAGTGCTCTGATTGGTCATGACGAAGGCCCGGCACTGGGCATGGCTCTCACACACGTCAATAGCCTCATCGACGCTGAAGACTGACAGCAGGCATCCGTCGTGCTGATAGGACGGCCAGCAGCGGTAGTTTTCTGCTGCTATCAAGGCATCAGACACACGTTTATACTCTGTCAAAAGAAAAAAAGAGGAATGAGATCAAGGAAAAGATGTTATTCTAATGAAGACTGAAGAAAATACTATAGTTATAAATATCTGTTATTTATGAGAAATTGTATTTCATTTTATTTCTACTGTTCTGAATGTCACTTCTATATAAATCTTTCCTGTTCAATGCTTTCTGGCAAAATTGGCGGCCCCATGACAGCACTGACACACACTGCTCCATAAATCAAATGCATAACAACTGTCCAAGAAAAGCATAGTGTGTGCGTATGTGTAGGAGGTTAACACACAGCGAAACAAACTCTTTATTGTGTGAACACAGGGGGCTGTCTTGTTCTTTGACGAGGGGAGTCTTCAGGCTGTTGTTAGTCAGAGTTTGACATGTGTCTTCTGATTCTTCCTTTATCTTTTGCTTCCTCAGTAACTCACACACACTTTAAATGCCACTCAACATGACCCCGACCACAGTAAATGCCTCCGTCAGAGCAGCCACAGTCAGAGGGAGGCCAAGAGAAAAGAGAGAGTAGATAAAAAGAGAGAAAGACAGATAAATAGAGGGCGATGTGAGGAATGACGACCAAAGGAAAACTAAACTAACAATGTCCCTCCCATCTGTCCTACCCACACATTCATCTGCCCCATCTCTCTTGTTCTGTCACTTATCACTGCACTGTCAGCTCTTCAACAAAGCAGTACATCACTGACCTAAAGAAACCAATCCTGCTTTGAAAGCCAGAAAACATTTCAGGAAAAATCTGAAAAACCACCAAGTTGTCATTACTTTGATGCAGTAAAATCCTTCTAAACGTAATGTATCCGGACAGTTTACTTGTTTGTTTTTTTGTAATTCCCATTATTTGTAATGGTGAATATTACAAATACAAATAATAGAAATTACAGAAGTATAATTTTGATTAATATATTGTTGCTAAATATTCCTCCATAGTGCTACCAGAATGTCCTAACCAGTAATTTGTCTGTCCAAACTAAACACAAAAATATTGTCACAATCATAACCAATAAGCACATATTAGATCATATATAGCAGAACTTTTGAATAAATGAGATTTCATTATAGGTGGGGTTAAAAGAGATGCATTGATTGGCCATTATAATGTCATGTCTTGTTATAAACCAGTATGATATTAATCTAAAGTGGACGGCAGAGACATGAGTTCAGTGTATTCTGAGACGTCAAAATAACTAATGAGAAGAGATGTGTGAGGAACAGACCGCTGTAACGCTGCCAACTTTCTCCTCACAGCAGCTATGATGGCCAGATCTTTAATGTGTGTTTTTTGTCATAAAAAGCGCAGCTGTCTGTTTCTCATCTCGGTCATGTTGTATCAAGTCAACATTACAAGACGTGATTCACATTAACACAACATCGCGTTTGTAAAACTGAACGTATGACATTACATTACTGAAAAGAGGCAGCTGTTCTCTCTCAGACGAGAGAAAGAATATATGTAGCAGCCCGTATGAATTCAACAGCTGTGAGCGGCTCGATATGATAAAAATGGGCATGTCGGAACAATCCAAAAAAGTATGTGTGGAAAGGGCACATTATATAGCAAAACAAATATTCATAACAGGATATGCCATTCGCGCTTAACTGATTTGCGGAAAGGCAGACTTTGGTAAAATGTCACTAACCGTAGTTACATTTCTGAGCACTGAACCAACACTGAACTGACTTGAGAGTAATAATGACACTATTGTCTTTCAGAGCTCGGAATTGTTTCCATAACTGATTTTCCTTTGATTCTGCTATTTTCACCATCTTTACAATCTGTGTTGCATAAAAGTGACTTGACCTCCACGATTTACTTGTATTTAAAGTAGACATACCATGAAAATATGACTTTTTCCATGTTTAAGTGCTATGAACGGATCACCGATGCATCTACCAACCCAGAAAACGTGAAACAGGACAACCCAATAACTTTGTTTTGGTAAGCCTCTCTCTGCAAGCATGTATTTAGAGTCCCAGCCTCAGAGGAGACAAGTGAGAAGTGGATTTATGGCGTTTTAGTGGCATGTTAAAAATCGAAGATTACGAGATTAAAGTTGTATTATTTTGACAATAAAGTCAAAATTGCAAGAATAAAGTTAAAATATTATGAAAATAAAGTCAAAAATTCTATGAAAATAAACAGTCAAGTTGAGAACAGTCAAAACGAGTATTTACGAGAATTAATCGTAGCAATTACGAGATTAAAGTTATAATATTTATAGTATAAAAATAATATTAAAATATAAATAATAATATTTAAGTATTGTAGCCTATTGTGCATGCAAATGGCCCGGATTGGAAGCACCCAGAGATATTCCAATATCTCAGCTTTCAAAATCAGTATTATAGCGAAATACAAACAATATGTCTATTACAAAAATATGTTTTTCACGCTCTTTGATGTGGCATGACAGATCGTTGTATTTGCAATGTCTCAATAATGAGACATTTGTTTCATTAAATTAGGCTGTACTGTTTTTTTCATGCCTTCTGATGTTCCTTCATGTTTATATCTTGCTTTAAACTTGAAATAAAGTGGAAAATCACATTTATAATTTGTATTTTGTGATAAAATTGACATAATTTGAAAGCTAAGCTGTGTTATATTAAAAGCACAACATTTTGACTTTATTCTCGTAATTTTGACTTCATTCTCGAAACATTTCAACTTTATTCTCAAAACATTTTAACTTTTTTTTCTAAATATTTAAACATTATTACTGTAATTTCGACTTTATTCTTGACAAATATCAACTTTATTATTGAAACATTTCGGCTTTATTCTCGAAAAACATTTTGACTTTGTTCTTGAAATATTTAGACATTATTCTCATAATTTCAAATTTATTCTTGAAATATTTCAACTATTTATTGTCAAAATATTATGACTTTAAACTTGTAATTTTCGGCTTTTTTTAACGTGACACTAAAACACTGTCGTAGCTGCCACACACATCTAATATAAAGGTGATTTCTTTCCCAGCTGTTTACCTTCACAAACATAGCCGGGTGTTTTTGGAACTCACGTGCGTTTTTAACATACACTTGTGTGTATTTGACAGTTTAAGCACAATAAGACATGAAAGAGAACTTAGTTTAGAACTCGAATGCCGTGTGACAGCCACTTTCTCTGCGCGTACTTCGAATGTGTGCACTCAGAAAACAAACTAATGTGGCTTTAAAAGGCATGATTTCAATGCGATATACATGACAATAAAAACCAAAAGGCAGAGTATCTGAGGAACAAGCTGTAAAGGCACAGCTCTATTCCGAAAAAGGGGGCAGGGAGCAGCAGCTCATTTGCATTTAAAGAAACATGCGCTTAAACTGTGTGTTTCTGTTTTCACTCAAAATAGCCATTTTCAAAATGATATAATAAATGATCCGTGGGGTATTCTGAGCTGAAACTTCAAAGACGCATTCTAGAGACACATGAGACTTATATTACGTCTTGTGTAAAAGGGTATAATAGGTCACCTTTAAAGTATCTGAATGCAGCCCTTTGCTAGCACATTGTGACAAGAACCAGCAAGCAAACCTGCATCGCATACTCATCTACTATCATCAAACTGAGTTGTTGACAGTACCTTGTGTGACGTTCCTCTTTTTCATGCTAATGCACAGTTAATATGATCGTTAAAGATCGTTGAAGGACATCTTTGATTACATGCCAACCGCCAGTCAGCCATGCTGAAAAACAGCCAGTCTGCGTTTTCACAATCCACACGCGGCTCTTTTAGAGTGTGCAGTTTGGAAGTGGAACGGCGATGGATACATTGTCATGGACCGCATGCCTCTGGCAAAAATGCTGACAATGTGGTCATGTATTTGTATGTTTTTATGAAAAACGATCCCAGGGTAGTCCACTTTGTAGACAGGATATATCAATCGGAGACCTGTCAATATAGCACTGCTGCATTGCTGTGAGGTTTGTAGATGGTTCTGGAAAGAGAAGCTTGTAAGCTGTTCAAGAAGGTTGTAACATAAACTCAAAGCCTCAATTCGCAGGACTGTGACAATGGGCCTGATTGAAGGGGAACAGCCTTTAAAAGACTCGAGTTAACTGTGTACTACAAATGTCTTGAATACTAGGCTGTAAATGTCGGAATCTCTGAGTCTCATTTTCCCTCTCTCGCTCTTCAGGGATATGGCTGGATGGGCTTTACTGACGTGATTCACTATTTCTCTTCGTCTCTGAATGAACGTCGCTGGGCAAGCTGCCCTCGATGAGCTCTTTCTGATGAGAGAGCGCAGTTAGATTGAGAAGAGCGAGGGCCGCACGTGGCAACTAAGTGCAGCAAGAAGCCAGTAAATAAGAGCAACTATTAGACTCTTTATTGCCCTAATTAATGCTTTATGGAGCTCTTGCTTTCTTTGAATGTTCCTGTAAGACACAGGAGAAATGAGAGAGAAGGTGATGTGGTGTGCCAGAGGCATGCTGGGCTTTTAATGTGTGTTGGGCAAGAGTGAATTCCACAGGGAAGCCCTGTCTGTAGCCATGCAAACTTACAGTGCTGCCAGAAGACCCTGCTTTACATGAATACTTACAACACCAGAGAACTGTTCAGTCAATATACTGCACATTGAATTAGACAAGAGATTATGAAGGCCTGTTCAAATGCTGTGCAAGGAAATGACGTTAAGTATTAAATATTAGTGGTTGACCGATGCGAGTGGTTTAATAGCCAGTGCTGAAACCAATAACTAAAGAGAAGAATGGCTGATATAGTTTCAAAATATATGTAAAATACATTTATTTGTGGCAAATAAGACATGTACAAATCTGTAAGATTTTTTGATGTTTTGAAAGAAGTCTCTTCTACTCACCAAGGTGGGATTATAATGTAAAATACTGTTACAATTTAAAATAATTGTCTATTTTAAAATGTAATTTATTCTTACATTTTCAGTCATTACTCCAGTCTTTATTGTCATAATAAATGCTTCTTAATTATTATTATCCATTTTGAAAACAGTTTGATTAATAACTTTTTTTTTTTTCAGGATTATTTGATAAAATGAAAGCTGAAAAGAACAATTATTTGGAACAGAAATCTTTTTGTAATAATATAAACATTGTATTTACTAATTGAATAAAAGTAAGTGTCTCTCTCTCTCTCTCTCTCTCTCTCTATATATATATATATATATATATATACAGTTGAGTTCAAAAGTTTACATACACCTTGCAGAATCTGCAAAATGTTCATTATTTTACCAAAATAAGAGGGATCATATAAAATGCATGTTTTTTTTTTCACTATTACTGATCTGAATAAGATTTCATATAAAAGACATTTACATAAAGTCCACAAGAGAAAATAATAGTTGAAATTATAAAAATTACCCCATTCAAAAGTTGAATGCCTGAATTTGTTTAGTGATAGTTGTTCATGAGTCCCTTGTTTGTCCTGAACAGTTAAACTGCCTGTTGCATTTGTCCTCAGTGTGAAAAGATGTGTAAAATCACACAGTCACTGTTGAAAATGGTTCAAAATACTCAAAAATGCTGAAAAACCAAAGAATGTATGGGTCCTGAGGGATTTTTCTGAAGAACTGTGGGCAGTTTGACTGTTCGGGACAAACAAGGGACTCATAAACTATCACTAAAAAAAAAAACAAAAAACAAAAAACAGCTGTGGATCATTCAGGTAACAACGTTTACCATTCTCATAAAAAGATACTTTTTTTGTCAAAAAAGACCCTAATCCGCAAAGAAATTGTGGAATAAAGCAGTATTTTTCTTAAAGCATTACAAAGCTCTTTTACATTAAATGTACAGTCTAAAGACAGCAAAGACAGCTGATACGGCCAATGAGAGAAGAAAGAGTTAAATGGCTGTGGAGAAGATGGCCCTTACTTGCTTAAACCTCTCATCAGTCAACAAGTTTGTCTGCTTTAGATTGTCAATGAAGCATAGAGAAGAGCAGAGCAGAGAGATAGCACAAAAGACAAAGAGAATAGAGACAAAATGGTAAAACAGGGGTGGAGCGAGTAGGAAAGTGGTTGAAGTGTTTCTCAGTGCTGAGGAGGCTGTTTTGTCCGTCAGGCCTTTAAGCAGCCCCTCTGCTCACCAGTTACATAAACTCTAATCTTCTAAATCTCCTCTCATTTGTCCTTACATGCACACACAAAATCTCCCTCTCTCTCCACGCCGGCTGAACAACTGTTTAATACCAGCGAGATTTGAGGAAACGCATTCACTGCTAGGATTCGACTGCCGTCTTGTCATTTCAGAATGACTGTATTTACGAGATGAGCACACCACAATTGCCAGTCTTTGTGTCCAGCTCTTTTGAGTTTTGTGCAAAGAAAACTGGTATTGGTCAAATCACTGCAAAAAAAAAGACTTTCTTTCTTAGTATGTTTTGTGAAGAACATACACTATATTGCTAAAAGTATTGGGACACCCCCTTCTAATGAACAGGTTTGACTACTTTAGTACTTTTAAAGTACTAATCATAATGTTTAAGCATATAATGATATTCTAGGGAATTGCATGCTTCTAATTTTTTAGCAAACGTTTGGACAGGACCCTTTTTTATTCTAACATGACAATGCCTCTGTGTATGAATGATACTCTGAGCTGTGGTCATTAAACATGTTCAGTAATGTCAAAGGTCGAGGTGTTTTTTGGTATCTGTCTGGGTCACTCACCTGTTTTGTATGTCTGTGTGTTATTCTTGAGGTAATGTCCGTTCCTGTAGATATCCAGCACTTTTTCGAGCTGAGCCAGAGTCTCGTCTGTGCCCCATATCAGCTCTCCTGAAAAAACATTCATACAGCATAAACAACAGTTTACATTTTGTCATTAAGGAAACATGCCTACATAGTGATGCTGAAAGTAGGCGCTTCGTGACACTGGGAGAGATAGGATCGAGGCTGGGCCCACCCACGCTACCCGTGGCTTCACGGACTGTTGTGTCCCAGAAAAACAGATTTCAAACGCTATCTGACATGCCATTATACTGATGAACATGACGATAGAGCGCATAAGGAAAGGAATTAAGGGCAGAGACAAAAGGCATCTGGGAGACACTGAAAGAAAAATGCTGGGATGTGAAGAGGAGGAATGTTTAAGCAAACTTACGCTCCACAAAAAAAAAAAAAAAACATTATTGAGGCTTATGTTTTTTTCCTAAGGAGCACATGTTCCTCCTAGTTGAAAAATGTAGGAGTGCATTAAAAACTTTTGGGGTGAAATCAATTAATCTGTGTTATTTCTTAATAAGGGATACAAGGAAAAACTTTTTTTTACAAAAAAGTACACTAAGTACAGGTTTTTAAATATTTCGGGTTCAAACTCTCTTTAATAATTATGTGAA
Organism: Cirrhinus molitorella; assembly: GCA_033026305.1. NCBI lineage: Eukaryota > Metazoa > Chordata > Actinopteri > Cypriniformes > Cyprinidae > Cirrhinus > Cirrhinus molitorella. The sequence continues at coordinate 14,938,303 of CM065126.1, read as the reverse complement.
TATGTATAAACCTACTTTAAAGAGTTTAATCTATATGTATGTGTGTGTATTATATATAAAACAACATGTACAGATTTGAGTTTATATGGAATTAAATAGTAGATACAGTTTATTGTGTAACAAAAATACCAATAATAACCAGGTAAAAAAATACATAAATAAAAAAATTCGCATAATGCAGACTAATAATATATAAATAAATATGCATGAAATACGGTGAAAATTGGTCAGAATTAATTATTATAATTATAATTATTATAATTATTCTGACTACTTTTCAGATTACTTTTTATGAAACTTGTTTTAAATAAAAAAAAAACAATTAAATGTATCATTTTGATAAAATAAATTATTTTTTTGATATAAACATCATAAAAGACATTGTACATTACATTATGATAAAAACCTAATAATTGATTAAATCATAAAAATGTAAAATAAAAGCCATTTAAACACTTGAGAACTGCAAACATGCTAAATTGTTAAATTATTTAAATATTAACTTCCTCAGCAATATTTCAACAAAATATTGTATTTTAAGGGGTTTGGCTGACAAAAATGTTTGCGAATCCCTGCATTACATCAACAAACCAGCATTAAATAATAATAATAATAATAAAAAAAAAAAAAGCATGAAAACAATGACATTACACATCCAAAGTCTTCCAGGTTTGAATATGTTTGAATCAATAAATCATGAATAATTTACTGCCATTGTGCGAATAATATGTTTGATTATATGATTATAAACATTTTTCAATGTAATATACTCTAATTACTCTAAGTACTTCATTTTTGGAATCTGATTATGCAATCCTTAGTTTTAGACCTTAGACCAGCTACTAAAGCCAGCTTAAGCTGATATGACAGACTTTTCCCAGCAGAGATAAGAGCAGATCTTAAGTAATAGAATCACACTCACCTGTAGAGTTGACAATTTTGTCCAGGAGGGGTCTCAGTGCTGAGGGGGCACTGTGAGGTAACAAGTAGGTGAAGAAAAATCTGGAAAAAACAAAAACAAAAACAAAAGTCAGCTACACAAAGCACACAAATAGAGCAAGTTGGCACAGATTTCAGGATTTGAATGCACACCTGTAAGCATTGTAGAGGTTTCTCTTTTCATTGATGCCCTCGCAGCGGCCCTTGTGGCAGGGGAGGGTGAAGTTGCGGGCAGGGAACTCCATGAGACAGTCTGAAGGAGAAGACGGGGAGCAAGGTGTCTCCTCAACACTGGCGTCGTCCAGGTCGGTCACTTTCAACACTCCCCCCACAAGAACGAACTGCCGTGGCCTGAAGTCCAGCAGGGTGACGGGCCCAAGCGGGGAATGGGCCAAATAATGCAGCAGCCTCATTAGACTCAGACAGATCTGCAGATACATGCAATAATGTCAGTATGGAAAGCAATATAACGTTTTGTATTATGGTAAGTTTATAATAACCCTAAACCACACATGACATGGAGGGGGAAAAAAAACAAGACATAATGGCCACAATTTAAATCAATTAAAGTGAGGCAACAAATTAGTACAATGTGGCCACTATTCAAATACAACTGTTGAACAAATTAAGTAAGTTGTGGGAACAATTTTCTAATTTGTGGCCACAGTATCTCACTTTTTCTTTGACATGTCATATGCAGGGATCTGTATAAAAAGCATAAATGCACAAATTTAAAAATGCCGATAAATAAATAAACTTCCAATACAGATAAGCCAAATTTTTCATGTTTTCATGTTATGCACAATAACCAAAGGTAAATAAAAAATGTTATATATATATATATATATATATATATATATATATATATAATTAATTAATTAATTAAAAAAAAGGATTTTAAATCCCTAAAGTGAATTTTGGCATCACAACATAATACAGTATACATTACATATATAAAAAAAATGTATATTCATTTTGAGATTTGCTAAGTAAGATAAGTTTAGACAATTTTATAGTATTAATGACGTAAACGTTAAATGTTAGATGGTGAAAAATGCAACCTATATATATATATATATATATATATGAATAAATAAACCACAAATAATAATAATGCAATAGTACTGACTAGCACTGATGAATGGAAAAATTCTTTAAATAAGTTAATAACTAATAATGGAAATACATTAATTCAGTATCTCATGCCATCACAAGCTGTTAAAAGTTATTTACATAAAAAAAATTCATATATATTATATGATATAAATATTTATATGATATATTATATGATATAAATATAAATAATATTTTATATGATATAAAATATTAATCTTCATATGTAAATTTAAATATTGCAGATTATACAATAAGATTTAAAAGATAAATAAATAAATAAGTCTTTAATCCTCTTCTACTCACCAAGCCTGCATTTATTTATCTAAATTATAGCAAAAACTGTACATTTTGAAATATAATAACTGTTTTCTATTTGAATACATTTCAAATGTAATTTATTCCTGTGATCAAAGCTAAATTTTCAGCATCATTACTCCAGTCTTCAGTATCACATGATCCTTCAGAAATCATTCTAATATGCTGATTTGCTATTCAAGAAACATTTATTATTATTATTATTATTATTATTATCAATAATAATATAAATTATAAGGGGGGAATAATTATAGAAATTAATACTTTTATTTAGCAAGGATGCTGATAAAGACATTTATAATGTTACAAAATATTTGTATTTCAGATAAATGCTAAATAATAATAATAATAATAATAATAATAATAAATGTTTTTGCAGCAAATCAGAATATGGATGATTTGAAGGATCAAGTGACTGGAGCAATGATGCTAAAAATTCAGCTTTGAAATCTAAATAAATTACATTTTAAAATATATTCAAATAGTAAACAGCTATTTTAAAATAAAAGTAAAAATATTTCAACATTTTACTGTTTTTGCTGCACTTTGGATCAAATAAATGCAGACTTGGTGAGCAGACGAGACTTCTTTAAAAATAAACATTAAAAATCTTACTTGGTAGACTGGTAGTGTACATAAATAATGTTTTTTTTTTTTTTTTTAATTCAGATGAACAGAGAAAATGTAGTGTCTAGAGTCACTGTGCTGATTAACAAAAACAGAGACAGGGTTTCCATCAGCTGAATGTGAGGCACTGCATTGAGCACTAATAAATTTGTGCTGTTTTTGAGAACTGTATCTAGCGAGGACATTATTACTCGCAGGTTCCTGGTTTGAGACAACCAGGTTTACCCTGTCAAAATGGGTATGAATGCCTTTAGGGGCTTGAAGCACACATACATGACCCATGGAGCCACTTGAGTGTGCAAGGCCCATTGTGTAGTGCATGTCTGTGAGCGCATGAGTATGTTCCATAAGGATTAGCTCTCTTATTGTATGTGAGGGTACAAGGACTGAGGCTGAAGCTCTGGCAGCTGGTGACACCTCGCATTCAAGCGACACCTACATCTACCACGTTCTTAAGGGCAGAGTTCAGAGGATTAGACAGCCCACGAGGAAAGAAGAGGAGGACGGAGACGCAAAGAGGAGTGAGAAGGGTGAACGCAAGCGAAAGAAGGAGAGGAGAACATAAAAGAGAAGCAAACAGAGTGGAGATGAGGGGGTGGAGGAGACATTGCCCATGCCTTTCACTACAGACAAAAGCTGCTTTTAATACACTCCGGATTAGCAACTACTGGGAAAGGTCAGCCCCCTCACACTGTGTGACTGCGTGTGGGTTGCCATCTTGCTTAACATGGGGCTGATTTGGTAAAACCATTCAGAAAGCCATTGTAAGGGAGGCGAGGCCGTCTGAAACAACCCAACAGATTTGGTTTCCTCAAAAATGCGGCAAGCATTTTTACCATCGTGTGAACGTTCGCTTGCTAGTCTCGTATTTGGTTTAGCTGGTGTGTGAACGGGTGTGTCGTCGCTCCCGGGCCCGTGTTGCGTAGAGGGCTTAAAAGCCTTCGTCAGGCTGCAGAGGAAATGGCTTTGGACCTAAATGAGCTGTTTGGAAGTCAACGGATTCGCCAGTCTCCCCAGGGTCTATTAGTGCCTCATACGCAATTCAAATGTTGCTAAAGCATTGCTCGGGCGTTTCTGCTTTGTTCCACATGCATACAGAGAAAAGGAGCCGAGCAGCGCTCAGGGAGTGTGAATGTAGAGGACAGTCTTAAAGAGACAGGATGCATTTGCATTTATAAACACGTGGGATGAACTTACCTACTTGGTTTTGTACAGTGAAGCAGCAAATTAGATTTTGGGGTGGATCTGACTCCATTACTCACATTTGTTGTTTGGAGTCTGAACAGCAAAGACATGCAGGAAAATTTGCAAATCTGATTATTGATATTTGGAAATGCTTCAGTCTGAAATGTCACTTTGGAATTCAAAAGCGGACGCAACACTTATGTAACCTCACACAATGTGGCTTAGTGTTTATAGTGTGCTTACAGTCAATGTAGTCAATATCCTACTTATTAAATCCCAGTATGAATCTGTTATTATTATTAATTATTGTGTTACTATTATTAATTATTGTGGACTGACAGTTGAGGTCAAAAGTTTAGATCCCCCTTCAGAATCATTCAAATGTTAATTATTTGACCAAAATAAGAGGGATTATACAAAATGTCATTGTTTATTTAGTTCTGACCTGAATAAGATATTTCACATAAAAAATGTTTACACATTAGTCCACAAGAGAAAATAATAGCTGAATTTATAAAAATGACCCTGTTTAAAAGTTTCCATACACTTCATTCTTAATACTGTGTTGTTACTTGAATGATCTACAGCTGTGTTAAATGTTAGATGGTGAAAAATGTTCAGGACAAACAAGTCCCTTGTTTGTCCTGAACAGTTAAACTGCCCGCTGATCTTCAGAAAAATCCTTCAGGTCCCAAAAACTATCTATCTTTTCACACTGAGGACAACTGGGGGACTCATATGCAACTATTACAGAAGGTTCAAATGCTCACTGATGCTCCAGAAGGAAAAAAACATGCATTAAGAGCTGGGGGGTGAAAACTTTTGAACAGAATGGAGATGTGTACATTTTTCTTATTTTGCCTAAAGATCTTTTTTTTTTTTTTTTTCATTAAGTACTGCCCTTCAGAGGCTACAGAAGATAGTTAACCAGAAGACAAAATAAGTTAAATTTACCCTGATCACCAAATTCAAATGTTTTCACCCCCCGGCTCTTAATGCATTGTGTTTCCTTCTGGAGCATCACCTTCTGTAATAGTTGCATATGAGTCTCTCAGTTATCCTCAGTGTAAAACGATGAATCTTAAAATCCTTTTTATTGTTATATTTTGTAATATTGGTGGTGTTTTTTTTGTACTACAATTTTTTTTCTCATCCAATATTTTAAGGAAACACTTCCTCCTTAGTGAAACTTCTGGTATCGTGTCAAAATGCTGCACATATTTTGTCAAAGGACTGACTGAAATAAATCAAAACTATACCTGATGGAACAATTCATACACACACACAAACACTAGTAGGCTACTTTCTCACAATTCATGAAATGTCTAAAAATAGAAAGACTAGAGAGGGAAAGGCCAGGCAATAAAACCATGAGAAAATCAACAGCAGAGACAGAAAGACACTTGTCCTATTCTCATTAAAGGCTTTCATTGTTCTAGACTGGAAATTCATTCAATATGACTGAAATATGACCCTAATAAATATATTCAGCAGAATACTATGGTAGCTATGAGTTATGGAAATGGAAAGACTGCCACAGACTGGAATTGGTAATGCTGAAACTAAAGCCGAGTGATGAATTGTTCTGCTGAGCTGTACAGCTCTGTGTTGACATGCAGACAAGTGTGCTGCGTTCCCTATTAAAGCATGAATGTTTACCGAGCGCCTTCGCTTTTGTGCAGCGATTGTGTTGGTCTGTGTTTGTGAATCAGTGTTTGGGTGTGTAAGTGTGTGACAGGCCAGTAAAATACACTTCCAGTAACAGATTTAGCTTTTGTCTGTGTTCGCTTGTAATCTTGTAATAACACTATAAACATGTTATTCTATGACTATACATCATATTAAACATCTTTCATTCAATGATATGTCAAAAGCTGTTTGTTATCAGAGAAAGACCTCATGCATTGGGATTTCATTTGAGTTCATCCTTGGCACAGGATGCGTTTTGGCCACAGGAAGTCATAGCAAATCATTATGGGAGGTTGCCGCAGCGATAGTGATCAGCCTGGTCTATCAGACAGAACAGGAAGCTCAGAGTGCGGGACATCCCACATAGCCAGTTCTCCAGACAAGCTGCGAGTTTGCTCTACCAGCGTGGACTGATTTTCTGTGTTTGACTACAGAGAATCACTGCTGAAGGAATTATTAAAAGGAGGAAGGAGGCGTGAGATTAGGATATGTCACATTTATTGCCCACATGAACACCATGACTGTGTACGGGGCAAAAGCATGAACTGCCGTCCCATGGCTGCACAGAAAACACAGTTAGCGGTTGGCTGACTGGCTTGAAGTCATTAAAAATGTTTATATGGTGCATTATGAAATGGTAGTAATTTTATGAAATGAATGTAATTTGGTTCCCCTGTTTGTTTACTCAGGGTAAATGAGCGGTATCTTCAGGCCTCTCCCAATCTATTCATCTTTCTCAAATAATATATAATAAGTGCGGCCCAAATGTAATTTCTTTTCCCTCTACAAATTATATTATCAGCATAATGTCCATGAAAAGTTGAAAAATGAACATGATTTTCTTTACAAAATTCTAAAACGTCCTGTTTATCATTTTAATAAATGAATGAACAAACGAACAAATTAATGAATTGTGTTTTCAATGTGGCTTCAGACTTTGGGTCCCACTGTATATTTAACAATGTCATAAAGAATCTTTAATTCAAATTAACCTTTATTTATTTTGTTATGAAATAGTTGAATGAAAAAAAAGTTCTAAATTAAAGGTTCTAAAATCCAAAATTAAAACTTTTAAAAGTTCAAATCCATTAATCAATCAGATTTTCAGAATGTTTTCAGACTTTTGGGCCACACTGTATATAATATTTTGCAATGCCATAAATAACCTAAAATTTACAATAACCTTAAATTATTTTATTAAGTTGAATGAAAAAAGTAGAATTTTTTTTTCTAAAACGTTCTGCTTATTTCTGAGTTTAAATCAATCAATCAGATTTTCAGTATGGTTTTAGACTTTTGGGCCACACTGTATATAATATTTTACAATGTCATAAATAATTTTAAATTCACCAAAAAGCTTTAATTATTTTTTTAAACTTCTAAAACGTTCTACTTATTTATGAGTTTAAATCAATCAATTAAATTTTCAGTATCGTTTCACACTTTTGAGCCACATTGTATATTATATTTTACAATGTCACAAATAAACTCAAATTCACACACAAAAAACTTCTTTTTTTTTAATTCTAAATTAAAACTTCTAAAACTTTCTACTTATTTTTGAATTTAAATCAATAAATAAATCAATCAAATATTTTAATATTTTATTAAGTTAAAAATAGATTTTTTTTTCAAACTTAAAAAATGAATACTTTCTAAAATGTTCTACTTATTTATGAGTTTAACACACAGATTTAGACAGATTTGTGAACAATATTTGAGAGAAATAGGCCTTTTGTGTACATAGAAAAAGTCTTAGATCTTTGAGTTCAGCTTATGAAAAATGGGGGCAAAAAAGTGTTGCATTTATAGTTTTGTTCAGTATACATTCCATAAAACCTCTCTGAAAGGGTGGGAACATGCATATTGTGTTACAAATGCAACATCTCAAACTCAATTAAATATGTATTTAAAAAAAAAAAATGTGTTTAACCTACAATTACAAACATTTTATGATTTATTGGTATTTAAAGTTTATTTCAACGGTTGTAAAGTAGAGGGACACCACTTGCCACCACAAAAGAAAATATGATATTGTATTTCACAATATCATAAGCAGAGCTGGGTAGTAACTAATTACATGAAATCTGGATTACATAATCAGATTCCAAAAATGAAGCACTTGTAATTAGAGTGAGTTACTTTTTAAAATACTCGTAATCAGACTACAGTTACTTTTTTATGGATTACATGATTACATATTATTCACACTAAAATAGCCTACCATTTGTATACATTTAGAAGGTCTAGTTTTGTGGACATTCACACACAGACTATTCATTAGTCAGGTGGCGACACAGCATTTGACCATTGGATTTACAAAAATCCTTTCATGTTTATGAAGGGTTTCAACATAGCATCAACTACTGATTTTATTTGAATGATCACTGTAGGTTTTTAACTATGTAGTGTTATGTCTTTTTAAGGCTTTTGCCTTTCAAACAAATTAAAATGCATATATTCACAATATTTCTTATTTACAACTAAACCTTATTCTCCAAATAAACTTTAAGTATACTTTACTTAATAAATATTTCAATAATGATCATATTTGCATGTTCACAGTTTCTTTGAGATTGATTAATGGTCACATGGAATGCATAAATAAAAATATTTCATCTTTTTTAGTAAGTGTTTTATTTTATTTGTTATTCTAAAACAAAGACTATAGAAATACCCTTGTGTTAAATTTTTAATGATTTAATTGTTTGCTTTTCATTAAACTCACAAACCCCATGCAATTCCTTTACAAGCCCTGGTTTGGGAAACCTTGATGTAATATAATGTTTAATGCACATGTTGTAACTTACAATGAATGGAACATATTTTCTTACTCTTTGGACTTTTGACATCATTATGGTACAAGATAATCCTACTTAAATCAATGTGATAAACGAGTTGAGTCAAAAGTAATCCAAAAGTAATCTGATTATATTACCTAAATGTGTAACGGATTACGTTACTGACTACAATTTTTGTCATGTAATCAGGAATCAGTAACGGATTATAATTTGTAAGTAATCTACCCAGCTCTAGTAATCTTTAATTCATAACAACCTTTAATTCTTTTATTAGACTAATGTTAGCAAAATCACTGACTCAATTTGTTCGCAGTTGTTCATGTCGATAAGACTAATTGAAGCCCCTGTGTTCCTCCAGACAGACAGTAGATGGAATGTGTGATATGAGCAGTGACTCACTCTGAATCTCTCCTCCCAGGGCGTCTGCAGCAGCTGGATCATCTCCAGAGGGCTACCCAGCTCCGTGATGGCCGTCACCGTGTCCTTTATATCGTTGTTATCCTGGTAGCAGTAGCCGTACAGCTGCAGGACAGAGCGCAGAAACAAGAGCATCCGTCAGATAACAGCATTGTGCTGAATTTAGATAGAACTCAAATACAACCGGAGAAGCCAAGCTGGCTAAAGCATTTGTGTGATTTGAAATACCTGAATTTAAACTGTTCTGTAAATCAAAGGAATTAAGCGGGATTGTACCAGGTGTTATGGGAGCAGACAGACTTGTAATCAGGAAACGTTGCGCTGGCATGTGCTTGTTTGTTTTGTGGGGGAGCTCTATATGTTACGGCTGCCGCTATCAGGCTGTTTCCTTCGGCCTGCCATGACGGGCTCTTAGCGGCGCAGAATTTGGCTCTTTGCTTACAGAAACATTTTCCTAAGCTAATTCAAGCCAAAGAAGCTAGTTAAAATTAAACAGCATGAAATTTCATCTAAAAAGAAAACAACCTATGGCTGTGTGACCGGCTGAGCCATCACCAGCATCAAAGGAGAAACGCCGGCCAGTAATGTCGGGAGGTCGGACGGAGAAACCGGTCCATGTTACTGCGCAGCTAAATGGATGTTTCTGTTGTGTGAGTTAACAAGTTTTAACATTCATCGGTGTCGTAATCATAACTTTGAAAACTGGTTTCGGTAGACGCAAACGTCTATTCCTTAATTTAGTCACGTCATTCACACTTGCTAACAATGCATAACACCTCCAACTGATACACTGGCAGTGCTAAAATTGTCTGGTGACGACACACTTGATGTTATGTTGCCTAGTGAAGTCTATGTACACTGGGCTTTATTCCAGAAACACCAACAGTGGGAATTTCTGTTGTTTCTAAAAACATTCAGACTGAAGTGCTGCATTTAGTTCAATATGGTCATTTATAAATGTGTTTATGAATTATTTACACACACTGCAAAAATCATTTTCATTTTGTTGTGTAATAATAATAATATGAAATAAAATAGAATTAAGAGATATTTTTACCCTGACGTTTGGGATCAGTGAGTTTTTTATGCTCATCAAGGCTGCATTTACTTGAGCAAAAATACAGAAAAGCAGTAATTTTGTGAGATATTATTAGAGTTATAATAATGGTTTTCTATTGTAACATATTTAAAAATATGATATCAGGCAAAGCTGAATGTTCGACAGACATTACTCCAGTCTTCAGTGTCACATGATTATTCAGAAACATTCTAAAATGCTGATTTATTACTTTTATTATCAATATTGGAAACAGTTTTCTGGAACATGATTTTTTTCAGGATTCTTTGATTAATAAAAAGTGAAAAATAAAGAACAGCTTTTTTTCAAAATTGCAGTCTTTTTTTAAACAATATAAGTCTTTGCAATCACTTTTTATCAATTTAACACATCCTTGGCAAATAAAAGTTTTAGTTTCTTTAAAAAGAAAGAATAAAGATGTACTGACCACATTTTAAATGGCAGTTTACACTGATGCAAAAGATTTATATGCAGTTATTTTTAACTTTTTATTTATTAAAAAATCCTGAAAAAGTATCAGAGGTTTCAACAAAATATTAAGCAACACAACTGTTTTCAACATTGATAATAAGCATATTAGAGTGATTTCTGAAGGATCACATGACACTGAAGACTGGAGTAATGATGCTGAAAATTCAGCTTTGATCACAGGAATATATTACATTTTAAAATGTATTCACAAAGAAAACAGTTATTTTACATTGAAATAATATGGATCAAATAAATGCAGCCTTGATGAGCATAAGAAACCTCTTTACAAAAACATAAAACATCTTACTGATCTTAAACTTTTGAATATATATATATATATATATATATATATATATATATATATATATATATATATACACACTTTTATATTATATTCCTGAAATGTCTGTGATTTGTAAAAACATTCTAATCTAAAGGGCTGGATTCAATATGTTCAATATATCATTATTAAATATATAAATTTATGTAGAAATGTATTTAGAAAGGATTTGTTAGATTAATACTTTTAAAAAGGCAACAAAATGGCAATATGCCAGTGGAGTATTAAAAAAATAATAATAAACTAAAAACCTCTGTATCCTAAAATCAAAATTTTATTATGAGATACATTTATTTAACCCCTTAATTGTCACCCATCCCCTCAGTGGAAGTTTTACTTCACCATTTTAGGAATAAATCCTAATTTAATCATGACAAACTATATATGGTTGGAAAGGTTTAAGACACCTAAATAGATATTTTACCATTTTTTTTGTGTTACAAATTATGTAGGAAAAGTAATAGATTAATTTATGATAAGAGTGCACCTCAAAAATCTACTTCATAACAGGAGTTCTGACCTCTGACTTTTTCCCTTTATAGAAATTATATATCACTTGAAAACTTAACATCTCAAAATTCATCCTTTGAAAACCATTTTAAAATCAGACACTGATTTGTGATGGAAAATGTAAATCAAAACCATATTACAAAAAAAATAAAAAAAATAATAATAAGTTTAAATACTGCATTTTCACATCTATGTTCAAAAATGGGAGTGACAGTTAAAGGGTTAAGGATGTTTTTGCTAGGAAAAAAAAAATGTTTTTTTTCTTGGCAGTGAAAGTATTTGTTTTGCTTCTTTAATACACAATACTATTTATACATTTATTTCCTTGCATTTATACTTAACTGTACACAAATACCATCTGATATTTATTATATAGTTTTTGTATTGTTATTTCCTATTATCCTATTTTTATTCTTACTTTGTTACTTTCTGTTTGTGCTGTGGAAGCTTCTGTCACCAAAACAAATTCCTTCCTGCAATAAAGATCTTTCTGATTCTGATTCTTAATGTGGGCATCTCAGTCTCAGCTATAGATGTATATTGGTGGCAAAAACTTTGGAAAGCACTGGAAAACTATTGGAACCTGGCATTGCTGGCTCTTTAATCATCTAGTCTTGGCAGTAGATTTAACTGATGATCAGCAGAAGCTGCTGTACATTCAAATACACAATCAGTTTGGCCCGTAGTGTGCAACGTATAAATCAGCAATGCGATTTCTGACAGCTCCCGAGATACAATCTCATTTGGCCATCTCAGTCAATGTCAGCTTTAGGACAACATCTCTGGATCTTTATAACTGTCCCTGTGGGAGGAACTTGTACAAGTTTAGCCTGTGATATGAAGCAGGAACCGGAGCAATCTGATCTAAGATCTGTGTGCAGACAGGCTTGCAGAGCAAGTCTTTCCGAGAAAGCAAAAGCCCTATCTGAGATTAAACGCACTCTAATGACTATTATCAGCGTGATTCATCTAAAATGTGAGCGATTGTGTGTGTGTTTGTGTGTCGGGTTGTGCTGCAGACTCCACGGCTACTTGCTGGGAGTAAAACAGATCTGCACATGGAGGAACGCTGTTGTCTGTCTAGCCACACGGTGCCGTTTTGACTGACGCAAACTCAAAGGTCAACTCGCCTGTCCGGTTCATTTACAACAAAGACTTTGTATCTGTCCAGAGCTGCTTTGTACCAGATGCTAATGTCACCAAGAGCACCAGAAATATTTGTCTCATTTGAGTTAGTTTTTGATCTGAACGTTTTCATTCTGTTGCACGTACTAAGCACAGAGTTTGCTGACTGAATTCCAGATCTGGTTCATTTCTGTGCATGTAAGCAATATAAATGAGACGGGTGAAGTTAGTATTTATTTGTTTGTTTTGCAGTCAGTTTGATCCCTTGGAAGCTTTTTCTCATTTTTTTTTCTTAGGAAAGACTGAGCAAGCAGGAACATTAAGGGAGGAGTAAAGGAGAGTGGCCAACAGACTGTGTCCAAGTCTGATCCAAGAAATTAGCTACATCTTTCACAGACTTGATGTCCACTTGATGTCATACCATCTGATACTACGACTTTACCACTGCCCCACCACAATACTTTTTTAGAGTGGCCATCTCATGCTGAAGCGAAGCCATTAAAGCAGCAAGCTACAATAGATTTTTCCACAGGTAAGTGGTAAAGAGAATAAAATCACTGCAATGCCATATGGCTTATTGCTTTTTGAAAAAAGAAACGGTAACACTTTACAATGTGTCATTTGTAAACATTAATTAATGTATTAAGTAACATGAACAAACAATGAACAAAGCATTTATTACACTACTTATTCAGGTTTGGTAATGTTAGTTAATAAAAATAGTCATTCGTTGTGCATGTTAGTTCACAGTGCATTAACTAATGTTACAAACATTTGTGATTTTAATAATGCATTAGTAAATACTAAAATTAGCATTAACTAGATAATAAGTGCTGTAGAAGTATTGTTCATTTTTAGTTCATGTTAACTTATGAACCTTATGTAAAGTGTTAAAAAAAAAATGGCAATATGATAAAAGATGTAAAAGATATAATTATATAAAAAAGTACATTCATTAACATTGTGGTAAATTAATTAACTGTAGGTTGTTTAAATGTAGAAATTAATTTAAACAATAATTTTATGCCATCCAATCTGAATGTAGTGATTTTTGTTTCTGATTTATAAATATTTTGCTACTCTAATAATCATCCATAATTGTTCTAATCATTATTTAAATATTTTCTAAAATTAAATGCATAAATATATAATTTAGAAATTTTAAATAATGCATAAAAATCCTTTAAAAAAGTATATATATAAAACAAATATATATATACACTCGAGCATGAAAAGTGGTACAAGGAGGAATATTTTGTAAATAAAGTTCTTATATTCATAGTTTTGATTATACTTTGTTAAAGTATTAAAGTCTCAGTAAAACAGAAGTTGTGACTCTTTTGCATTGTACATCTGATTGAAATGGATATCGACAAAAGTGCTTCTGTCTATCAACTGTTGATTGGATGGAGGCACATCAGAATGAGAGATTGTAGTTGGTTTGTAAGAAAGATGCTAAATTTATGTGGACTAAATGTCCAGCATGCGATACTACAGAATCTATTGTGTCACTGAAAGAAAGAGTTATTATATTTTGTAAAGAATCAGGTGTTTAAAAATGAATCATGCATAATATGTTTACATTAAAGGACAACTTTACTCACCATGTCATCCAAGATGTTCATGTCTTTCTTACTTCAGTCGAAAAAGAAAGTAAGGTTTTTGAGGAAAAACATTCCAGGATTTTTCTCCATATAGTAGACTTTAATGGGGATCAACGGGTTAAAGGTCTAAATTGCCGTTTCAACACAGCTTCAAAAGGCTCCACATGATCATAGCCAAGCAATAAAGGTCTTATGTAGTAAAATTTATATACTTTTTAACCACAAATGCTCGTCTTGCGCTAGCTTGACCTCAAAGGCGTGACTTTTCCGTAAATGCGTGAAGATATGGATGGAAAAGCAACATTTTGATTTCTCGGCTGGGATTGTGTAGAGCCCAATGAAGTTGCAGTTTGAATCTTCAACCTGTTGGCTCCCATTAAAGTCCATTATATGGAGAAAAATCCTGGAATGTTTTCCTCAAAACCCTTAATTTCTTTGCGACTGAAGAAATAATCAGGAAATTTTCATTCTGGAAGTGAACTTCTTCTGTAATCACATTAACTTACATCTTCACCAGCTTTTGTGCTTCAAAAATTCCCCTCACTGGTGCCACGTGTGCTGATACACAGATGCTCAATGGCCTTCACAAAGCATTTCTGTTCAGTGCCATTAATATACTAACACGCATTCACTCGCAACCTTACCGCGATCGTTTAATGAGGACACCCTGGCAACAAATCAAAATGGCCACAGAGACGGTCATGTTTGCCTAGAGATGAAATAGTGGTGGGCAGTGAAAGCCAACGTCTATGGTCAATGAAGACAGGACTGTCCACAGGAACAAGAGCTACTCAGTAACTGGTCTTGACACTGACCGGACGACCCACGTGCTGAGTTATAGCTGGGATCGGATTCAAACGTGTGCGTGGAGGCATTCTAAGAGGGAAAGTGAACAAAAGTGAGTTCAGGGAATGAGCTTTACCACCTTGTTTTAATCAAAGTTTCTGAAGGCACGCCGCTGGAAAAAGTTCTGAGTCATTTTCCCTTGCCTCTAAAATTGATCAGTGTACATTAAACAGATTTGAGACTTATTAAGGTCCTAAAAGAGAAATGCGAAATTGTTAAATCTTGCTGCCAAAGTGCTCAAAGGCTTCAGAAGTTTTCACTCAAGTGCCTGGTTCTGTGCCTGGTGCGCTTCACGTGACTTAGCAGTTGTTAAGGCCGATGAGTTTGGCATCTTTCAAGGTTGAAATGACTAACACCTCTAATCTAAATTCCCGTAAACTAACACTATGACAGAAGCGCAATGAAATTTATTCATCTTGAACTGCTTGCACGATTTATTTATTTTCAGAATCCTCAATCTGTGAATCTGCCCTTTGAAACTCGCATGGATCTTTTTAGTAAAACGATCGCGGGACGGAAAGAGACAAGTTAATTTCCTCATCAACCTGCTCCTGCCTAGTAAAATAAACAGAGAGCAGTAGATGTGGAACAAGCAGGACAGAACACAGATTTTCCAACTAAATTCATCCCCATCTTCCACCCATTTCCTCCCACAATCCTCGTCTTCGGAACTCTTTCTCTGAAGCCTTTAACACAGCAATCCCACCCTCAGAAACTCCTGACCAGCACTCCTTTGAGTTTAATTCCTCAAACACACAATAAGATAAAGATGTTTGTCTAATCATTTTATTTTTGCTCAAAAGAAAAGTATTCCATTTCATTTTTGGATCAACTACCCCTTTAAATCCAGCTATCCAATTGTTGCCGACTGGAGCCCAGTTGCTTTCTCCTGAAACTAACTAAAAGGTTAAAGTATTAACCCGCGTTTAATTGCGTCTAGCACTAAAACTCTCCGTCTCACTCCCATCTTAAAAATGACCCTGGGGGCCTCTGTGTTTAGGACACCCAGCTTTCGCATTCACATGTTACATGCTCACATTAGCAGGTTACTGATTACCCTGCAGTGTGTGTGTGTGTATTTTGGGACTCGACTAAGAAATCTGAAGAGTTAACAGAATGACATGCTAATGTAAACATAATCCCAGTGCAAGACCACCCTAATCAGGCCCCCAAGCTGTGTTGCAGATTGCCCGACACACCATTTCAAATGCCTTTCCATATACAAACACTCAAGAGAACTTTTCACACATAAAATTAACATTTTGGCATCACTTCGACGCTTTCACATTGTTCCAACCCTATATTATTACTTTTACATGCATGAAACAGAAAACTAAAACAGACAGAATGTCTGAGCTGTTTTGTTAAGTATTTTTTTAGTAATTTTTACTGTCAAGCTCCAGAAAAGACAAAAAAAGCACTAGAAAATTAGTCCATATGACTCTATATTCTAAGTCATATGATAGCCTTGTAAAAGTAACACGCCAAAACCATTATTCACTGTACTGATACTTTTCCTCGTAGGAGTAAGGCTTCAGATAACTTACAGCCAATAGCGCTTGGCAGTGTAAAGCCAAACCCAAAGTATGCAAAAGCTTAGAAAGACATATGCACACTAGAAAGTGTCATCCTTGTCCAGTGTCTGTGCTATTTCTCTCCAGATGTTATAACTTATAAACAAACCCTGCATAGACAGCAACTACCATGTTCAAGGCCCAGAAAGGTTGGGGGTAATGCATTAATGCAAGCTAAGTAACGCAAGTTACGTAATCAGATTACTTTTTTCAAGTAACTAGTAAAGTAGCGCACTACTTTTTAATTTTTCAAATAAGTAACGGCAGTTACTTTGCTTTCCCATTTAAAAACTGACAAGTCTCCTGTCCCCATGTTGAGAGAGATCGAAAGTACCGAGGCATTGTGTGCGCTGTGTAAACATGATGTTACTGTAGTTCTAGACTAAATGTCAGCTTGCATTAATTCATCTCACTCACACACACACACACACACACACAAAAAAATCAGTATGCATCAAAATGAATAAAACAGTAAAATGCAAACCCAGAATATGATGCAATAATCCCATTTTATTAACTAATGTCTTTACTGCTGACCTTTGATAATCAAGTTCAACCATACTAATAAGCAAAAATGACTCTAGAAAATAAAATTTGTGACCCTGGACCACAAAACCAGTCTTAAGTGTCAATTTTTCAAAATTGAGATTTATACATCATCTGAAAGTTGAATAAATAAACTTTCCATTGATGCATGGTCTGTTATGATAGGACAATTGTTGGCTGAGATCCGACTATTTGAAAATCTGGATTCTGAGGGTGCAAAAAATTAAAATATTGAGAAAATCGCCAAAAATGTCCCAGAATGAAGTTCTTAGCAATGCATATTACTTATCAAAAATTAAGTTTTGATATATTTATGGTAGGAAATTTACAAAATATCTTAATGGAATATGATCTTTACTTAAAATCCTAATAATTTTTGGCATAAAAGAAAAATCTATCATTTTGACCCATACAATGTATTTTGGGTTATTGCTACAAATATACCCCAGCAACTTAAGACTGAAGAGTGTTGAACCTTCTTCTCCTTTGTTCTATTGTACAGACATATTTTTTTTTAATATATATTATTATTATTTCAGCCTGAGGCTTTTTACATTAAAAACAAACAAGCAAGACCTGCCCAAATTTAAAAAGTAACACGGAAGTAACTTAATGCATTACCTCCCATAAAAACTAAGTAACAGAATTAGTTACTTTTTTAGGGAGTAACACAATATTGTAATGCATTACCTTTAAAAGTAACTTAACCTAACACTGGTAGTAAGTACATTGTTAAAATAGTCCATGCAACATCAGTCCTTCAACCATAATATTATGAAGCTACGAGAATACTTTTTGTACACAAAGAAAACTAAAATAACGACTTTATTCAACAATTTCTTCTCTTACATCTAGAAGTCAGAACACCAGCTTCTGCGTCAGCAGAATTCGTTGTGGTACTCTCGTAAACACACAGCGAAGACTGACACAGAAATTGTTGAATAAAGTAATTCTTATTATTAGTCTTCTTTGCACACCAAAAGTATTCACGTAGCTTAATAACATTATATTTGAACCACTGATGTCACATGGACTATTTTAACGATGTCCTTGCTACCTTTCTGGGCCTTGAATATGTCAGTAATGTTGTTGTCTATGCAGGACCAGAAAGCTCTCAGGTTTCATCAAAAATATCTTAATTTGTGTTCCGAAGATGAACGACATGAGGCTGAGTAATTAATGACAAGAATTTTCATTTTAGGTGAACTATCCCCTTAAATCACCATCCACTTTTGTTGTATGGCAAAGCACAGCTGAAACATTCTGTCCAACATCTCTTTTTGACTTCTGACAGAGAAGTGGAAAAGTTTTTCTCTGGTGTCTTTAAAATTCATCCTGTTTATCAGTGCTGACATGGCAAAAGTCCTGCCTGACATGTACATGAATAAGCCCACTCTCCCTGTCCGCACAGATCCAGCACCACCACCACCAATCATGACTGTTTATATAACAGGTGTTGCCCTCGCTTGTAAGAGGAAGACGGGGATCTGCTTGACAGACATGTTAGTTAAAGACTTCAGATTCTGCCCAGGAAAGCCGAGGAGAGACGGCACTGCAGTGTGACCTCCACTCTTTCAGGCCAACGGCAGGCAGACCTGTGTAGATCCTTTCTGCGTGCACTCTGGGTGAACCCGGCCTGGTGCTAATCAGCCCGTCGTATCATATCTTCTCACCTCTGACCTCGCAACTTATAAAATAAGAGCCATTTATTTTTGTCTGATGTGGCGGCTGCCAAAGCAAATGAAAAGCAACACTTCTGGGCCTGATTGGTTAGGTGCGAGGGCGAAGAACCAAGCGAGATGCCGACTACACGGGTTGTTTATTAATACTTACGTGTGAGGAATATCTGTATATGTGTTTCATCATTACTGGTTTATAGAAAGAGGCATTATGGGAGTAATTCTGATGATTTATTAAAGTTTTAGGTACTAGAGCATAATCGCAGCCGACTGCCTCTTAGCAGCGGTAAATTTAAGTGAGACGTGGCACTTGACTAAAGAATGAAGCACGTATCGGAGCTGACGCCCATGTTCAAGTTAACGTTTAGACATGCTGATATTTATAAAAGACCTGAAATTAAATTTCAAAAAATCTTGTGTAACAACAACTAAAGGTTTTAAAACATCAACTGGCTTTTTGAACAATGTCACTATTATGAACGACTTAATCTGGTGTTATTATGTTGAGCTTATATTTAAAATGCAAAATAAACAGTACATAAATAATGAATGCTTTATGTTTTTTTTTCCTTAAATTAAGATAATTTCTTTCTTTGACAAATGTCTTAATTAGCATGTGTATATTTGCAGCAGTAGCCAAAAAATACACTGTATGGGTCAAAATTATACATTTTTCTTTTATGCCAAAAATCATTAGGATATTAAGTCAAGATCATGTTCTATGAAGATACTTTGTAAATTTCCTACCATAAATATATAAAAAAATTATATTTAATTAGTAATATGCATTGCTAGGAATTCATTTGGACAACTTTAAAGGCAATTTTCTTGCACCCTCAGATTCCTGATTTTCAAATAGTAATTATTTTCCTATTTTAACAAACAGTACATAAATGGAACACTTATTTATGATGTATAAATATCAATTTCAAAATATTGTCCCTTAAGATAGTTTTGTGGTCCAGGGTCACAATAAGAAAAAACTGTAAAAAAGATTACAAATTAAAAAATAAGCTTCATAAATAAGCTTAAATATAAATGTAGGCTTACAATAAAAAAACAATTTAATTTGGTTTCACACAATACTTAAAAAAATACATAAATATTATGTTATTCCCTAATGAATTTAACGGTAATTTATGACAGCTCAGCACTGCCATATATATCTATATAATGCTAAACTATCATTTCAAACCAAGAATACAGTCTGTTTTTTTGTGAATTTAGTCAGTTTTATGATTGAGTTGTTCATTTTAAGATACTAAAAATGACAAATTTAAACTTCAAAAGACTTGATGGCATTTCGTGGCAGCTGTCTGTGATCGCTTTAGAGCATTATGTCTTTGTGTAAGCAGTAAGCAGTAACGATGATGATGTTCTTTTGCCCATAAACTGCGTCTTTTGTGTGAGTTCATTAACTGGGGTCTTGCACCGTTGGTCTCCTGCTGTGAGCACACAGAATGAAATCAGGTCGGCGGCCCCAATCTACATACAGCTTCTGATAAAGCCTTCAATAACAGGACCTCGACGGTTACAGCTTTTGAAATTAAATAAACCATGCTTCTGTGGCCATATTAAATTGTGGGGGATGTCTTCCACTGCAGGCCAAAAAGATATCAAGCTTATGAGATAAATCAACAAAACTATGTTGGATATTACGAATAATGTGCACAACTAAATTCTAACATTTTAAACTGACTTTCACACTGATTGCCAGAAAATACATGGTTATTTTTAGATATATTTTATTTATTTATTTATTTATTTTATCAAAATCCACTTCATATTAGCTGCAATGTGTCCAAAGAAGCACTAAACCCTTAATTAGAAAGGCCTACCACATTTTTTATCCTCAAATATAGAAACATTCAATTTAGAAAACAGATTAAATTAATGCATTAAATCAATTAAATTAAATTCAGCTTTTAAGTAAGTCTGTAAGTATAATTTCATTACTTTTTTTGTAGACAAAGCCTGGCTGCAGTGCAGGACTGTCTGAAGACAGAGGCAGAAGATAAACGAGGGCTGTTAATTTCAGAGTCTCGTTCGCTTATGTTTACAAGAGCTGATTACGACTTCAACAACTACACAACCGCTCATGTCAAATAAATGACACACAAGGCAAAACAGAGCCGTTTCTGAGCGCCCTAAAATTGGGGACTAAATACGCGGACACTGAGCCAATTTCCATTTTTAGTCATTGTTGACTGGTTGATTACTAAAACTAATTAATAAAACACGCACACGTCGCGCTTGTGTTGTTTTTGATGCTACAGGCGTAAATATTCACACACTAATTAAAACCGCGAGTTTACATTAGAAGTACTTTATGCCTGCTGGGTTATCCTACTTGCTTTATACTCTTTTTTTATCTTTAGATATTACTTAAAATTGCTTTAATGAGCCCACTGATTGATAAAATTATAATATGCACGCAAGTGTTTATGTTACACGTAGGCTATTGCACTTCAGCAATAACTGATAAGGGTATAGCCTAGCCTATTTACAAGCAGTCCAACCTAATATAGTGTTAAATAAATGTTGTTTGTTAATGTAAATACACACTAAAAATTGAGTACACTAAAATGTAAAACTAGCTTTGGTTTTTAAGTAGTATAATCAAAGTAATGAGTTCATAGGCTGTTACACTGATTCAGCTACTTTGAAGTAAATTACTGGTGAAGAAAATGAGTTGAAAATTTGGTAGAACTGATACCAATGATTGTGACCATTTAAGTAAATGGAAAGAGTGTTATAATGACGAAAACGTTTAAGTGCGCAAAATTAAAGCGTGGTTTTAAACGACCTATTATGATCTAAATTTGCTTGCTATTAAAATACAGTAAATGTTATTACCTTGAGGATATTAGGGTGCTGCAGTCTCTCCATCAGCGTCATTTCCTTGACAATTTTGAAGGATGCGAGTTTATAACAGTCTGTAGACGACCCGTATTTCTTCACACAATTCTCCATATCGTGGCCCCCAAAATCCACCGATTTTAATGCGACGGAGAAGCTGCCGTTCAAATTCGCCTTATACACCGCCTTTGTGTATCCTGAGCCCAGATACTGGACATTGGTAACGTTATCAATACTGCTGCAGCCGAGCACCGACTCACGCGTAAACTCCCGGTGCGATTTTGTTGCTATGGCTACAGCTGGAGTCGTTTGTGACTGATCGTAATTAATTTTTTTCCCGATTCCTTTGTACGTTTCCCACTCGCTGCGTTGCTCCAGGTCCATGAGCCTCCTGCGCTCCAGCGGTCCGGTGCCGACCCAGTGCGCCCGTTTCTGACGGTACCGCAGAACCTCGTCTAGTCGCTCACGTATTTGCCGCTGGAGCTCCGGGAGTCGCCCGACTGTGGCCGTTTCGACGGGTGGCAGCTCGTCGACGCGAAGCCGGGCAGGAGCGTCCGCGTCGGGCTGCTGCTGCTGGTTCTCGTGGTGGTAGCGATGCACCCGCTCGCCGTGGTGCTCGAATCCCGGAATGAACAATAAATTCATCAGCGTGCCCATGAAGAACGAGAGGCAGAAGCCGGCCGCTACCACCATCTTTCTCCGCTTCATTTTGTTCCTTATTATTATTAGCAGAAAATAGATGTGTTCCCCCTTCCAGCCTCCGCCTACCCGCCTGGCAGCTGTAGGCAGTCTGGCCGTGCCGTAGTGTAGTATTGTGCAGCGCGGAGGGTTCAGGATCGCGAGGGAAGTCGATGATGCTGCGCTCACAAGGATGTGCCGTATGTTCACGTCTTCATCTTGCAGTTATGATTTAAGATCCACCCCATATAAGGCTGATCATGGTGACACTTGCGTGTGCGCCCAGTTAACGGGGGTCTCGGAGCGCGCAACAGCGCTGTGCCTCAGCGCGACTCGAACTAGACTGACGTCACTTTGACTGGCAGTCGACTCGGCCCCGCTGCTGTGGAAAAGCTGCGGTTCAGACTTAAAGGAATAGTTCACCCCCGAATAAAAGTTCTGTCATCATTTACTCACCCTCAAGTTGCTCCAAACCAGCATGACGTGCGTTCTTCTGTGAAACTGAGGTTTTGAAGACCGTTTTTGACATTGAACAGTGATTGACTTGATCAAGCCTCAAAAAGGAACACAAACATCATGTGTTAGGTTATTTCACATATTTGGACGCCATATTACAGCGTTATGTGAGGTGCAAACCAAAATTAAAACCCACCTGTGTTGTATTTCATAATGATTTTGACCATTTCAACCCTGCTTTTGTTGTATTTCATGATGATTTCGACCATTTTAGCGTCATATTTACCTACTCTTAATAATAATAAATCAAAATACAGTATAACTGTTATATAGTTGATACGGTAACATGTAAAGCCCTAAATACTGACCTGCAACACATTGCAACTTTTTTTCGAGAACAGTATACATTTGTCTATTTTTTTTTTCCTTTCTTCTTCTTACTTAAGGCATTTAGGTTACCACCTAAGTTTATGTAATATGTGTGACCCTGGACCCCAAAACCTTAAGTATGGGTCAAAATTATACATTTATTATTTTATTGCCAAAAATCATTAGGATATTAATTTTCGTAAATTTACTACCGTAAATATATGAATACTTAATATTTTATTAGCAATATGCATTGCTAAGACCTTAATTTGGACAACATTAAAGGTGATTTTCCCAATATATATTTATTTATTTTTGTTATTTATTTATTTATTTTTTTATTTTATTTTTTTTACGGTTTTTTTTTTTTTTTTGCTCCCTCAGATTCCAGTTTTTCAAATAGTTGTATCTCGGCCAAATATTGTCCTATTCTAACAAACCATACATCAATGGAAAGCTTATTTATCAGCTTTCAAATAATGTAGAAGTCTCAAATAATAAGAAAAAGACCTTTATGGCTGGTTTTGTGGTCTAGGGTCACATATTTATAGCTTTACAATTAAAACCTTTCGAAGTTTTCCTGTCTCTTTTACGTATAGGCCTAAACATCCACACGATACAGTTAGTTGCATGTCTATGTGTTTACCAAATGTTTTAAGCAAGCATTTAATTGTGTTTTTTCACCGCATTAGACTCGGCTCAGTTTGCAAGTCCCTCTGACTTTCGGAAAGAAAAATGTGTATAATTATGTCTCTAGGGTCGGAGAAGTAAAAGTTTAAATGAAAAACAGACACGGGCGGGCAAAAGGGGGAGAGAAATGATGGAAACATGGCACTTGTAAGCTTTGTTAAACTCGAGCGAGATAAGGCATTCCATGACTACCAAAATTAAGCCTGTTGTGTTTGTAGACTGCGAGTAAATAAACAGCAAAATCAATCAACAACCTCGTAAGTGCACCGAAAGTTCAGCACGAAGTCATAAACTACAGCGGTTTCGGATAAGAGCCGTCTTTATGATACATTGCAATTATAATTATTGTGCAATTATATATTATTTTTTTCCGCGTAGCGAAAGAGCTTGTGAAAACTGCTAGCCAGGAATAGCACAGGGCCGAATGCCAAGGACACACACGCCTATCCATCAAGCACGCATTACCATGCTGTTAGCAACTAATTAACAAATACAATCAACCTGGAAACTGGAGCAATAAGAGCAGATCAGCAGGAGCCCCGCTTCAGGGGCGCTTTTAATGTTGCCATG
This sequence comes from Cirrhinus molitorella, assembly GCA_033026305.1. Classification (NCBI taxonomy): domain Eukaryota; kingdom Metazoa; phylum Chordata; class Actinopteri; order Cypriniformes; family Cyprinidae; genus Cirrhinus; species Cirrhinus molitorella. The sequence continues at coordinate 14,913,819 of CM065126.1, read as the reverse complement.
CGTCCACTTTTATTTATAGCACTAATTAAGCTAATGTAATTAAGTGATGTTAGTTTAAATCGAATGTGAAAAATTTGACTGGAGAAAAATGCTGTCTTGCGATATGTGTCGTGCATTCGTGACAAAACCGGTATAAACTTAGGCCTTGCACTGTAACAGAAACTTTAACACAAAATAATATGGTTTATCAGTACATAACCTAATAATAAAATCATATGTTAGCAATGCTGACTCATTGTAGACGGTGAGTTTTGTGGAGAGAGACACTTAGCTCCATCTTATGGACGTTACAAAAATTATATTAATATTAATGAACATTTATGAATGGAAAAATCATAACTGCAACGCTTTATTTGGTGCAACCTAATAATTAAATCATATGTTAGCAATGCTGACAACTGTCCACTCATCATTGTATACGGTGCATATCGTGGAAAAAGACACTTAGCTCCATCTCATGGACATTAAAATAATAATATTAATACTAATGAACATTTATGAATGGAAATAGCCATAACTACAACGCTTTATTTGGCTTTGAACGCTTTATATTAACTAATAGGTGAGCAACGTTTCTTGTAGGGTTGACTACGTGACCAGGACAACGTAAGATAGCCTATTAGTCAACATTCAGAGAAAATAAAGGCAAAGCATTTTAGATGTAGCCTACTGCACTGAATAAGTGTTTATCAGTAATCAAATTCTCATATTTACGTTTTTACAGTAAGCACATCCAATATACACTTCTCTCATAGTACATGTCAGAAAAGTCACACTTAAATAATCCTGTTTAGACAATGTTAGTTTTGCTAATGAATGGTATGCATGACATTTGAACTCATGCAGAGACACACACAATGTTATCTGCCTGCATGATAATAGCTCATTAATATCAGTAGAGGTGGTCGCGTCATTATCACCCCCACGAAAACACAATAAATGTAGCCTATTTGCATTAGTAAAATATTTTTTTCCTAAGAGAATGGACTGAAGCAGAACATCTTCATTTCTTTCTTTTCATTTGATAAACTTCAACAAATACTGTAATAAATATCTGAAGCAAATTTAGGCTACAGATGCCAGGGGCAAATTAACCAATTGCTGACATTAAAATTAATGCCGTGTAGAACAGTATATGTCTAAACCTCTAGTTGAACAGAATACAATTTAAAAAGACGTTACATGAGCAAAAATGGCATTTTGGTCAACGTTGTAGATGTTGCTTTAATATTTGAGACAGTTAACAATTAGCATTGCTAACCCTTGGGCGGTCCGCTCGGCGGGTGGAGACGAATTAATCCGCCTTGAGAAAAGTTCATTTTCCTGGGGGTTTTCCCTAGACAATAGGGCAAACATTGTGCTCCCAAAACCCACTGTGTTTTTAAACGCACGTTTGCATATAAATTCATTTCGAGTGACTGCAGGCACGGAGTGTTTCGCTTTGACTGACGTTTTTGTGATTGAGTGGATTATTAGGGAGTTTATCCGACCGTTTCCATTGACATCAGTTTTACACCACCTTTAGTAAAGCATGTGGAGGTGTGGAGCATCTGTGTTTGCAAGTATAATGCGAGTGAGAGAGACATGTGTCAATCAAGCATCAATCACAATGTCTACATTTGTCGTCCCTAATGCAACTCTGCCTTCTCTATTCTGTTGTATTCAGAGCTCACACAGATGACGTTTTTTGAGCACTTAGTGCATTTTAATTTCATTATCTTTAATGTGATTTACCGGGATGTATCTACACTTGTCATTTTTGTGACGTATACAGCATGTACACTGCTGGATTTTAACAAATAAACATGTGGAGTCGAGCTCATTCTTCAATCATACTTTGTTTATAATGAAATATGCTGAGCAGTAATATCTGAAGTGCGTCTTGTGAATATCCAGAGCGCATGCCTGGCTTTCCTCAGCATGAACTTTCATTTATGTTTATAGAAAACGGTCATGCATACAGTTTTCATTTTTTTTCCCCACTCAGGGCTGAGGGGGAAAAAAAGTGATGACCAAAATTTTTACGATTCAAAGCTGTTGAAACCACAGCGACTTAGGGTCAATTTGCGTGGTGTACATTTGTTTTGTTTGGATTTTGTACTTTATAGCTAATGTCAGCACTGTCATTGATGCAGAGAAATGAAGAGCGAGAGAAAAAAAGAAGTAGCCTAAGTGAGCATTTAGCGTACAGAAAGCACCGAAACTGCGAACTAATTCCCATCTTCAGGTTAATACAGGTTTGACAGCTTATCAGTTTAAGTTTCATCTCTTCATCTCTTGCAGCCTTCAAACGTATGTTTTCATCATGTGATCAATGTCACGGAAAAGGAAAATCAACCCACAGCATTAACCAAAAGCAGAGTTTTTACATTACCTGAATAAGAAAATACTATTACCATAGACGTTAACCTAGGGTAAGTTTAGGTAAAGTGGTATATCTATACATTTTGAAATAATTAAGATGTTCTTTTTGAATGTTTTTGAAAGAAGGCTCTTGTTTACACTGCATTTATAAAATTGTGAAATATTATTACAGTTTAAAAGACCTGGTTTCTATTTGAATACATTTTAAAATGTAATGTATTCCTCATGCAAAGCTGAATTTTCAGCATCATTACTCCAGTCTTCTTCAGTGTCATTCTAATTCATTCTAATATGCTGATTTGCTGCTCAAAACACCTTTCTTTCTTTCTTTCTTTCTTTTCTCCAAACTTTTGAAAGTGTATCATAGTTTCCACAGAAATATGAAGCAGCACAACTGTTTTCCACATTGATAATAATAAGAAATGTATCTTGAGGAGAAAATCTGAATATTATAATGATTCTGAAGGATCATGTGACACTGAAGACTGGAGTAATGATGCTGAAAATTCAGCTTTGTATTGCAGGAATAAATTACTTTCCAATACAATATATTATACTTAGTAATATTTTACTTAGATGTGTTATGGATGCTTTTGTATACTTTTTCCCAACCTGGATAATTATTCTGCTTTCTCCCGGGGTGATTTGAGAGACATGAGATTTATGAAACTTCAAAAGTATTATGATTTTTGTGTTTTTGTGTCATATATGGCAGCACTTTAAATGGTGAGCTCACCTCATAGACCTGCATGTGACTTATGAACATAGTCAGTCAATTATATTTCTATTCAGACCACATCGGTTAATAATAAAGCAGCTTTGTGACATACGCTCTAAACTATTAGGTCTTCTATTGATGCATATTTTAGCAATCATATTTCAGCAAAAACAGTTGAAGTGGATTTTGTTGATCTCAACATTGGCTATGCCCAAGTAAGAAAGAGCGAGAAGGAGCCCCTCTGTAAGCCTGTCTTTAAGGCTAAATTCAGATGTTTTCAATCAGGATTGTCTAATAAAGAGGTTAGCTCAGGTCATTGTATCAACACACGGTATTGCTTCACTCTGGCAGTGAGGCAGAAAATTGGATGATGCTCCCTCTCTGCTACAGTTAATCGGGCATCATCCGACCAGTCCCTGCGGTTTTACAGTCGCATTCTGGGATAGAGCCACAATCTCTGAGGATCTTGTGCAATTTTTCGTTTTCTCTTCCTGTAAGAGGCAGAAAAATGCATTATAGGCCTGCTACTGATTTTATATAAGAAAAACGACAAAAATACAACAAAACACGTACTGTACAAGAAAACTGATCACAGTTCAGTTGAACTGTTTGGTGTGCAAACCTTTAGAGTAAAACTACTACATCCTTTCTTGCCTTTGTAATGATCTATTACAACAGACTGCTTTAATGAGCCACAGTCTTTAAATTAGGTTCACAGTAAGTTCATCGTTCTTTGGAGATTGTAAAAAAAACACACACACTGCCCTCCAAAAGTTTGGAAACACCCCTGTGAAAAAAAAAAGGCAAAGTGTGGTTTTGGACGATATCAGCATAAATCCTTCTCATTTTTTGGTGCAAATACATTAAAGTAACGACATTATCATTGAAGACCATCATGTCTGTCATGGAAAGGCCTCCTCAATCACCCGACTTCAACCCAATTGAGCTGCTATGGGAGGAACTGGACCGTGATGTTCGTAAGAAGCGTCCAACCAGTGTGAATCATCTTTGGGCAATCCTTCAGGAGGCTTGGAGTAATATATCAAGTGAATGTTTGAATAAACTGACAGCTCAGATGCCCAGATTATGCAGAGCTGTAATAGCTGCTAATGGTGGATATTTTGATGAATCGAAAAAAAAAAAAATTCTATGTATAAACTGTTTATGTAATAAAATATGTGTTCATAGTTTGTGTTGTCCCTTATCAGTGCATAATTAAAAAGGGATTCATATCAACCTTGTCCAAAACCCCACTTTTCTAGGGTTTCCAAACTTTTGGAGGGCAGTGTATTTGAGAATATTCTATTTTCAATTATTTATTCTCGTAATTTAAACTTTATTCTCATAATTTCGACATTTTTCTCGAAACCTTTTGACTTTATTCTTAAAATATTTAGACTTTTTTTTAACAGTTCGACTAATCTCGTAATTTTGCCTTTATTCTCGAAATGTTTCAACATTATTTTGGAAACGTTTTGACTTTATTCTTGAAACATTTCAAGAATAAAGTTGAAATATTTTGATACTTTATTTTTGAAACATTTTGACTTTATTCTCCTGTAATTGCAACTTTATTCTTAAAATAGTACGACTTTAATCTCGTAATTTTATATATATATATATATATATATATATATATATATTTACAGTGACACTAAAATGTAGTTGTAATATATATATATATATATATATATATATACCCATTTGCTGCTTTAGAAAACTAAAAAGAAGACAAAAAAAGAGTAAAAAATTGCTTAAAAGGAAATTAAGTTAAATTTTAAATTAAATTTTTAGGACTACTGAGATTTATTTAGAATATTTATTTGTATTGAGTTAATCTATTTGTAATTAAAGGACTTTAATAAAATAATAAATATTTTTGCTGTCAAGAACCAGGTTTTTTTTTCATAAAAGAAGACAAAATATATACACTACCGTTCAAAAGTTTGGGGTCAGTAAATGTTTATTCATTCTTTTTTTTTTTTTAAAGAAATGAATAAATTGTTACATTAATAAAAAGTGACATAATAGATTTACATTGCTAGAAAATATTTATAGTTTGAATAAATGTTGTTCTTGAAAGAAAAAAATACAGGTTAAAAAAAAAAAACATTGGCAGCACAACTGTTTCCAAAACTGATAATTCTACTAATAATTCAGAATATCAGAATGATTTCTGAGAGATCATGTGACACTTAAGCCTGGGAAACTGAGTAACAGCTGATGAAAAATCAGCATTGCATCACAGGAATAAATTATATTTTAAAGTATATGAAAATAAAAACCATTATTTTCTATTGTAATAACATTTAGTAATATTAGTTTATTTTCTGTATTTTTGATAAAATAAATGCAGCCTTGACTTCATTAAAAAAAAAAATTGCAAGTCTTACTGACCCCAAACTTTTGAACGGTAGTGTATATTGTTTCAAAGTCTATTTTTAGGACCATTAAGATAATTCACATATCAAAATTAACAGATTTTAACAAATTATTAGAACTTTTTAGTCTATTAAGAACTTGTCTAGGCTTAACTTCTGACAAAAGAACAAAGAAAAAAAAAAAATATTTATTTAAAATAAAGGTTTAGGACCATTATGGTTTGTAATTGGAAGATGTATTTATCTGCCTATAATAAAATAATAATAAAATAATTTAAAAAATTATTACAGCAGTTTTTGGCTGTCAAGAACCTGTTACAGGTTATACTTCTGGAAAAAAAAAAAAGAAAAAAAAAACAATAATTTAAAAAGTAAATAAAGCCCATTTTTATGACCATTAAAACCATTTTTAAATTGCGCCATTATTCTCATTGCAATAATGTGAAAAAAAAATGTAGGAAAAAAAAAATATATTTTATTATATAAAATAAATACAAATAAAAAAAAGGGTTACTATAGTTAAACCACTGTAAGTTAAAAACCTCAACCATATTTTAATTATGGTATGTACACAAATAGTAATCAATACTCAAAAAAAAATAAAAAATAAATAAATAAATCAGCAACATATACTACACTTTTACTAAGCATTGTTGGGTCTGTGCTTGCAGTTCTGACTTTTTTCTCAGAATTTTAAATTTATATATTGCAATTGTGACTTTTTTTCTGAATTGAACTTTGTAACTCGCAATTGGCAGTTTATATCACAATTCTGGAAAAAAGTCAGAATTGCGAGAAAAAAAGTCAGAATTAGGAGATATAAACACAACTGCAAAAACAAAAGTCAGAAAAAGTCAAGAAAAAGTCTTTATATTGTGCAATTCTGAAAAAAGCCAGAACTGCAAATTTATATCTCAGTTTTGACTTAATTTCGCAGCTCTGAGGGGAAAAAAAGTCTGAGTTGTGAAATAAAAACTTGCAATTGTGAAAAAAAAAAAAAAAAAAAAAACTCAGAATTTCTTTTAAACTCAATTCTGAGAAATAAAGTCAGAAATGTTAGATTTAACTCACAATTCTGACTTTTTTTCTCATTTATGAATTTATGTGTTGCAGTTGTGACTTTTTGACCAGAATTAGTCTTTGTAACTCACAATTGCAAGTTCATATCTCACAATTCTAAGAAAAAAGTCAGAAGTGCAAGAAAAATGTCACAAAAAATTGTGAGATAAAAACTGATAATTGCGAGAAAAAAAAAAAAGTCAAGAAAAAGTCTTTAAATTACACAGTTCTGAAAAAAGGCAGAATTGTGAGTTTATAGTTTGCAGTTTTGACTTCATTTCTCAGAATAGCGAGTATATCTCGCATTTCTGACTTTAGAACTCGTAATTGCAAGTTTAAATCTCACAATTCTGAGGAAAAAAGTCTGAATTGTATGCCGCAGTTACCTTTTCTTTTGGAAACGGGCTTTCATAAATGTCACTTCTGCATCAATTCAGTGCATCCTTGCTGAATAAAAGTTTTTGTTAAAATAAAAAAATAAAAGGATATTCTCACTGCAAATGTAAAGTATGGCATCTCCAGAAAGCGTTTAGGTCACTGTCAAACATCTGGCCTGCTGAAACTCTATCATTCCCTTCGGTCAACAAAGAAGCCTGGACGCTTTAAACCGCACACAGCCATCTGGCCTGGCCACTGACAGACCGCCATGTAGCCACTTTAGATGGCAGGATTATTGGGCTGTGACCGCCACGGCAGGATGCTCAGGGGACTGGGGGGTCTGTGTCCCGCCGCACTGGGAACTTGATCGGTGGGGGGATGACTGCAAAGAGCGCCGGCCTGCAGCGGCAGAATGGGCGCCTGGGGAGCAAACGCTCACAATGGGGCCTCTCAGCACCCAGACAGCAACACACACAGAATGAGGAGCACAGAGAGGGGGAGCAGGATGGAGGAAAAGGAGTATTGTTGTCAGCGCACAGATGTCCGGGTTGAAGGTATGGAGTCTGTATACGGGGCCCAGCGAGCGCACCTGTAGGTCATCACACGGGTTAGAAGAGTGAAAAACTGATAGAATGAGAGAGAGTCGGTGGTTTCTCATGGGATCTGTCTATTTGCGAGGGGAACAGACATTTACTGAGGCCTGACAGAAAGCACATTCTGCTCATTTGTGTGTGTGGAAGTCATACTTAACAATGAGACTCTGTACAGGTGTGTTGACTGAAGACACAGTGGAAACATTTGGCATTTTGGTATAACAAAACTCTCGTTATTAATGGTTTTAGAGATTTTTATGATCAAGGAGGTTTCCAGAGTTGGGTAAGCTACTTTGAAACTGTACCAAGAGAAAACTTTTTTGAAAATGGAAAGTTTCTTCTCAAATTTCTTAGGAGAAATAAAAAAAATATATGCAGTAAAAAAAAAAAAAAAAAACACAGTAAGAGTATATAAACATGAACAAATGTGAATAGCAATGGATGAGTAATTATTTTAACAAATTATAAAAACACCCTAATTATTCTTTGAAATGATATGTACTCTGAAAAGAGCTTTACAAATATAACTTGACTAAACTAACTTATATAAAAGGAATTAAATTCATAAACAACAGTTTGGGTAGAACATAAACAAAAGATTGGGTAATTTGGGGATCTTGTTTAGGAAATAAAATCAAACTTTTTTAATTGAATTGGTGCAAAAGTGACATTTTTGGAAGCCTGTTTCCGCCATAGAATAAATAAATACAACAAAAAGGTAACTGCTGCTTTTTATCTCACAATTCTTGTTTCTCAGAATTGTGAGATTTAGACTCGCAATTATAAAGGCAGAAATGCAAGATATAAACTCGCTATCCTGAGATATTAAATTAAAACTGTGAGATATAAACTCGCAATTCTGAATTCTTTCAGAATTCCATCATATAAAGACCTTTTCTTGACTTTTTTCTCAGAATTGGGAGATTTAAACTCCCAAGTTCATGAAGTCAGAATTGCGAGCTATAACTCGCTGAGAATTGTGAGTTTTTTTCTTGCAACTGCAAGTTTATATATTCTGACTTATATCTCAGAATTGTGAGACTTAAACTCGCAATTCTGAAAAATTAAGTAAAAACTGTAAGATATAAACAATTCTGCCTTTTTTAGAATTGTGTGATATAAAGACTTTTTCTGACTTTTTTTTCTTGCAATTACAAGTTTATATATCGCAATTCTGACTTTTTTCTCCGAATTATGAGATTTAAACTCACAATTGCAAGTTATAAAGTCAGAATTGCGAGATTCAGAAAAATGAAGTCAAAACTGTGATATATAAACCTGCAATTCTGCCTTTGTTTTAGAATTGCATGATATGAAGACTTTTTCTTTACTTTTTTAGACTTTTTTAACAATTGCAAATTTATATCTCACAATTCTGACTTTTTTTCTCAGAATTGTAAGATACAAAGTTCAATTCCAAAAAAAAATCAGAACTGCAATATATGAACTTGCAAAAGTTTATATCTCACATTTCTGACTTTTTTTTTCTCCGAATTGGGAGATTTAAATTCGCAATTGTGAATTATGAAGTCAGAATTGCGAGATATAACTCGCTATTCTGAGAATTGTGAGTTTTTTTCTTGCAATTGCAAATTTAGATATCACAATTCTGACTTTTTTTTCTCAGAACTGGGAGATTTAAACTCACTATTTCAAGTTATAAAGTCAGAATTGAGAGATATCAACTTGCTATTCTGAGAAATTAGAACAAAACTGTGAGATATAAACACACTTATGCCTTTTTTTCTGACTTTTTTTTTGAGTTTATACCTCACAGTTCTGACTTTTTTCTTGCAATTCAAAATTTTTCTCAGAATTGTGATATAAAATTTTGCAATTCTGAAAAACGTCACAACTGTGATAAACTTGCAATTCTTTAGTCAAAATGATTTATATCACGCAATACTGACTGTAAACCTAGCAACTGCAGGCAACTGAGAAAAAAGGTCATAACTGCGAGAAACGGGCTTCCATATGACATTGTTATTTTAAAAAAAAATTAAAAAATTCAAATACAGTAAATGCTCTTTTGCAGTTTCTATTCACCATTTTCACAAAGTATTAAGCAGTAAAAATGTATTCAACATTGATAATAAGATGAAATGCCTCTTGAGCTGCAAATAAACATATTAGAATGATTTCTGAAGGATCATGTGACACTGAAGATTAGAGTAATGATGCTGAAAATTCAGCTTTGCATCACAGGAATAAAATACATTTGTGACCCTGGACCACAAAACCAGTCATAAGGGTAGTTTTTTATTATTATTTTTTTTTATTTAGATGATTATACATCATATGAAAGCTGAATAAATAAGTTTGTTAGGATAGAACATTTTTGGCTGAGAAGATACAACTATTTTAAAATCTGGAATCTGAGGGTGCAAAAAAAAAATCTAAATATTGAGAAAATCATCTTTAAAATTGTCCAAATGAAGTTCTTAGCAATGCATATTACTAATCAAAAATTAGGTTTTGATATATTTACGGTGGAAAATGCACAAAATAAGTTCATGGAACATGATCTTTACTTAATATCCTAATGATTTTTGGCATAAAACAAAAATGTATCATTTCGACCCATACAATGTATTGTTAGCTATTGCTACAAATATACCGTGCTGCTTAAGACTGGTTTTGTGGTCCAGGGTCACATTTTATACTATATTAAAATAGAAAACACTTATTTTAATAATATTTCACAATTTTAGTTTTTACTTTATTTTTGATCAACTACATGAGACTTTGGTGAGCATAAAAAGCATTCAAAAATCTTTACATTTTTAAACTTTTAAACGATAGTGCAAGTTTGACAAAAGTGTGTGCCAAATGCATAAATATAATGATGTATCTAGCTTGAAATTTCTTCTAGTAACAAAGAACTGATGCATATGACCCAAGCATGTTAATACCATCTTAGACAAAAATTTTCTGCAATATTCTTTGTTGAAGCAGTCAAGTCCTGCTAAATGAAAGAGATCAGGCCTCGCTAAGCTGAATCTGTATCTGATGCTACAATCTGCTCTCTCAACATCTGGCTACAACATGCAGTACAGATGAGACTAAATTAATATACTGTCATAGTCCTCTACCCACCCCCTCAGATCCATCACGGCCAGCGCTAAGCCATGCTAAGCACAGAGCGATCATCCTGCCCTGGCCTCTACACACGGCTGGTGCCAGAGCTAAGCTCAGTTTACTCTACGGGCTGCTCGCTCCCTCGCTCACGTTTTTTCTAAGTGCATGTGATGAGGGTTCCCTGCTGCGGGGCTCCGCTGCCATATCGGAAGGCGCCACAAACTGCGGTGTCCAAGATGCACAGACAGCGCTTATGACACACATGGGTACACTAACATAAACACATGCAAAGACAGATTATCAGAATCCACACATGCACCATTATGTCCACAAACACACACTCCAGTTAGGGCCAGGGGTCCCCAAACTTTTGTCTGCCCTTAGATCCCTCCTTATTCTTACCCCCTGAGAATATTTTAATATTTAACAACATATTTGTATGTTAATGGTTCTTTGGCATTGGTTAATGGTCACATGGCATGCAAGAATTTATAAATACACTATCATCAGTCAAAAGTTTTTGAACAGTAATACTTGTTTTTTTATTTTTTAAACAAGTCACTTCTTTAAGCCTGCATTTATTAAATACAGGAAAAACAGTAACATTTTTAAAATATTTTAAACTGTTTTCTATTTGAATGTTTTAAAATGTCATTTATTCCTGTGATTTCAAAGCTGAATTTTTAGCATTATCACTCTAGTCATATTATCTTTTAGAAACCTTCTAATATTCTGATTTGCTGCTCAAAATAAAATCAATATTATTGTTGAAAACAGCTGAGTAGATTGATAAAAACATTGATAAAAACATTTATTTTTAATCCAGGATCAATAAAGATTTGTACATTGCTTATCTGGATAATAAATGAATCAAAACAGTACAAAACAATGTGTAGAGTAGCGAAATAACTTTTTTTTTTTCATTTAATTCAATATGGCTGACAGGGACATTCATGGAAAATGACAAATGAGATATCGATGACAGAATCGGCAAAACAACATCATTTGGACAACGCTTTTAAAAGTTATATGTGCATTTGGTATCTCATGACCCATAGGTAGCGTTGTTGCCAACTTTGGCATGGATCCTCAGAACATAGTGTTGATGAAGTGTACCAAGTTTTGTGTCGATTGAACAAAGTTTGGCCGAGATACAGCCTCTGAACCAATTTCGGGACGACTTCGGTTAAGTTCATAAGCATCATAACTTTTTTTTCTATGCGGCTCGGTCCAAAGATAATCTCTGCAAGGTTTCTGAAAAATTTGACAAAATTTCAAGGAAAATTTTAATTTTATTTATAAAATATTTAATGTGATCAGCATGAGGTGAGTAATCAGGTGTACTATGTTTATTTTTTCTAGAATTAGCGGTTCAAGAGTTATTACCATTTCAAAGTTGAACTAGTGGTGACGCTACAGAGTTGGTCCTAGAGACCCCAAAGTTGGCCAGATAACTATTCATGGCCATCACCACAAGTGTGCCAAATTGCATAATTTTCCTATGTTACCTTCATAGGGTTGCCATAGACTCCCATTGGGGAAGAAGAAGAAAACATACAGCCCTTAAGGCTTGGCCCCTAATAAAAATGTTTCTTGAACAGCAAATCAGCATATTAGAATGATTTTAAAATATATTCAAATAGAAAACAGTTATTTTTAACAGAAAATATATTTAAAAATTTTACTGTTTTTGCTATACTTTGGATCAAATAAATGCAAGTTTTTTTTTGTGCAGAAGGGACTTAAATATAACAAAAAATATTACAAATCTTACTGTTAAAAAACTTCAGACTGCTGGTGTAGATGTGTTATGTGTGTACAAGTTCTTGATAGCCCAAAAAGTTGTAATAATTTGTTAAAATCTGTTTTAACATACGAATGAGAAATCATAATGGTCCTAAAAATATACTCACAACTCTCTTAAAATTCCTGCATGAACTCCCTTTGGAAACCCTCATTTAGGCTATATTTAGGCTGTATTCAGCTATTTCCCATTTACTCTACTTCACCAAGAGCTAAAGTTTGCCAAAGAAGCTGATATTAAATAAAGACCAATGGAATAGCATGAGTGTGAGTAAATTATGTCAGAATTTTGATTTTTAGATGAACTGTCCCTTTCTGATCTGTATAATAAGAGGATGTCAGTGGACGCTGATTCCCTGATAGTTGCTATGGTGGACACATGAAGGTGGCGTGTGTCCAGCCATTGGACGTAGATGGATGTGACACAGCTGGGGAGGGGAGGGTGAAGACACGCTTTAGAATAGGAGGATTAGTGGCTCTGTTAGACTCTGTGCGGGGCTCAATTACAGTGTCCCCTGCATCCAATACCCAGAGGGGTGAAATTACATGCTCTGACAGGGTACAGTGCCTCAATGCCGGGGCTGAGCTGTGATGGATAACCACTGACCCAGACAGGGGTCACGTCTGTCAGAAGAAAACTTCGGTAGCACTGGGTTCAATACATGTTACTATACATATCATTACATGTGTTTAACTGTCATTATATATACAGACACACAGAGTATGTTTACATGCACTCTGTTTTCTGATTAAGGTCCATCTTTTGAACAGACATGCACATTTTCCTCTATACTTTAGTGACTGAAAATTCTGATTAACACAGGAGTGTGCCAATCAGTGTATTCAGATTTCTGAAAAACAGAATATTGGTTTAACCAGGTTATACCCATCAACACCTTTTAATGATCCATGCATAATTTGGCCATATTTCGATTTTGAAACCTGTTTATGCCCTGATCTAAGCCAATATGAAGAACAATTTTTCCAATGTATAACTTCATAATATCTATGGTCAGTCAGTTAATATGCAACTATTACAGAAGGTTCAAATGCCCACTGATGCTTCAGTTCTTTTTGAATTTGAAGATCAGGGTAAATTGAACTTATTTTGTCTTCTGGGAAACATCTACGTATCTTCTTCTGCAGGGCAGTACTAAATGAAATATATATATATATATATATATATATATATATATATGTATGTATTTAGGCAAAGAATGTACACATTGTCATTCTGTTCAAAAGTTTACACCCCTGGCTCTTAATGCATTGTTTTTCCTTCTGGAGCATCAGTGAGTGTTTGAACCCTCTGTAATAGTTGCATATGAGTCCCTCAGTTGTCCTCAGTGTGAAAAGATGGATCTCAAAATCATACAGTCATTGTTGAAAAGGTTTCAAATACACAAAAAATGAAAAACCAAAAAATTTTTGAGACCTGAAAGATTATTCTGAAGAACAGCAACAGTTCAACTGTTCAGGACAAACAAAAGACTCAAGAACAACTATAACTAAAAAAAAAAAAAAAAAAAAATGTGGATAATTCAGATAATAACACCGTATCAAAAACTCAACTATTATTTTCTCTTGTGGACTACATGTAAACATATGTGAAATATCTTGTTCCAGGCAGTACTAAATAAAAAATAGCATGCACTTTGGTATGATCCCTCATGTTTTGGTAAAATAACATTTTACAGATTCCTCGAGGTACATGTAAACTTTTGACCTCAACTATAAATGAAGATTAATTTCACAGGAAAAGAGTACTGTTTTATGTTGTACAACATGTTACATTTGCATTTATTGTTATTATTATTTATGTAGGTGGTGTTGCATTAGGGAACTATAATAATAAAACTTCAGATGTCAGTAATGGTGAATCTTTCGGTTTCCATTTCCATTACTCTCATTACTTATATTCTGTCTTGCCTTTTCATCTAGTTACTAGTTATCTATGTAGCAATTTATGCTTAGCTTTTGGTTTGTATGAACAGGTCGTGTTTCCTTTTGTTCACTTTGTGGGGGAGGTATAGTTGTGTATATTAGAATAGTTGTGTCATTTTTTGTAGTGGATTGTGTTGGTTAATTACTTCTGTTGATTGTTTATTATTTTTCAGTTTGGGCAGCAATCCTTACTATTAACTTACTATTAACTGGCTTTTGCCTCAATAAACATCTAATTTGCTTGTTAATAGTTAGTAAGTTGTTAAGTTTAAAGGAAGAGTTCACCCGAGAATTAAAATTACCCCATGATTTACTCACCCTCAAGCCATCCTAGATGTATATGACTATCTTCTTCCAGACGAACACAGTCAGAGTTGTTTTAAAAATGTATCGTGGCTCTTCCATGCATTATAATGATGTTCCAAAAAGCGCCTATATCCATCGGCTTGGCTTGAGGGTGAGTAAATCATGTGGAAATTAACATTTTTGGGTGAACTATTCCTAAGTATGGGGTGGATTTGTAGTGAAGTCCATATTTGGAAAAGCACGGAAAATGAATAACGCATTCTACGGAGCACTAAAGGGACATGGTTAGACGATTGCTAGCAGTAGCCAGTTATATTACAGTGCATAAAATTCCACTTACCATGTCAACAGAGTAAGGAGAGATGACTGATAGGACAATGCGAATGAATTGCAGATCCTGAGAATGACTGACAAACATCTAATCTTGTAAAATGTGTGGTAAATGCTTAAATAATGCCACTCCGTATTTTATACAGAGAATGTTCGATCGCTAATCTCGAAAGTGAAAGTAAAAAGCATATTAATAGCGGCTCCCTGTTGCCCGCAATTTATATACAATATAATTGCAAGATAAATCACTGTAATATATTTTTTTATTCCCTTTAGGGGCTTTGTAGTAGACGTCATTTCCTTTCTGAACACAGTATTCGGATTCGGGCACATCGCTAGGAATCTAAAATGTGGTAAGCAATATATAATCTGAATCTTGGAAGGTTGGGTTATGAACACCATGTTATTGTGATGACCGATTCACAATTGGAAAATCAGCTAATTCTGTTTCATTTTTAAAACTTTACATGGCCAAAAGTGGCCATGGCTGAAGAAACGTCTTTGAATATAAAAGTGGTTCTTCATGATTCACCATAAAGATCTCCTGCTGGCTCACATCATTACACACTGACTACAGTAAGTGGTCTGATCTGACAGGACTCATCTTGAAGTCTCCTCTGAGCTGGATAAGTGGAAACACACTTAAAGTTCAGTCAACATGAACATATGCCTATGAATAAAACCACAAAGTCCTGCTAGTGTGATTCAAAGAGGAGCAACGAGGGGAAAGGCTTTTGTGTGTATTCATGAGTGATAGGGTCCGTTTGGCTCTGGAATTGTATGAGCTGAACATCTGATTAACGTTTCAGATGTGTTTAATTTTAGTTTTATATATAACAAGGCATGAAGGATCTTTGCTGACCACATCAGAACTCAATAATCAGCAGAGCCAGCTGACCTGGGCTAACTCTGATTATAAGAGCTCCTACGTGTGCGTGTATCTGAGGGCAGGTCTCATAACAATGGGATGTGGAAGCATTTTATTTGGATAGTCCCTCCAGCGGATCTTCCTATAAATGTCCAACAGACCATCTGTTACATGTGTGAAGTGTCAACAGTGATTCTGATGATGAGCTACAGTTCAGTATATACTCAAATCTTTGAAACAACACCCAGTTTCATATTTTGCAAATGATTCATAAAGTCGTAACTGACGATAACAGCTAATACTGAGTTTCCTCGTGGGAAAACAGATCCGGCTGGATAGGGAGTATTTTTTCTTTCTGTCAAATGCACTGAACACATGCAGATCATCCATGAATGTGTTTTGAGTTTTGAGTCTTGTCTTGCTTCCAGTGTGTGGACTCTTGTGGCTGGTATAAGCAGGGGCTCATGGGAAGGTTAAACAAACCGGTGAGTCAGCTTTCAGTGGGGTTGAGTTATGATTCTGTTTTGTTGCTTCATTAAGATGTTTGTCTTTATATGTTTTTTTTATTATTAACTACTGCACCTGCATTTAAACTTGACAAAGCTCTCTGTGCATACACTACCAGTCAAAAGTTTTTGAACAGTAAGATTTTTAATGTTTTCAAAAGAAGTCTGCTCACCAAGCTTGCATTTATTTGATTCAAAGTACAGCAAAAACACAAAGAAAAACTAAAATTTCAGCATCGTTACTGCAGTCTTCAATGTCACATGATCCTTCAGAAATGATTTGTTGTTAAAGAAACATTTACTTATTATTATTGTTAGCAATATTTAAAAGAGTAAATTGCTTCAGGATTCCTTCATGAAGGTGAATAGAAAGATCCAAAAGCATTTATCTGAAATAAAAAGCTTTTATAACATTATACACTATACCATTCTTGAAGTCAGTATATATATATATATATATATATATATATTTTTTTTTTTTTTTTCAATTATTATAAGTATTTCATAGAAATTATTAATAACCTTTATTAAGCAAGGGTGCTTTAATCAAAAGTGATGATAAAGACATTTATAATATTAAACAAATTCTATTTCAGATAAATGCTGTCCTTCTAAACTTTCTATTCATAAGAATTCTTCTCAGCTGTTTTCAATATAATAATAATAAATGTTTTTTGAGCAGCCAGTCAGAATATTAAAATGAATCGGAGTAATGAGTTAGTAGTGATGCTAAAAATTCAGCTTTATAAATAAAACGAATAAAATAAATCTTAAAATGTAGTCAATTTAAATAATATAAATATGTTAAATATTATTATTATTTTTATTTTTTTTTCAGGTTTGGTGAGCAGAAGAGACTTCTTTAAAAACATAAAAAATCTTTTGACTGGTAGTATATATACACATTATCAGTGGAAACATGCCTCCGTTATATGCAAATGTGGTAGAATTAAAAAGCTGCTCTACTACTGCTTCATTGTAAGCACCTCATACTGTAATGCACTAATGTTGATGTGATCTTCTGCACTTTACTGTTAACATTTTGTACATCCTCATAATATTTGCACTACCTCAGCATCTGACTTCATCACACACTGTCTAGAAACTTTATGCACAAATATAATATTTTCACTGCGTTGACATCTGCATTGGTACCTGTAAAGCCTATCATATGAAATAATTTGGTAACACTAAACATAATTACAGCACACTATGAACCATTAGTTAAGCATTAATAAATAGTCAATTAATTATTTATAAAGCATTGTCCCTACATTAATACACATTAGCAAGTAGTTTATAAATACAGCTATAAATGTTTTGTTCTTGAATTTTGAGCATATCAGTAATGTGTTTAAAATATGTGTTTTCATACTTTTTAAATTAAGTATTATATTATTAACAAACCAGTTATTTAATTGTCATCAGTGGTTCATAAGATCATTTTGAAAGGGTAAGTAAATTATTAATATACTATTTAAATGTATTTATACATCTTAGTTACTTAGCGTGTTAATAAATGCCTTATTAACACATATTCTTACTGTAATTCGTTATTAATTGAGGTGGTTATAAAACATTTAGCAGTTGTCAGTTAACTATTTTTGTGAGCTCATCTAAAGTAAGGACTACTTATGCCTTGGTAAAGGTTTGACAAAGACGATTACAAGGCTCAGTTGTTTTCTATTTTCTTCATTTTGTTGGTTTTTGTTAGTTCAGTTGCTAATTTTGTAGCCTATATTTACTTTCTTGATATTTTCTCATGTTGTTGTTTATTTAGTTCCTTTTTTTATTTTTATATATTGCTTTATTGTTCATTTTGCCATTCAATCTACCATTTTGTGTATCTTTTTATGACAGTGATGGTTAAGGTTAATTTATATATATATATATATACAGTTTTACTGTAATAATATGAACAATAATCAAACATTTGAATTTCTTAACAAAAAAAGCTTAAAATCTGCAATGTTTTGTTTGGAAACAGGGCAGAAGGAGGTTTACATATCTAAAAGAGTGGCTTACATTATATTTATGAGGTTATTATAATTGCTACAATGTTATGGAACAAATGGCAACATTTAACTAACAACTGGATTTCACTGTAAATATTCCCAGGCCATCTCCGTGAACGACTGACCCATCAAGTATCTTGCAAGACCAGTGTGTTTCCGATGTATGCCATGGCATTTAACCTCGTACATGTGTGTGTTTGAAGACGAGTGTGTGTGAATGCTGGAGAATCACTTATTTTCTGCATTCCTGCGGGCGACTGCAGCGAGGGAGGATTGCTGGGAAACTGCGAGTGAGTAAACACACAGTAGCCAGCCTGATTCTCACCCTACTGACACCACACTGCCCTCCTTTGACATTGGACAGGACATGCCTCATCTGTGTGTGAGTGAATGAAACACAGCCAAAGTAACAAACTTATATAAGACAGAATGCAATCCAGCGATCTCTTTAATTTGTGTTCTTGCTGAGCAGAAACACAGAGTTTACCAGATGCAGTGTTCACTGGACCAGAAACGCTATTAAAATCATTAAATGGGGAACAGTTAATTTCTAATTTTATTAGGATATTTACGAAGCCAATCGTAAGGCCAAACATTTTTTTATTACGATTTAAAATAACTTGTTGTTAAAATAACTATGTAATTTTGTTATTATTATAACTTGTTTTTTAATTTAAAATAATAAATTTTTTTTTTTTTTCCTGTGAATTTTCACCATCATTATTCCAGTCTTCATTGTCATATGATCCTTCAGAAATCATTCTAATATGCTGATTTGCTGCTTAGTTATTATATCAAGTATTATTGTTGTTCAATTATTAGGGGTCAAGCACCGAAGCTGTGAAGGCACCTATTGTATCCGTTGGTGTTCCCATTTTTCTTCTTCTTGAGTTTATGGCAGCCCATAGAAACGCTTGTGTGAAAGTTGTGTAATCTGGCACACAGATAGAGGACAGTCTCAACATTAACCACAGCAAGTCTGGAGTCTCTAACTTAAACTCTCTAGCACCACCACTTGTCCTAAATTTCACTCATGTTTATGCTAATAACTTTTGAATATAAGGACACTAAAATTTAAAATTCTTAAGGTCAAGTTTTTACGCTATTTTTATTTTTAATAGTTCGAGAAGCTTATTTTTCAAACTCGTCTTTTATTATTAATAAAAGCTTATTTTTCAAACTCGACTTCTTTTTGGTGGTAAGCCTATACGTCGTTGTCTGCGGAAAACACTTTTCCCAGTTTGCCACTCACTTGTCCCACCGCCTAGAACGCAACTCAATGCTTCTTTGAGCGTGTCCATATTAGAAAAAAACGCGGAAAATTAGAAAATGGTGGAGGATTACTTATGTATTTATACTTGGTCAATTCGCACGGGATTAGTATTACCTGAGGTAATCTTCCCGGACCTTTTCACAGAAGGTAAAAGTCCCAGTAAACTTTACTGACATCGTCCGTAATGATTACTGACATGGCGCATTCGGACAGGACTAAAATCACTGAGGAGCTCTGGTAATACTTACTTTTACCCCATCTCCCCATGTAAAAGTAATCCCGTCCGAATAGGGCTTTAGATGGTTTGTCTGATTTTCACCAAAACTGGTTCAGATCACCTTTAGACCATGCTGGCAAAAAAGTTATGGAACTCAAGTTGATTAGTCAAATCGTTCCCGAATAATGCGTGAATGAATTTGACAAAGAGCACCCAAAAATTGATAGGCTATATCTCCGTAACGGTTTTGCGTATTGGGACCAAACTTGGTGTGTTTTATAACAAGCATGACCTGAGGCTACCTGCACAGTTTAGGCACAATGCCACCTAGTGGTCAGAAGATATGAAAAATTCTGAATCTCTTTAGATTTGGAGGAGCATGCCAAACTATACCCATGTCAGCCATTTTGGATGTCAGCCAGTTTAAATTTTGTAGTAAAATGCTATATTTAATGAATGCATTGGCATATTGTTACAAAACTCTGTATGTGTCTTCAGCACCATGCCCTGACAATACTTAAAAAGTTGCCAAAAAGTTATAAAGACATTTCCAAAAATGCGAATAACATTTGAATAAATTGGGCTATTGTAATTAAACTGGCCTCAATATGTTCTTTCGATCATGTCGAGAACATAGATACCATGCTCAGTCAAACTTCCTGTCCACCATTTTATTTTATGTTGAAAACCTGCTTTTTCAAACTCCTCCTAGACTATTGGTCCGATTTTCACCAAAATTAACCTTTGACCATGCTGGCAAAAAATTATGGATTTCGTGTTGATATATGAAATGGTTATCATTTAACACATCAATGGATTTGCGGGAATGATGCCAAACTGCACCTGAGACTGTCTCTCGGCAAGGCTTTGATATATTGACACCAAACTTTGTATGTCCCATTGTCACTTCACACTGACCACGCCACATCAATTTGGTAACAGCACCATTTATTGGTCAAAACTGATAAACCATTAATAATTACATTTTTAAAAATGCTTTGAACTTTTCATTACTTTAACCGATAATAGTCTAACTGGTCGAGAACATAGATACCAATTTTGCCATAGTTGGTTGAACTTCCTTACCGCCATTTTAATTTATGTTGAAAACCTACTTTTTCTCACTCCTCCTAGATCACTGGTCCAATTTTCACCAAAATTGATTCAGATCGTTTGCAGACAGTGGTGACAAAAAGTTATGTCTGAGGCCGTATCTCTGAAATCACGAAAATATGTCTGTGTCATTAACATCTAACACAGAACACACCACATCAATTTAATAACAGCGCCACCTATTGGTCAAAAGTGATAGCCCATTAAATCATACTACTGGAGGTTGTATTTATGATTTTTCAGCCATTGATTAAAAGTATGCTAAAATGGCTTTAGTTACTCACTTTTGCAGGTTTTCTGATGTTCCATGTCATGCTTAGGTGCCTCTGTTGTGCTTAGCCCCTTAATTGCTGCTTGTAGCTATATTTAATATTTGCTCTTATTATCCATGTTCAAAAGTTTTTCATACTTAAACATTTTGTGGAAACCAAAACACACATTTTTAGGATTCTTTGATGAATTAAAATTTTAAAAGAACATCATTTATTTGAAACTGAAATCTTTTGTAACATAATGTTTATACTGTCACTATTGATCAGTGATCAACGAGTCTTTGCTGTATTTATTTATTTTACTTTAATTCTTACTCACCATTTAAATGTAGTGTGTCACTTTCCAAAAAAGAAGTTAAGCAGCAAAACGTTTTCAACGTTGACAAGAAAAGAGCAGCAAATCAGTATGTTAGAATGATTTCTGAAATTGTGTTCTGAAAAAAAAAAAATATATATATATATTATTGTTATTACTTTTTTATTACATAAATGTAACCTTAAATGTACTAAAATATAAAAACATGGAGAAAAGTTAATATTCAAAAGTTGATAACTGCATATTTCTGAATAATGATGAATACCAAGAGTAATTCTAGTTCATCCAGGAGACTGATGCTTACATAGCTGTTCTCATATGTTTCTGTGCTCTCTGAAAGTGAGACTAAACTGATTTTTTGTTAAACAACTGGTCATTATCACAAAATATACCCCAGATAGCTGACCTACAATTATAACAGAATAGACTGATACAAGCATATCTGCAAACAATTTACACTCATTCTTCTCCACAGCTCCAGTGCATTTGTTCACCAGTTTATCATTTTTATGACTATATAGAGACTTGAACATTGACATGCAAATAGACAAGAAAACCCAAAGCAAACAGTGAATCATGCAGCTCCTGTGAGTCTTTATGAAGCATGTCTGTGAGAGCACTGAGGGGCTTCTGAGAGCCCGCCAGTCATTGTCCACAGTCAAACCAACTAACTCAGCACTCATCCATCTGTGCTTGAGGACATGCACTGTATGCTAAATCATCACTATGGAATTATAGGATTGATATGGAATTTGTGTGGACAGCGTGCAAATTATGTGGTCCGATCCCCCTATTTAAGTTTTGAACCTCCTAAATGGAAATGAAAACAAAAAGTTGGCAGCATTCAGGTTTCAGGTTTTAGGATCTTTGGACAACAAACAATTTTGGTTTCGCCACTTAACGTCCAAAGTAAAATCCGGGTCCTGAAGCAAAACCAGTTGAGAACCACTGGACTAACATATAAAGACATTGACGAACAGTGTTGACTGGTGTGAATTCGAATGGTATGCATAAAATCTGTGGGCGTCACAGTCGCATTTCCTATGTGTCGCAAAGGCTTAGTTTGACTAAAGGGTCTGGAAGCACATGAGAGTGAAAGCATGTGTGTGTGTTTGTGATCTGTCCGACTCTTCAGACTGTCTCTGACTTTGCCAAGTCACTTTGGCAGGCAGAGCGGGGCATGCTGAGAAACACGTTGGTGCTGTTTTTGGTTGGCCATGGAGAGATTGTGTTCATTGATTGAACCAACGTTTTGATGATTCAGTTGATGTAAGCGAAGTGAGGACTGAGGAGTCATGATTCACAGAGCGTTTGAATGACTGGTCAGTGCATTTACAGAAAGTTTCATGAAACCACAAATTCCAGCACACAATGATTTTCACCAACTGCTTTTGCTCTAGCCATATGTAACCTACACTCTGAAAAAACGTATGCAACTCTTACTTTGTGCGCTATTTACCTGATAATGATATACACTGGAGATCAAAATTAGAGAACAATTTATAAACAATTGAACAATTCTGAAATAATGTCATCTTCACTGCTCAACAGTTGAAGGAGTTTTTGTCCTGTCTATACCATGCTACCAGAACACCTTTTCCACAAAATAACTAAGGCATTTCAACAAAAAACATTATTTTGCAGAAAACACACTGATCAAAATTAGAGAACAACAATGACTGTAGCATGGAAAAAGATTACAACAAAATTTTCTGAAGGTTACAACAGTCAGCAATTAGTAGGAAGTGTACAGGCCTCTGCTCTGAATGACTTCAGCACATCTGCGGCCACAGGACAGCACTAGTCTCTCACACTGCTCTGGTGTGATTTTGGTCCACTCTTCTTCCAGTCTCCTCCACAGTTCGGTGACTGTAGTGGGTTTCTTGGCCATAACTTTGTCGCCAAGGATTTTCCAGAGGTTCTCTATTGGGTTGAGATCAGGACTCTGGGCAGGCCATGTCATTATTTCAATGTTTTCAGTTTCAAGGAACTGCTTTACCCGTTTTGCTGTGTGACATGGAGCGTTCTCTTGCATGAACACTGAGGGCTGATTGGGTGATGAACGCAGGGAAGGAACCATATGCTGTTGAAGAAGGTTCTGATAAACATTTGCATTCACTCTGCCATGTAAGATAAGAGGCCCAACTCCTGCTGCAGAAAACATGCCCCAAACCATGACACTTCCTCCTCCACTTTTCACTGACTTCTTTACACACTTTGGGTTCAGTCTTTCTCCAGTTTGTCGCCGAACATAATGTTTCCCATCGGACCCAAATAACTTAAACTTGCTTTCATCACTGAAGTGAACTTTGGACTAGTTCTCCTCTGTCCACACAACATGCTCCTCAGCAAAGCTTAGTCTAGCCTTTTGATTCTTTCTGCTAATGAGAGGTTTGGTCACTGCAGAGTGGGCTTTCAGTCCAAATGCTCTTAAACGTTGAGACACTGTATGACGAGACAGATCCTTACCCTGTTCAGCGCTGAACTGGTGAGCAATTCCAGCTGCAGTGTGGAAACGGTTGCCCATTGAGATCCTCCGCAGTATCCTGTCCTCTCTTGTATTTGTCTTCCGTGGACGACCAGCCTTCTTGGGGGACTTGAATGAGTTTGTGACGTTGTAAAGATTCAATATTCTTGAAATCACAGATTTGGAACGACCAACTTGTCTTGCTATGGCTGATAGGGTCATCCCTTTGGCCTTCATCTGGACAACCTGCTGCCGGAGGCTTTCAGATACTTTAGAACGGCCCACCATCTTGCAGAGTCAGTGAAACTGGAAGTTAGGCTGCCAGTTAAATAGGGGTTGACAGATAATCAAGGAAATTAGCACCAGGTGCCAGATTAACACCAATAACTGGGAGGTATCTGAAAGTGTTCTCTAATTTTGATCAGTGTGTTTTCTGCAAAATAATGTTTTTTGTTGAAATGCCTTAGTTATTTTGTGGAAAAAGTGTTCTGGTAGCATGGTATAGACAGGACAAAAGCTCCTTCAACTGTTGAGCAGTGAAGATGACATTATTTCAGAATTGTTCAAATGTTTATAAATTGTTCTCTAATTTTGATCTCCAGTGTATATTTCATTGAAGTAAAACAATAGAAAGTGGGGGGAAAATCTCATTATGAAATAAATGTTTTTCTCTAGTTCACACTAACCACAATTATTGGCACCCTATGAGGTATATGCGCAACAGACTTCCGTTTTCTGCTAAACAGATCTCGTTGTTTCCGGTTCACACATTTTGTGTATGCCCCATTAAATATGAAGATGATTTACTCAAGATGCCTTCAGATTAGACACTAAAGATGATCATAACCAATGTCACATATGTGGATTGATATATATAGCTTTTATTTTTATTCTTTTCACTAACATGTATTTATAAATATCAAATAAAATGTCCACAATAAAAACAGCTAGCTCGTTTAACTGATTACCTAATTACTAATTGATATCGGCATCATTTATTATGGCTTTTAAGACGTTCTCCAACAAGCGGAAGCGATGAGACCTGTTTTCTGGGTTTGGTCAGGTGACGTTTGACATATACCCCATTATTGCAACATCTTTTTCCCAAGATAACAGCTCTAAGTTTTTTTCTATAATGCCTGATGAGTTTGGAGAATACCTGACAGGAAATCAGAGACCATACAGAATCTCTCCAGATCCTTCAGATTCCCAGCTCCATGTTGGTGCTTCTTCTCTACACATTTTTAGTAGGGTTGAAGTTAAAAAACTGGGACAGCCATGACAGAAGCTTAATTTTGTGCTCAGTGACACATCTTTTGATTCTGATGTCTGTTTTAGATCATTGTCCTGATGGAAGATCCAACCATGGCCCATTATTAGATTTCTATCAGAGGCCATCAGGTTTAGATCTTTTTTATCTGTTGGTTTTTGATAGAATCCATGATGCCATGCAGTATATTTAAACATAGGCATGGGGTACTTTTTATCCGCGTTTATCTGGTGGGTTTGCTGCCAAAAAAAAAAACTTTTTTATTTCATCTGACCATAGAAGTCAGTTCTGTTTGAAGTTCCAGTTGTGTTTGACAACTAAATATGCTGGAGTTTGTTTCTGGGTCAATGAGGAGGATTTTTCTCGAAACCACTCTGAACAAGATGTGATGATGTAGTGCCTCTTTGATTATTTTTTTAGGTTTTCTGACCCCAAGACTCCACTAATCTCTGCAATTCTCCAGGTGTGATCCTTTGGCTACTCAAGCTCCCCTCCTCAGTGTGCATTAGTATGATATACTATACACTCACATCCTCTTCTGGGCAGATTTATAACATCTTTAGTTGACTGGAATGTCTTAATTAATGCCCTGATGATGAAAATTTAGCTCTTTTCTTAGAGCCACTTTCTATTTTGTGAAGCTCAACAATCTCGTTCTGCACATCAGAACTATATTCTTTGGTTTTACTCCTTGTGATGGAAGATTAAGGGAAATTGGCCTTTCGTGTTCCTCATATTTCCAATCCTGTTGAACAGGAAGGCATGGCTGGACAATTTCATGTTCTTAGTTACCCTTGTGTGCTAAAAGAAAATGTAAATATAAATGGGAATATACTTCAGAGATATTTTACACATAAGAATTTCTAGAATTTGAATTGTGGCCAACATGCATTGGAGAAAAACATTTACTTCATAATGCAAGTTTCCCCCAACTTTCAATTGTTTTACTTAAAAATAGAATAATATACTTCAGAGATTTACACATAAGAACTTCTAGGGGTGCCAATAATTGTGGCCAACATGCATCAGAGAAAAACATTTACTTCATAATGTGAGTTTCCCCCCCACTTTCAATTGTTTTACTTCAAATAAAGCTTAAAATTTTGTGAATTTTTTCATGAAAGATTAAAAAGATAAACAATGCAGATTTATTTTCACAGCTAATTTGATAATAAAAAGGTGCCAATATTAATGGAGGACACTGTACCTTTTTCTGAGAATGTATGACACATTGCCGACTTTATATATTAGACTGAATTAAAGTTTCGGTAACTATTATTGGTTTTAGATTTACAACTGTTTATGCAACACTACATCACATTATTTTCTTGTTGCAGATCTGCTTTTGTTCACAGCAGCAGTGAAAACTACTTATCTAATGTTATAAAAATAAAAAGTAATTTGAAAAAAATGAACTGAACTAAAATACATGTTCAAGACTCTGAAACTACCTATCAGCCTTCATATTGCATCTTTTTTTCAAATAGCTAGGGGAATATTTGTTCTAGATTGCTTTTGCTAATTTAAAGTAAACAAAACCCCAAACAAAAATATATCTTCATTTTACCCAAAGCAATCAATGGTAAATCAAACTAACTACTGTAACCACAAGTTTTTCCATCCAAAAAATACATAAATACTTACATTTAAAATAGTGGACGGTGGACAGATGCACATATGTGACCCTGGACCACAAAACCAGTCTTAAGTAGCACAGGTATATTTGTAGCATTAGCCAACAATACACTGTATTGGTCAAAATGACAGATTTCTCTATTATGCCAAAAAATCATTAGGATATTAAGTAAAGATCTTGATATTGCTAAGAACTTCAACTTTAAAGGTGATTTTTTCAATATTTAGATTTTTTTGCACCCTCAGATTCCAGATTTTCATATAGTTGTATTCTATCTTTTGTGGTCCAGAGTCACATATGCACACACTAACTAAAAAAGGGGATTCATTTTGTCATTAAGTGACTGCCTGATGTAATCGGTATGGATTTATTGCTGATTGCTAGCTTCTGCTTTAGTGTCTGCCCTTACAAACACACACACACTTTCAGAAACTCATACCACATGCTGTCACAGATGACATTTCTCCCCATTTTCCTGCACTGCAGGTCATGACAGGGTCGGTCCAGCTCCAGGAAATAGGGTGTGGAGGGACCCAGCGGGGCTGCTGAGCTCCTGCTGTCTGTATGGGCTGAGGGGGTCAAAGGTCACAGGAGACACAACAGGAGAGCACTCAGTCCCGACTCAAAGCTACAAAGAGCCTCTCGTAGTTCAGACAGAAAGACAGGTCCTCCATCCATCAACACTTCACTCACAATTTCTCATACATCAACATGGTAGCACGCTAACTCTGTGGACTTCACCTGTTTGGAGTAACCTATTCTCTTTTTGAGGTAACAGTGTTGCCGCTTCCAGTAATGTTCAAAGTAAGAGTCAGGTTTTCATCTTCTCTTTTGTTATTTGTTTCTGAATTCAGAGGTGGCAAAGGGCTCCAGAGCTTCTGACCCAGCTAACCATGTTTGGTCTCCACGTTTAGCACAGAGGGAGCTCGAAAAGAAACATTCCCTCTCTAATCCCCAAACACTTCCCTAAACGTTTCACCAGCGTTGTGTGCAGTTTCTGTGCGCATTTGCTCAGCAGAGGTCCAGCTCTTTAATGGGATTGGCTGGCGGGAGGTTTTAATGTATGGCCTCTGTTAAAGCTATCAGAGTGAGTACTGGTGCGGTCTGGGTCCACTAAGCAGATAAGTGTATATATGTAGGCAGCATAAGAAACCAAACCCTAGCTTAAATATCCCTAAATATACCATAATGGCTCCAGCTTAGGGTGACTTGGTTTACGCTGACTATAAGTGATTGAAATCTGTAAATATGGCAGTACATCTATATGTTAACCCTGTAAAGCCTGACATATGTAATAATAGTCAGTTAATAAAAAATCGTATTTTGAAAATGTAACATAACATGCATATGAATATGAGTTTATCTTTTGTATTTCCCCACAAAAATTTCTTTAATGCTTGGTTTTATGATTAAGTCTCTGTAGTTTTTTTAGGGGTGCTCCGATCAGCTAATTGCTTTGGGATGTTTGATCGGCGGTCTCTAAAAAGGCCGATCTCAGAAACCGATCTAAAGCTGATTATGCGACAGCTGTTAGAGGTTTGGCACGACATGCAGCGCCACCATCTTAGTCTCTGATCAGCACTCGTAAAACAATTATAAAGCTAAAGGTGAGGTACAATTCATTTTTCTACATTAAATAACATATAAAGTAATTAGAAAACCTTATGTGAGCCAGAATTTCACAAACAGATAAACAAGGCTAAGTAATATGCCACTTGTTAAGGTAGGAAAACAATGTTCTTTATTAACAGCAGAATTGCTTGTAATAAGATTCAAATGTCAAAGAAAAGGCAGTAGAACTGATCGTTACTGTCAATGGTAAGTTTTAATTTAAAATGTTTGTGATAACCAGTGTTGGGGGTATTGCATTACAAATAACACAAGTTACGTAATATTATTACTTTTTTCAAGCAACTAGTAAAGTAACGTATTACTTTTTCATTTACAAGAAAATGTTATTTTTTCCAAAAAGTAACGCCAGTTACTTTTTGTTTCCTTTATGTATTCAATCCAATTTTATTAACCAATGACTTTGCTGCTGACCTTTGTTGATCCAATTCAACCATACTAATAAGCAAAACTTACGTTAGATTAACTAACATTTGTGCTTCATTTTTCTCATTGCTGAAGATTGTTGAACTTTTTTTTTCTACAGTTCTACTGTACAGATGTGAATTTACATTTCTTTCAGCCTTAGGCTTATTTATTTCATTATTTGGTGTGAAAGGGCATTTACATTTGCTAAAAATTGAACTTTTTTGTATTAAAAACAAACAAGCCCTGCCCAGATTTAAAAATTTAATGTGAAAGTAACGCAAAAGTAGTGTAACGCATTACTTTCCAAAAAAAGTAACCAAGTAATGTAATTAGTTACTTTTTAGGGAGTACTTTTAAAAGTAACTTTCTCCAACACTGGTGATAACGTAAGAAAAGTAGTTGAAATGTTTTGCCACTTGCTTGAGCAACTAAATATATAAATATAGAGGTAAATGCAAAAGTAAAAAGCATTGAATAATGTGTTGATTATATTTATTACTTTTAAACTTGTCTATGAAAGATAACTGTATTGTACTGTAATGTGTAAAACAAATTGCAATGCTGCATTTTCAATGGCAATGTGCTTTGTGTAAGTTATTGTGCAAAAACTGATCAAACAATATGTATTTTTGAAAAATGTCTAAAAAATACTCCCCTCCACCCCTCAAACAAAAAAACTCCTCTCTCATAAGAGCCAATTAAAGGATTAATTCACTTTCAGAACAAAAATGTACAGATAATGTACTCACCCCCTTGACATCCAAGATGTCCATGTCTTTCTTTCTTCATTCGTGGAGAGAAACCTTGAAATGTTTTCCTTAAAAAAACATAATTTCTTTACGACTGAAGAAAGAAAGAGATGAACATCTTGAATGAAAAGGAGGTGAGTACATTATCTGTAATTTTTCGTTCTGAAAGTGAACTTATTCTTTAAGAGGCCCTGAATAAATGCCTGATTGGAGTATCACTATGAATAATTCTTCATGATAAAAAAGAAATGTGATCAGATCGGCAGATACTGCTTCCTGTGATGCCTCAAAAATCCGTTAAAAAATTTTATTGAGGGGGACAAAACATAAATGCATTGCAATACAAGGTAGATTGAGACATGAACAAATAAATGTTGCTCAAAATCCTGATGAATCATATATGATACTTACAATTTAACATGATTTTTCTAAAAATGTATAAGTAAACCTATGTGGCTTCAGTCAAGAAAGAAAGATTTTTGAGAAAAACATTCCAGGATTTTTCTCCAAATAGTGTACTTCAATGGGGATCAGCGGGTTGTCATCCAAATTGTAGTTTCAATGCAGCTTCAAAGGGCTCTACACGATCCAAGCCATGGAGTAAGGGTCTTATCCAGCCAAACGATTGGTCATTTTCTAAAAAAATAAATAAATAAAAGTGTATATACATTTTAACCACAAATGCTCAACTTGCACTAGCTTGTTCACGTTGGAAAGGTCACACTTCTTTTGTTTGTTTGTATTTTTACGCTTGAAATTAACTGTATTTTTCTGTACTATTTCTACAAAAAATAATTATTTTAAATGTATTTTTATGTTTTCATAACCATAACAATAGGCAAAATGCGTGAAATAACACAAAACAAAATACAGTATACAAAATTTACATTTTGATAAATGTAAACAAAAATTGAAAGCAACAAACTAAAATCCCTGATATTCTATGACTTGGGCAAAATAAATATAAAATTCCCTGACTTTCACTGTCTGGAATAGACTTTTTAAAATTCCATGATATTCCAGAAATTCCATGACCCGTGGGAACCCTGTATATATAAAGTATATAAACTTTTTTTTAGAAAATGACCAATCATTTTGCAAGATAAGACCCTTATTCCTTGGCTGGGATCGTGTAGAGCCCCTTGAAGCTGCATTGAAGCTGCAATTTGGACCTTTAACCCCCACTGAAGTCCACTACATGGAGAAAAATCCTGGAATGTTTTCCTCAAAAACCTTCTTTTCGACTGAAATGACAGTCTTTTCAGTCTTGGATGACATGTAAATTATCAGGAAATTGTTATTCTGGAAGTGAACTAATTTGAGTGAACTAATTCAACTGTGTTAAACTGTTAGGCCACATACTTTACACAAATTCGCAAATGCTTAACTGACGAAAAATTCAAGCACACACTTCTGTTAACGTGCATCTGTGTTCTTTTAGCAGTTGCAAACCTCAGTACTCAAAGGGAGCGGTAAAGTTACCTTCAAATATCTGCACCATTACAGCAAATTTTAAATATAAACATACCAACTTTAACAAACTTGTTTATTTGATTTGCTTATACTTGGATTCTAAAACATTTTTCAACAAATCAACTTGCACTGTACTTGCAACTTGCACAATAACATCACATCTTCCGATGCCGCCTGTTGTCATCTCTCAGTATGACATCTCAGTACACAGCTTCTCAAGTTTTCTTGCTGGCTAAGCTGGAGAAATGCTCAAACAAAAATGTCAAGCTTTATTTTTTATTTTTATTTTTTAAAACAGTGTCTTTTATTTCTGATTACAAGTGGGGTGCTAACACAACAGTGTGTCCTTTAAAATCAGAATAATGATATTTGGTTATTTTCATCATCACAAGAGCTGCCAATTTTGCAGTTTGGGACAGTTGATGCAATCGTTACTAGCTACATTAGGCCAGTGCAGCATCAGAATGAAAGTTTAGTATTGGCAGGTTAAAATTAATGTAAAATAAAACACTGCAATGTATCAGGTAAGATGTGGCATCAAAACTGCAATCATGGATACATTAGATCGCCATTTCACTTCTATCTAAAACGTAGGCGTTTAACAACCTTATTTATTAAAATATATGGGTCAAAAACCATGAAAACGAGAACGATAACAAGCAAGGCCAGGAGAAAATTTTAGCAGGACAAGTAAAAATCTGAAACAATGGCCTGACCTAATACAAAAAAGAAACAAATTCTTAGCACTGAGCCTTGAAGTCACTTTTGTCACTGACCAATATATTTTGGACGCTCTTAATTCCCTGAAATAGGCATATATTTTTCTTGTCTGCTGCCTTTGTCATCACAGGTCACCAGCGAAGGGAACTACGAACATGTCATGATGTAATACTTCCTGCGGTTTCAAAGTGATTAGTCACATGGTGTTTACGGCTTAGTTGAAATTTCCATTCCCTGAAGGCCCATACAGCCACAGAGCTAACAGACATGGACTACAATGCTCAGATTTTGATTATAATAGAGTCTTGACTTGCAGTGGCACACTAATGCACTCGTCCTCTGCCCTGCACCTGATCATGATGTCTCCGCTGCATAGTCCAATGTCAATGCACTTAGCATGTGGCCTTGCTGCCCCTGTTTTCCACTTCAAAGCTCACAGGCATGTGAATGCTTAGAGAGAGAGAGCGCTTTTTTTCTGCTTAACTTCTATGAGGAAACTTAATCTCTCATGAGGGGGGTCTGTCCGCACCCTCTTCTACCTCCCTGAGAGGCAGTATGCTGAACAGCAAAACACCATTGCCCTCTACCCAACATACTTTAAGGAGCCAAGCAGGTGCACTGCCCTCAATGAGTAGCCTACATAAAATCTACAGTATTTCTTCTCATTCTAAATAGCCGTGACCATGGCAAAACCAAGAACAACAAGACATTCAGTCAGTTTTTTTGTAGCGTTGCACACAGTAGCCCCGTCCACTGTGAAATTTAATTAGTCCAAAATTCCAGTTCTCATAACTGCGTAACCTTATGAAATTGTGTTATGCAACTGAGATGTCACAATCTCTAGCTGTGCACATGAGCTCCCCCAGAGGGCACTCCATCCCATACCTTTGTCACTCATCTCGGACTCCATTTCCCATAACCTCTACCTAGAAGGTAATCATCAGACTATATAAGTTGGACAATCTCACCCACGCACTGCTGAGTATTGTTTGTTGGTTTGTAACACAATTCCTAGCCATCCTAGTTTCTGTGTCTCTTCCTGTGTTTTCCTTGTTTCCTACTTTTTCTAGTTTTGCTCTGCCTGTGTTTTTGACCCTGGACTGTTTCTTTGTTTCATGATTGTTTGCTGCCTGCCCTGACCACTGCCTGTTTTTGGATTACTCTTTTGTCTTGCCAATGATATTACTGTTTGCTGACATTTTGACCTTGCCTGTTTGACCACGCTCCAAAATAAAGCCAGCATTTGGATGCACCAACTCCGTAGTCATGTTCATCATTACAGAAGGCCTCATTTACATTACATGGTTCAAGTGGTCCAATTCCGATGTTCTCCTCCCATGTGGCATTAATCGTAAGACTCACAAAATGTAAAGAGGCAAAAAAATCTGATATTTTGATATTCTCAGGCCTCATTTATATGTGGAAATAAATACAGATATGTATCAAATACATGCATTTGCATCCACTATGTAAAACGACAGATTGGTTATTCCTTGTCAATGCGAGTTGTACGTCATTGAAAAACAACAGTGGCAAATGACGTCAAACTCAGGTGGATACTTTTCTGGGTCAGTATACAGTGTTGCTAAGTCCACTACAGGTTAAAGCGATCTCTTTCTCCTGCTATTTCGATGGATGAGGACCTCCTACTGGAAGGGAAAACCATGAAAAAATAAGAATGGGCAAGTTTTGAATAGCAATTTGGCTGCTTTTGTTTCGCAGACCTGGCAACCTGTCAGTACGTCTACACTGGGCTGTTTTGCCAAGTGTACAGTGTAAATGCAGATATCGAATATGGGTTACTTTTAAAAGAAGATGTAAGCTGGTCATCAGAAAAATCAGATACAGTCAGCAAAACGGAATTGGGTATCAAGAACTACAATGTAAATGTGACCTTGTTGTCCTGTATTTTCTATTTAAACAACTGGAAGCTAATCCTTTTCTTTTATACAAATTTTTATACAAATAAATAAATAGCCAATGAGATTACATCACATGGCTACAGCAAAGCCAAAAAAAGCATAATGGCTAATGCTAGTGCTGCCACTTTGGCTAATTTCCCACCTCTATTCCCTGACTCCTCCTCTTTGTCAGTAAGGATTTAGCCTTCTGATTCTCCTGAACTAATTCTAAATGTACATTCAATTATTAAACCTGCATATATTCATGTTGTTCTGTTCTGTTTACCCTGGGGGATTATCGCTGCTCTTCCTGATGTTATCCATGCTAGACTGCATCTTTGATGATAGTGGTCCTGACAGAAGTAAGTTTAGTTTAAGTATAATTTAAGGCATTTAACATTCATTTCGATAGTCTCTGTAAATGGCGATTAATTGTCACACAACTTTAACTAAAAATTCAGTGACGTAAAGACTGTAATGTGATTGGTTATTAAAGGGCGCTTGTTATCCCCCCTTTTACAAGTTGTAATATTGGTCCTGGGCGTCCCCAGAATGTGTCTGTGAAGTTTCAGCACAAAATACCGCATAGATCATTTATTATAACACGTTTTTGGGGCACGTCTGAAAAAAAGAGCTGTTTTGTTGTGTATCACTTTAAATGCAAATAAGCTACACAAATTTAAAACACAGTTTAAACATTAGCTAAGCACTATAATGACATGACATTCACAAAGCAGTTTGGAGTGAAATGATTGGCGCAGATATAAATGTATTTAGGAAGAATTTGAGGAGCATTACTGGATCCTCAGTGGCTCAGATGTTGGTAGAAAAGTAAGACTGTAATGTTCAGTCTTACATCTAAACATAGAACACCGAACTATGGCAGCTCCTGTGGGTGCGGCCTAAACAATGTGATGTCACACTGCTTTGAGAATCAAATCGGCAGGTCTAATGACACTGATTTGTTTTAATAGGGATTAAAAAATAGGGAGAGGGTGGACTTTTTATCATTGTAGAGCAGTTGTCAACACACATTGATGTGCAAAGACCATGTAAAAGTGAATTTTCCATAATAGCTGCCCTTGAAGGCACACTTGATCCAAGTTGACTGTTACACTTTCTTCAATTGTAAGTAATTACAGACCCTCTATTTTCTAGTGTTAATTTCATTGACAAATAAATTGTCATAATTTTTGTCAATGACATTTTTTCACAGACAATGAGAAAACGAGATGATAACGTTTTGAATGACAAAAACATGACGAAGATATTTTGACATTTTCGTCAACTAATAAAAACGAGACAAAATGTTAGGGAGGGACAATTTAGGAAGAGATTCATTCAGAACGAATCTCCTGCATGGTTAGGAGGTTAGAAGCGTACATTTGAACTGTATCATAGCCTATTGATCTATCCGGCGGGACATAAGCACGTCTCATAAAACATTAGAAAATGTCAATATCTGGGTGTAAGAAAAGAGCAGGCATATGGATAAATTTGACGATGCAAAAGAGAACCCACTTCATTACGGTTTACAGAAAAAATCTTATGCTATTTAGTTTAAAACTAAAACAAATTCAGATGACTAAAATATGACTAAAACTAAATGGCATTTTAGTCAAAAAACTATGACTAAGACTAAATCAAACTTTCCTGACAAAATTACCACTGCTAATTTTCCAATAATAAGACCATCTCTGGTAGGAGTTAGCATATAACTTCATATATAGTTTTCATATCACACATGTACTAGGTGCAAACTTAGTTTTTCCTCCTTTTTTTCATTTTAATCCTTTCTTTAATCAGTTTAAAACATTCTTTCCAAACACTTATTAAATTTCCTCTTAATTAAGCTGTCATGACAGAGATTACGGTGATGAGTTTCATTTCAGTGCTGGAATTCTGCAACTATGTGGCAGTAATTCTGTGAGCTTTACCCACAAATCCATCATCTCTCTGCTATAGTCATCAGCCATCTTTCATATTTTTTCTTGAAACAAAATGGATGCTTCACTGGTGCCGTTTGGGATCAACAGCTCGAAAGAGAAATGTTCCCTCAGCTGTGAAGCCCAAGAATGGAGAATTTTTCATCATGAGACGATGGTCTGTTTTTCCCTCATTCACATTCAATTTGGGGCTCATTGGATCCAGCTGAGTCCAACCATGAGGCTTATTTAGAAGCAGCCAGAAGATGAGCTACACCAGACAACCTGGCATCAGCCTTTCTACATGCATTAGTCAAGTAAAACGGGTCACCGTGCGTATGCTAATGTATCTGACCAAAAAAAAAAAAAAAAAAAAGCCTTGTTTACTCACTTTTTTTTTGACTCACACATTCTTCCTTCCATCTAAAGTCAAGTCTTCCTGTCTTAAATCCCTCTGTTATTAAAACATTATTAGATTAGAAAGTGTCTGGCTTTATGGTGACACCCTGCATGCTATCTCCACATCACAAGCTGGACAAACAATGAAACCCTGCTATTCTTTATGTGTAGTAAGAGTGTAAAGCATTTGCCCTGAGACAAAATATCGATACCATCTTAGAGTTGTAGGATCCTTGTCTGTAGTATGGATCAACTATGACCTATACTGTGAAACGATAGTCTAGATGTACAGTAGCATAGATTTTCTTGCATAGTCTGTCTGCTTCTAATTTCACCCCTTTTCTCTTTCAAATGCGTAACTCTCTCTCTTTCTCTGCTGTTTTTATTTTTCCACATAATTTCTTTCCATCTCAATCTAATATCTTTATTTCAACTCTCTCTATTTGACTTACTTCATCTAAAATTGTGTCTCTTATTCTTCTAACAGATATGATTGTACTTGCTTTAATATGTGGACTCTTCACAACAGTTGAAAAGAACACAAACATTGCATAGCATGTACATGGCTTCATAAACAAATCTCTGCTGATGTCATCCTACCACAGACAGGGATCAGAGATCAGTCCGGTCGCTATGGCAGGGCTATGTTTGAATGAAAACAGAAGGCTTTTTCCCACCAGTCTGTCTCATGACCCCTGAACTCTTGACCTTGGGTCACCGACATGGCCTCACCTCTACTGCCAAACTCTTGACAGCGTAACTCTGTATTACAAACATGCAGCCAGAGCTGCAAACATGACACAACACTTCACAAATGTCAGTTTCTGGTTTGCGTTCTGCCTTTGCTTTTTTATTTTTAGGTTTCAAATTAAGAGCAGTTTGACCTCTAAAATGGAAGCTAATAGGCTGGAAATCTAATTTGAGGTTAGGATGGCGTTGTGGCATTCACTGGAGCTGAGAGTCACTGGAAAACTCTTTTGATGCAGAGCAAATCAACGATTTTATCTATAAACTTATCAGCCCGTCCAAAATTGCTTTGCTATAGAAATACTGATCTGAGGTCAGGATATGCACACATCCTTTTCTAAGGCTTTTATAGCTACAAATAAATTATATCTTAATATTTTTCTGCCTTGTGATATCCAGAATTTGCTCTGCAAAGGATTTGTACAGACAAACCATCATGCTGACCAAACAAAGATGTAACCAAGCAGATTTGAAATGATTAATAAGTAAAATACAGTAGAAAATGTAGTTAAAAATTAGCATTTTTTCTATACAAACATATGTACATATGGAAAGGTTCCATGGATTTTAAAGTTTCTTAATTTAACCATATATGAGCAATATCACATGAGTAACCATGTGATATCTCTCTATTTCTGGCTGTGATTCGGCCGTAATTAATCACAGTCATGCTGATATAGAGAGATATCACATGGCTACGAGTGTGATATTGCGTTTATACAACAGTTCAAAGGCACATGTGTGTAAATAAATAAGAAATAAACACAGAGTGTTTAAAAAAACATCGTGTGCAGAACCACTTCCTTCCGCCAAGGACTTAAATCTCAAGACAGTTTAACAGATGAGTCCAAGACTCCTTTACTATTTCAAAAACATCACTTCAGAACTAGTAACAAAGAAATGTAGTTGCTTCGTTGAAATGTTATTGTTTTATGCACTGTAGAGTATTATAAGACAGAGATGGATTAAGTGAGTTACATCAAAAACTTTAGTTTGAATGTCTGCTGAGGATATCTTTGTCGTACTATCCTTTCAACTGTTAAGGGTGATTTCCGATGGCAGCACTGCATAGTGCATTTGTTGCATGTGTCTTACTAGGTGTTGTTGAAAATAAAAATAAATCCCTTGTTTACAACCCTGTTTCAGTCTCTTTCACTAAACACACACCGTTTCCCAATACTAAATGGAAATGCTATTATTAAATTAACCTGATCTCATGAACATACCTGTGGGAACTTTTTCGCAAGATGCGTAAGACGTACAGCCATGCACGTTTTGTGACATAATCGATGTGAAATGTCCACAGAGTGGCACTAAAAGAGTTTTTTTATTATTATTATTGTTTTTATATTTTAGGTGACGCTGGCTTTGTTTGTGTCACCGCAGTTCTGACTTGAAATTTCCATTGAGTGGCGCTATAACTCTCTAATAACTCTAATGCTCTGTGATGTTTTAAAATAATGTACCTGAACTACACCTAAACCAACATGATAGCATGAACAAAAGTGAATGTGATCTTGTTTTTCAATCTCTCATCTTTCAGCTCTTTAATTGTAAGTCATGTTTTTCACAGGACACGTACCCAGAGATTCCACATCCTAAGTCCAATTCCGTGCCAGCTGAGCTACCGAGCAAGCTTGTTATGTCCAGAAAGCGAAACATACGGAGCTATAATCATAACCGTGTACAAAAACGATTACAAGTGCTTGCTGTTTTACCACCTCGTGTTCATTTCTGTTGGAAACTGCAATAATATGTACTTCTTGGTACGTACTTTGCGGTAGTATTAGGGTGTTTTGAGTTGAGTTTGTTAGGTTAATTTGGTCCAGACCTAAAAGGAAAATGATACATTTGTTCCTGGTCTGCTTAGCTTTCATACTGGCATTTTTGCCAGCAAACCTAAAGATACCGAACCTAAAGGCATAGTGACACATTCACAACCTGATTGGTCGGGTTGAATGACGTATATTTTGTGACGGAACTCTCTGAACACCCAAACTAAAAGAAAAGGTGCGTTCGACTTAAAGCGACTTAGGGTGCTTTCACACCTGCCTTATTCAGTTAGGTTGAATCGCACTAGAGTTCGTTGTCCCTCTTCCTTGAAGAGGTGGTATCGGCACACTTTCAAACGAACTCTGCGAGCGGTTCGTTTGCAGTGAGAATGCGATCTGAATCCAACGGATCAACAAACCAGGCTATATCACAATGTATAATGGGTTATTACAGTTATCTGAAAAGCAGTAGCTTTGTTGTTTTGCTAATACATCTTAAAATGAAACTGTGAATGTCTGTGGATGAGCACGTCTTCGACATTCAAAATAAAAGCGCGCCTTTTCATTTTATAATGTTGCTCTTCTTCGTAGTAGGTGCATTTAAAAAAAAAAAATTTGTAACAAATCCTTCAGCTCAAAATGATAAATTAATATTACAACGGCTACACAAAACAACAATAAGCCCATGAAGCTGTGTTGTTCAATCCTGACAGATGACAGCTATGAGCGGAATCCCGGAAATTAAACCATGGAACTTTGACCAATGAGAGCACAGTTTAGAAACTTTGCCAAATTAGTGTCAAAGTGAACCACGGCAAGAATACAACAATAATAATTTTAATCCCTTTTTTGGAACAAAGCAATCAATCTACAGTTGTGAAAGCACCCTTAAAGTCAAATACACCTAATGCCTAGCTGTGAAAAATACCACAAGTGGAGTGATACAAACGGTAAAACATTTGGGGTTCTGTTAACACTAGAATATCACACTCCTCTCAGCCAATCAGATTCAAGGGCCAGAAAAAACTGTTGTATCCACCTTTTTCCAGAACACGGTTAATGTCTGTCTCATAACGAAAAGATGCTTTACATTTCTGGTCTCTGGTGTTTCTGGACAAATTAACTACACTTATTTTTATATTTAGCTATATTGAAATAAAATGATCAGTTTAATTAATTCAGTCAACCTTTTTACACCGTTTTAACATGGATGGAAATTGGAACATGAGCGCACCCAAATGGAAGTTAGAATCCATTATGGGGCACTCATCGGTTACTCAGGAAAAAGGAGGATAAATGCCAATAAAGAACCATTGTACATTGTAGTATCAATGGCCAAAAAAAAGTTACAGTGATTTTACCATGCGCAATGGATGTTATGTAGGCACAATCTGAAGCTGTAGCAATAGCAGAACGCTAAAAGACGCTAATATTCAGTAAATAGTTACATTTAACAAAATTAATTGGAATAAACAATTTAATCC
Organism: Cirrhinus molitorella; assembly: GCA_033026305.1. Lineage (NCBI taxonomy): Eukaryota > Metazoa > Chordata > Actinopteri > Cypriniformes > Cyprinidae > Cirrhinus > Cirrhinus molitorella. The sequence goes on along the minus strand of CM065126.1, from coordinate 14,873,705 downwards.
AACAATCTATTATCTGAACTATCCATTTTGTAATTAATGTTTTCAGAAGCCACTGTTACTGATTCTAATCACACAATCAGTGTGTTTATTCCTAATCCAGTAGAACAGGACCATTGATTTGTTTGTCGCTACTTGAACTGCAATCGCTATTTCACATCAATTGAATAAATAGTTGCCTCCTGGAAAGCACCACAGTCTTGTGATTTGTTGACCGGAGGGACCAGTGGAAATTGAGTTTGAGGGAGGAGAGTGATTTGTCCTCCTGTCATTACTCTAGATTTTACAGAAGTCTAAGCCAACAAAAAGACACAATTTCTTCTTGATAATTATTGTGATTATGTTCTTGGCCGAAGCCAGCTGTCCAGGAAAATTTCCAACTGGATCTCAAGGAACAATAGGTCAGAACAAAACAGTTGCTCCAGTTTGACAACAGTCCTATGAATGCAAATGAGTCCATTTTCTCCACATGATTTAGGGTAAGACAGTTATCTTTCATTGCCGTGAGAGGCTGGAAGAGCTCTTTTCCTGGGAACACAGGAAAAGCAGATTAAAAAAAACAGTTGGAAAAAATAAAAAGTAAAAGAAAAATCACTCTTCCACATGTAAAATGTTAAGAGGTGAGGCAATGAGCTGGAACACCTGCCTAAAAGGACAAAATGTTTTCACATACAAACTTGCACTAAAAAGTAAACCTAAAGCAGTAGTGGGTCAGTTCAGTGTTAAGATATTTTCTCCCATCCCAGTTTGAATGCAGTAGACAGCTGTAAGTCATGAGTGTATTTCTTTTAAAACACCTGTTGTTTACCAAGGATTTATTTATTAATGATGCAAAAATACAGTTAGAAATAACAAATAAAAGGTAAACAGCATATTTGTTACTCTATTGAAGTAGCTCAATGCAGTTTAAACAAGATCAAATCTGTAAACACAAGACTTTGAAGATTGCGTTCAATAAATAGAATGTTAATAATGTAGCCACATATGGTAATTATAAGTACATGTTTGGAAAACTGGCATAAATGACCAAAACCTACTCAATAAATAAATACAATTCTGCCAAATTGATGCAGACAGGATATATCAGCTTTTCTACTTACATTTTACATTCTAAAACATTTTTATTAAGTATTTTATTAATATATATATATTTTTTTTACTTGTAGTGCCTTCTAAAGGCATACATTGACATGCATTCATGTAGTTTATTTATGTTTTTATTGACGGTAGACCCCACCATAGGCCAGTGCTCTTACTAACCGTTGCAATTTAAGCTTGTGGGCATCTTGAGCCAGTAAGACGATAATCATTTAGTGCATTTAATGCATGTAGGAAAAAACACACACACAAAAGATATGGTTGGAACATGTGATGGAGATAAAGCTTGAAAGAGAAAAAGAGCAGCCATTCAACTCTTAACACTTTCAATTAGCATGCTCTCAGCTTACCACATGACTCACTCCTTATTATGTGTCCCGTATCATTCTGCCTGTGACTCAGAGAGGTAGACCCTTGACATTGTCTCCCGCTGTATCCCCCACCCAAAGCCGCATCCTGATTTCTGATGCAAGTCTCCATCAGCAGGCAGGACTCCAAGGCTACAGGTTTCTGAGTTAGTATACAGAAGGGGAACCTCTGCTGACCCCATCAGGTCTGGCTGCATTTCAAAACTCTCTCGAACCACAAAAGACAAGCCACTAAGTCAAAATAGGTTTCACAGATGCTGCTGCCTCACTGTCCAGGGGACAAGCTATGTGTGTCATCCAAAGAGACTGTGCGTGTGCGTGTGTTCCCACCACAAGTTGTGGACCAAAGCAATGTATGATTACTAGTTATTTTTTGGTCATGGTATTAAACATCTGAACGGAGATTAGTAGCTAAACCTCAAGGCTTGGCCTTTTAGACTGCGTTGCAATCTTTTTTAGAAAGTGCTTAGCATTTTTTCCGAGGTTGAAGGTGAAGTGTGTAATTTGTTCGTTGTTAAAATACTTTCTCCTATCCCAAAGTAAACACTGTGTTTCTGTGGTGCTTTCAAATCATCGCTTCATTTTGTTTTTTCTTTTTTTTTTCCCCGTACCAATGATTTGAGTTTAGGGTGGGATTATCTGATAGTTCATTAGAAAAAAATGGCGATTAGAAATGTATTTTAAAAGAAGTAGTATGTAATATCGACAAATTCAAAATATTGCCTTTCCTGTCCCTCCTCCTCTAAATTGATGCTAACATGGGTTGCCAGGTTGAGGACACTCAACGGTTACAAGTACAAACTGACAAAGTCATGAGTTTGAAATGGTAAGTTGATGAGTTGATTTATTAGTTTTTTTAATATGCGTCTGGTCATAGAGCCTTTTAAATAGAAGCCAAAGCCATCTAGGTTGTCTAGAATCTGCGTTCTCTAACCCACTTCGTTTGCTGGCTTCCATTTCTGCAACAATGTGATTTCCACCAAATGGCGAATCCAGGGTGTCAAAATGCTACTGGCTAAATTGGCTGGAGTGTCTATTTACAACAGTCCGCCATGTTGCCAGAGGCTATTCACACTAATTTTGACCACCAATGTGTGGTTGGACTAGACAACATTACAAAAAACGTTTGCTAAACAACAGTGCATAAAAGTTGCTTTTTGATTCGATCAAGCCAATTTGAATCCGCCTTTTGCAAAACTTGTTCTCACTCCCATTTCACTATGGATCCGATATTGTGCGTATTATTCTGTGTTACTGTTAAGCCGCATAGAAACATTATAAAGCACAATGAAGTTTCTGTGCACTATATTCCATGTCTTCTGAAGCCATGCGATAGCTTAACGTGAGGTATATATGAATATTTAGTACTTACATTACAGTTACACACAAACTGTTTTCTCCGTTGTGGCTGTCAGTCATTCGTTTAGCCTTCAAACCTTGGTCGTGTTTGGTTAGGTCATTCAGCTCTGTAAAGCTCTCTTGATTTGTAGATAAATGTCTATTATTTTGCATAAAAGGACTTTATCTTGCTGGAGTTTAATGTTTCTAAATCACGTTACTTCCTACTGGGTGTCTGTGAGAGCAAAACATGGGAGTAGAAAAGACTATAAATAGTTTTTAACGTGTAAAGTAACTGAAATTTAAAACAGTTAAAAGGAAGGCTCAATAAAGTGTTGCACAGATATTATACACTACTTATACACATCAACTTCTCTTCCATTTTTAATGCAAAGCGCTGCATGCGGTGACTCAGTGTTGCTTTTGCATACTGTAAGCACGTCATTCCACGCTGTATTTGTTTTGTCCTATCTATCATATTTTGCTGCCTTATTAAAAAATGTTTTTTAATTTTATAGTATATACTTGTATAAATACATTGTTTTTAATGAATGGATTTTCTAATACAACATTTATAATAAAATAGTAAATAATAAAACATTTTACCAGATTTAGTGCAACACTTTTGTTTGTTCCCCACAAAATAAAGTTTTATTTTATTTTTATTTTTTTTCACTAAATGTTTGGATTTCTTAAATTATTGCACACAGATTTTTCTAGAACTTGTATGAATATACATTTTTTATATTTATTATTTTATTTTTCTTTATAATGAAGTAGTCTGTATTTAGTAGATTGTAAAATATATATATATATAATCAATTTAATACACAGAGATGTATTTATTTTTTTACTGTAAATTACAAAAAAAAATAAAATAAATAATAATAATAATAATAATAATAATAATAATAAAAATAAAATATTAACAGGTATTGGTATCAGCCAATACCCAACCGTAGGCTTATTGGAATCTGTATCAGAGGCAAAAAAGGCAAACTGTAGCATCTCTACATTTCACACCATATATCAGATCGGAAAGGAAATTATCTTCAATAAAGTAAAGAACATAATCAAAAAGTGAAAAATAAAGTGTCTCACGGGTGTTTATCATTTAGGGTTAGGGGTAGGTGTAGGGAGGGCTTTATTGACCCAGTAAGGCAGCATTAATCTAATAATTTTTATACAATTTTTACATTAATTGACACTTAATACGTTATTCCATATTGTTTTATAATGTACTACAATACTAAGGTGCAAATATCTGCCACTATTAGCACTGGGTAGTATTAATAGCATCTAAAAGTCAAAAGTTTACATACAGTACATCTTGCAGAATCTGCAGAAATGTTAATTATTTTACCAAAACAAGAGGGATCATACAAAATTCATGTTTTTTTTGTTTTTTTTGTACTGACCTGAATAAGATATTTCACATTAAAGACGTTTACATATTAGTCCACAAGAGAAAATAGTTGAATGTATAAAAATTACCCTGTTCAAAAGTATACACTTGATTCTTAATACTGTGTTGTTTACTCAATGATCCACAGCTTTTTGTTGTTGTTGTTTGTTTGCTTATTTATTATTTTTTTTTTTAAGCGATAGTTCATGAGTCACTTGTTTGTTTTCAGAAAAATCCTTCAGGTCCGAAAAATGCGGATCTTAATGCATGCAAATGCATTAAGATCTGAATTCACTTTATGAATTTGAAGATCAAGGTAAATGTAATTTTTTTGTCTTCTGGGAAAAAGTAAGTAACTTTTGTAGATTCTAAAGGGCAATATTAAATGACTTTATGTTCAAAAGTTTACACTCCTGGCTCTTAATGCACCGTGTTTCCTTCTGAAGCATCAGTGAACATTTGAACCTTTTGTAATAGTTGCATATGAGTTCCTCAGTTGTCCTCAGTGTGAAAAGATGGTTCTCAAAATCATAAAGTCATTTGTTGGAAAGGGTTCATAAAATAATAATAATAACAATTTGTGGGACCCAAAGGATTCTTCTGAAGAACAGCGGGCAGTTTAACTGTTCAGGACAAACAAGGGACTCACAAACAACTATCGCTAAACAAAAAACAAAACCAAAAAAAAACAAAAACAAAACAACAAGCAAAGAAACAAACAACAACAACAACAACAACAACAACAAAAAGCTGTGGATCATTGAGGTAACAACACAGTATTAAGAAGTGTATGCAAACTTTTGAACAAAGTCATTTTTATACATTCAACTATTATGTTCTCTTGTGGACTATATGTGAACGTCTTTTATGTCAAATATTTATTCAGTTCAGTACTAAATAAAAAAATAACATGCATTTTGTATGATCCCTCTTGTTTTTGGTAAAATAATTAACATTTTGCAGATTCTGCATGTAAACTTTTGACTTCAACTGTAATATGATTGCAAAAAAATACTGATATTTTCACATAGTCTGTTGCTATTTGGACTTAGTGTAAATAGCATCTATCATTAAGAAAATATGCCATTTTCACTTAGTGCAAATATCATCTGTTGAAAGAAAGTCATACTTGTTCATAACGACATGAGGGTAAAGAGCTGATGACAGAATTTTAATTTTGCCTAAACTGTTCCTTTAGCACTGTGCAGTACCTAAACTGTCCATTTCTCTCATCTCTAATAAAGATCATGAACAAACTTGATATTAATATTAGTTTTTTTCCACGCAATGACCAAGTATTTGAAAAGACGCTGATGACAAATAAAGAGAAATCCAGAGACTGGATGTGTGTGATTGTCTGTGTGTTTCTAGCAGATGGAATGTTTCTGTCCAGTTCAGCAGCTCTGACAGCCAAGTGGAGATTTTTACAGACTGCAGAAGAGGAATATGTGACAGTTTTATTTTCAGCCTTGGCCTCATCGAAGTACACTTGTGTAATAAGACCTTTTCCCCTCTCTCCTCACAAACCCTGAGTGAGTTACTCACAGAATTATTTCTATTAGGACCAGAAGGGCTGTTTTAAAAAAAGAAGGAAATGATTATTGATAAATGTTTTAAAATAACAAAATAAATCAAATTTACAAATTGACAAAAATAAATAAAATTATTTTGTTAATTTACAAAAAAATGAATGCAAATTTATTCTAAGAATGCAATTTGTGAAATGCTCTTTTAATTTTTAAATTATTCACTTCATTGCTATATTGTATTGCTATAATTATATCATAATATGTGACCCTGGACCACAAAACCAGTCATAAGTAGCGTGGGTATATTTGTAGAAATAGCCAACAATACATTGTATCGGTCTAAATTATTGATTTTTCTTTTATACCAAAAATCATTAGGATATTAAATAAAGATGATTCCATGTAGATATTTTGTAAATTTCCTACCGTAAATATATCAAAACTTAATTTTTGATTAGTAATGTGCATTGCTAAGGACATTTGGACAACTTTAAAGGCAATTTTCTCAATATTTTGATTTTTTTATAGTTGTATCTCGGCCAAATATTGTCATTCATCAACAGAAAACGTATTCAGCTTTCAGATGATGTATACATCTCAATTTTAAAAATTACCCTTATGACTGGTTTTTGGGTTCCAGGGTCACATATATTATTTTGTTTATATGTTATAGCTCCTTACATTTTATACTTGACTTAATTTAAATGGCAATTTATCAGTCAATTTGTGAAGCAGTTCACGTTTAATATTTTTAATATTAAATTGATAATTATTCCTTCACTTTGGCACTCCTAGACCTCTATATATTCCTGAATCCTTTATTAAAATGTGCATGTTTCTGTGTATGTGTGTGGTGGTTTATTTGCACATGTATGGATGTATATGAACAGCTTCAGTCGTCTGCTATGGAGTATATTAGCAGCGTTTATTAATCAGTGTTAAACTCTGTGCGTTGAGGTTGTGGCTCCCTAGTAAAACTCCATGGGGACCAGCGGAGCTGATTACTCCTGTGGGAGAGGGCGGATGGGCAGCGCACACACATAGCAGAGCAGCACAAGCCAACCGGAGACACCGGTTCCATCAACACCCGCCAACATCTGCACACACCCCTATCCAGATGTGTTTTGGCCTCGCCTCTGCCTCCACCACTCACCCTCTGAGGGCCAAACCCATGAACACAGCTCATAATTGTCATCTATTAACCCGGATTATAGATCCTGCTTGTACGGAATTAGTTTTCCTGCAGGATATGAATCAAAAATCTCTCTTGCAGCAGGATATGTCAAAACATTTAAGGGAGGAAAGGTGGAGAGATGTAAGAAGGTCCATACTGCAGAAACTGTGCTGGTCTTTTCCAGTGAATACAAAACAGAAACAAAAGACTAAAAATAAATCACAGAACTACCCTTAATTTGCACAGAAAATCCAAAAATATAGTAATGAGAAACAGGGCAATCCATGGGGTGAAAGAAGGAAGTAGAGAGAGCAGAACGAACCACCTCACAGCGAAGCAGTAAATCCACCATCCTCATTCGCGGCCCTATAATTAAAGCCAAATGAGAATTTTGTGGCTCCCTATTAGCTTTTTATTTCAGCCTACAAACACAGAAGGGGGAATACCTCCAGTCAGCTATAAACACAGCTCAAACGCACGTGATTCACCTCCACCGACTGTCTGTTTAAAGCGAGAAACCCTCTCTTTGCTCCCTATAGAAGCCGACAGCATGTTTAAAATTCCATCCAATATTAGATTTCACGCACAGGTTAAGACGTTATCCCCTGGAATTCACCCTGTTCCCACAGCCACCGAATCCCTCACTGGTGCTACTGAACTGGGCCGAATTACTTCACCTAAACCTTTAGTAGCTGTCTAATTTAGAGGACGACTATGCAGAGGACGTGGAGTAAGGTTACACAGGGTGAGTGTGTTAGCGAAATGCGCAGTAGTCTGGAATAAGGGGACCGGGTCTCGAGATTTATGGGAAGGATTTGGACGTAACAAATCATGACGGTCCCTGGTAATGGTTCCTCCACAGACGCATTCATTAGACTTATGATTCAGGAACCTAAAAGGCTCTGCTGGCTCGGGACATAGACGTCCAGGACCATTAAAACTCCATTGTTGAATGCCCAGAAGAATTCATTCAGATGTTTTAATGCCAAGCCATAGGACTCCAGTAATTCCTTGTGTCAAAGTGGAATTCTCTTTTATCTGTTAAAGGTTAAGTGTGTAATTTTTTCCCTTATTAAAATAGTTTATTCAATTTCAGCTTAATATGCAGAGACAACTGCAAGTAAACCACTAGTAGGTTGAATGACAGAATCCATTCACTTATTCTACAATTTTACTTTTGATTTATTCATCCAAAATTGGCCAAATTCTATGACATTCTGATTTATACTGTAAAATCACTTCATTTAATGAATCAGATTTTGATTATTAAAGGGAATCCTAGGTATTAAGACTTGATATGATTTAATATAACGTAAATGATGTTCAAATATGCAGAAAACCCATGAAAGACTTACATTATTTAAAAAATTCCCATGGTTTTATACACATTTTGGACTATGGGGGTGCTATTATTTTGATGACGTGAAATAGCTGCACTCAGTGAGCTACTGCCGCTACCTGTTGCTATTTTTTACCGCAACGCAACTTGGAAAATAAAATACTGATACAATGCCACAATGTGTGGTTTTTGTTTAGCATTTTCAATCGAAGGGCAACAAGAGGAGTGATGTAACTCTTCACTGCTTTTCCTAGTGATGAGAACAGGAGCAAAGAATTGGAAGATGACTGTGGACAAATAAAACTTCCTAAAGGCCCATGTCTTTGTTCTCTCCACTTTAGCCCTAATGCCTTTAAGGCTTTTCGTCAGCCACAGCTACCGAAAGAGATTACAAATGGCAGAGACAAATGCTACATGCCATCCTGGTAGGATGTAAACATGCCGATGCTTTTTATGACGCTGCAGTCACTGAAGGAGTTTCTCAGCACGAATTTCACTCGATATACATTGGCGTTTAGACTCCTTGTGTGGAAAATCGATGGTACAACATTTGGTTTAACTGAAATTGTAGTCGAGTTGTATAAGTGTCATGATTTCACTTAATTAGACATGCTTTTTGATTACCATAATTTGATTTAACCATTACACTGGAATTCACTGGGCCCTAGAAGTCACACATCACCATTTCTGGGTCCAAGCACTCCTTCAGAAAACAAAATAAATAATAAAATGAAATAATAATAATAAAAAAAACTATATATATATATACACACACATATATACACTCACCGGCCACTTTATTAGGTACGCCTTACTAGTACCGAGTTGGACCCCCTTTTGCCTTCAGAACTGCCTTAATCCGTCGTGGCATAGATTCAACAAGGTACTGGAAACATTCCTCAGAGATTTCGGTCCATATTGACATGATAGCATCACACAGTTGCTGCAGATTTGTCGGCTGCACATCCATGATGCAAATCTCCCGTTCCATCACATCCCAAAGGTGCTCTATTGGATTGAGATCTGGTGACTGTGGAGGCCATTTGAGTACAGTGAATTCATTGTCATGTTCAAGAAACCAGTCTGAGATGATTTGCGCTTTATGACATGGCGCGTTATCCTGCTGGAAGTAGCCATCAGAAGATGGGTACACTGTGGTCATAAAGGGATGGACATGGTCAGCAACAATACTCAGGTAGGCTGTGGTGTTGACATGATGCTCAATTGGTACTAATGGGCCCAAAGTGTGCCAAGAAAATACCCCCACACCATTACACCACCACCACCAGCCTGAACCGTTGATACAAGGCAGGATGGATTCATGCTTTCATGTTGTTGATGCCAAATTCTGACCCTACCATCCGAATGTCACAGCAGAAATCGAGACTCATCAGACCAGGCAACGTTTTTCCAATCTTCTATTGTCCAATTTTGGTGAGCCTGTGCGAATTGTAGCCTCAGTTTCCTGTTCTTAGCTGACAGGAGTGGCACCCAGTGTGGTCTTCTGCTGCTGTAGCCCATCCGCCTCAAGGTTTGACGTGTTGTGCGTTCAGAGATGCTCTTCTGCATACCTCGGTTGTAACGAGTGGTTATTTGAGTTACTGTTGCCTTTCTATCCGCTCGAACCAGTCTGGCCATTCTCCTCTGGCCTCTGGCATAAACAAGGCATTTGCACCCACAGAACTGCCGCTCACTGGATATTTTCTCTTTTTCGGACCATTCTCTGTAAACCCTAGAGATGGTTGTGCGTGAAAATCCCAGTAGATCAGCAGTTTCTGAAATACTCAGACCAGCCCGTCTGGCACCAACAACCATGCCACGTTCAAAGTAGGGCTGGGCGATATGGCTGAAAACTGTATCACGATATCAGTGTTTCATATCGGTCGATATCGATAATTATTGATATTTTTTATGACCCATTTAAAATAAGGACCAGGAGAAAAATATATTACATTTAAACATTTTTATTTTAAACTTAACTTTCCTCTGACCATAATCCCCTCAGACTTATAATATCCAAGAAACTGCCATACTGGTGAGCAGACTTTTCCTCTTTTATTTACAATTTCCTCGCTCGCCGCAACGATCATTTTCTGCTTATCAGTCGCCGGTTACTGAAGAGGAATCCAGCAGACCAACACGAGACAACGATATGGCGCAACCAAAATAATACTGTTACATGATTGGTCACAGCGTGTCACTCCCTACTTTGCTAGGTTACCAGAGAGCGAGTGCCTTTGTTAATGCAACCAAACTTGCTTCGCCTCCCGACGAAGAATACAAAATATCGAACATTTTTTTTATTGTCTATCGCGATACATATCGTTATTGTTTTATCGCCCAGCCCTAGTTCAAAGTCACTTAAATCACCTTTCTTCCCCATTCTGATGCTCAGTTTGAACTGCAGCAGATCGTCTTGACCATGTCTGCATGCCTAAATCCATGTGATTGGCTGATTAGAAATTTGTGTTAATGAGCAGTTGGACAGGTGTACCTAATAAAGTGGCTGGTGAGTGTGTATATATACATATATATATATGTATATTTGGCACACAAATAGTGCAAAGCTTTATAAACGTATGGGTGAACTCAGGCCCGGCGTCAAGGGGGGCTTGGGGAGCCCCCCATAACGTCCTGAAGCCCCCCTGCAATCATCCGACCCCTTCACCCCCAGAATACGATTTTAAAAATTAAGTTTTTCAAAAACTAAACCAAATGCGATTTCAACCAAGGGGTACCCCTCTGATTTGTGCTACCTCACTTTCAATTTGACCCACTCCAACTCCCAAAAACTTTTTTCACAATTTTTACTTCAGATGATCACCGGCGTATTTAAACTTTTACTCCTAAACGTGCTTTTGCGCCTTAACTGCTCAGTGCTTTTAGCCTATAAGCAGTGTTTTCAACCAAATAAAATTTGTGTTTCAGTCATTTCACAACAAAAAAAATTAATTGTTAAATACACACTGATGTTTGTGAGTTTGTTAAATGCACTGGTAAAGAAAGCAGCAATAATCCTTTCAATTAAAATCTAATGAAACATTTATTCATATCAAATAACCCCCGCCCCCCCTGAGAATCACAGAAGCCGAAATGTGTTGTGATTGGTTAGCTTTCCAACTGCGTTGCAATTGGCAAACAGCTTAGACGGCGTTTCAGTTCCGTGTACAACTGCACAAGCTAGATTAAAGTGATTCTTACATTTTAAATATGAATTTTTTCCTACAAAAACACATCGGTTTGCTACATGAGGCTTTTATTGACCACCCCCGGAGCCAATGGAGCACTTTTTATTATGGATCGATGTACTTTATTGGACTTGTTTTAGACTGATGGAAAGAAACACCAGTCTATACTGTTGTAAAGCTTGGGAGTGCCAGGATAATTTTTAATATAACTCCGACTGCATTCGTCTGAAAGGAGGAAGTCATATACACCTAGGATGCATGGAGGGTAAGTAAATAATACACTACAGTAGTGTTGCTGCTATAGTGCTAATCCTCCACCTCGTCCCTCCCCACCCGCCAACGTTTCGAATTTCCATAGGCGGGATACCACGTTGTTTCATCATAACATCCGGGGGGAAAAAAACGCTGTAGTCCAAAGGAGTCGTTTGTTGTAGTTCTTGAAAAGGCATTTAAAAAAAATAAATAAATAAATAAATATCTCCCTTTGGAGTGGACTTTGAGATTTGTAACTTTGAAGATGTTTTTTATGGCCAAACATATACACCACACACTGACTAAAATTAAAAAGGGAAAAAGCATAATAGGACCCCTTTAAGATATTTTCAGTGTCCTCCAAACAATAAGGACAGCACAGATTAGTCAGTAGATGTTTCCACTCTAGTTTTCCATCTTATGAACTGCCTTTATGTGTAGTCCATCTCTGCCAAGTTAGGAGCCTGTTAGTTAAGGGTATTTCTGTGAATGTGTGTAGGTTTTGTCATTTCCCCAGAGGCTACACTTCCATGTTCTGGTAGTCCGCCATAGCTGTATGATTTATTCTCTGCTAAACTATAAAAACAAAATCTTATTACCCAGCAGAAAACTCGCTTCATAGGCACAAAGCACAAAAGACCTAATTTATGGTATAATTAGATTCATAACCTCAGGCTTTTAGCCAAAACTTTCTCCAAAACGATCATAGACACACCATCAAATGTGCAAAAGTGAATGCACAGAGCTACCGCCACTCAATAGCCATTGTTCATATCAATTCAAACCCGTCTAGATTTCTATTTAAACAATAAGTCACAGCAGGCCACATGCTACAATGATTTTACCACAGGTAAAGGGTGTTTTTAGGTATAATGAGAAGTGAAGGCAGTAAAACTGCCTTAAACAGGGTAAAATCACTTTAACACACAGTTCAGAGTGATTTATCGGTTTTACAAAAGGCTAAACTGCAATACGACAAAAAAACACAAATGTTAAAAACAGACAATAAACAATTTGTTCGCCCAAGAAATACAGTAGCTCATTACTCTAACTGTAGGATGTTTATGATTGAGTCTCATTCAGTCAAAATTTTATCTATCAGGTTTATAATGCCTCTTTTATATCAATGCTTTGGGTGGTCTGCCTTCTCTTTGTTTTGACATACCTACATAAGTGGCAACCTTATATCTCGCTGTGATTTTTTTTATAGTAAAATAAGCGGTTATAGAATGTTGACACATGATGGAAAACTTATGTAATTATGCCATAATAGATATGATTAATTCCCCCTAATAATATGAAATTAAAGGTAATTTATGAGAAATGCTGTAAAGACATTTAGGAATGGAACATTTTGAAGGTTAAGTCAGCATTTGCAAAACCACAACGGGTGATTTAGACTATCAAGTGATTTTAAAGGTAAACACTAAGATATAGCTCTCTGTAATGTGATAAAACTCACGTCTGCACATATAATTCTTTGTATCTGCACGCAAATCCTTTCAAATAAATCATCACATTCTACATGAATAGGGCAAATTATAATACAGTAGCTGTAAATCTGAACATGTCTGTGAAGAGCGCAGGAATGAAAACGTTTCTACAGCCCTCTTGTGTCAGGTTACAATGGCTCTTTGTGGTGATTTTTATACTTGTATCGTACGCATATTTCATACAGACAAGTGGTCAGTCTTGCACACTAATATGATATAATAAGTTACAATACACTCTCAGAAAAAAAGGCACTAAAAGCTTTCACTGTGGCTGTAGCATTTACATTTAGACATTTAGTAGACGCTTTTATCCAAAGCGACTTAGAAAAGAGGATAATGGAAGCAATCAAAGTCAACAAAAAAAGCAAAAATACGCAAGTGCTATGACAAGTCTTCATTTAGCCTAACGCAGTACACATAGCAAGGATTTTGTTTTATTATATAATAAATAAACAGAAAATAGATAGAATACAAAAAGAAAAAGCGACTAGCGTTAGATGCCTTCTTTTTTGCTTTTTTGTTAATTGTATATAGAGAAAAGCTAGTGTTTAGGTACTAATATGTACCTTTAAGGTGCTAATATATGATCTTAAACCACAAAACCATTCATAAGTGTCCATTTTAAAACGTGAAAGCTGCACTGCAAAAAATGCTTTTCTTGCTTAGATTTTTTGTCTTGTTTCCAAGACAATTCTTAAATCAAGAAGGATTTTCCAGACAATCAAAAATGATTGTCTTGTTTTCAGGAAAAAAAAGCCACAATTAAGTAATAATTTGCTTAAAACAAGCAAAATAATCTGCCAAATTGGTAAGCAAAAAATCATATTTCAAGCAGAAAACTAGATTATTTTGCTTATCCTTTGGGCAGATTATTTTGCTTGTTTAAAGCAAAAACTCTCTTAATTTTAACTTCTTTTTTTCTGAAAACAAGACAATAATTTTTACTTTTCTAGAAAATCCTTCTTAATTAAAGAATTTTAGGATATTCTGGCTGGACACAAGACAGGAAATCTAAGTAAGAAAAGCATTTTGCGAAAAGCAGTGTGAATAAATAAGCTTTTCTTACTTAGATTTTTTGTCTTGTTTCCAGCCAAAATACTACAAATTCTTAAATCAAGGAAGATTTGTAAAATTATTTTCTTGTTTTCAGAAAAAATAAGTTAAAATTAAGAGAGTTTTTGCTTGAAACATAAGCAAAATAATCTAGTTTTCTGCTTGAAATAAGATTATTTTGCTTACCCCAGTGGCAGATTATTTTCCTTGGTTCAAGCAAACACTTGAAACTTAATTTTATCCTCTTTTTTTCTGAAAACAAGACAATTTTACTTGTCTAGAAAACCCTTCTTGATTTAAGAATTTTTAGATATTTTGTCTGGAAACAAGACAATAAATCTAAGTAAGAAAAACATTTTTTGCAGTGTATTGCTAAGGTGTGGCTATGCGATTAAGGAACCCATCCCAAGTTTTTTTTAAAACTTCTAATCTTAGCCTTAATAAAAAAAAATATTAATATATACCTTAAGCAAGCAGGAGTAAAAACAGTAGCATTGAATATGGCTCTGATAGCTCGCGGCTGAGAATGTGCGATTGTTTTGCGCGTACATGTGCAGGCCATATGCACGTGTCATAAGTGAATGCTGCTTTCACTCTGCACTGTCAAGCAATAAAGCTCAAGTCTAAAAGCTGCTTTTTAATAAATGTGACAGCCTGCTAGAGTGTGCATTGTATTACATACAACATGTATTTATTTAAGTGTAAGGGCTCTGTGGAGCTTGGCAGTGCGTTTTCTAGTGTGTGTGTTTGTGTGTGTTTACGTTCCCAGTCTGAGACGCTTCCGATCCCAGTCACTTTCCCAGGATGTGGACCGAGCCAGCGCCGGCTGTTCACATAAACTCTGAGTGATGATAGAATTTTGAGTCTACACCGTGTAGACGAAGTGTACGCACACGCACGCCGATATACACTCGCATACGGATAAGCCAAGAAAAACAAAAGTCAAACCCTCATGCAAACAAAGCGTCCAGAGGTGCTACACACCGCCCGCACACAACAAAAATAGATGTGGCTGTAAATGACCCATGCGATTGTGCGCGTATGTTTTCTTTCAAACTATTCCAAGCCTTTGCAATACGTAAAATCCCCCGAAAACCAGTGAAAATGGATTTTACAGAGAACGATTAATTTTATTCTACTAACAAAAGTCTTAAAACAACTGAGACCACGGATGCGTAAAATGCCAAAAACATGGTTCTTAATCATGCTTTATGGTAGTAAAGGAATATTTACATGGCACAGTTTAGGCTGTTCTGTGCTTGATCAAAATTCTAGGTAAAGACATAATGTTGCATAAAAGCCAGATGAAATTATGCCTGCTCTGACCCACTTCAGCCCCTAGTATTAAAATATACAACTCTAATTGCTGTGTAAATGCCAACTCTAGGCTGATGGGTTGATAATGCAAACTGATGATATTCACGGCGTTAAACTACTTGGCACAAGCTGATTGGTTCATCATGCACACAGTTAATGAGCTACTGTTTTACATTTAAATGGCTGGTTAGCATTCACTTCAGCAGTTCACAGAGTTTTTTTGAAACCCTCCACCTTCCCCAGCTCCACCTGTATAGATTAGCTATGGGTTATTATATGGGCCATTCTACAGAATTGGTGCAAACTGCTCTCCCACAACCCAAAAACACATTTAATAAGCATTTAAGTATTCAAATCTTAGATGTTTACTAAGATCCTTTTATTACATAATGAAACCCACAGTAATATTTAAAATATCAGTAAGCTTAATATTAGTGGTGCAACAGATCACAAAACTCACGGTTCGGATCACATTACGGTTTTTGAGTCACGGATCGGACCATCAGCAAAAAGGGGAGGAGACAAATGTAATTTGCTTTCCATTTATTAACAGTAGGGCTGCTCGATTATGGCAAAAATCATAATCACGATTATTTTTGGTCAATATTGTAATCACGATTATTTAACATGATTATGAGTGGGTCCAGAACTTTATATGATTGGTTAATTTAAAGATTGCAATACAATAGATGTAGTTAACTGAATAGAAAATAAAACAGCATAGTCTTCACTGTAAGAATTAAACTTTTTTTTTTTTTATAAAGAGCAGTGAGTGATTTTGTCTTTTGTTGTTTGAGTAACGTTAAGATGGCAGAAGAAATATTACTTGTGGAAGCTTTAGGAGCTGCACGGATCCAATTTACTGTTACAGACGTATTTCATTCTCAACTGTTTACATTAATTTGAGACAACTGACGAAGGATTACACGAATAATCACCAAACGCCGCATTTTGACATATGTTTGCATGTATTTGACCGTTTAGGGAACATCTTAAGCTAAACGTTCCCTTTACTTGTCCGTGTTCTGTTCCGTCTCTGAGCGCATACACAGAACAGCGCACATGCTCGATGTATTGCCGCTTTCATACGGCTTTCTCGTGCCACAGTGCCTACACACCGTAACAGTTTTGTCCACCACCCTTCTTCCATCATCATTATATTTTACAGGGAAGCCAAAATGCTCCCATACATGTGATTTGAATGATGCGGGAGGCTTTTCGAGTTCTTCTGTTCCTCCGCTAGCCATTGTTGACTGATTAACATGCCCTGTTCACGTGAACACGACTTCTCTGTGTAATTAATTTCTTAAAAAGCAATATCAGCAGAAAAACTGTCCTTTTCTCTGCGATTGTTAAAAATGTAGGATTAAATTTAGGATTATCTACAAGTTTAAAAAAATAGTTATTAATCCGCGGGTCAAGTGCGTGCCGAACCGTGGGTCGTGATCCACACGGATCACGGATCAACTGCGATCCGTTGCACCCCTATATATATATATAAAATCATAATTTAGTGGGTACTTGCAATTTGGAGGTGGCTGTCCCAAACCCTAACCCCTAAATTTCAACGTATGAAAATGATATTGAAATAATTTTGGCATTTTATTCCATTGTTGTTTTTAAAAATATATTTTGTTTTTTTTGCTTTTTCATGTCACTATCAAAACAGTGCATGTTTTAGTCCATTGACTGAGGCTGATTTTAACTACACCCCTATGATCAGGAAATATTTACGTGTCACTCTCTCTCATAGCTACATGGTGAGTAGACAGGTCTCATCATTTTGAGGTAAATGTGTTGAAAAGTCTGAAAAATCTGTGTAACTTTAAAGAATATCATAACATCTATAACATTTTGTTTTTATATGTGTACAACTGTTAGAAAAGCTTCATGCGCATCTAAAATTGTCACTACCGGAACATATTTGGTGAAGTTTCGCTTGTGGCATCTTTGTTTTTTTGGGTGTTATCCCATAAAATTATCACTACTGTAAGAGTCAAGACCGAAACATGTCATCATTGTTTCAGTAGTGACAAAAATAAACACATAATCCTTTATTTGAGAGAAATAAACAACATTTTAGTACAGTTTTGCTAATTTTCTGTATTTTGATATTTTTAGTAGTATTTTGTAATGTGATGTTTTCGCTACCAAAACATTACTGTCACTACCGAAACATGCAATGTTTTGTCAAAAATAAAGTATAATGAATTACCAGCTAAGATGTTAGTAGTTTTTGGTTTAATGTATATTCAAACTAATGAATCTTTAAAGGGTTGCTCCACCCCAAAATGAAAATTTTGTCATTTATCACTTAAATGCTTTGTTCATCTTCGGAACACAATTTAAGATATTTTGGATGAAAACCGGGAGCTTTGTGACTGTCCCATTGACTGCCAAGTAAATAACACTGTCAAGGCCCAGAAAAGTATGAAAGACGTCGTCAAAATAGTCCATCTGCCATCAGTGGTTCAACCATAATTTTACGAAGCTACGAGAATACTGTTTGTATGCAAAGAAAACAAAAATTCAACTTTATTCAATAATAATAGTATCCACTGGATGCAAACAGCATACACTGTTCTCTGTCAGCCGCAGCACATGATTATGTTTTCTACATTTATTTAGACTTTGATTCGAACAAAAACAGCATATCTGCGTGACACAGCTGACAGAGAACAGCGTATGCTGTTTGCATCCAGGGGATACTCTCCAAAGTGGCGCTACGTTGATACGGAGGAGACGAATTGTTGACTAAAGTCCTTATTTTTGTTTTCTTCGCGTACAAAAAGTATTCTCGTAGCTTCGTAAAATTAAGGTTGAACCACTGATGGCAGATGGACTATTTTGACAACATCTTTCATACTTTTCTGGGCCTTGACAGTTTTATTTACTTGCTAGTCAATGGGACAGCCACAAAGCTCCCGGTTTTCATCCAAAATATCTTATGTTTCGAAGACGAACGAAGCTTTTACGGGTTTGGAATGACATGGGGGTAAGTGATTAATGACAAAATTGTCCTCTTGGAGTGGAGTAACCCTTTAAGTTTGAAATAAGTATGATCAACTTTTTGCCTTTTAAAAATAAAATTTGGATTCAAAACACAACAAAGCTTATATAAATCACACTTGAAATATTGTTAAAATTACTGTGCTTCATAGTGACACATTTGGGGAGAGGACAAATATTCCAAAACTTTCTGAAAATATGAGAATTAACTGCACAATTACTAGAAATGTGTACCTTGTAAACAATTTGCATACATACAACATTTTTGGAAAAAGACGTTTTTTCAAAATGTTTCCAACTCTGACTTTGAACCAATTTTGTAGAATGGCTCATATATGCTATTTGTGCAGCTTATTTGTGTATTTAAATACTACTAATAGCGTATCATCAAATGTACTGGCAATAGCAAGTTTGCAGAAATAACAGCAATAATCTACAACAGCAGCAACAATTCAGCAGTGACAAAATACATCAACATTGTCATATCCATTGCCATGCAAGTTGTCATGATAGAAATGCATTCATGCCACTTTTGGTGCTTAACAGCCCCAGATTCCTGCATCGGTGTTGTTGCAGTATCATATTTAGGTACCTTTGAAAGAAACAAAGTCACACAAGTTTGGAATGACATTAGAATTTACATGTTTGGGTGAACAGGATGACAGTGCATTCAAAAAAGGAACTTTCTGCCATGATTTAAGCAACTTCATGTCATTCCAAACCTGTATCCCCATCTGCTTTTCAAACTCATGCCACTATAAGCTATATAATGGAATGGCGCTATTGAGTGTGGAACGAATGGAAGGAGAGAAAATTGTGAAAGGGAAACCATTATCCAGCACTCCATATGAAAACACAGTGCTCATTATGTCCTGAACAGCCACTGCTGGGTGCGGATTTATGTACTATTTATGTTTTTTGGGAAGAATTAAGATTCCAGTGTGGCCAAGACTCACCACACTATCCACATCTCAACATACACACACTCCAAACACACAGCAGCACAGTCTGCGAATGCTCATTTCAGGTTGTCTGGGCCTGACAAAAACACATGCACAAATATACACACATAAACACAAACAGCCTAAACGTCAGATACCTAAACCCAAAATGGATTGAGATATTAAGTACTTGAGTACATTGACACACATAAACAACACAACAGTGTTTTGAATATGGCTGTATCTGCTGAATATGCAATTGAGATGCTATTGTAAAATAACATGTGCAACTTTAACTGCCTGATAAAGAATGCAGTGTGTTCATGTTGATTTGTTCATATGTGTGTGTGTGCGTGTGTGATTTAATGAGAGCCAGCATGCATATGTGACACATGTGACTGTGATGTCATGTTTTCATCATTCAGACTGAGATCTGTCTTTCATTTCAAACACTCTCCTCTACAGAGCTGCTGCTCAGAGAGACGCTCATGTTCACTGTAACCTCATTCACCCATATGGAGCATTTGAGATGAAATTTTTACACTAGACTTTGTCTGACATTTCCTGCAATGATTCCGTTTGGTTAGCATTTAAGTTTTTACACAAGCTAAGCATCACTTTTTCATATCTACAGTGGAACTGTAATGTATGTACAATCCAGCAACACTCACAAGGAAATAAGATTTTCTGCATTTAAATAAAGCAGACACACAGTTTTTACTGTACAGATTTGGTACAGTTTTACCATGAATAATGGCTGTTATGCACAAAACAAAGAACACTGTCTGATGTGTACCCTAAATCCTAAACTTAACCTTAGTATAGTGTTGGTAACACATGCTGACAGATAGCATTACTGTTTGTCACAATCAAATCCATGATTTTTCTAAAGTTTAAACTTTTCTTGGCAACTGACTTTTTTTTTAATTTAATTTAATTGATCAAATAATTGCCTGTAAAGTGGGGTTTATGCTTAACTGTTTTGAGAAAAACAAAAAAAAAATCACACTAATAACTAAAATTGCTCTAAAAAGGATCATACAATAGAAATTGAGAGTTGTACACTACCAGTCAAAAGTTTTTAATGTTTTTTAAAGATGTCTCTTCTGCTCACCAAGCCTGCATATAGTTGATCCAAATTACAGCAAAAACAGTAAAATTCTGAATTATTTTTACCATTTAAAATAACTGTTTTCTATTTGAATATACTTTTAAATGTAATTTATTCTTGTGATTTCAAAGCAGAATTTTTAGCATCATTACTCCAGTCAATTGATCCTTCAGAAATCATTTTAATATTCTGATTTGCTGCTAATAATTTCTATAATCGTGTAGAATCGTGTGACACTGAAGAATGGACTGGAGTAATGATGCTGAAAATTTAGCTTTGATCACAGGAATAAATAGTACAAATATTTTATAATATTACTGCTTTTGTTTTTTTGTATCAAATTGAGTCACAAAAAACATTAAAAATCCTACTGTTTAAAACTTTTGACTGATATTGTAAGCCCCATTTGTGTTTGAACACTGATATATTATTGATATCATTATAAATCTATTAATGTAAATGGCATTTGTGAAACATCTATCCGTCCAGTCTCTAAACTGTCTGTCCTATAGAGTCTAGTGATGGGTCAATCATAAATTATTTGTTCATTAAATCTGTCACACGACAAATGAACAAAAGACTCTATTATGTTCCTCATAAATTATCTTTGGCTGCATTACAATGATTTCCTAATTCAGAAAATTATCAGGACTGCATTGGTGGATGTGTTCAGGGAATTTGGCTTTTTAAAACATAACATTAACACTACTTGAATGGAATGAATTGAATAAAGACTAGTTCATTTTGATAATTGATCACTGTAATAATTGATTAACTGCAAAATTCAATAATATCTTACTAATAGGGTCATGGGATTTAGAAAACAGGCACAGGTATATTTGGAAATAATTCCATTTATATGAAATCTTGCACAAAATGACACATCTATGACAGAAAGCAAATAAAGGTACTATGGTATTATTATGATTTTTGGACTATACGGTAACATAATGTTCTTGTACATAAGATAATACCACGGTATTCTTAAAGGTATACATCATACATCAAACAATGTGTTACCACAGTGGCAGCACAACAGCACTTGTGTCACAAAAAAACATCAGTGGTTCAACCTACAATTTATGAAGCTACGAGAATACTTTTTCATGGTACACTGTAAAAAAAAACAAAAAACAATTTGTTGAGTCAACTTAAAATAATTTGTTACTCTTCAAGTTCAGTCAACTCAAATAAGTTTAATAAGTTGAAATTTTAGTACTTAGTTTCAGTGATTAGTTTCAGTACTAAGTGACAACTTAGATATTCGAGTTGACTAAACAAAAAAATTCTTTGTTAAACTTAACAGCTGTGTTTGTTACTTGGCTGCCTAAAAATTTTAAGCTGAATCAACCCAAATATCTAAGTTGTCCCTTAAAATGTAACATTTCAAGTTGACTAAACTTTTTCGAGTGACTGAACTGAATTATTTTAAGTTAACTTGTGAATGCGCATCGAAGTCTGACATGGAAGAGAGGTTGTTGAATAAATGTGTTATTTTTGTCACAAATTATTCTCATAGCTTCATAAATTTCGAGTCACTGATGTCACATGGACTATTTTAGCAATGTCCTTACTACCTTTCTGGGCCTTAAACATGTCAGTTGTGTTGAGGGTGAGTAATTAATGACAGAATTTTTGTTTTTGGCTGAACTATCCTTATGACAATACAGTAGCATCTATTTGAATTGACTATGTGTGCTGATAATTGCAGTCTGGAAGTCACAGTTTTCATTTTAAGCCGTATTAGTCTAGGTGAATGACTCATTACGGGACAAATAAAGTTCTTGTCAGCATGGATCTTATCCATGATCAGCTGTGGAGTTGGACTGAAATGACTTAATCGTTGTAGTTAGTGTTGTAATGTCTATAAACAGAGAGGGGAAAAGGGCCTGAGGTTTGTGTTAAACGCTCCTGTAGGTATCATCCTGCGACTGAAGTGCGTTTTCCTCCCACACGCAGATGTGCTCGAGACCCACCCAGGAGTGCCCACCCAAAGATTGGCACGAGAAAGGTGCTTGAGGTTTCGGGATTAGATTTCGTCAGCCTGGCACGGGTTTCCCTGGCATCCCTGTGTGGCACACTCTAGTCTTTCTCTCCGCTGCTGAATAATGGCCTGTTGAACTTGGCCGGCACTTGTTATAATATCCTTGAGATTCAGTCTCTGGATGCTAGTATGAGAAAAAATGTTTGAGTAAATTAAGCCTTTAAGGATGGCCCTGTGATAGACTGGCCATCCATTCAGAGTGTTTTCCTGAGGTATGCTCCTGCATCCCCTCATAGGTTTGGAAAATGGATGGATGGATGGATGGACTTAAAGGGGACATTTTCCACAAGTTGGTATGATTCTTTAGGGTCTTCATGAAATGTCTGCAAAATACGTTTGGTTAATACTAATGACCTACCGCCCTCCTCGCCCCTCTCTTCCATTTTTTTGTGTATTCGGTGGCATGTTACCATCAAAAACAAAACTAATCTACTGATGTCTGGAGAAAATGAAGACTCTTATGCTCACTTTTAGATCCAAATACAAAACACTTTCATTGCTTATGAGACACTGTTGGCGCTACTGCTGCTCGAGAGCGGATAAAATGGCGGACAACTTACAACTGGCTTAGGGCAGAAATATGCTAATACAGGACAGTCCATCAGCGGTTGTGGGTGGGGCTTGAGCAGTATGACATCATATTGCTCTTAAAATCTAAACAGCCTGATGAGACTGTTTAGGTTTTCGAGTATTAAAAAAAGGGCTGAATGTATTTTTATCATTGCGGGGTGTTGAAGAAGGAAAAAGTGGTCAAGACAGTTATGGCAAAGGTTAATCAGACGACAGTCAGGTGGTATCCTACTTTCTAAATAGATGCTCTTGATGCTATGATTCAAAATTTGTGAGACTATCATGAAAAATAACCACGCATATTACTTCATCATATTCTAGCATTCATCTTTCCTCTAAGGCTCGCCATTATCTCCACTTCCTCTCCAGACAGTGACCTTTCAGCATTCTCTCTCTCTTTTTTCCTCTTTCTTCCTCACTTCATTTTTCTGTTCCCATTTTTCTTGGCAGATGACAGGAGACTTTGACATCTGCTGATGATCTAATGCAGCCACTGAGGTCCAAATTCAACAGAATAAAAGCAGAAGTGCTCACGCCGAATGTCTTTTCTCCTCATTCGTTTCAAGACAGACAGCCTGCCTGGCCTTTAAAACCTCACTTCAGTCATTTTCATTGCTCTCTAAATATTGCTGATGATGTGAGTTGGATGTGGAATCCAGAGATGCATTTTCCACTGAGTCAAGAGATCTAGCGCGTTTATGTGCGGTACACTGCCTTCGATGCAGTATTACCCAGCACAAATGAAGCATCTCAGTTTAGATGTTCATATATCAGCTGCGTTAAAGAGAAAATTGGATGCATTGCTAAATGGTCTGTGTATACTCGTAAGACTTGTTCTCGCTCACCTCCCACAACAAAGGGCAACATTGTGTATCCTGTACTCCCCCAACCCCGTCCCCTCTGGCTGGTCTCAGTGCAGTTCAATTGGGAGCACTCCGCTGGGACCACACTTGTTTGCTTTTCTGGGATCAGTTAAAATCATGCATGTAATAAGGAGAAAATGGCTTTTAAGCCTGCCTGTAGGAAACGGTGCCCGATGAACCATTATCCCTTATTAAAGACAGAGCCCAGAGTTGGAGGAGAGACAGGAGGACATAGCTGCCCACGGATGGAGGGTCTTACTGCCCTGCTGATCTCTGATCAGTCTGAGTGCTTTTTATTTCTGTCCATCTATGCTAAAAAAAATGCCAGGAGAGCAACTCAAATGTGCTATATGCCATTTTTTTGACTACTAAAGCATAAAAATACCATGTTTGTAAATACTGAGGAAACATGCTAAGTTCACATACATGTTTTTCTGAAAAAACAAAGCTACAGCCAATTATTCTACTTTGAAATGTATGTTCCATGTCTGAATGTCTGTTTTTGTCCATATGATTCCATCTACTGCTAGTTTACCACATAGTATTTCAAAGCCCTGGGTTGTCAGTTGGTGGAAAACACAGCGCATTGCAGCCATGGAAGCCAGCAAACAAACTTGGTCAGAAGTCGCTGATTCTACCCAGTTTTATGACCAGAGGCATATTAAAACACAGATAAATCTACTCATCAACTTAAGTGTAAGGCTCATTGCCTTCCATTATCAAATGCGCTTGTTCCTGTCCACAAACAATGTGTTACCACAGTGGCAGCACAACAGCACTTGTGTCACAAAAAAACACCACAATATCAGTGGTTCAACCTACAATTTATGAAGCTACGAGAATACTTTTTCATGGTACACTGTAAAAAAACAAAAAACATAATTTGTTGAGTCAACTTAAAATAATTTGTTACTCTTCTGCTGTAAAATTTTAAGTTCAGTCAACTCAAATAAGTTTAATAAGTTGAAATGTTAAGTTTCAGTACTTAGTTTCAGTGATTAGTTTCAGTAAGTTTTGTTAAACTTAACAGTTGTTTGTTACTCAGCTGCCTTAAAATTTTAAGTTGAATGAACCCAAATATCTAATTTGTCCCTTAGTAAAATGTAACATTTCAAGTTGACTAAACTTTTTTCGAGTTGACTGAACTGAATTATTTTAAGTTAACTTGTGAATGCGCATCGAAGTCTGACATGGAAGAGAAGTTGTTGAATAAATTTGTTATTTTTGTTTTCTTTACGCACAAATTATTCTCATAGCTTCATAAATTTCGAGCCAGTGATGTCACATGGACTATTTTAGCAATGTCCTTACTACCTTTCTGGGCCTTAAACATGTCAAACATCTGGCGTGAGAATCGAGTCTGAGAAGGAGGGGTGGGAGAAACAACTCAAATTCTCATTATTCACGCACCTTCAAACAGTATGACTTAATGTATTCCTAGAAACACAAAAGAAGACATTTTAATACATTTAATAACAATAAAAAGGAGTTCAATGCTTTGCATGCAAAATCATCAAAATACCAGTAATTAACTGAACATAGCTATAACTGCCATATGTGACCCTGGACCACAAAACCAGTCTTAAGAAGCACGGGTATATTTGTAGCAATAACCAAATATACATTGTATAGGTCAAAATTGTGTGTGTATATATATATATATATATATATATATATATATATTATTGTTTTTAAAGCAAAAAATCATTGGGATATTAAGTAAAGATCATGTTCCATGAAGATATTTAGTAAATTTCCTCCTGTAAATATATCAAAACTTAATTTTTGATTAGTGATCACTAATTTTGATCACTAAGAACTTCATTTGGACAACTTTAAAGGTGATTTTCTCAATATTTTGATTTTGTTTTTTGTTTTGTTTTTTGCACCCTCAGATTCCAGAAGTTTGAATAGTTGTATATTGGCCAAATATTGTACTATCCTAACAAACCACACATCAATAGAAAGCAAATTCATTCAGCTTTCAGATGATGCATAAATCTAACTTTCAAAAAAATGGACCCTTATGACTGGTTTTGTGGTCCAGGTTCATATATTTAAAAGAGAAGCAGCTTTTCTGATTTGTTAATAAATCAGACTTGTAAATCTAGGCAATGCATCAGTTAATGTGGTCTACAAAATCAATCTAATTGAATACCTGCCCTTATACAAAGAGGGCATACAACTGACAAGCACTGATAAAGATCTGCTCTGCAGGACACTGTATCAGCTGAGTGTTTGATTGACAGCTTAATAATGCCTCTTTTGATAAGACATTATACTAGGAATTCTTGCAATACTTCCCTCTGGGTAATATGTTCTGACCCCAGTTTGACAGATCTCAAGAATAGTAACAAAAATCTATTTTATGGATAAAGACCTATTATTCCTACATTTAACCTATTATTAAAATGTAATTAGTCTTAAATGATTGTTCTGTTTTTTTTAGAGTTTGGACTATTTCTATTGTGTTTTTATTACTTTTTTTTAGAATGTGATTTTTCTCCTGCAAAAGCCAGAAACCTCCACTTCAGAGCACTTAAATACTTTAGTTTTATTCCCATCTATATTCTGAAGACTTTTACAGAGAAGTTTCATAATCACCTGATTTTAGCAACAAATAGAGACATTAAAAATCCCCTTTGCCAACTAAATAAAGTTAGATTTATTAAATTTTGTTAAAACAAGTCTAAAACTTTACCCAATTATGAGATTTCTGTTCAGAAAATGCATCCAAATTAGTGCATATTTAATTGCAATATTTAAACAAAGCTAAAGCAAATGGGGAATTTACCATTTTTACCCTATTCAGTATGTGTACTGTACAACATGCTAATTTTCTGTATACATGGAATACTTGGATAACCTACTACAACTGAATATGCTAGTGCATATGTAAAAAACCCAGATTAAATCTATTGTGCAACAGCAGACCTGGGCTACTGTCAAATGACCGAAAAACAGTATGGTTTACATCGTCAATTCTTTCAGTTAGTTATTGCCTAACACTGCCTTGTGCATGTGTGACAGGTCTGAGATAAGACGGCTCAGTCCTGCTGCTCATTAGAGTTTAATAAAGAGCAGAGGTCAGCCCGGGGGAGTGAACGCATCACCAGAAAGCGCCCCAGAGCTCCTGCTGTCACAATGAGGCCTTTTTACTCTTTATTAACCACTGTGCTGAACCCTCACACACATAATTTTCTTGAATTGGCTGAGCAGCTTTGTTGGGTTCCACAATCCCATGTTATTTTGAGTGTGTGTACGTGAAACGTTAGGATCAGCCAGGGGAGACAATACGGAAGGATGCTTTGGTGGGAATGATTTATCCAAATATGCGGAGCAAAACTTGGCTTCATTCACTATACATCTTTATTTGATTAAAACATACTTTGAGCACAATTTTACGAATATACACAATAATTCAACCCCCTGCTTGTAGAGACTCCATTTGTAGCTGTGATTCATTGGGGTCAAAGGTGCAAAGCCAAAGATCAAGAGTGGCCATGCTGTTTCCTGCCCAGGCCAAAGCACGCACAACAGGTTTAGGTCTCTTCTCAGATAAAGTCTGTCAGATTTACTGCTGCTCATTTTCACCTTCACCCGAGGCCAAATCTTCAGCTGCGGAGTGCTATCTCTCATTTGGTTTCTCTTGAGGGAAGTTTTCAGTGCCTGCTCTCATCATTTTGCTTGTCTCATCTCTGCTCCTCTGTGTCTCCTTCAAGTCTCGTTTGACTGCACACGGAATCTTGGAATGGAGACAAAGAATATAATCTGAGGCCCAAAGGTGGCTCCCCTTCCAAGGCCCCTTCTGGCAATTGAGAGGTTATATTCTCGAAGCAGGAGTGTAACTCAGAATGTAACAAATCTCTTGGAAGGCACTCAAGTGCAACAGTGAGGTCTCCTTCACTTTCAGCTCAAGATAAGGAGTCTGGAAGCTAAAACAGACTTCTTTCCATGTTTTTTTCTAATATATTAGGACTGATGTCTTCTTCTGTTATTCTCCCTGTTCGCTGAAGCCTTTTCCCAGCCAGTCTTGCAGAAAGTGTTGGGCTTTCTACCAGAGACTGCATTGCTAGCATCCATATCGCACGGATAATAAAAAACCAAGCGACTAGTGACTAGAACTCTGGTTAGAATGAACTTTCTCAGCCACTTTGAAATTACTTTTAAGAAAAAGCTTTCAAGCTAATTTTCAGGGGAGCATTTCTGTCTCCTGCTTAACAATCCATTGAGCGATCCAACAAAGACGAGTTTGTGAGTGTCATGGATGATATTAAAATCTCTTATATATGTTGTTGCAGCTGTATGGGAATAGCAGGAGGCTGCAATGAGTCACTGTCTCTGACCAGGAAGGCAACAAGGAATGTGCTCTGACCTTGCTGAGAAGCATTCAATCGTCTTACAAGGAGCCGTTTCATCATATAAACTGATTCTCTTGTATCTGTGCATCCTTAATTCTTGGAATGTGAGAGAGTTTTCACAAGTTTCACTAGATTTATGTGACCGCATCCTAGTATATATGAGATGTGTGTGTATATTGAGAATGTTTGCTGTGGCAGCCCCCCAATAGCTGAGTCAAGAGTGATGGACAGTAAAGAGCAGGCCCCATTAACAGCTTTATTCCAGCACCTTTTAGCCTGACATAAAACTGCCTGACAGGCCCCGGCTTCACACAGCACTTTTGGCTGCCCATCTGAACAGTTCATTGTCAGAAACAAGGCGAGAGGTGTTCTCCTCTGTAACATGTCTTCTCCCTTTCCTTGAATCAACTTATTCTTGGCTCATCTTTGTTCACTAGCTCTCAGAGGCATTTGTCAAATCATTGTGTGTTAAAAATGATGGCATTTCAGAATTTTGCTTTTTCATTGTTCTCCAATTGTTTAAATTTGCTCTTATACACTCATAAAAACAAAGGTTCCAAAAGGGTTTTTTGCAGTGATATGAAACATGATTTGCACATAAACATTTGACAATGTCTTCACCTCTCAAGCTCTGTCAGCTTGGATTGGGTCTGACAGACATTTTCAGGTTTCTCCAGAAATGTTTGAATAGGTTCAAGCCTAGGCTCTGGCTGGGCAACTCAAGGACATTCACAGAGTTGTCTATAAGCCACTCTTACTGTGTGCTTAGGGTCGTTGTCCTGTTGGAAGGTGAACCTTCTCCTAAGTCTGAGTTTTTGAATTCTGGCTTTTCATTAAGGCCGTGTTAATATTTTGGTGCATTTAGCTTTTCTTCTACTCTGACAAGTCCTTCAGTCCCTGCTGCTAAAAAACAGCCCCACAGCATGAGGCTACTACCACCACATTTTATTTTGAGATGGTACTCTGCAGGTGATGAGCAGTGACTGGTATCCTCCAAACATGATGCTTGGAATTGAGGTTCATCAGACCACAGAATCTTGTTTCTCACAGTCTGAGGGTCCTTAAGATGCTTTTTTGCAAATTCCAAGTGTGTTTCACACCACCATAAAGCCCAAATCCGTGGAGTGTTGCAGTGATGTTTATGCTTCTCCTATTTTCACATATGATCTTGGAGCTCAACTAGAGTGACCATCAGGTTCTTGGTCACCACTCTAACCAAAGCCCTTGTCCATCAATTGCTCACTTTGGCCTGGTGGCCAGCTCTAAAGAGTTGTGGTTGTTTAAACCTTCTTCCTTTAAGGGTAACAGAGACTACATGCCTTTCTGAACTCTTCCCCAGATGTGTGGCTTGATGCAATTCTGTCTCTGATTTCAACAGGACTTGGTTTTTGCTCTAATATGCATTTTCAGCTGTTAGACCTTTTATTAAGACCTGTGTGCCTTTCCAAATCGTACCCATTCAAATGAATTTGCCACAGGTTAACTTCACTAGAAATGTAGTAACATCTACAAGCAACATGAATGCACCCTAGCTAAATTTCAACTGTCCCAGATAAGGGTATGAATACTTATGCAATGGAATCACTTAAGTTTTGTTTTATTTTTAATAAATTTGCAAAGATGTTCAAAACCTGTTTTTGCTTTGCCATTATGGTGTAAAAGTAATTTAAAGCAGTTTAATATGTGAAATATGAATACTTGAATA
The DNA here is from genome assembly GCA_033026305.1 of Cirrhinus molitorella. Classification (NCBI taxonomy): domain Eukaryota; kingdom Metazoa; phylum Chordata; class Actinopteri; order Cypriniformes; family Cyprinidae; genus Cirrhinus; species Cirrhinus molitorella. The sequence continues at coordinate 14,843,550 of CM065126.1, read as the reverse complement.
CTTTCACAAGGCACTGAAGTTTATATGGAATGTTTTCTATAGAAGTCACATTCTTAGTCACAATTGGTGACATCCATCCCCCCACGCAACCTCTTAACCTTCTAGGGTTAACTTCATGTCACTCACACTGACATCAACTCGTCGACCCTGCTGGAGGTTTACAAGCAGGGGTCACGAGAGGAATGAACAGGTAGACCTTGAAACAGATTGACGGGCCAGACTGACGATTCAATTTGTACCCAAACGGCAGCCATGTTTAGACATATGGGCATCTGAGAGCATGAAATCTCATTGCAAAGATATTCACAGGCACAGATACACACCGTAAGAAGGCCTTCTCACATGTACGCTCTGAGTCACGCAAAAGAAAAATCTGCCTCTTTGCTGGACTGGCTGTTCGTTTGTTTTCACTGGACACAAATTTTCCCCAAATTGATGCAATTCTATTGATTAAATAATGGGCCGTTTCCTCCCATCAGACTGTCACTCTAAATGCTGCAGTCTTTCACATGTGTCAGCCAGTCTAGGGGAAGGACTGAGGGCTGGACGTCAATCTGAAACACAGACAGCTTTTTCAACTCTTTATGTATTTCTCTTTCTATGGAATATCTATCAAAGAATCTATTGTAGACGCTTATAAAAGACGCTTTTCATTTTTATCAACTTTTAGAGAATCTGAAAGGTTAAAATGTCAAAACGCAAGTGAATTCAATGCCACAGTCGCCATCTAGTGGACATACAAAATATTGAGCAAATTTGCACATATTCTGTACTTGATTTTTTTCTAGCTTTGATGAATTTGCTGTTATTCTAAAATATGAAAGTTATTGTGTACCAAAACATTTGGTTAGAGTATATTATTTTAAACTCTTACAAAATATCATAAAAACAAGACAGCTCATTCTTAGAAGTTTTGACTCATGTGTAGCCACACAAACAGTAGCAGAGTGAAAAACAATCATGATACAGCAATAGGCTGTGGGTTTATAGCAGAGGAAGATGAGGTGAGGGAGGGAAGGGGCTGGAAGAATAGCTTCAATGCCTGTTGCAACGACCCAAACTACCAGCCTGTAAAAATAAATCACACATCTGCTTCCAATGAGCCCCTGACATATTAATGCTCTTGTGCTTGTTATGAAATTCTTGTAATGCCCCCTTCCTCCAAGTGCAGGGCACAATGTGTCACCAATCCTCCTCTTCAGCTTCCTCTGCCTGTTTATCATTACTTCTCTCTTTTTCACTTGCTGTCATCAAGTTACTCATCTATCTATCTATCTATCTATCTATCTACTGTATCTATCTAGGCAGTGTAGGGTGGTAGAAAAATATTCAAAAGCTCATGAAAGCAACCGGTGTTGGGTTCTTGATGCAGGAAGATTATGGGTAAACAGATTCTTAGCTCTCAGAATGATCTCCTGGACAGCAAGCCAGAGCACCATGTGGTCCTTGTTAAAAAAAATATCTAAATGAAACACAATAGCGGGAAGAATGAAGCTGCTGCTCTTTGAAGTGAGCGTGAATCTGAACTCTGCAGCTAATTATCCACAGACAAACTGAAAGGCCTTGTTTATTTATCTGAGAAAGAACGGTGTCCTGCGAGGAAGAGGCATGTGCTCCTTTCTCAGGGAGAGGCCATGCACATCTAGCAACTTAAAACTACCCATAGAGAGTTTCTAATTGTTTTTATTGTATATTCTTATTCAATTTTTAATTAACTGTGTAGCCTGAGAAACTTTAACAATTAGACCAATACAAATGGCCAAACTGGCATTTTCAACTAACTGAGTGTCTATTTACACTAAGTGCAAATAGCTCACTTTGTTGGCAAAGGCTATTTATACTAACTTCGTCCACTTCGTAAAGCATGTAGTGGTGAGTTTTTGATGTTTTTGATGTGAATCTTGTTCTTCTTCCTTTCCACATCACATATAAGATTGCAAAGGCATTTATTTTCAATAAATTTAAGGAAATATTTGAAAAAAAGTCAAATAAAGTGCCTCACAGGTGTTTATTGGCTAGCGTTAGGGGTAAGTGTAGAGAGGGCTTTATTGTCCCAAGGAGGCATCCATTTAATAATTTTAATAAAAATGATCATTTACACTCAATACAGTATTGCTGCATAGTGTTTTACAATGTACTACAATACTGAGATGCAAATATCTGCCACTTGCAGATATAGACCTAGTATAAACAGCATAATATATAACATAATATTAATATAAATATAATAATAATAATTATTTTTTAAAAATATTTGCACTTAGCACATATCGCTGTTATTTTCACTTAGTCCAAATAGCTTCTGCCTAAATAAAACTTGGTTGATTAAAAAATGCATTAAAAAAGTCTTTGTATCTTAAATTGCAAAAATTCTTATTACAGGAATAAGGTTTAATTTTGAGTGATGATGCAAATCGTATAACAGAGTTTTGAATAAGTCACAGAAATTGACCTAATTCGTTTGAACGAACTCTCATACGTAAAATTGATCAACTCTACCAGCATATTTGCTACTGAAATCAAAGATGTTTTCAAAGAATTATTTAACCATTAAAGCATCAGTCATACTTGTCATGAAACCAATCATCTAATGATAAATACACATTTTAGAAAACTGATGGCTAAATAAAGAGCCAATTACAATTATTACAGTGCTCACAATCAAAACCTAAATCTTAATTATTGAAAAATAAAATGAATTGCTTCTCCCCCCACAAATCAGTTCTTTGCCTCATAAAATAATTGCCTTTTTTCCCAGATATTCACATGCTTTGAAACTAATACAATTTTGTAATGTAATTTTGCAGTTGGTTGGCTCAAGTCATTTGAAATTTTTTTGCACAGTTGTGCTCTATTGTGAGATAAACTATTTCACAGCTTGCCACAAGGTGTCAGTAAAGTTTACAGGATGTGTAGAACTAGTAAATACACAAGAGCTTTGAACATGACCCCCCTATCTGCTACAGTCTTCACAACTGTACTGCAGTACAGTCTATACTATTGCATATTGTACTACTCTCTGGAATTGAGAAGTGATTACAGCAACGTACAATTTTAAAAAGATGAATTCAAAATGCCATTTTTGCTCCCTTTAAGGGCACTTTGGGAAGAGGACGTCCTTTTTATATGGACATTCCAGACAAAAAGTTAACATCTGAATCCCTTAACGAAGGTTAGCAAAGGGTCACTTCATGGCCACTTCAAGGAAGTTTATCACTGCTTATGCTCATGTGAATTCTAGTGATTCATTTTATGGTGGAAGAGTTAATTTATCCACCTTATTTTTTATAGCTTCCAGCTATTTTTAGCTGTACAAAACATGCTACTTAATACTGAAAACTGGTGTGCCTTACCATATTATTTGTGTGTGTTGTCTTAACTATGAACACACTGGTTTGTAATGCACACAGTTACCATTACCATTTACTGCATTTTATTACTTTTATGCTTTCCTTACAGCGGCTAATGAACCACAAGTCTCACACATTCACAGAAAACGGCTTACTTCCGTGTTGAAAAATAAGTTGGATTTTGTTTTGCTGTGATATATTACATACATTTTCATCAAGCAAGTTTCAAAGGTAAGAAGAAATGTGCTCAATAGTAGATAGGTTAGATAAATGTGATTATACCCATAGGGTCCAAAGAAGAGATAGCAAGTTTTATAAAGAGGAAAAACACACACAGAACTTAACTATAAAATTTCTATTTATTTAGAACCAGTGTTGGGCATGTTACTTGTCACCCGTCCCCTATGTGGAATGCCTAAGTTTACTTCACCATTTTACGAATAAATCCTAATCTAATCATGACAAACTATATATCGTTGGAAAGGTCTAAGAGTCCTAAATAGATATTTTACCATTTTATGTTACAAATTATGTAGGAAAAGTAATAGAAAAAATCTACATCATAACAGAAGTTCTGACCTTTGTCCCTAACACACTTTAGAAATCATAAGAAATTATATATCACTTGAAAAGTTAAAATCTCAAAATTCATCCTTTTAAAACCGTTTTAGAATTAGACATTACCATGGAAAATGTACATCAAAATCATATTACAAAATGTTTTCATCCATGAATTATAAAAAATTAATTTTGAATACTGCACTTTCACGTCTATGTTCAAAAATGGGAGTGACAATTAAAGGGTTAAAAAAATTAATTATAGTTATTTCTCACAAATAGTAACTGAGTTACATCATTATAAAAGTTACTAATTACCAGGAAACGTAACTATTATGTTACTTAAGAAAAAAAAAAAAACATTAAAATGTCAAATAACTCGGACCCTTCCAATATTAAATATGTTAAATGAATAAAACGTTGTACACTAATCTTCACTATTTTAATGTTGCTATGGGAAAATGTGAGAAACACCTTCCAGGGGCTAATTATCTTGCTGTTTCAACCGGTTGACAGGCTGTGAGACTGGGTTGAACCCTCTGGAGTCGGAGACCGTACCGGTGTGGTCTGTCTTGTTTTTTCTTGATGACCGCGGAAAGAACTAAAAATACTCTGTCATTTTCGATCGTACAGATAAGAATAAGGTATCGTGTGAAACTGCAAAGGGTCTACTTTTATTTGTTTATAGTCATAACAACAAAACAATGTGCTTTTGTAAAACAAATAAAATAAACAGGGTGTGCTCTCTGCCGTCTCAGTCTCTGTCACCTCTCTTCACAGATATGTAGGAATGGGTACCGAAACCCGGTATTAAATTGGCCCCGGTGCTAAATTATGAAAGACTGGAGTAACAATAAGCTCTGACGTTAACGGTTCTGCGCAGAGAGGAATAAGCCAGAATTTACCTCAGAAGAAGAACGCAAGGTGAAAATTATAGTAACGCCATATTTAATTGTCAGTAACGGTAACGGCGTTGTAACAGGAGAAACAGTAATTTGTTTGATTACTCATTACTGAAAAAAAGTAATGCTGTTAGTAACGCCATTTATTTATAACGTCGTTATTCCCATCACTGTTTAAAACATATTAACAGCAATTATAAGAAATTCTAATTGCTTATGTGGTGATGGATTTCATGCATTGTTAGGGTAACATTTCAGATAAAGATAATGTGGAAATTATGTTGTCTTTTATTGCTCGCTTCGCCAAGTGTGTTCCAAACCACTACACTGACACGCAAGTCCCCTGCACCCTCCAAAGTGCCCACTTTAAGGGCTCTACCTAGAGTGAGTAGGGCATAAGCATGCTAATTTCTGACTGGAATTTGCCCACTACAGAAGAGGTCATCACAAAAAGATAAGATTATGCTGTGAGTTCAGAACACCCCAGATTAACAACAGCCAAACAAAAGAGTCCAACAGGAATTTGTAACAAGCTTCTCAACCATCTCAATTGCTGAGGTAAAAGCATTGCGTGCTATTCATCCAGTGCCTATGTGTCCCTCTAAATGGATCGGACAGTAAGTCACTCAAATCCTATCGGTCTTTCTAATCTTGTCACATGTGACCAACGCACGCTAATTACAGGGGGGATGCCCACCCATTGAGTTCTCTTTTAGACAGAGCTGCAAGGCAACTCTACAACTCAACAAATTAGCTCTCAGTCTAAAGTCAGGTCAACTGCTCTTAGAAGAGACCCTACAAGAGACTTGGGGTCAATCCACCAAAAGTCTTAATCGTCACTTACTGCCTCTGAGCCAGAATGTTTAGGTATTTGATTAGGCTTAAGCAAAGTGGCAAAGAACTTAAAGTTCACTACTAATTATAAGAGCTTGTGATTGCTTCAAATAGGGTTAGTTGCAAACACAGAACATTGATTTGATCTTCATGGCAACTGTCAAATGAGCTAATTGCTCTTTGATACAGTACATCAGATTGACTTGGGGGCAAAATCTGCCTGCATGGGCCACATCTTTCCATGAATTGTTGAGGAAAAAAATATGCACAAACTGCTGACATCAATGTGGCTTTAATATCTTTCATGGTGTAAAAATCACCTCTGAGGGATGAAGGAACACTTGTCCACATCTTTGGAGTTGCTGCGGGAGACTTGTCCAAGGGCAAGGATTGCTCAATTACAAGTCTTAGGAGACCAGTACAGCTTTTTGCGGAGTTACACAATAGTATAAACACACCGGTCATGTTTACCTGATCTATATGTGGGCCAGGTATATTCTTTAATATTATCTTCTGACCTGATCTCCACTACTGTTGCTTTATATTTGGTTAGCTTACATTTAGCAGAAGTATCATGCCCATAAATGTGCCCCCTGTGGTTTTTGAGCAAAGTGGATTTAAATAAAGGAAAAGTAGGGACATGTGGCCAAGTATGGTGACCCATACTCAGAATTTGTGTTCTGCATTTCACCCATCAAATACATACACACACACACACACACACACACACACAGACACACACACTGGGAGCAGTGGACAGCCCTTTGTTTTGCTGCGGCGACAGTTGGGGTTCGGTGCCTTGCTCAAGGGTTTCACCTCAGTCATGGGATTGTAGGTGCGGAGAGTGAATGAACAGTGCCCTCTTCCACCTTCAATACCACGACTAAGGTGAGACCCGTAAGCAAGGCTCAGAAGCCCCAACTGCTCCCAGAGCAGGTACCTTGACTCAAACCTACGACATTTGGGTTACAAGTCCAACTCTGTAACCATTAGGCCATGACTGCCCCAAATGAAAAGTTATTCTAAAACGCAGTGGCATAAATTACCATGTCTAAAGACTAATATAATTGATGCAGACCTCTAACGGAAATAGCTATACCCTGCATTGATGTAACTTTTGATTTTTTTGAAAACAGACAAGAATGCTTTAGTCTGAAGACTACCCAGAGATCCCCAAGAGCCAAGCAATACCAGCAGGTAAAAGAGGAAACTGATGCTAAAGTAACTAACCAATTACAGAGTAAGATAAAGGATTAGAGTCCTCAGCTCATCTGCAAATGGGATCAGCGCTGATTAGTGGGTTTTAGGATGACGTAGAGGAACTTGATTCTACAATCACACAGCTCCTCAGCCGGCCACCCCCTTTTGCAGGGAAAGGAACCATCAAGAAAAGCCACGTAGCCCCCCAGCTGGACCATTTAGGTGGATTTATGTGAAATTCCAGAGGAAGAGGCCTCTGGTTGTCAACAGCATGGACTTTCTTGAATTGTGGGTGGTCAGAATGGGTATGGGAAGGGGAATCCTTACTACTGCACGTTTCATGCTTGATGACGGATTACTAAACTAAGCTTCTGGACTACGTTTCTGTTCAAGAATTTCAACAAGGACAAGGGAAAGACAACACAAATCATACAATTAAAGGTAATACTAAAGAGGAATCCATTTGAATATATTTTTGTGACTCATTAGACACCAAGAACAAAAACATGGCTTTGATGCCTATGAAATTTGATTTGGCCAAGCGGGTCAAGCTGGCCCAAACACTGTGGCTCCTGTATTGGCTTTCTGTCATGGCTGGGATCCTCATCTTCAGCATGGGGATCTTCTTCAAAATCGAGCTGCGCAAGAGAAGCGAGATGATGGATAACAACGAGAGCCATTTTGTGCCCAACCTGCTCATTCTAGTGGGACTTGTGGCCTGTGGTATCAACGCTTTCGGAGGCAAAGTGTGCCATGACTCCCTTGACACAATCAAGTTCACCAAGTGGAAACCTATGCTGAAGACCTACATGAGTGGATGTGTGGTTTTCTGCATCGCCCTTTTTGTCACGGCTCTGCTGTGTTTCCTGATGCAGATCTCTCTGCATTTCGCCCTCGCTGAAGGTCTGAAGAATGGAATGAAGTACTACAAAGACACAGATACGCCAGGGCGATGCTTCATGAAGAGAACCCTAGATATGACCCAGATTGAGTTCCGCTGCTGTGGCAACAACAACTACAAGGATTGGTTTGAGATCCAGTGGATTAGCAACCGCTACCTGGACTTCAGCAATGACGAGGTTAAAGCGTGAGTACTGATTATAGTACTGAGCACTACTGGAAAAGTGTATAAGAGATGGGATCTAAGTAGTTCTAATAAACAGTTTTCAAAGTCTTAAGCAGACGCCCTGAAAACCGTTATGTTGAATGCAAGTGGAGTCAAATTTCAGAGTTTGTTTTGAGAGATTCACAAGTAGATAATCAGTTGGTGGGCTTTATAAAGAGGGAATGGGTTAAAGAGGGCAAGCAGATCCATGGATTAGATAATCTGTCAAGATCCTATTCCAAAGTCCTTTAAAGCTTACCTTCCACACAAATCATAACATTGTGCAATCTATTACCTCCCATGGATTCGACCCCCAATTTTTACCTAAATCATCCCAAGGAGATGTTCATAAATCTAATTTAAAAGAGGTGTTCTTCTTATCAGACTGGAGTTCTTACCTCTCAAAGTTAATATGGAGATACAATTTGTTGAGATATGCCACTCATGAAATTGTAAATGCCACACTCAAGATTAGGGCCAATCAATATACCTGAAATATCTGGCTGACAGTTCAATCTTTTGGAATTTCTTAGCCGTGTCCAGAGCAACGTGGAGGGCAAATACTTAATGGAAAGTGTTCCCTTCAGCTGCTGCAACCCTGGCTCCCCCCGCCCTTGTATCCAACATCACCTGACCAACAACTCCGCTCACTACAGCTACGACCACCACACTGAGGACCTAAACATCTGGACCAGAGGTTGTCGAGAGGCTCTGGTGTCCTACTATGGGGGCATGATGAACAGTATTGGTGCTTTTGTGCTGCTGTTCATTATTATGCAGGTGGGTGTCGAAGAGGGAATGGAATACAAAGCTGAACCCATGGCATTTGACTTTGTCACTAGATTACACTCTTGGTGGGTAAAGAGTGTGTTGCTAGATTATAAAGTGAGCCGCTAGATTATAAGGTCAGTTGGTGCGTAAAGAGTAACATAAATAGGCCTGAATGAATCAGATTAATTATCTGCTTAATTGATTTAACACTTTGTGTTGATGGCATGACAAGATATAGGTGACAAGCATTTAGTGGGCAGTTGATAAATAACATGCACTTGGCATATTCACATTTTCATCTTACACTTCTACCAAAAACACTTAAAGGATAAATTCACTCCACAATTAAAATTTTCTGGCAATTTACTCACACCCATGTCATCCAAGATGTTCATGTCTTTCTTACTGCTGTCGAATAGAAATTAAGGTTCCAGGATTTTTATACATATAGTGGACCTCAATGGGGATCAGCAGGTTGAAGGTCTAAATTGTAGTTTCAAAGGGCTTTACGCGATTCAAGACGAGGAATAAGGGTCTTATCTAGTGAAACGATCTGTCATTTTCTAAAAAAAAAGACAATTTATATACCTTTTAACCAAAAATGCTCGTAATGCTTCATCTCATCTTCACGCATTAGTTGGAAAGGTAACATAGGCAGAAGTACTAACCCATTGTTTACAAAGCAAATGTGCAAACAAAGTCAAACGTCCTTTATTAAAAAAAAAAAGTAAAACAATGATGTCAGACGAAGTTTTTCATCATACCCTACCTTTTTGAACCAAAGTACACCTTTCCAACGTTCCATCACAGACCTAATGCAAGATGAGCATTTTAAAAGTTTAAAATATATATATATATAAATTTGTATTTTTTTAGAAAATGGATGATTGTTTCGATAGGACAGAACCTTATTCCTTGGCTGGGATTGTGTAAAGCCCTTTAAATCTGCATTGAAATTGCAATTCGGACCTTCAACTCACTGATCCTCATTGAAGTCCACTATATGGAGAAAAATCCTGGAATGTTTTCTTCAAAAACCTTAATTTCTTTTCGACTGAAGACAGAAAGACATGAACATCTTGAGTGAAAGATCAGGGAATTTTTCATTCAGGAGTGAAAAAAATCCTTTGAACTATATTTTCAAGCATACACAGTTTAATAAATGGGTACAGCAAACCTTCGATCTGATCTGTTATTGATTGCGTAATGTGACATGACACCAAATGTGCAAAAAAAGTAGTTCAAGAGGGTTAACCTTAGCTTGAACCGCAGGTGTAAGTCCTAAGATCTTGTTGCCAAACTGGATATTTCCTGGAAAAGGAAAAGTTATGTGGGTCAGAACATCAGGGACAAACAACGATGATGCTTTGAGCATGTGTGGATTTTTCTAGAGATTCATTAACCTAAGAAGACTCTTTTGTGGACATGTATATTCCAAAGACGTAATTACTTCCAAATGGAAACACATTTGTAAATCAGAATTTAATTTGTTGCAGGCTGTCGTGACTGTCGGTTTGCAGTACTTGACTACTTCACTGGAAACCCTGGCAGACCCAGAGAATCCTGAGAGCGAAAGTGAGGGATGGCTGCTGGAAAAGAGTGTGAAGGAGACACTTTCTGACATCATGACAAAGATCAAGTCGCTGTTTAAAGGCAACCAGGTACAGGAGGGAGATGCAGCAGAAGCGGCTCCCACATAAAGCTGAGAGAGTCATGCCCCCTCCCATCCCATCATGTCTGTGGCCACTCCCACCTTTGGGAGAAGGAATGAAAGGTTGATTAAAATGTTCTCTCTTAAAAATATAGGTGTATATGCATACATATAAGATCAATACACCTACATTTTAACGAGATTCCAATTGATATGTGAATGTACACATTACAATGTAAATATGAATTAAATTTACATTAACAAGTTTATTTTTTAACATTTTAAGAATTAAATATATCTGTAAATGTCCTGATATTATCAAATATTCTGACCAAATAAGCCTCACTGTCCACGTCCGTTTGTAGTATAAGTTTGATCCTTATATTTCCAGTTTATTTATTGGTTGAGCGGATGTTTAACCCGACAGCCTCACACATACAATAACACATTTCATCGCTATGAAATCACTTTTCAGTAAGAAGTTACTTTTCTTGAAGGGGTCACACGGCAGCTTTTAACTGGCAGCTGAGGAAAATGTGTTTTTGTAAACGTTCAGTCACCTCCCAGACCTTACAGGGATGGAAACAGTGGCATACCTTGCTTTTTACACAACGCTGCCTTTAACGGGCCTTAGGTTGTCTGACGATTTTCAAAAGCATGTTGATGGTGATCTACTGGGGAGCAGAACTCTGTAAATGTACACAACACGTTCACCATTAATGTGTGTAGTTCTCGGGTTAAATATCTGCCTCACAAGTTGAAGAGACAGAAAACAGGCTTTCTGCCTCAACTTCAGCGCTCTTTTGAGCTCACAGTTGTGAGGCAGCTACAGAAGTTGTCAAGAATACCAACTTGTAAAAGATTCTAGTCAGTTGTGTGTTATTTGTTAATCTAAGTCAGACAACCCAATCAGTTGTATTTTTTTTCATATCATTTGTGTGAATTTTTAATTTTCACAGGCACCACTTTCTGTACATTTGACCTTGACTTTGCAGTAATGTCAGTTTTTGTGGATTGAGTGGATCATGTAGCAAACTCCATTTGTGAGATAAAGATGTTTAATGTTATTCTGTGTTATTTTTCACAATATATATAGTTGCAGTTAGCTCTGAACAGGGGTGACTCTTTGTTTTTTGTTTTATTTTAGTCTCTAAAAGGCTATTTAAAAGACTTAAAAATGAGAGGTGAAAGTGGGGTAAGGTAATAAGTGGCTGTGGAGCTGGTCACAGGTGAAAGATGTTTGGACAGCCGAGGCCCAGCGGGACACAGCTTTACCTGATTGGATGAAGAGAAGGAAATGGATTTCACTAAATGAGGCTTTTGTCCTGCTCAGAACAGCTGAACACCCATCCTCAGAATACCTTTGGACAAAAAAAAATAAAAAATAAAAAATAAAAAAAATAAAACATTAACGGTTTTTAACATTAACATAATATTTTAGATTTAAATGTATAAAGGAAGTTGTATGCTTTAGAGACATTATGTTTGAATTTTTCTTCATCTGTTTCTGATGGAGTCACTTCTTTTCAATCACTCCAATACATACATTTAGAACATAGGGAGGCTGACATGATTATATCATTTGCAGTGCTTCGGGAGAAAGGGCATTCCCTGGCAGAGCTCTTTTGGCACAATTTATTTGCTGTGTCTTTTGGATTGGAATTTTCTGTACAGCATTAAAATTAATTAAGGTTTTACTTCCAGAACCCAACTGTTACACTCCACATGCATGGGCAAATGTCATGAATCCTGTCAAGAATGTGCCATAATCAAAATCTCAATCAAAATGGCAAATTTTATGTTTGACTATTATTTATTAATTTTAGCATTGAGCCTTTATTTTATTTAATTCTACACAAATACTCAATACAGTAAAATAAATCCATCTATTCAGGAGTAACAGGCTTATATAATTAATATTAATTATTAGCAAATTATTAATAAGTAATGTAAAACGAAGATTAACAGGGCTGAAAACATTTATAACTTTGGGTAGTAAGTGCTAAACAGGACATGTGTCATCTGGTATTTTATCCGGACCTGAAGTCCATAAACAGTGACTGACTGGATAAGAGCAGTTAATCAGCTTTGTGGAGGAGCTTACCTTCTCAGGTGAAGCTAGCTGGGACAGGTGCATCTCACACAGGAGCAGAAAACAAGCACTACTGGATCATATATGTAGGATAAGCCCAATCTCTTGTACAGGAAGTTGTGCTCGAATTTACAGAAATGAATTAACACCAAGATTGACCCAGAAGATTTGTGACACGCAAACGCAACCGTCAATACCAGTAGTTTTCAGAAGGAAACAATAGTGATTGAAAGGCAGCAGAGAATTTGTGTTAGTTTTAGGTTAATTTAGACTTTAGATCGGCATAAATAAAATTTACCTTTGCCAGCCGCAGCCTGGACAACTTTCCATCTCCTTCTGCAGCCAGGGATCAAAATACGCAATGCAACAAAAAGGTCCAATCACAGTTTTGCATGCAAATAAATACACTGGAAGTAGACCAATTGTATATTTCACTAAGCAAATAAAGCAGAGCCATTTTTTGGTCAGTGTAGATTCGGAGCAGAGAACATTCTCAGTAAATCTCGATCTTTAAACATGAGATAACTCGAGAGTAAAAAAAGGAAGCCGAGATTGTTCTTTTTTTCTGTGCCCATAAAAACGATATAACTGAATCACTTAAACAGTAAACAAACAGTAAAAAAAACAAACAAACAAACAAACACTTATGGGTTCAGTTACCCGGATGTGCGGCCGTGTTATAGATAATCGGATGTAAACAACAGCATTGATTGCAAGGTTAATGTACTACTGAATACGTTGTTTTTGCTAATTTATGTTATCTAAACCACGGGAAAAACGTGTGGAAACTTAAATCACATAGAGAAGGACTACAAAGTAAGCATGAAGGGCGCAATATTTTGACAAACTAGGGTTAATAGGTGGTAAAGATGTGTACGAGCAGTATATTTGTCTAATATTTCACCTACCTGACCAAAGAACAAACATGAATGTTTTCACGATTCTTGCTGTGGAAATCCTGGTTCAGTTTGGCCAAGCAAAAACAAAGTTTTTTTTGCACTCTTCTCCTTGATTTGTTATAACTTTTGGTAGTCTATAGCACTCCAAAACATGACAATAACTTACCCTTTTCAGCAGCAATAATCAGGGAAATTTGTGAGTTCTGTTCGGTTCAGTGACGCCAATATGGCCGACTGATGACGTGTTGTGAAAACACTCTTGACTGAAATGCCTGCATTGAAATATCTTACCCATTTTACATTCTACTGATAAAACTGTGGTAAATGTTGTTTTATGAGAAAGGGGCACTGATAGGAAGTATCGTTCCTGTGAGCACCTATATAAAAAAACTGTTTATGATTACTACTAACCTATCCACCTTATATTCAATGTTTGCTGTGAATGTGCAAGACTTCCGGTTCATAAGCCACTATAAGGAAATAGCGAGAGGTTTAACAGTAAACAGTGCAGTAAATGGTAAAACAGTCTGCACTACAAATGTGTTCATATTTAATATAATACATTAAAATAATATGGTATGACACATCAATCTGCAATATCAGCTTGGAAGCAAATAAGACAGGAAGTCTTGCACGTAAAATTTAGAAATGACCACGCCCACTCTTACAGGAAAAATATGATGGATACATAGTTTTTAAAGCTAAAATGGTGTGTAATACATAACTGACTGGAAAACTGTTATCAAGTATGGAAATGGCAGACTGAGTTCTGTTATTTGGGCTAGTTTTCTAATTAAGATCTGGCAACCCCGATTTATCTACCAATCATTCTTGGTGTGAATAGGCCTCATGACATTTTACTCACTCAAATAGATTACTGTAACAGTCTCTAGTTGATAAAAAAATATATTTAAAGAGACAATTACGACCAAATAATAATACAACATTTAGAGGAAATGCTGGTCTTAGAATCTGTAAGTCCAAGTAGTCAGTAAGCTGAACAGTAGCTTGAACTCTAGATCTAATCCTCTTTATTGCAGCATTCCTGGATGAACAAGATTTGGACAGAACTAGAACACAGTTAAGAAGAACTGTAGCCAGTAAAACGGGTCACACATTAGCCTGTATAAGGCCACTAAGCCTTCCCCTCCCCTGCTTTGGAAACTAATGGTTAATCAGCCCATTCATCAATACATTTAATGCATTACTTCAAAACACAACACAGAGTCTTTTTTCTTTTTTATTTCATTAATGTTTTACAATATAGTACAATGTACCCATTTATACAAGAATTCACATATTAACAAGTCAGTTCGTGATGTAATACACTGCTGCAGCCACTGGAAGTGTCTCAGGAAATATGCTTCACCGCATTAGACACAGGCTTTTCATCCGAATTGCGCAAGACATGAAAACTTGTATCTGAAAGAAGCAACGGTGTGTTTTAATGCGTTTCTGCGTCGCTGACAAATAAAACTCTTCTGATTTGGACTAAAGCCCCAAGCCAAGGCCACTATAAAGAAAAAAAAACAACAGTCTAAAGCAGACCAAAGTCGAAAACTGAATTAAGGATATGCAATTTTGCATCCATCACTGCTGAAGAAAAAGAATGTGCAGCGGTATGAAGAAACAAAACGTCCAAAGTCACAACACACGGCACACACATCAAAATCATGTTTAAGAGTGGAATTCATGTTCAGTTCAAGGAAAGCATGATTCCATACAACACAAAGCCATGAGAAACACATAAATAACACACGTCACAAAAGAACGAGAAATAAACGGTCATAAAAACGGACCACCTTAGAAATCCATCATATTAGAAACATACCAACTAAACACCTGTACATAAAAACTCACTCGCACAAACACATACACAACCCAGACAAACAGAAACCAGACATCCAAGGACATATTCATGTGTTCCCGGATCTTCCCCGTGTTGGCTTGTATTGTATGAACATGAGCACGTTAATTAGGTGGCCTTAAAATGTATTGCAGCATTTGAGATGACGGGGGCAGAGAGGATGCTGTGTACCCTACAGGTGGCGCTATCCCTGCATGGGCGATGAGGGACGTTTGTGCTAACTTGAAGGGCAGCACCACCACTCAAAGAGAACTGTCGTGCGAAACCTATATATTGAAGCGAAATACCTTGAAAATAATTTAATATTACTTGGAGAAAATTAAATAGCATTCCTATGAAGAATATCTGTGTTGCGAAGGAACCCATATTGTTGAGGTTCAATACCTTGGCTATATGTCTTTTTAAATATGTATTTATATCATATTTAAAAGAAAGAGGGAGAGACAAATCTCCCGCCGATAAACGAAAAGAAAAAGTCATGCATTCATCCACTGTCAAAGATGGAGAAAGGGGTGGAGGAAGAGCAAGAGGCTTTGGTGACACCTTGGCAACCTCTAGCTCTGCTGTGCGGGTCCCCTTATGTGTAAGGGTGGGCGTAAGTGTGAGAAAGCATCACGTGACTTCACAGGTGCTGCCAGTCGATGCCCACCAAAGTCTGATTGGCCTCCTGGGCGTGACCGATCTCCTCTGTGATGCTGTGCTGGCGCCACAGCTTCTGGATCTTCCTGTAGCGCTCTTGGCACAAGTGTAATGGGTTTCCCCGTCTAAAAAGAGACAAAACAACACAATCTGACAGTCACTAACTATTTTGGCAATCAAGTAATCGGTCGATTAATCAGATTTCAAAATTTTTTGTGGTACCAAAAATAGACCTAAGTGAACAAAAGCCTTTCAAAATACATAATAGCAATGAGGCAATAATAATTAGTTAAAATGAAATATCAAAAGTAATGTTTTATTAAACAAAACTGTTAAACAGGATTCTCAGAGATACTGTAAAATGAAATTCCAGGACTTGGAGCACTTATCAAACAATGTCTTATCCTTCAAATTCTAAAAAATATATAATAAAGATATATTAACATAACAAAACTGAAAAAAATGAAGCGAAGCACATGCAACATCCAGGTTCATCGGGGTCCACACTGAAGTCTGGATCTGAATCAAATGATTTGCGATCTGCGCTCCGAAATTCTGTTCTGAATCTAAATATTTGCAATACGTGCTCCTAAGTCCGAACAGAACTAAATGATTCACAAACCCGCTCCAAACTCCTGATCTGAATCGAATGATTGCAAACCTGCTTCGAAGTTCCCATCTAAATTGAATGATTCGCAAACCCGCTCTGAAGTCTCGATCTGAATCAAATTATTCGCAATACATGCTCCTAAGTCCTGAACAGAATTAAATGATTCACAAACCTGCTCCAAAATCCTGATCTGAATCTAATTATTTGTGAACCCACTCCAAAGTTCTAATCTATCAAATGATTTGTGAACCCGCTCTGAAGTCCTGATCTGAATCAAATGATTCGCAATCCAAGCTCCAAAGTCCCAAACAGAACTAAATGATTTGTTCTGTTCTCAAAAGAAATGCGAACCTGCTCCATTCTTCAGATCTAAATCAAATGATTTGCGACTCATGGTCCAAAGTTCCAATCTGAATCCAAAGATTTGAGACCCGCTCCGAAGTTCCGATCTAAATTAAATTATTTGCGATCCATGATCCGAAGTCCCGAAAAAAATTAAATGACTTGCGAACCCGTTCTAAAGTCCCGATAGTCCCGAGTAAAAATGAATGGCGCTTTCAATTTGATCTGGTTTTGCTAGTGAATCACTTGAGCAGAATGATCAAATCATAAGTTTGAATCAATCGGAGCAGTTTCAGCATAAATGACTCGATTCATTTTTTTTCTGTTCCTCTTCTTGCATCTTCAGCCATGTTAACCATGTTAACACAACATTGTCAGTACTAGCTTAGCTCGCTAGTTTTATGAGATTAACTAAATTTATTTAATTATTGTCTTTTTTACGCCATGCCAGCACCAGGGCTATCTTCATGGCGATTACAAAAATGTACAATAATAACAGAAATCCATTTACCAAAAAATTACAAAAGACATTTCAAATGAATACAAGATAAAAAAAAAAAACTTAAAATACAATCCGGTAAGACATTTTACATAAATTATGTAAGATTAACTAAAATAAGCAAAACATGTTTGATGTTTACAAATAAAATATCCATATTTACATGCCAAAAATAACATGCATTTCCCAGATTAACTTTATAATAAACCCAAAGCAATAATGAAGAGATTGAGTTTGAGCCACTCCACACATGTAAATGATAACAGTTTGTGTGGAGCAGCATTTACTGTGAATGGAGCCACTCTAGTAAAAGTAATCTATACACATGTAAATAATTAAAGCATATATTAAACCTACATTGCTTTTTTTCATATTTCTGCAGAGTTACAGAAATATCAAAAATAGAGATGTACCTTAGCCCTTGGTCAGTTTCCCCATAGTCGTCCAGGTATGGGGGAGCATAAAAACAGCCCTTAGTTTTGCCAGCCAGGAACAGGACCTGACTTTCCCGCACCCTGACAGAAACAAACGATAAACCTCAGAACCGAGACACAAAAGGGTAACCCAATGAAAACTATACATAATATCTTTTACAAAATGTGCCCGTTATACCTGAGGAAGATGCCGACTCCGGCTCCGCAGGCGAAAGTGTGTGCGGTGCACGCGCCCACATCCTCCCCTTCCAGCTCGGTCTGACAGCAATAGCTCTGGGAGCACAGCATGGCACCACACACCAGACACAGAGTAGGAGCGCGAGACTTATCCCCTCCAGATTTAGGACACCTAGACACCACCAGGATCAATAGATCATATGATTCATGGAACCAGAAGTGTATGACTCAATAGAGAGCCGACTGGTCTTAGTTATTAATCGCATTTGATTCGTAAGACACAAGTGACTCACGTGAAGCTGGAGGCCTGGTTAATCAGGGCGCTGTAGTCGCTCGGCAACTCTATGAGATGATTGGACTCTCTAGGAAACCTAAAACAGGAAATGGAAGAATGGTAAGCACTTGAGCATCGGCTGGAGTTAACTCTTCAGTGTTGAGGAGTGAGGACTGACCTGATGAGAGCCACGCTGCTTTGAAGACCCTGCAGCACACTTGGATGAGAGCACCACCTGCATATAACGCCACAATTCATTAAAGCCACAGCTAACATCAGACCATTATGTTACAGATTTCAGAGATGCTCTGCTAGATAGTGACGGTTACCCGTGCAGCAGAGATTGCATGAGCTCCTGGTTGCTGTAGTAGAGCTGGAGCAGGTTGGAGGGCAGACACAGGTATCCACACAGAGCCTCCCACTCACCCAAACCTAGAGCTGAACATAGTCATCATTAGAAATGATTCAGCAAATGGGAGAGTGAGCCAGTTAAACTTGTAAGTGTAAAGTTTGAGTCATTTACTGTGTAACTCGGGTGGTGCTGGAGCTCCGTTGAGATAATGGAAGAAGAGAGCGGCTGCCCTCAGATAAGGCAGGATTCCAGTTTTCACACAGCGCCACAGATGCCAGCCTGAGCTCACCTCACGCAGACCGCTGAAACACACACAAGGCATTCAGAGGCTCATGCAAAACTAGTAGGGTTGGAAAAGTCCTCCTAAAAACCAAACTTTTCCATTTTTGAAATCAATGATCTCACTGACAAAATTTATATTACAGGGCTTGACATTAAACTTTGACATGTGCTTGTCCTGCAGACAAGTAAATCAGTCATTTACTTGTCCGAGTTTTTTCTTTGATGCAAATGTAATCCATTCTGAAGCAACAGTCTCATCACTACTCTATGAGGTCTTACTTTAATCAGCATATTTATGATATTTGCCTTAAATTGATTTCTAGGACACTTAACTTTATGAAGGGCAATATTTTCCTAATCATTTTAATCATTTGTGTCAAATTCTTACATTTTATCAATACATTCAGTTAGAATAATTAGATTCTGTATGGTTGCTGAAATACCACTGTATGTTGCTCGGAGGTTCATGACCATTCTGCTGTGGCTTTACTTTCAATTTTAGTTAGCAAAACGGTCAATGATGCATCTAAAATGTAAGTTAGTTAATATTAACTAATAGTTTATTGAACTGCTGTTGTATAAATTCACTGTCACATTTGCAATCATACTGGTGCTTGTTTGTGTGATGTTTACCTGTATTGTGTTCTATACAATGTTTTTCTTTTTTTTAACCACAGTATGTTTGTTCATGTTTGTTTCTTTGCGTGTGCTGTTGCACCTATTAGTTTTGATTTTCCATGAGTCAGATGGGCTGCATGAGCATTTCGGTGCTGCGCTAGTTATTGTTTGTTACTGATGTTTTAATCGGGTTACTTGTCCCACCAGGCAAGTAAAATTCTTTCACTTGCCCGTTCACAAAAGCCACTTGTCCCAGACGAGTGGACAAGCGTTAATGTCGAGTCCTGTATTAGACGATATATCACATTAATTTTCTAGATTTCTCAAAATGTTTAATTTGAAAAATGTGTAAAAATGGTCTTTTTAAAATCACTTTTCTATTTTAGTCATTTTAAAATGTATTTTTTTCCTGCGACACAAAGCTGAATGTTCAGCATCATTACTCCAGTCTTCAGTGTCACATGATCCTTCAGAAATCATTATAATATGCTTGTTTGCTGGTCAAGAAAAAAAATATTTTTTATCAATTTTCATCAATGACAAAAACAGATGTGCAGCATATTTTTTGGAAACCGTGATGCTTTTTGATAACACTATTTATTTGGTCTTAAATGTCACTTTTGATCAGTGCTGGTGAAAGTTACTTTTAAAAGTAATGTGTTACAATATTGCGTTACTCCCTAAAAAAAGTAACTAATTACGTTACTTAGTTACTTTTTATTGAAAGTAATGCGTTACATTACTTTTGAGTTACTTTTTAAATCTGGGCAGGGCTTGCTTGTTTGTTTTTAATATAAAAACGTTTGATTCTTAGCAAATGTAAAAGCCCTTTCACGTGAAAATTAAATTAAGTGAATAAGCCTAAGGCTAAAGGAAAATTAAATAGACGTCTGTACAGTAGAACTGTAGGAAAAGAAAGTTCAAAACTCTTCAGCAATGAGAAAAATGAAGCACAAATGTTAATCTAAAGTCAGTTTTGTTTATTAGTACACTGCAAAAATGCTTTTCTTAGATTTTTTGACTCGTTTTCAGCCAAAATATCTAAAAATTACTGTCTTGTTTTCTCTGAAATCACTTAAAAAAATTAAGTGTTTTTGCTTGAAACAAGACAAAAACTAAGAAAAGTATTTTTGCAATGTACAGTTTAATTGGATCAACAAATGTCAGCAGCAAAGTCATTGGTTAATAAAATGGGATTAAATACATAAAGGAAACAAAAAGTAACTTGCGTTACTTTTCTAAAAAAGTAACTCAGATATTTTCTTGTAAATAAAAAGGAATGTGTTACTTTACTAGTTACTTGAAAAAAGTAATAATATTACGTAACTTGCGTTACTTGTAATGCGTTACCCCAACACTGCTTTTGAACCAAAATAAAACCATGAGCCCAGAACAGTGATTCCAACTAAGGAATTTAAGCTGTATGATTACACTAGTTTAGCAACATGTTTACTCAGAGACCGTTTACTCAGAGACCGTTTTGCACAAAAGTACAGACAGTAAATGCATCCCTTCAACATGTTAAAGGGATAGTTCACCCAAAAATTGTGTCAATTACTCACCCTCATGTCGTTCCAAACCCGTAAGGCCTTCATTCATCTTCAGAGCGCAAATTAAGATATTTTTGATGAAATCCAAGAGCTTTTTGACCCTGCATAGACAGTGACGCAACTGACATATAGACTGACTGACGCAGAGAGAAGAATTTGTTAGATAAAGTGGGTGTTTTTGTTTTCTTTGCACACAAAGAGTATACTTGTAGCATCATAACAATACAGTTGAACCACTGATGTCACATGGACTATTTTATCGATGCCCTTACTAACTTGCTGGGCCTTGAACGAGTCAGTTACGTTGCTGTCTATGCAGGGTAAAGAAAGCAGTCAGATTTCAATTAAAAACATTTGTGGAAGATAAACGAAGGTCATTAAGGTTTGGAACAAAATGAGGGTGAGTAATTAATGACAGAACTATCCCGTCAATAGATAAAATGCACAACATCTTGATGTTTGTAAAATGAGATTCATTTCATATTTGTTTTTCTTTTTGATTTCATCATGAAATGATATAACAAACAATATAAATCAGAGTCAGTCACACTGTTGCTGTGTGCGTTTTTACCTTCCCAGATGCATCCGGAGTGTGTTGTAGAGCATACACACTTTCTCCTCCTCTTCCCTCTCTGCTCCTCCACTCTCCTGCTCCATCTGCACCTCCTCTGATAACACACAGGAGTCAAAAAAATAAATTTATGAAGTCTCTACGAACATATTGCGGCTTGTCAAGTGAAAGAATGAGGCTCTCACCTGGTACGGAGGTTAGGAGAATCTGTACTATGTGAGCAACTGTGACGAGATGCAGAAAGTGCAGTTGTGCAGTGTCTGCGCTCAGCCCTGAGGAATCCATACAGAAAACTGCTGGATGGGACAGCACCAAGCTCACCTGTCACACACATAAACTGAGGTCAGAGGTCATTCAGAAACAACATGAGTAGGCGCTGTTTCACATATAGTTTATGTTTAGAGTTGTGAGCAAGATATGTGGAAGAAACACTGCCAATTTGTCAACATTGTTTGTTTACCTACCAGTAAGTGAAACATATCTATGTCTAGAATACATGGCGTATTCTCCACCCGAGGATCAGGAACTAGGGCTGAATGAACACAGATGTTAGGGTTGTTGATGTGAACAACTACTTTTATTAAGAGACTGCAGAGCTAATTATTACCTGCTATGAGCCTAAGAAAGTGATTCTGTACAGTGGTATGAGAGGAGGCCGTCCAGCAGGCTGAGCCAAACCGGGTCAAAGAACTCAAACAGTCATCCTGCATGGACAAAACATTTGGGTTACCAAACAAATCAAACTCAAGAATGAAGATTTAAAGAATTAAAAGGCCCCTTGGGCAAGACAAACTATTAAGTGATTTCCATGCATAATTTCATAATTATTCAGATGTGTTTGATTACCTGTCTGCATGGTAAACTTCCAAACAAAGGCTTCTCTTCATCCACCAGCAATCTCTCTGTGTGAAAAATGAGATGACAGTTTTATTATACTTTTCAATTTGGAATGCAAGTTTAACTTAATATTTTTTTCAGCTAAACCCATACATCTGAAAAATAACTTATTAATGAGTGAATGGTCAGAAATGTCAAAGTGAATTTCCACATCATTACTAAATTTGATCAATTTTTGAAATTCTAAAATTAGAAATTTCTAATTTTACACGAATAACAAAAAGCTGTAAAGCAAGATTTTTTTTTTAAATACATTTAATTTTTTTTTATTATTTACCAAAATTTTTATTTGTATGTGTCATTATATGAAACATCTAAGAATCTTTAAAAGTTACTAGTATTAAAGGGAATCCGGTTATTAAGACATATATGGTTTAATATAATATAAATTATGTCTCTTATGGAAATATGTAGCAGAAAACCCATGAAAGATTTATGTTATTTAATGTTATTTTTAACTATGGGGGCGTCATTATTTCTATGACATAAAATGGTTGCACTCTGTGAGCTTCTGCTGCTACCTATTGCTATTTTTACCGCAACACAACTCAAAAAATAAAATGATACGATGACCACGGCTACTGAAAGAGCTTAGATGTGGCAATGGATATAAGCGTAAGTGTAAACCAAATGATGTATCATCAATTTTCTCACACGGAGTCTAAACGATCCCAGATATTGTGTGAAATCCACACTGAGAAACTCTTTCAGTGCTGTGACTTCATGACAAGCATCGACATGTTTATATCCTGCCAGGATGGCATCTAGCATTTCTAGTCTCTGCCATTTGTAAGCTCTTTCAGTAGCTGTGGTCTACTAAAAGCCTCAAAGGCATCAGGGCTAAAGTGGAGAGAACAAACTTTAGGAAGTTTTATTTGTCCACAGGCATCTTCTGCTTATAGCTAGTAAAGCAGTGAAGACTAACAATTCTCCTTGTTGTCCTTTGACTGAAAATGACAACCAAAAGCTGTACAATGTGGCATCTTATAAGTATTTTATTTTGAGAATTGTGTTGCAGTAAAAATAGCAACAAAACTTGATATTATGCACTATAGTTCAACACTTTCTTAGACTGACCTATGGACTGAATGGTGTAGGCACAGCTGCCCCAGCACATGATTGGCACGCGGGGGTCCTGCTCATTTGGGTGCACTTTAAGACCCACTTTATATGTGGCTGTCCCAAACGTGGTCAACATCTCCTTTATGGTGCTTGAGTAAGGGTTCCTGACAGAAAGTGTTTTATTAGTGATGACTTTGAACAAGGACACGTTAGTGGAATTATAAGTGACTGGTAGTTTTGTATGTAGTTTTTACTTTGGAGTGTAGTCCAGTTTGAAGCCATCAGGTGGAGGACAGTCATTAACACCATCCATTTCATCAACACCTTCAGCACCTGCAGCCTTGGTCTTCCTGTGAGCAGAGAGCAGGGCTTTCGACTGTTGAGAGGTGATGTTCAACCACTGGCTCAGATCAGGCTGTTCAGAACTGCAACAAACAAACACTCAATGAAATCGATCCAATGGCTCATATTCTAATAGAAAAAAAAAACAACAACAACAGATGCCATGCAATAAAAGTGTGGTTACATTAGAACATTTTTGGTGAAGAGTGAAGTGATGTTTGAAGCGCAGCTCACTTATATTTTAAGAGGATCAAAAGTTAATCAAATTACGAGTATTGTTTTGGTTTTAGGACAACTTGATGAAAGGTTGATTCACTTCAAATGTTGACTACTAATGTGATCAAAATTGAGAAAATTGGCAGAACAACGATAAATGTGACCACACTTTAAAGGTAACATATCATGAAAATCTGTCTTTTTCCTTGTTTAAGGGCTATAATCAGGTCCCCAGTGCATCTACCAACCCAGAAACTTTGTTTAGTTAAGCCTTTCTCTGCAAGCTTGTGAAAAAACGAGCTTCTCAGATTTCGCTCTCCCTGTGACGTAGAACGGGGATCTTATTATAATATAAAAACCGCCCTTTTATTTTGCACGTTTCCACCCACAAAGGACAATGGTACAAGTTCTAACACCATGGCGAAAGTTCGAGCAAGGCTTGCTAACCGTTTTGTCTTCAGCTGCACAGGCGAGCACAGAACACTATTTAGCATCCCAGTCTCAGAGGAGACAATAGAGCAGTGGATTTATTGATTTATTTACTGTATACTGTATGCTGCTGCCACACAGATATAATATAAACATGCAATTTCTTTCCCAGCGGTTTACCTTTACAAACATAACCGACTGTTTTTGTAACTTGTGTCTTTTTAACATTAACTTGTTAAACGGTGTGTATTTGACCGTTTAAGCGCAATAAAACTTGATGTAGTACATGACTTGTAGTACAATGGCAAATTAAGGTTAAGTGCCTTGCTCAAGGGCATAGTGGTTTTGAAATGGGCCCCATCTCCACCAATACATATAAAAGATGCACATTCATAACATCTTTTACCATCTGTAATGTCTTATAAAGTACACAGGGTGCTTAGTCTGTGGCAGTGTGTATTAATAGCAGTGCTGAGCTCATACAAGTGGGGCTTTCAGTCACAAAGTATCAAAGGGGTTGCCCGATTTATTACAGATGAAAGTATTACACTAACACTGTTTATAATCTGACAATCTGCTCTGTTCATTCACCTGTATGTGGAGCGTAAATCTAAGAGGTCACACTAATTATCTATTAATTACACTGTAAGAGCTTTGCAAATTAGTTTGGTCACAAGTATTATACCAATAGGATGACACTTTTGTAGGCGAGAAAAAACAAACGTTATCATTTTAGCACTTTTGGTTCAAATGTCCCAGAGTCAATGGACTTTTTATAATGTTTTTTGGTCTGAATGGCTTAAATAAGGTCTGTGGTTACACAAGCTCAATATACTGTCATGTTTTATTCTAAAAAAAACATCTGTAATATCCTCTTGTGATCGCTGTATTGTATCTAGATTTCACTTGTTCTTAAAAAAAAAAAAAAAAAGAGGTTTCCAACAAGTGGCTAAATGTGACTACAGAATTGTCAGGGACATTTAACATCAGTCCAAACTGAAGAAATCTCATCTACTCACTAGTCCATGTTCACAGCCTCACTGTATTAATAATCACACTATTGCAAACTATTCTAGCTCGAAGTCTCACAGTCTGTATTACAGTAAAATCTCTTTCAAATCTGTAAAGACTCATTTATTTGTGTGTACTCACAACAACAACAAAACATTGCGCTTTTGTAAAATAATAAAAGCAAACAGGATGCCCTTTCTGCTTTTCAATTAGGTTTTTGTTGATGCTCACTTCTGGGTTGGCCAACAAAATATGTGTCAACACTGTAAAACAAAAACAAAACAAAAAAAAAACGCTGAAGGTCAAAGTCAAGTGTGTGTTTGTTGTAGTACCTGCAGCTGGTCTTAGTAAGAGGCAGCAGAGGAATGACTGTGTTACTCAGACATTCACAGAGTGGACACAAGAACTCTCCGTTTTCCACGTCGTAACTGGTGTGCACACGTAGCCTCTGCTGCCTGCGCTGCTCTTTAGCCTGCACTGCTTCAAAATACCTGCAGGTGGAGACATTAGACTTAAATTAGAGTATTTCATATCACACTTCTGATAGATGGTAAGTTACTAGGGATGTGACGAGATCTGACTGGTCTTGCGAGAACGTGACTATATCCTTGTAAAACATTTTGCCGCGTTTACATACATTGCTGCACAATAATCCTAAGAACGCAATATTATTCCTGAATGACAAGATTCAGCGGTGTCTATTACGACCATTTTGCATCGCGCTGCTCCCACTCCACTGATGCTTACGATGTGGAATGGGTGTTAAAGACATTCAAATCTACATTCATGCTGCTGCTGATCCAGAAAGAGCAACACAAACAGTCTTTTCAACCTCATAATGATCATTATATTTGTGTTACAGACATTTAAATAACAAAAAAACTGGGATAAAAGTTTATAGTTTGGGTATAAACACTAATTGTCTACAGTAGTGATCAAAACGAAAGTATCTTAACACATGTATTGTAAGGCTTATCCTCTTCCTCCAGAAGGTGGCAACAACTGCACGTTTAAAAAGGTATTTATAACTGAATCAATCATTCATAGAGAAACTGACTGTATTTTTTTATTTTGATTTAATATATTTTTTAAAAGATTTAAGCAATGAACATTGTGTCAGAACCACTAGTAAGTTACGTTAATTTGTTTAGATTTCTAATCTTTTTTTTCTTCAGAATCATGAGAGAATTGTAATCTCTAATTTATATATATATAAAAAAAAATTATTTTCAATTTATCCAGAATCAGGCAGCTTTAGTTCATTAAATTTAATGAAATTATTTTTATTTATTTATTTAATTAATTTCGCACCTACTTTTTGGTTGAATTTTTTGTTTTTCAATTGAATATAATACTATTTTTCCCTTTATATTTAATCACTGGGATTTATAAAAAAATAAAATAAATAAATAAATAAATAAATAAATAAAAGTGTCATCTCATCTCATTCTCGTGAACTCAGTCTTGTGTCTCATGGGAAAAATGTCTCATCACACCCCTGTAAGTTATACTTCTAGAGATACTTCTAGAGAATAAGCTATATGACTGCTAACTCAACAGGGGTGGGACATCTGAGATCCAAGGGAGACAGGCCTTTGTAAAGTACTGTTAGAGAACAGAGCTTGTGGCATTCTAACTAACAAATCTAAATGATTAATTAAAGGAATAGTTCACCTAAAAATGAATTAGTCATTAATTACTCACCATCATGTCATTCCAAACCTGTAAGACATTTGTTAATTTTTGGAACAAACTAATATATTTATGAAATCAGAGAGCTTTCTGACCCTCCATAGACAGCAACGCAATTGACACTTTCAAGGGCCAGAAAGGTACACTGCCGCTCAAAAGTTTGGGATCAGTAAGATTTTTAATGCTTTTTAAAGGAGACTTTTCTGCTCATCAAGGCTGTTTTTATTTGATTAAAAATACAGAAAAAAAACTGTAATATTGTGAAATGTTAATGCAATTTAAAATAGTTGGTTTCTATTTTAATATACTTTAAAATATCATTTATTTGTGTGATGTAAAGCTGAATTTTCAGCATCATTACTCCAGTATTCAGTGTCACATGATCCTTCAGAAATCATTCTAATATACTGATTTATTATCAGTTTTGGAAACAGTTGTGCTGCTTAATATTTTTTTTGGAACCGGTGATACTTTTTTCAGGATTCTTTGATGAATAAAAAAATAAAAAGAACAGCATTTATTCAAAATAGAAATCTTTTCTAACAATATAAGTCTTTACTATCACTTTTTATCAATTTAACACATCCTTGCTGAATAAAAGTATTAATTTCTTTCAAAGAGAGAAAGAAAGAAAGAAAAAAAAAAAAAAAAGTACTGACCCCAAACTTTGAATGAGGTGTTTATTGTTGCAAAATTATATTTTAAATAAATGCTGTTCTTTTTAACATTTTATTTATCAAAGAATCCTGAAAAAAGTATCACAGGTTCCAAAAAAAAAAAAAAAATATTAAGCAGCACAACTGTTTCCAAAACTGATAATAAATCAGTATATTAGAATGATTTCTAAAGGATCATGTGACACTGAATACTGGAATAATGATGCTGAAAATTCAGCTTTACATCACAGGAATAAATTATAGTTAAGTATATTAAAATAGAAACCAACTATTTTAAATTGCATTAACATTTCACAATATTACAGTTTTTTTTCTGTATTTTTAATCAAATAAACAGCCTTGATGAGCAGAAAAGTCTTTAAAAAACATTAAAAATCTTACTGATCCCAAACTTTTGAGCGGCAGTGTAGTAAAGACATTGGTAAAATAGTCCATTATGAAATCAGTGGTTCAACCGTAATGTTATAAAGCTATGAGAATACTTTCTTTAACAGCAAAATATCTTCATTTGTGTCCTGAAGGTGAACGAAGGTCTTACAGGTTTGGAATGACATGAGGGTGAGTAACTGACCTTTTTTAAATGTATTTCTGGGTGAACTATCCCTTTAAGTAATAACAGAGGGGTTTTAAAGGGTTTACCTGAGATTTTTCTATTGTCACTTTTATGCAAGATAATGCTCTTGAAGGGTTAAATCTTTGTCATGATCCTTTTAAGGACAGATGATCTAAATCTTACAACAGGCGGAAACAATTTAATAACGATTGGGAAAATATTTCTGAAAGCAAGGCTGCTGAAAAGCGAGCAATTACGGTTACATTAATTTGCTCTTTTGATAGGAAGAGCACATTTTTCGCCATATGGAAGCATGTGTTTCTCATTTTTCGTGATGATTCTTACCTCTGCCAGCAGTGTGAGTGCATGATGTGTCCGCAGCTGCCTGTGTGCGTGCCGAACGACAGGTCAGGGTGCATGAAGAGAGGGTCATACTTATCTGCAACGCAAACACAATGGTATTTAATCAAGCAAACATGCACTTATATGGCGCGATGAAGCAAAGACAAGCATATAAAGACGTGCCTGGGTTGTGTGGAGGTCTCTTTCGGTTTTTGGACATGACAGTAGAGCGCTGGACAAACGCAGCGAGCACCATGGCTTTGCCGTCCGTCCTGATTTCCTGCTCCTCCTGACACAAGATACACGTCACCACCTGTCTCCTTTCACTACCGCCTGCACGCCACCGCCGCGGACCCACACAGACCAGTGAACTATCACACGAACTGGGGCTATGAAGTAAAGAGAGAGACATTAGAGATCCGCATCTGTTTGATCCGTGATATTTTCCAGCGTGATACGTGTGTGTGTGTGTACCTATGCTCCAGTGTGGAGGAGGTGGAGGGGTCGAGCTCCTCCAGGCTCTGCTGGAACAACTCTTTGTTCTCGTTGATGAAATGTCTTTGCATCTCTGACATCTGAGCCATGATCTTTTCCCTCCGGAGCCGCGCCATCTCTGCTTTCCTCTTCCGCTCCGCCTTATCTTTATCCCGCACCGTCTACACAAACACATACATTCTGTGAGACAATAACGCAATTTTAACAGGTCATGATGCGTGTTACGAGCCTTATGTTCACCTCCTCTTGACTGTGCCCTGAGCTGTCACTAGGGGGCGCACTGGCTGTGCACTCCCGTGTGGTCTTGATGTTGGCAACCGTCTGCAGAAACATTATGAAATATGAACATCTTTTTCATGATGATATTCAAAATACAGAAAGACAAATAAAAAAAAAAAAAAAAAGTTAAAATAGACAAAATGCACTTAAACCAAAGTGAATAAAATGATAATCTTACACAAAAATATATACATTTAATATAAAATAGTATACAGTAATTATATTTAATAAAATAAAATATATCAAAACAAAAACTAAAAAGCTAAAAAAAAGTAATAAAAGTATAATTTTAAAATACTAAATAAAATTAAATGAAAATAAATAATTTAAGAAAACAAATAAATAAATACAGTTTAAACAGATTAAAACACAAGCTAATAACTAAAGTAAAAAGAAATTAAATAAATAAAATAAAATAATAAATGAATTAAAACAAACCAATAAATAAATTAATAAATGATCTAAACCTAATAGAAGTAATAAATTAACTAATAAAACAAACAATAATAAGCAAGCAAACTCTCAAAATCTCCTTAAAATAAGCCATTTAAGAAAACTAAATACAGTTTAAAATGAAATACCAAAGCAAAATAGATACAAATACAAGCTAATAAATAATGCAAATATAAATAATTTATTTAAAATAAACTAATAAACCTAAAAACCATAAAACTAATATACACATACATTAAAATTGATTACCAAAACAAGAGATAAAAATACAAGCTAATAAATAAAAGTAAACAGAATATAAATTATTTAAAATAAACTAATAAATTACTTAAACTAATAAAACTAACACACAAAAATAAACAAGCAAGCAAACTGCATCTCCTTAAAATAAGCCATTTAAGAAAACTAAAAAATACATAGTTTAAAATAAAATACCAAAACAAAAGATACAAATACAAGCTAATAAATAAAGCAAAAAGAAAATAAATAATTTAAAATAAATGAACTAAAACAAACTAATAAAAATAAGAGTAATAAAACGAATAATTAATTAATTATTAAATTAAAAAAAAAAAACTACGTAAGCAGGCAAACCACATCTTAAATAAACCATTTAAGAAAATTAATAAATAAATACAGTTTAAAATAAAACGGCAAAACAAAAATAAAAATAAGAACCAAATAAACTAAAAATCAAATAAGCAAATAAATAATTTAAAATAAATAAATGAACTAAAACTAATAAAAATAAAGTAATAAAACTAATAATTAATTAATTAATAAAAAAAACTACATAAATAAGCAAGCAAACCACATCTTAAAATAAACCATTTAAGAAAACTAATAAATAAATACACAGTTTAAAATAAATCAGCAAAACAAAAATAAAAATAAGAAACGTATAAACTAAAAATCAAATAAGCAAATTAATTTAAAATAAACAAGTAAATAAACAAATAAAACAAACAAGCTAGCTACATCATCTTTATTACTTCTGGACAGATAAAAATTAGCACCACAAAGTCTTTTTTTCCACTTTTTTTTTTTTTTTTATAATTCCTCTGGCATTTTGTTCATTTGCTGCCCCCTATTGTATAAACTGTGATATTTACACATTTATTCTAGTGACAGGTGGCTTTGGAATGAGATTTTGATTAGCTTTACCTTGAGGATCCAGCGGATCATGTCCTTGTGTACTTCCAAATGAGGAGCGTTCTGTAAGGTTTCCAATAAAGCCAAGATACTGGGAGTGTTAGCAGGAGCCTCACCTGGTCCTACAATGAAGAGATTGAATCAGCTTAACTCAAAGAGGTGTGTGTGCATATATGCTGCTTAAAAGTTTGTAAACCCTTTAGAATTTTCTATATTTCTGCATAAATGACGCAAAACATCATCAGAGATTCATACAAGTCCTGAAAGCAGACAAAGACAGCCCAATCAAACAAGTGAGAGAAAACTTATTTCTTTGTCATTTATTTATTGAGAAAAATGACCAAGGGTTGCATATCTGTGCACTATGTAACAACATTATGTGAATCTTTGCTTTCAGTGTCTGGTATGTCCCCCTTTTTGCTGCAGTAACTGAAGGTAAAGTTTCAGTCCTGCACAATAACATGTAGGAGGTTTTAGTCCATTCTTCAGTGCAGAACCACTTCAACTCTGTGATATTTGTTGGTTTCCTTCTATAAACTGCTTGTTTAGGTCCTTCCACAACATTTGAATTGGATTAAGGTCTGGACATTGACTTTCCAAAACATTAACTTTGTTCTTCTTTAAACATTCTTTGGTAGAATGACTTGTGTGCTTTGGGTTGTTGTCTTGCTGCGTGACCCACATTCTCTTGAGACTCTGTTCTTAAACAGATGTCCTGATGTTTTCTTTTAGAATTTGCTGGTATAATTCACAATTCAGTAATGCCAGGCTGTCCTGGCCAAGATGCAGCAAAACAGGCCCAAGCCATGGTACTACCACCACGTTTCACTGATGTGTTAAGATTCTTAAGCCGGAATGCAGTGTGTTCTTTTATCCGAACGCAATAGCTTCTCATTTAAACCAGTAAGTTCCATTTTGGTTTCATCCATCCATTGAACCATTCTCCAATAGTCCTCTGGCTTGCCCACATGATCTTTAGCAAGCAGTTTTCTTTTTGGAGAACAGTGGCTTCATGGTGGACTCATGAACATTAGCAAATGTGAGAATTGTTCGTAACATGATTCACTTTCACAAACATGATCAGACTTTGATAGATCCCCGTTCTTTGAATAAAACAGGTCACATACTGACATTTGATAGTCATTGCACTGACTGAAAACACTGCAAATACTTTTGCAATGCACAGATATGTAACACTGGATCATAAATAAATGACAAGGAAAATATTTCTCTCACTTGTTTGATTGGATTCCCTTTTCTACTTTCAGGACTTATTTGAAAAACTGCTGATGTTTTGGGTCATATTTATGCAGAAAAATAGAAAATTCTAAAGGGTTCACAAACATGCAAGCAGCACTGTATACAGTTGTGCTCAAAAGTTTGCATACCCCTTGCAGAATATGCAAAATGTTAATTATTTTAGCAAAATAAGCATGATCATACAAAATCCATGTTATTCTTTATTTAGTACTGACCTGAATAAGATATTTCACATAAAATACAGTGTTGTTACCCGAGTGATCCACAGCTGTTTTTTTGTTTAGTGATAGTTGCTCATGAGTCTATTGTTTGTCCTGTTTAGGATGTTATGGATTTTTCTGAAGAACAGCAGGCAGTTTAACTGTTCAGGACAAACAAGAGACTCATGAACAACTATCACTAAACAAAAAAACAGCTGTGGGTCATTCAGGTAACAACACCGTATTAAGAGTCAAGGGTATGTAAACTTTTGAACGGGGTCATTTTTATAAATTCAACTATTTTTTTCTCTTGTGGACTAAATGTAAACCTCTTTTATGCGATATCTCATTCATGTCAGTACTAAATAAAAAAATAACATGCATTTTGTATAATCGCTCTTATTTTGCTAAAAGAATTAACATTTTGCATATTCTGCAGGGGGTATGTAAACTTTTGAGCACAACTGTACATGAAGAGTTCAGATGCAAAAGCCTCTAAATCCATCAGACGTCCTTCTGTTAAAAAAATGCATTTTATGAGGCGCTGATGTATAGGATTTTACCCAAGTTCTGGTACTTCTGAGGCTGGGATTTTAGCAAGTTTGAAGTAAAAGTATTTGATGGACGTATAATGTGTCTAGAGCATTCACTCAGTGTGTGCATATATATATATATATATATATATATATGTTCATTGAACACGTGAATGAGATTTACGACTAATCACAGAACCGGCATTACTGACGAGATACACGTGATAATTTGTGTCCAAATATTGCACAGCCCTATTATATATATGAGAAAGAAGACAGACATACTGGAGATTTTGAAAGTGAAGTTGAAATTGGTATCATTTTCTTCTGCACTGCCAATGAGATGTTGTTGTTCTTCCACGAGGCCCATGCCTATGAGATGCAGCACCTGCAGGACAAGTTCATACTGAGCTCTAACTTGGGTGATAAAGCAAAATTCATATTAAGATTACATTAACAATAAAGTGACTTTTGCTGGAAATTCATTGACGTAAATATTTAAATGTTAAACAACCACATAGTAATGCCTATCTTTGAATAATCAAAGTGATTTAAATACACTGATTTAAGTACAAGTGAACAATACTTTAAAAGCATGCAATGGATGAGACTTAATACTAATGACTAAAAATCTATCATGTTTGTAATATGAGAGAGTGGTCCAGTTTGTGCAGGTTCTCTCTCCCCCTCACACACAGAGACGTACCCTCTGAAGCATGGACTCGGACCAGTGTCCCCCGCTGGGCTCTATTGCCCACTGCAGCACAGCTCCCAGAATCCCCAGCAGTACGTCACATTGCAGTATGTTTACCAGGCTGGCAAACAGTGGACAGAACCGAGGCAGAACAGGTGGAGGCAGAACTATAACAAACACACGTGAAAATCACTTTAAACATTGGCACTGTCATCACATAACACCAGAGCGGCACAATTAATCAAAATAAACAACTGCAGCCCCTCGGTCTGCAGTAAATGGAGGTCTGAGTTCGAGCCGCTTATAGCATACATTATAAGACTTATAACGGGCAAAAATGCAAGATGTGCCAAGCGTCTTCCCATACTTCTAAGAAGCGCTTATCAACAAAGGAAAAGCTTTTAAGGCTCCCTGCAGGCTTCCGTCAAAATAAAAAGTTTGATGGTTAAACGTTTAATAAATGGAGAAAGTAATTGTAATTTTAAAGTTGAAATGTAAAATAACATTTTATTTAATAGTATAGTTTTTTTTTTTATTTAGTAATTCATTTTATAATACTAATAGCAGAGGTAACAACAACAACAACAACAACTAAAAGTATAAGTACATTTTAAGTTAATTTCAGCATTTACTAATGCGTTATTAAAATCCCTAGTTGTGTTTGTTAAGTTAGTTAATGGACTATAAACTAACATTATCTAAAAAAAAATGAATGACTGTATTAACTAATGTTAACTAGGGATATAATTAAATCAAAATCTCACTATACGATAATATCTTGATATGAAGTGCACAATATAATATTTAAAAAAAATACATTTTGTACATTTTAAAGTTCGATTATTCTATCTAAGGCTCTTTGAGAGTTCAAAATCCAACCCATGTTCTTAACTAAGAAAGTTTAAGTCAGAAAAAAGCCAGTGAATTGACTTGTACCTGAACTTTGAAGGGGACTCAACCCTCTTTTTATTTTTAATATACTGTCTCAGTCTAATTTACATTCACACTGGTGTTTTAGGAAGCCAAATCAATTAGAATATAATAAAAACAAACAACAACAACAGTAATAGACATATATTGTAAAACAATTACTCTACAAAATAAATGAAGATGAAGGTATATTAGTATCATAGGTATATTATTTTTGCTTTACACTACAGTAGAGAATATACATTACTTCTTTCCTAATTTCTACAATTGAAAGAGATATTTTGATTTGGACTGCAGTAACGTTACCCAATTAAACCGCTAGTTGTCAGCAACTGATACTGCACTTGACAGAAACAGCAGGAGAGCTTTTATTTTGAAGGAAAACTCCAGCTTCAGTGAAAACAGGCTTACAAAAATGCATCTCACTACAAATCTACAAGGTTCCCACTCTTTCACCGACTAAAAAGCTAAATTTCCATGACCTACAATGAACGGATCAATCCATTTGCAAGCTTTATTTACTTGATCACAGATGATTTTTGTACAAAACACATATACACTACTTTTTTGTTTGTTTGTTTTACCCGTTAAATGCACTTTGATATTTTTCTGTACTATTTCTACAGAAATGAACTAAGTTTAAATGATTTTTTATGCTTTCATAACCATAACAATAGGCAAAATGCATGAAACGCCACAATAAAACAAAATACGGTATAGAAAAATTATATTTCGATAAATGGAAACAAAAATTCAAAGCAACAAACAAAACAAAATAAATTTTGGACAAAATAAATATAAAATTCCCTGACTTTCAATGTCTGGCATAGACCTTTTGAAATTACATGCTATTCCAGAAATTCCATGACCCATGGGAACCCTGAATCTAGTGAAATGCTGTAATCATCTGCCATAAAAATGAAGCATAACTGTTGGTTTCTAAACGTGCTAAACTCAGTTCACTGCATTCATTAGCTGTGAACTGAGCCATTCTAAGGTGCGGAAAACACCGGATCGCCTGAACGAATGAAAGCAGCAAAGACAGACTTGATGAGACTTGATACTGTGCTTTCGGTTTTAGTTCTTTTGACAGATACTGTGTCAAAGCATAATAGCCTAAAACACAACTTTAAAGACCTTTATATATTTTAAAAACTACACTTTTTACCTTGAAGACGTATCATTTATATCATCATGTGACCATGACAATATCAAGACAGTTTTGCTATGGTGATATCATACTGATAATATCATTACATCCCTAATGTTAACAAATGACACCTTTTTGTAGTGTAATGTATAATGCGCCTAAATTAGAATCACTGTATTCTCAATTTTGGTTGAAAAAAAGTGATTCAGAATTATAGATAAAAATAATAAAACCACCCATTTTAATGATGCAATGTGTGTGTTCATATATTAGTACCTGAATCTTCCCCATTTTGCCTCTTTATCTTTCTCTGAGCCTCTTCAGCCTGAAGGACGACACAGGACAAAAAAAATAACATGAGTTTTCAACGGTTGTTCTTTGAGAGTTTCAATTTCAGTAATGCAGCATTACCTTAGACTGGTCAGCTCTGGAGTAATGGTGAAAGTAAAGGTTGAACATCTTGGCACACTCTGGCCTGAGTTTATAAAGTCCTCTCCCAGTCACACCAGGCTTTCTGTACAACACAATTCACACAGGATTACACAGAGACCAATTCAACTCTTTGGACACACACTTTTAATTCAAGACACTCACTTAAACAAAGCCACATTGTCGATGACCCTCTCCATGCCGGTTTCTTTATTCTCCTGCAAGCAGAAGGCAGAAGAGAGTGTAACATACCACTAGGTGGCAGTCAAATACAAAAAAAAAAAACCTGTTTTGCTCTGTCCCGCTTTAAATCAACATGAACTTTAGGTCAAGATCAAAAAGGTCAAAATGCTCCACACTTATTTTCTATCATGTACATATAAATACACTATCATGTCTAAGTTGTTAAGTCAGCAAATAGATCTATTATAAAGCTATTATAAGATCATGATTAGGGAAGGGAATTTAATAATGGTTTCGTAATGCCAGTGTTTTTAAAGCAAATGTTATCAGAAATGAATTGCTTTAGACAATTATTGGAATAAGGCAGTTACATTTTTCAAAATTTTTACAACAATTGCATCTGGGAACTTTATATTTACATTTATTTGCTTTTTTTTTTTTTTTGGTCAAATTTCAAAGCCAAAAAAATTACTTAAGATCTTAGATAAAGATGAAGCTGTGCAGGTTGACTTACATTCTCAGGCAGGGCTTTGACCAGCTCGCTGTGGGCCATGGGTCGAATGCATAGCTGGTGAATGATCTCTCGTCTTATCTCATCAGAGATCTCCACCTGACCAACACCTGCTGTGTATCGCTCCCCTGCAGGAAAGAAACCAACATGAAAAGCATTAAAGACCTTTTTTTTACTTTCTATGTTGTCTAATAAGCTTAATATACCTGTATAACAACATTTAAAGGATGTCTGTTGAGAAATAATCACTCACCAACGATCATAATGACCAGATGCAGCATCTCCTCAATTAATGTGTTATTCTGCTGAACCACATCCTGACAGAGAGAGAAAAACACACATCACAGGCAACAGAAATGAGTGCAAGCAGAGAGAAATCAAACAAAGAAAAAAAGCAATGGGGACAAACAGTGGTTTGGAGGCAAGCAGACCTTGTTAGCATTCTCTCTGCTGTATCTCTTTCTGCAGTCTGCTGAGCTGAAGATATGATATAGCTCAAAACGGCTCAACATGATCATCAGGAAGTGGTTCGGATCCATCATGGAAGCTCCAGCCTGGAACCAAAACCACCATAAATAAGAAGTTATACTTGGCATAGAGAAAATCAATCAAATTGTGCTAAAAGGTTTCTTGTACATTGCTTTCATGATAAAGGAGGACACTTTCCTGACAAACTGTCATTATTGCAATACATCCAAATGCTTGATATTCTACATGGATTCTTGTTTCTCTACAAATACTATGATTTTAATAATATTAGGTAACGTAAGGTATTTTTTTATATAGGGCAGTTAAATGATCATTGTGTGTATAAGTATTAACATTCTTATTCTAATTATTGCATAAATTAGTGTAAGACTTATTTTTGGCTTTTTTCTTCAGCCATTTCTGACAAAAATTTGCTTTAAGGATCAACATTTTTTTAAATCTAAAAAAGGATTGATCTTGTAGGGCCCTATGAAATCGATTTAATTATCCCAAATGCTGTTTAATTTTTTCCTATTTTAATTTTTCTGTATGTATGTATGTATATATATGTATATATATATATATATATATATATATATATATATATATATATATATATATATATATATATATATATATATATATATATATATACACATATACATATACATATATATAATTAAAACCTTGCTTATAAATTTTATGGATTCCATTTTAATGGTTTCATTACATTGTAATCAAACACATCTCAAATATATATATATATATATATAAATTTTGTGATTTTTATTTATTTTTTTATTTTTTCAGAAATACTGTTAAATTAATTCTTGGAAATATTCCTTAAAAATAACGTTTTGACAATTGTATTACTACTACTACTACTACTACTACTACTACTACTATCATTACATTAAGTAATATATTTCTGTCACAGTTTCTTCAAATTGAACCAAACTTTAGTTTTGACAGGTTGCTGTGAAGACCTTTAAGTATCTGTTTGTATACAAGACAGAAGTTTTGCTTTTTCTCACAAGAAAAGCGTAAAAAGCTCATTAAGTGACTCAAAAGGTGCTTTTTGTATCTGACTGCCATATTAACTAGAAAAATGCATATTGACTATAGACTTTCCTATAGCTTAGGACGAATTAATCAGGTTTTCCTTCGCCTTGAAATAAGAATTCATGAGAACACTGGTACAGAAAATTGTGATAAAGTTATTCAAACTTTAGGACCATTTTATAAATATATTTTAGGCAAATTTAAGGACTTTTTTGCACTGCAAAATTTTTAGCACATTACATTGAAACAAATATTTTCATTAATTAAAATTATTGTAATTTACTTTCTTTTCTTCTTTTTTTTATTATAAATAAATTGCTCTTTTAATTTTGGAATGAAACACTTTTTGGATAACAATTTTGGAATTAAATCTCATTACACTACTGACCTGAAGCATGATGAGGTCTTTATCGAACATCTCCACTCTACACTTTACATTGTGGTAATAATAGATCTGCAAAAACAATTCAAGAAAATTTTAAGAAAAGCCATTAATCAATTATCAATCACAGTGTTAAACGTCCTTCGTATTAGAATAAAACCCATTTAATAAGCTTCTTGCCTGATTGACCAAAGAGAAGCCATTTCTTCTCCACATCCCAGCATGCACCTGGGCACAGAGTACAAGGCAGCGGAGCGGGTGCTCGATCAACATGGGTGGACTCAGTTCACTCTGCAGAAAACAAAAGAGGCCTCAGAAATCACCAAGACTGTTTTGCAACAATTCTCATAAACCAAACCACAACCCCAAAACTTACCAGTGGCAGCTGCTCAGGGAATCGATAGGCAACCTCAATTTTGCTCAGCAGAGCATGTAAACCTAACAGGAAGAGAGTGAGGTGAGGTTCAGTTTACATGTGGTATGGTTACCATCAACCACTGCAATTTCAAAAGCAAACTCCAATATTCCACACACAAATGACAATTCAAAAGAGTCACTCCAGACTATGTGTGAAACCATGTTCGACTGACCAGCTAAAAGCCGGGACACAGGCAGGTGTATGCTGACTTTCTCCTGAGAGACGCAGTAGCGGATGGTGTCAACGGAGTGGCCGCACATGCTGAGGGTTATGGGCTGCTCCCCATCAGTGAAACCACTGTGGCAGTGAGTCAACGCACTCAGGCACTTCTTATAGGCTTCGATCAGCACCCTCTCCTGCACATGTGACAAATTATATCAAAGCTCAAAGGCACATTATGGATACTAATGCGACTGTGACTGTATCTAACATGCACTTACATCACTGGCACACCATTCCTGCATCATAGAGATGATATGAGTGAGCTTCATCTGTAAGGTGAACGCTGCCTCCCATTCCGGCTCCATCTCGATGTGCTGCCCCACCTGACGCACTACTGGGTCCATTCCCTGCAAAAAGATCCCACACACATCTGTTTCAGCGCCTAATCTCAATTAGCACTGACACACAATTCTTAAATCAGATTGGTATAATCACCTGCATGCATTTTAGCAACTCCAAAAAAGCATCAAAACCTTCCAGATACTTTTCCCTGAGTTGATCGGCCCACTCTGTTGGACGGCTTATCAGGACATACCTGCATCCAAGAGAAATGCATCATGACACGCATCGAAACAAATGGGAATTATAAGAAATTCAAACATGCTCATATTTTACTTGAGGTCTCCTATAAGGCTCTGGACCCGGCGGAATTTGAAGGCCTGTTGTGCGGTGTAGCGTTCAAACTGAAACCGGCCCTGTAGGTCTCTGTGTCTGAGGTGGTCCATGAACGTGCGGATGATGGTGGTCATCAGGTTCTCCTCTGTGATCAACATCCGCGCCTGGAAAATATCAGATACACCACTGCCACAACTGACAGACTGCTAGAGGCTTGGACGGTATGCAGTTTTTTCCATAAGTGAAATTCACTTTTATTGAAAGATGAGAGAGAAGAGAACAAAGACAAAGGCAAGGGAAAGAGAGTAGAAAGAAGATGTGGAAGTGCAGAGGAAAATTAAAGAGAACTGAAAAATGGATTGTTTTCCGACATTAACTGAAATAATCAAAAAAGGTATGTTTTTTGAATTGCGTTAATTTTGCGTAAAAAGATTTACGCTTTTGCGCTTATTAATAAAAAATTAAACACTTATTTCATAGATACATTGTCTTTCAATAATTAAAGCACTTTTCAAGTACCTCTTCAGGAATACTGCTATTTTCAAGGGTTTTACAAGCTCTTTTTTATTATTTTTATTCAAATGATGTCAAGTAACTTCAGATGTCAAGCCATTCAGTGTCCACATCTCATTCAACATCTAGAAAAATAAACTAATTAAAGTAGTGTTTGACTAAATATATGCGGTATATTACAAGTTCAATATATTATTTCCCTCTTAGTGAAGTCACATTTACTTTAAATTTGCCATGAAAACAAGTTATTCCAGTAAATTTAAATACCTGAATTTCAACAACAAGTTATGTGCAACGTAAAGGGTTTCGCAGTCCAAATTCAAAATATTGTTTCTTCCGCCCCCTCCCCCAGGTTGCCAGATTGAGGACATGCTACAGGAATGAACGCAGCTAACAACTGAAAGCAATGAATCTTAATATTCCCCTGGTCCTAGAGCTTTTTAAATGGATGCTAAGGCTTTTTAGGTCAGGAAGAATCTGCAATATCTGGATTAGTTCAATACACTTATTTCCACCAACTGGCAACCCGAGGTGTCTAAATACTAATGTTTAAACAGTGGGTGGAATCACACGGACCAAAACACAACAGATTTTCCGACACAGAATGCAAATTTTCAAAGCAGAATAACTGGCTGTAGCGCTGTTTTTCCAAAAAAAACGTGAAGTTTCCTAAATACCCATGAATGTACTATGGTGTACGGTTTGGTATAATAAAAAAATAAATAAATTACATACAGCACCTTTAAATATTTACGTACAAATTTTTTATTTGAGTGTTGATAAATCTGATTAATTATTAATTGATTATTATACAATTTTCACATTTTGGCTAAATGAAAGCTGAAATGAAAGTTTTGATAAAAAAAATAAAAATAAAAAATTAATAATAATAAATATTTTATTATATATATATATATATATATATATATATATATATATATATATATATATGTGCATCACTAGTAAAGAAGAAAGAGGAAGGAACAAGAGGAAGGAAGGAGGCAGAAACAACTGTGAAATGAAGCAAGACAGATGGAAAGGAAAGCAAAACAGCAAAAAGAAAAAGGAAACAGAAGAGACCAAAACCCAGAATGACAAGCCTCTTCCTCATGGCAAGCCATCTCTCGCATCTCTTGCATGTACTTACCAGAGAAGGCACGGTGAACATTTGCACAGAAAGATCAGTGACGGAGAACTCCCTGTCGTGGTCGTCTTTCACGTAGTCGCTCTGCAAGCGCTCATAGTTCTGCAGGTAGTGGTGAAGGAGGCGGAGGAGAGGAGAAAGAGGCAGAAGAGAAAGGAGAGGTGTGTGGGATTGGCGGTACTCACCACAGTAGGGGCGGTGAAGAGCTGCACTGACAGAGAGGTCACTGACACTACACGCTCGTGATCGTCCTCCATAAAATCTGTCTGGAGGCGCCGGTAATTCTAAGGGAAGGGGGCAGATTCACCTTCCGGGTCAGAGGTCAGGGGCCTTCTGCAGTTACGTCCCCCGACTCGGTTCTATGTCAGGCACATAAGGCCTGAAGTTACACTGCGGCACTGTGGCACATGTGGAGCCGGGGGACTCGAGCTAAAGCTAAACTTTACACACTGTTTCTATACTAGACTTTCTAGAGTTGTTTAAGCGAAGGTACAAATCTGTCAGCCACACCTGTGTCAGGGTCCTATGATTTCTGAAATTTGGAAAACAGACAGAATTGTGGAATTCATTCATAAAAATGAATTTCAATTAAATTATAATAAAATCTAAATAAAATTATTAAAATAAATTTGATAAGTAAATAAAAAGTCAAAAATTGTAATTAAGTATTTAAGTTGTTAAAGTTATTAATTTTATTAATTTAACTGATAAGAAATTTGTGAATAAAACATTTCATGTCTATAAAAATGTAATCAGTTTTTTATATATATATATATATATATATATATATATATATATATATATATATATATATATATATATATATATATATATATATATATTATATAATATTATATTATATATATAAATAAAAATTGTACACATGATTTCAATTAGAAAAATATAATCAAATTTAAAAATAAAACAGATTTCACAGGGCTCTACATCAGAGTGCATGCTGAGAGACCGATTTCCTGCTGTCACAGCACGACTGGGTCAGTCGGAGGACTGCAGCGGGCAGCGAATCAAAGACAGCCAGAGCAGCTCTGCTAAGTCATAGTATCTCTCTCTATTACACATGCTCACTCTCTGAGACGATACCCCTCACTGAACAGGGAATGGCTGCTCAAACTCTCTTATCCTCATAGATCAGCTGAATCAAACTGAGTGTGAAGTGAAAGTGAACTGGCTGCTCTAGTAAGAATACAGACTTGGCATATTCTAGACAAGCTTGTGGAAACTGACATCAATTCTGTCTCACAAGATGGTGCAGAAAGTTTACTCTATAACATTTGAGTTTTAAACTAAACATTGATTACCACAGAAAATACAAACAAATATTGCATATCAGTAATGAACTTACACTGAAATGTGTCAAGTTTGCTCCATGTAATGTATGTTTTATGGATACATTTTCTGGTACAGTATCTGTGCGAATACTGTGTGAAAATTATCATCATGACATGAGGTAACTTAGAAGACAACTAAATTCATGCTAGTCTAGTGTAAACAAGTATTATGTTTTATGGGAATATGTTTGAAAATGTACGAATTTTAATGTTAATTCTTAAGCAATGCATTGCACTACAGACTTTCAGTGTAAGAGCATTAACGTAATTTGAGTTGAAAATATTCTCTGTGGTAAAACAAAACATGACAAATTCTTAACTTGTAACATGGACCCAGAACATTTAACATGACACTTGTGCTTTTTTCTGTTAAAAGGTTAGTTCACCCCAAAATGAAAAATCTAAAACAATGAGGTTTGTTCTTGTGTCAAGTACAGTTGAGCTTTCAGTATAAAATGTTTTCTATCTGAATATATTTTAGTGTAATTTATTCCTGTGATCAAAGCTGAATTTTCAGCATCATTACTCCAGACTTCAGTGTCACATGACTGCTCAGAAATCATTCTAATATGCTGATTTATTACCAATGTTGAATGAACAGCTGTGCTGCCATTTATTTGGAGCCTGTGGTATTTTTTCAGGACTCTTTAATAAAATAAAAGGTTAAAAAGAACAGCATTATTTAATATATGAATCTTTTGCAACAATCTAAACAACCCTTTAAGTTTGTGGTCAGTAAATATTCTCTCTGTTTTTAAAAAAAGTTAATTATTTTATTCAGCAAGCATATGTTAAATTGATTAAAAGTGATAGCAAAGACTTGTATTGTTAGGATTAAAATATTAAACATGAAATAATAAATGCAATTACAATATTATATTTTTCTGTATTTTTGATCAAGTAAATGCAGCCTTGATGAGCATAAGAA
The DNA here is from genome assembly GCA_033026305.1 of Cirrhinus molitorella. Taxonomy (NCBI): domain Eukaryota; kingdom Metazoa; phylum Chordata; class Actinopteri; order Cypriniformes; family Cyprinidae; genus Cirrhinus; species Cirrhinus molitorella. Next base: position 14,799,382 of record CM065126.1, on the reverse strand, counting down.
ATTTCTTTAAAAAAAAACAACACAAAACAAAACAAAAAACAATGAAAAAATCATACTAATTCCCATACTAATAACTTTTGAAAACTGAAAATCAATGAATATGACATGGTTTGGAAAGGGCAAGTAATTGACAACATTTTTTTTTCATTTTGGGTGAAGTATCCCTGTAACACACAGGTTGTCATGGAGTCCCATGAAGTCCCAAAAAATGTTACTCATTTTCAAACTAATTAAAGATAGGTAAGTGCCCAAATGAGAATGTAAAGCCAGTGCCAATGCATTATGTTACAATTATATTATTTTGCTTCGGGGATTCAATAAATTATAATGACTGTTTTTTGCATGGGGTTTATGGCTGATCAATATACAGACTGTGCCATTGTAAATGGAAGTCTTACCTTTGCAAACTGGATGGCAAAAAGTTTCTTGTACTTTGGATCCATGAGTAGGCTGCTCATAAAGAGCTGGTGGTAAACATTTCTTGCTCCTGCGGGAAACAAGATTAGAAACGGCATGAGCTTAACTGGGCGAATCTCACAAAACCCGTCAAGAACATGTCCCAGTCACACTTCATTCTAAAGTGTCCTTATTACAGTGCAATTATATATAATATTAAAAAAAAAAAAACTTAATGTACAGACACACTGCAGTAATGAGATTTGGAAGGGAAACCAGTCTTGTCAGTCATGAAAAACAAATAAATAAAAATAAGCTTCATTTTTTATGTGATATAAAACATCTTAATCTGTTTTTCATTTGATTTTGGTGTAAAATGTGTTCTGAACATGCTTTCGTGCCATTCACTGGGCTGTGTGTTTCTGCAGTGCTGCAGTATCTCAGTACAGCTGATGTCAGCACACTCATTCATTTACCTTTCCACATCTTGGAGTCACAGAGCATGAGTGTGTCCACTAGAGATGAGTTCTCACCCTCCGGTCCTCGCTGAAGACCCACCTGACACAGGATCCTCCTCAGAGCATCTGCTGGGAACAGCAATAAACTCAGGGACTGATTCATTACAGCAGTCTAACACAGAGCACACTGCTATATTAAAGGGGACATGAAAAATCAAATTTGCCTTCACCTTTAGACACATAAGAGGTTTTCGTACCATTAAAACATCTTGAAAAATGTCAGTTTAAAATTCACTTTGCATGATGTTTGGAAGTGTGTGTTGGCAGTGTACACACCACTCTATAGTGATAAAAATCCATCCACTCCTTTTTTTTTTTAATCCCCATGTCACGTCTCCCAACAATCTCTTTTCAGCACTGGTGCTAATGTGATATCACGTTAAATGTTGAATGTTGACAGACACTGCCATTTTAACATAGAACCCATCTGCAAGGTTCCTTGATTATTACGCCAGAATAAGAGTATATAAATCTGTTCCTTTAAGCAGCACAGGTTTATTTGTAGCAATAGAAAAAAACAACAGATTTTTCTTTTATGCCAAAAATCATTAGGATATTAAGTAAAGATCATGTTCGATGCAGATATTTTGTAAATTTCCTACCATAAATATATCAATATTGAATTTCTGATTTGTAATAGGCATTGCTAAGAACCTCATGTGGACCATTTTAAAAGTGATTTTCTCAATATATAGATTTTTATTTTTTTTGCTCCCTCAGATTCCAGATTTCCAAATATTGTCCTATCCTAACAAACCACACATCAATGAAAAGCTTATTTATTCAACTTTCAGATGATGTATAGATATCAATTTCATAAAATTGACCCTTTTGACTGGTTTTGTGGTCCAGGGTCACATATAAATCCATGTCACCACCCTTTTAAACACAATAAAACTTGTGGTAGCATTTGATACACTGATGATTACTGGAACCATAACAACAAAATAAATGTATTGCAACAGCTGAATGATATAATATAAAAATTAATAATATGACTATTCCAGAAGAGCTTGAAAGGAAAGAATTCAAAGGAAGGAAAAGAGACAAAGATGCAGAGACTGACCTGAGTATCTGATGATTTGACCAAGCCAGGTGAGAGCTTTGAGTGCAAAACACTGATGAGCCACTACAGAGGAGTGCATGACTTGAACCCGCAGGGGTTTAGTCTGTCGACTCGTGTTCCTCTGCAAAATGTGTCCAAACAAATTCACACAAACACTTTAATGATGTTATAATTTCTGCAAAGCCCCCACAATGCTAAATTATTTTCATCTCTGTTATCGCTTTTCACCACGTGACATGAAAATCTTCAGCCTGGCTGCTTTGAGAATAGCACATCTTTACTTCAAAAGCCTCATGATTTTAGGCATCACTCATGTATGTAGCACAAAAGTTTGGCATTTATGGCAATAGTAAGAGTGATATTCCTTTTAGCAAACAACTAATCTTGGTTGTGAACTATCTACTATTGCCTGGTGCTGAAACTGCTATATGCAAATTGGGGAGCATTTCTCCACAAAACTTAAATGAATGTCCTAATTAACCTGACATTTTAGTACAAAGAGCAAAAAGCCCAAGCACTTTGCACATCAGAGCCAAACGGATGGGATTTGTGATTGTTTAGAACTCACCACAATAACAGATTTGGCCTGCTCGCAAAACTGGAAGTCCCCAAAGCGAACAGACTTCCTGCCCTGAATACAGTGAACAGAAGTAATCAATGAACAAAAGCAAGAACCGGCTGTGCTTAACTTGCTAAACCTGAATCATGGCACTGTGGGCCTAACAGCAGGTGAACTTACATCTCTGTCCACGGTGGTGGCGAAACTGACAGCCTCTTTCTGAGTGCAGTTCACAGCTTTCTGTAGTGTATAGATGACCTGCTCGTACGTGTGGACCTCATCATTAAACAGCATGCAGTAGTATGTGTCTCCGCGCACCCTTGGGAACAAAATAAGCAAGTTACATTTCTTCAATTATACTAACATACAGTAATCAAAAGTGATTACATGCATGACAGATGATCCTGAGGGATTAAAATATACCCTGATTCTTCTGATTAGGAAGGAATCAAGCCTAAATAAATTATAAAATGTATACATTTTCTTCGTTTAAACATTGTAGTTCCAAAAATTAGTGCATTTGCTTATATAAATAATGGCAAAATACAGAAATGTACACATTAATAAATTCTAAATCCCAACAGAACTGCATAATTTAATTTTTAGTACTTCAGAGAAATCAGTTTTATATTATTCCAATTAAAATAAAGTTGCATTCTTACTGTTCCTGGTCAAAAATGACGTGAATAGCTAATATGTGCACAGCAAAAAATGCATTTCTAGCTTAGATTTTTTGTCTTGTTTCCAGCCGAAATATCTAAAAATTCTTAAATCAAGAATTATTTTCTAGACAAGTACATGTTATTGTCTTGTTTTCAGAAAAAAGAAGTTCAAATTAAGTGAGTTTTTGCTTGAAACAAGCAAAATAATCTGCCAATGGGGTAAGCAAAATAATCTAGTCTTCTGCTTGAAATAAGATTATTATTGGCAGATTATTTTGCTCGTTTCAAGCAAAACCTCACTTAATTTTTAACTCTTTTTTTCTGAAAACAAGACAATTTTTACTTGTCTAGAAAATCCTTCTTGATTTAAGAATTTTTAGATTCTTTTGTCTAGAAACAAGACAAAAAAAATCATAGCTAGAAAAGCATTTTTCGCAGTGTGACCCTTTTTTTGAAACACTACTGAGGGTTAGGAATCAAGTCATGGGGTACGAGTGCTAATGTGTCTTACGGTGGCTCGAGGCCTTCAGGTAGCTCATCCTCTTTGTCCCAGGTGAGCATGTCCACAGCATATTTGAGGATGATGGAGAAAACATTATATGTGCGAGCAATCATCTCATCAGACAGATTAGCCAACGGATCCTGCCAAACAAAACAGGCAACACAAGGGTTTGTTTCCAATTCAACCCATATACAGTTCTAATAATCCTAGAAAATCCAAGATTTAGTTCATAAAATGCAATGTTGTGCTTATGAATATTACATCATGTGAAGTATTTGTGTGGTACTGCAAAGCAGCGTTAGAAGTCGGTTCCATTTAAACCAAAATCATTAAATTCCTCATCAATTCCCATTCCCCTTGTTAATTCTGTCACCGAGGAAGAGGGGTCTCACCTTCTGGGACGAGTCATTGATATTGGGCTCGTGTTTCTGACAGTAAGGGCCTTTCTTCCAGGCCTCTGTGTCGCCGCAGTCGCAGAAGCCTCCTCCTCCTGAGGTGGTCATCTACAGAGAGTACAAAGAGCCACTTACTCACAAAGACAGCAGCACATGACGGCTCAGAGTTGATCTCAAGTCTCCTACATCTGTATCTTAGAAATAATAGACCTGTCACTGTCATGAAGTCGTGAGTCAAGAGACACATGACTGTCTACTCTAGTGTAGGCAATAGTCGGTGTTGACGGTGATAATCACTTGTTCACCGTGGCACTGCCCCCCACCATTGTTTTTATTTTTTTATAGTAAAAAAAAATAATAATTTAGTTCAGTTAGAGAACAGACAATATAATTAAAACTGAACGCAGCTCCTCAATGCAGTGTGCCCAACAACAGTCGCATCACAGATCAGATTTCATATATCATGGGAAGAGAGTGAGTCCAGATGACTGACAAGACGACAGATGTGAGAAGAACAAGACGATGGCGGAGGAGTTTCAAAACAAAATACAAAAGCGGATGTTTTAAAAACATTTTGCATTTTGAAAAGCCTGTTGACTTCTGCCATTTACCTAAGGTGATTTTTCATATTTATTTGGTTCCACAGTGTTTGCCGATTTTTATTTATTACAACTGTGTAAAAAATCTTTTATTTTATATTACATCAAGGTGTACGCTGTGCCTCCAAGCTTTCTTATTCGTTTTGCTAATAAACGTTCTACGTTTCCTAGAACGTTATTTTATATTAGGCATGTAACATGGTGTATTTTTATTCGTTTTGTTAATAAAAATGTTAAGTTACATTAATGCCGCAAATTTAAAAGTGAAAGCAAAATGCTATGGCGCTTTTACAAGCTACTTAAAAGCGAAGGGAAGTGAGGAAAAGAGGAAAAATTCAAACAAACTAAAAACGAACAACTGCTTGACGCCGAACTGCAGCTAATTTGAAAGTTAAAGTATGCATACAACGCTTTTACAGGCTATTTAAAAGCGAAGGAAAGTGAGGAACAGAGGGAAAACGCAAACTAACTAAAAACAAACAACTTCTTGACACCGAATTGCCCGTGAATTGAAAGTGAAAGCAAAATGTGCACAGCGCTTTGATCGAAGGAAAGCGAGGTAAAGAGGGAAAACTCAAACGAACTAAAAACAGTTGCAATATACTAAATTGCTGCTAATTTTAAAGTGAAAGTAAACCTCAAACGACACAGTAATACCGGTATTACCAGTGTTGTCACATTAACCAGTGGGAAAATTCCCTCACCGTCACAACCCTACTCTAGTCTTCCTTTAATCAAATGCAATTTCTCACACACACTATACCTGTAGGTTAAATCATATAGAGAGGCCACAAACGTTTGGGATACATTATACTTAACCCTATAAAGCCTACTATTATTAACTAATACTTTACAGATTTGTATAAGTAAATGTAGGAGCAATAGTGGAACACAGTAACAGGGCCCCTTTGTGTGGGGGCAACTATTACGATTAAGAGCCATGGGTGTAAACTTTTGAACAGAATTTTGAAAAGTTTTAAAAAAAGAATTTTGAAAAGTTTTCACCTCCCAGCTCTTAATGCATCGTGTTTACTTCTGAAGCATCAGTAAGCATTGAACCTTCTGTAATAGTTGCATATGAGTCCCTTAGTTGTCCTCAGTGTGAAAAGATGGATCTCAAAATCATAGTTAATGTTGAAAAACCAAAGAATTTGTGGGACCTGATGGATTTTTCTGAAGAACAGCAGGCAGTTTAACTGTTCCGGACAAACAAGGGTCTGATGAACAACTCTCATTAAACAAAAACACAGCTGTGGATTATTCAGGTAACTGCACAGTTAAGAATCAAGCGTATGTAAACTTTTGAACAGGGTCATTTTTTATAAATTCGACTACTATTTTCTCATGTAGACTATATGTAAACATCTTTTATGTGAAATATCTTATTCAGGTCAGTACTAAAAAAAATAACATATTTTGTATGGTCCCTCCTGTTTTGGTAAAATAATTAACATTTTGCAGATTCTGCAAGGTGTATGTAAACTTTTGACATCAACTGTAAATGTCAGCAACTGCACCAAATTTCATTTTTCCTTTCCTTGAGTATGAACTCCATATTCTACTATATCATACTATATGAGCCAAGGTGTAGGTTTGTTTTTGACATTGGTGGGGACATAAACCCAAGTGAACATCCTTTTTTTTTGGGCTGCTGTCTTAAACTGGGTGAAATACCTGTGAGTTAAATGCGGCGCTGCTTCTCGTCTCGTGCATGACTACATTCTGCCCATGTATTAAATGCGCGTCCTTGAAAGTGCGCAGTTTTCTAACGTAGCCTATTTAACTTCTTAGGTAATCTCACTAGTTTCAGATGTGTCAGAAATTACAAAAACATATACTGTAGGCCTACATATATTTATTTTTTTTTAGCAAAATTATTGCTAGGGATTATTGCTAGGGACAGTTTGGCAGTAGCTGGATATTGGGAGGGACATGTCCCATCTGTCCCCCCCTAATACTACGCCCCTGATATGAGCCATCATGCTATAAATACTTCTTGTATGAAGACAACCTGTTTCAAACAAAAACATTACAAAAGTCTAAGCCAGAGGTAAAACTGAAACAGAACTTAAATTAGAGAGCAGGCTGTTCATTTTGTTAGACTGGCTGTTTGATTTTTACAAATGCAACAGCTCCATCTGTCATGTAAGGATCTGCACCATGAGTCACAGTCCTTAGTTTTAAACACTGAAAAAGTATGAACTATCATTTTGGTTGAGCCATAATGACTTCTCAGACTTAATTTAGTTGGACAAATGTAAACAGGAATTTTTTGTCAGGGTCCACGTGGCACCACTGTAGCCAGCTTCTACTGCTTCAAATGAGACTGACCTGCAGCATACAGACCCATAGTCTTGGTATTTGACACTTTCTCTGCAACCATCTCACCAACATGCTGATACATACCTGAGCGAGGTGTTAAAGAACAGTAAGAGAGAAGTGGCTACTGTATGCATCTCTGTTTCCTCTTACCCTGTAGCGATGCTCTTTGTGGACGCTGCCTAAGAAGCACTGCATACACAGCACGCAGGTTGGATCAGCCGCACACTCTCTGATAAGGAAAAATAATATAAAATGTAAATTACTTATTGAGACAAACCTGCATACAAATAAACCATTTTGTAAGTAGCATAGAGACACTCACAAATGAGGGTTGCTCCAAAGCTCAGTTAATTTATGCTGCCTTTTTGATACCTCATTTTGGCCCAACTCTAATGCAGCATGGCATGTCATATATAAAACAATTCCAGTATTCACTTCAAGTGAATAACTCTGTTGCTATGTCCCAATTCATGTACTATCAGTCCTAAATAATAATCATAATTAGAATTAGTGTGTCCCAAATTGTATTATGTTGAAACAAGTTTCCCCATAGGTACCCTGAACGGTTTACTATTTCCAATGGAAATTCAAAGTGCAGATCCGAGCACACTCTAAGGCAGGGGTGCCCAAACTCGGTCCTGTAGGCCCGGTGTCCTGCAGAGTTTAGCTCCAACCCCAATTAGACACACCTGAACCAGCTAATCAAGCTCTTACTAGGCATACTAGAAACTAGCAAGTTGGAGCTAAACTTGCTAGAATTCTCCATTTATACACCATTTATTTGAGAAAACATTCACAAAAATCGCTGCATGACAATTTAAAAGCTTAAAAAAAAAAGTTAATGTTTCGGTAAAAATAAAAAAAAAGATTGTTTATATTTTGTTTATTAATGTTAAAAGGGTTCCTCTTATGCTTTTTTACTTTTTGAACTTTAGTCAGTGTGTGGTGATGTTATTTGATAATGTTAATGTTCTTTGCTCACTTTCTGTAGCTGCTTTTTGAACAGTAACTTACAATGTAGTCAGTTGTTGTCATGTTAAAAGTATGTAAATAATTTAATAGCAGTAGTAGTAGTATCTTTTATTTAATGCCATGTCAGCTACAATGGCTATTTTCACGGCAAAAACAGTTCAAAAAAATACAAATAAGGTCCACACAATAAAAACATTTAAACAAATAAGTCAGAGCTTGATGCTTTGGCAAGGGACAGTACTGAAACAGCATCTAAACCAGAGGTCTTCAACCCTGTTCCTGGGGACCCACTATCCTGAAAAGTTTAGCTACAACCCTAATCAAAAACACCTGAAGTGGGCAATCAAGCTCCTCAAGACTGCTTGAAAATTGCAGGCAGGTGTGCTGAAGCCAGTTGCAAATAAACTTTCCAGGCAAGTGGATCCCCAGGAGCAGGGCTGAAGACCTTTGGTCTAAACTGTTCGCCAATCACAACGCAGTGGGAAAGCTAACTAATCACAACACACTTTGTTTTTCAGAAGGCGGCCTTCCTCAAACCCAGAACGAGCCATTTGTGCCAGGCTGGGGAGAAAGCTGTTGTAATAATGTAAATTATGTGAAAAATAATGCGTTTTTTTGAACCACCAATCATGAGAACATGTTCTAGTACACCCCAAAAACTTGGTGAAAAACAGAAAAATACAGCTAAATTATTTTTGAGAAAAAAATTAAAAAAAGTTAAATCTGTCTCCACATAAGGACTCTCCACACATCCTTTAATCATTTCAGTAGTACTGTAGTTTCAGTTGTTCCTACATTTATTTGCAAATTTTGAAATCAAGAATTAGTTCGAAAGTTACTGATGAATTTGTTTCATCAATAACTTCTGCTTAAAATTGGTTCACAGATTTAATTTAGACCTATACGACCAGTCAAATGTTTCTGAACAGTAGGATTTGTCATGTTTTTTAAAGAAGTCTATTATGCTCACCAAGCCTGCATTTATTCGATCCAACGTACAGCAAAGAAGAAAAATGTGAAATATTTTTACCATTTAAAATAACTGCTTTCTATTTGAAATATATATATTTTTAAATGTAATTCATTCCTGTGATCAAAGCTACATTTTCAGCATCATTACTTTCAGTGTCATATGATTCTTCAAAAATTATTCTAATATGCTGATTTGCTGTTCAAGAAACTATTATTATTATTATTATTATTATTATTATTTAAAACAGTTGAGTCTTTTTTTTCCTGGATTCTTTGAATAGATTTTTTTTTTTTTTTAGCAATAATCAAAACTGGTGATAAAGACATTTATACAGGGTTCCCACTCTAAGCCAAATGTCAAATTCCCTGACTTTTCCCTGACTTTTAATGACTAAAAAGCTGAATTTCCATGACCTATAATGAACGGATCCATCCACTTGCAAGCTTTATTTACTTGTTTTACTTGTATCTTGCAATTTTTACTTTTTTTCTCAGAATTGTGAAATATAAACTCATTTCTGAGGAGAAAACAATACTGATATGTTCACATAAATGCGAGTTTATATCACAAAATTCTGACTTAACTCTCAATTGCAAGTTTAAGACTTTATAACTAGCAATTGTGACTTCTCACAATTCTGACTTTTTTTTCTCACAACTGTGAGTTTATATCATGCAATTTTGACTTTAAAACTCGCAATTGCGACTTTTTATCTCACAATTCTGACTTTATTTCTCAGAATTGCGAGTTTGTATCACGCAATTGTGAGAAAGTAAGTCAGAATTGTGAGATAAGTCACAATAACCTTTTTTTTTTTATTTAGTTCCCGGAAACAGACATTTTCTGTACTATTTCCTCAGAAATTAATTTGTTTTTTGTTTTTTTATGATTTCAGGAGTTAAACAATCTGAAGGATTTTCTGTTTGTAATCAAGTTCATCATTCAGTTTTTTTTTTTTTTTTTTTTCTTCTTCTTCACATTTAGTTTTTGCTTTTCTATCATCTACTTTTCATACCCAGTCTTTGAAGTGGTCATTTTGTAGCCAAAGCACTTGAAATTTACATTTTTCTGACATGTTTGCCTTAGTTATCTTAGCCTGGTGACTGCATTTGACTTCAGTGATTGCCAGTTGATGTGCGGGAAGGGAATAAAATGGCACTGAAAAAGAGTCTAACCATAAAAATAGGCAAAACGTGTTAAACAATGCAATAAAAAAAAAAATAGAAAAATTAGAAAAATTAGGTATAGAAAAATTACATTTTGATAAACAGAAACTAAAATTTAAAGCAACAAACAAAAATCCCTGATATTCCATGACTTGGACCAAAAAAATATTAAATTCCCTGACTTTCAATGACTGGAACAGACCTTTTAAAATTCCATGATATTCCAGAAATTCCATGACCCGTGGGAACCCTGTTTATAATGCTACAAAAGATTTCTATTTCAGATAAATGCGGTTCTTCTGAACTTTCTATACTTCAAAGAAACCTGAAAAAAATTCTACTCAGCTGTTTTCAAAATAATAATAATAATAATATTAAATGTTTTTTGAGCAGAAAATCAAATATTACAATTATTTCTGAAAGATCATTTGACTAATTATGCTAAAAATTTAGCTTAAAAAAAAAAACACAGGAATAAATTACATTTTAAAATATATTGAAATAAAAAACTTAAGTTACTTTAAATAGTAAAACTATTTCAAAAAAGTTTTTGCTGTATTTTGGATCAAATAAATGCAGGCTTGGTGAGCAGAGGAGACCATTCAAAAACTTTTGACTGGTAATGAACACATTTAGTAAATAGTACCCAATGACTCCTCTGATTAATATAGATAGATAAATTAATTAATTAATTAATTAATTAAGCCATTAGAGAGAAAATACAACCCTCCCCTCCCTCAAAAAAAAAAACAAAAAAAAAAAACTAGGGTTTGGATCAGACACCATTCACATCAGCCAGATCAGATTAAAATCTGGTAATACAAGCATGATAATGCATTCGGGATATGCCTCGTATTTGTTTCTCGAAGAAACAGAGCAGTACAGTACATACTCCAGTCACCTCTGGCCTCTTAGCCGGCTTACAGTGATCTTGCCTAAAGGACTTAACCTAACAGCAACCTGGCCTAATTCAGCCAAGACTTCCATGTCTGTGGGAACACAGTGACCTACAGTATCCCAGGTCAGATGGCTACAACAACTTCAACAGCATACACACAGCTTATTTTTTACTTTGATACACTACCTGTGAAAGTTTGGAATAATTATTATTTATTTATTTATTTTCATTAAATTAGTTTATTTTTTATGTTTCTTATGTTCACCAAGGCTCCAAATAGAATTTAGTAAAAAACTAATATTATGAAATATTACTACAATTAAAATAATCATTCTAATAAGCTGATTTACTGCTCAATTATTATTTAGGATTATGATTTTGAAACAAAGCCACTAAGTTCTGGAACTGAGAATCATTGTGACTACAATCTAGAAAGCAACACCCTTGTTTGGGTGGATCAGAAAGAGGTGAAGTACTGACACTGTACCTGCAGGAATATGTTGGCTCTCCCACTTTAAACACATGGCCACAGAGCTGTGAGGGCTGGTTGTTCTGTTCCAGCTTGGTCAATCCCACGGACGGCTCTTCCCCACACAGGTACCACTCCAGCGGGCTCTGAAGCAGCAGCTGAGCCAGAAGGTCCTCATTCTGAGGGTTCAGGTTGGGGCCCAGGCAGTAGATCTTGGGAACGTAGCAGGCCAAATGCTGGTACACCTCTTTGGGCAGGTTGCTTGCCAGGAGCCATTTCTATGGACAAATGGGAAAATTATTAGGCACAAAAACTTTAAACATTTTAAAATTTTAACAAGCAGGCTTTTACTTTCATAATTACGTAATTGTGAATAAATCAATTCTGTTAATTTGTGCTACAGACCAAAAAAGACACAAAGATCCCCAAATAAATAAACAACTTAACTGGCAAAGTAAATAGGTCAGGTGGACAAAGGTCAGGCTTGAAAAAGAACACTAGTGGTCAGGTGGTCAGTATTTGATTGCACTGCTGTTTTATATTTGCATGGTCCGAAAGGCAGTCATTTTCTAAAACTTCTCACACAAGTTCATTTTTCTCGCAAATACTAAGGTGAACAATTATTCACAATAACTATTTTCTTGAAGCTAAATATAAAAATATAGTGCTGGGCAACAATTAATCACATTCACAATAATTTTGTTTATATATTGTGTGTGTGTGTGTACTGTGTATATTTTATATATATATATATATATATATATATATATATATATACACACACACACACACACACATCATCTATACATTTAAGAAAAATATGTTATATTTTTATAAATATAAATATGTACATTCAAAATATACTCTGCATGTGTCATGTCTCTTTATGTACATAATAAATATACACAGTACACTCACATATCATATAAACAAAAACTTTTTTGGATGCGATTAATCACAATTAACTACATGTTAATGACTATTTTGGGATAATCCAGGAACTAAATGGGAATGCGAATCAGATTAATCTCATCCGATTATTTTTCTCCTTTTTATTTGCAAAAATTACAAACAGATGGATGTCAGATGAAGTTCAGACATCAACCTTATTAACAATATTTACCACTTAAATTAGAAATAAAACATCAAGGCAAGTGGAGTTAAGTTGTTTATAGCTGGCAAAACCATAATGTATATAAACCACAATTAAAAGAATCTTTTAAGTCTTTTTTTTTTTTTTTTTTTACATTTATTCGGCAACGATTCAACGATTCAAATGCTATAGCTAGTACGTTTAATTCATAACAATACTGTTCTTTAGAACTTTAACTCAAAAGAATCCTGAAATGTAAGAGGCTTTCCACAAAAACATTAAGCAGCACAACTGTTTCCAATATTGATAATAAGAAGAAATGTTTCTTAAGCAGAAAACCAGCATATTAGAAAGATTTCTGAAGAATCATGTGAAACTGAAGACTAGAATAATGGCTTTTAAACTTTTAGATTTTTTTTTTTTTTTTTTTACTATATTACTGTTATTGTCTTTTTGACCAAATGAAGCATTTATGTGCATAATAGACTTATTTTGTTCTAATTACTTAATAACAGATACTAGGCGTAAAACCATCATAGTTATGACAAAGGGAAATATGGCCTCTAATTTCACATCATTAAAAAAATAAATAATAATAAAAAAATATTCAACAAAGTTCAAGACAGCATCAAACACAATCCCAGAATGCACTTGACTGCAGACAGATGGCAATTTTTTTGTCTTTCTCCTTATAGTGTTCCAAATTAGTCATTTTAGTTAAGACACAACCTTAGAAGGTAGTCATAGAAAGCTCACTAGGTTTTGTAACTACAGTGTGCAATTCTGACAGCATTTTTCCCCGAAGGAAATACTGTAACAACCTAGCTTAACGAAACACAGGGATTACGTATGAAAGGTAAGTGGAACTTGGCAGTCTTTACGACTGTCTACATCGACCTACTAACCTGGATTTAGTGCTTGAGTGTATAGCCAAACAATCCAGCGTTTGTTTTCAGGCAATTCACCATGCAAAAGTTGAATTGAGATTGAAAAACAGATTGTAGTTTTATCAGCACAAGCCTAAGGTAAAGTGACCTGTTTCTCATGCACATGGTGTCTAATATACATACCCAGGATAATGTGCAATGCTGTCTTTCAGTCTATCAGACCATACAAACCGCAGCAAAATGAGGTCTTGCATGTGGTTCAATATAACCACCACTAAAGCTACTTTTTAAAAACAAACCTATTTATGTTTTTGAGATAAATGTGGCATGTAAATGTAGTGGGTTAGCAAACATACAAAATAAAATAATTAAAAAAAACATGTGACTGGGCTATAAAATTATAGTTTCGTTTGTAAACCACATCAATCTTCTACACCTGCTATACAAGGAAAGAAACCAGAAATACAGCTTATAATAATGTAGGAATGCTTTAAACTACACAATTTCCCAAGCTCTGCTTTACTCTGTGCTTGCCTCAATCAACTGCAACACTGTTAAAAGAGCTGTTTGTCAGCAAATGTTAATTACACCACAAACTAAATGACGTAAAGATGAACAAAGCAGCCAATGTTGTTTTTATACAACTCTTGACATATCTCCTTAAACGCCAATTTATCTTTGTTATCAAAGCCACAAGTTAAACCCAAAATGCAAGAAATGAAAGAACGCTTTACTTATAGCTATATTAAATACATATTAGAACAAACGGAGTGTCAAGTGTGTGTTTTGGAGCTTGAGGTGTGAAAATCTCATAGGCTAGCTGTTAGCGTGTTAGCAGGTCGACACTAAGCAAAACAACCCGAGACGAAGAGCGAGAAAAAACTGAAAATTCATCGCGAACGCATCGATTACCACAAACAAATATACATAGTTTATCAGGAGAGATATTTTAGATAGTATTTATGAAACTGTCGCTTACCGCAGCTGTGTCCTTTGCAGAAAAATTGAGAAATTCACTACACAGAGCGGACGGTGCATCACGATCGGTCTCGGCCGCCGCCATCTTTACTTCAGCGGGCAGCAGCAGCAGAAGCAGCAGTGAGGGAAGCGGAAATCAGCCGCTCGCCCTACTTCCGTCAAGGAGCTGGAAAACTTTTCAGCTGACTAATGGAAAAGTGTCCTTGCTGTTGCCCTGGTGACATGCCAATAGTAGCCACTCCCTCTCAGATGTGTTTTACTAGAACACTAGTGGATTTAAAAGAATTGCTCACCTAATAATGACACTGTCCCTCCCTACCCAGTATGCTGTAATTTCTCTAGTAAGTGCCCTACATAGGCAGTATTTTATGGTGTCATATACACAAAGGCTATTGAAGGGTAGTGGATGTTTGAAGAATCGTTAATGCAGCTGTTTTTCATTCCACAACAATTCATAGTGATCTATTAATGATGACAAACTTTGCATGACATCACATTTTTGAATCTGAACACAAATGAGATTTCAGAGCTTTACAGAAGAGAAAGATTATCAGTAAATAGTTATGTTTCACAAAATATGGGTTTGAAGTTATTAATGCTTTCGACTGAAGTCTTATGCTCATCAAGGTTGCTTTTATTTTGTCAAAGTTTGACGTGTAATTTATTTCTGTGATGCAAAGCTGAATTTTCAGCATCATAACTCCAAGTATCAGTGTCACATGGTTTTTCAGAAATGCTAATTTGCTGCTCAAGAAACATTTCTGGTTATTACCAGGGGCCAGTTGCATACAAGGTTTAGACTAGTCTTAAAAGTTTGTCATCAATTTTTTTCTGGTCAGACTGGTCATACATTTTTAAAATTCGGTTACATGGAAACATTGATTCGTCTAAGTTGAATTCAGACAGTAAATCTGATTACCCCTTGGCTAACTACTAGTTTGTGAAACTAGTTCTAAAGACACTGTCTTAACATAGAGGCTAAGTTCATGCAACTGGGCAGGTACTGAATGTTTCTGCTTATTTATATATATTTTTTGTTGTTGTTGTTGTTTTTTTTTTTGGTCTTTGTTTTTATTCGATGAATTAAAACATTTAAAAGAATAAAAAAAAAGTGACATTTTTGAATGTTTGAAATTTATTTTGTAACGTTATACATTATTTGTCTTTACTGTCACTTTCAATCAATTTAATGATAAATAAAAGTATTAAATATTACTTATAACTGTTAAATGGTAGAGTATCACAATTTCCACAAATGTATTAAGCAGCACAAGAATTTAACATTGATAATAATCAGAAATATTTCTTGAGCGTCAAATTAGCAAATTAGAATGATTTCTGAAGGATCATGTGACATTGAAGATATCAAGTAATAATACTGAAAATTCAGCTTTACCATAACAGGAATAAATCACATTGTAAAATAAAAAAAAGTTAATGATTCCAAACTTTTGACCAGTTTGAGTGTGAGTAAATAAAAGAGACTTCATCTGGTTTCACATTTTATAATTACAGTTTTAATAATTAAAATATAGTCACTTTTTATATACAAAGATGCAAATCTATATTCTAGTAACTTGGTACAATGCATAACTTAACAACAACTGTAGGTTACAAAAGTATGATTTGTCTGCATGGAAGTCCTTTCCAAGTCTTGCTCCTAGTGGATTAAATGTGTAATCTCTTTAGTTCATGATTTAGTTTCAGAGGTTTTATTTTCTACTGTAGGTTGCTTTGTCATCATCACTAACTGCAGAAACACCAGTCACATCACTTAAAGGAATATTCCAGGGTAACTTATAGTTAATATTATTTACCATAGGCAGTAATTTCAATAGCCCCTTTCACAAAGCAATCCTAAATTGCCATACAATTACCAGTATGACATCACCGGTTAATACACAAATATGCTGTTAACACACGTTCTGGCTTTTTACCAGTAAGAGACCATCAGCCTCAAAATGCTGGTAAATTCTGTGATGTCAGTCATCGGAAACGATCTTTACAAGCTGCACCTCTGTCTTCATTCACCCGTATGAGCAGAAGTGATTTAGTTTCATTGTATGTCTAATCTGACAAAATATTTGAAGAGTGACAGGCATAAGAGGATGATCAATTAAACAGAACATGTTTTTGCTCTTATAAATACAAGACACACATAATACTATCCAGAAAGAAAACGTGGTTTTCACATGCAACACGCTGAAAAAGCTGCGAGATGAAGCATAATGGGCATATATGTCCATATAGTGCATATTTACATAGAAAAACTCATTTTTTTAAAAAAGGAGCTTTGTAAATAGCTCAGAGGACACATCACATCGTCTTACATGCTCATACCGGTAATATTTATTCTGCATTCACAAGGAGCACATTACCGGTAATTTACTGGTAATGCTTCAACTTCTCATACAGTAAATTGCCAGAATGAATTTACTGGTATTTTTGAAAAGTTCCTGTTCACACATGATTTCTTCATGGTAATTTACCAATAAATGGTCATTAACCAAAAAGGGGCTATAATTCACAAATTTGTCAATAAAAACTAACAAATACCGAACAGAAACTAACTTACAATCAACCCATTGCACATACTTTCACAAACTTTCATTTTGTCTTGGACTGTATCAGATTGAGAAGCAAACTGTGGAGTTCTTTCACTTCAGCTTTCAGCTCACTCAGATCCTGACTGTGCTTCTGCTGGTCTTTCTCAAGTCTGTGGAGAGTCTTGAGGTGTTCTTCTTTCTCTGGAAGAGCAGCACTTCTCCTTTTGTAAAAAGCAAATGTTAGGCAGGCTTTCCAGGAACATCACATATGAAAATACATGTTATAAATAGTAACATAACAAATTTTTTGCAATCTAAGACCAAGATGTTTATCAACCAACCTTGTGCAATCTTCTCTGGTACCTGCATAGGCTAACTGAGGTGAGAGTGTCTCTCTTTGGATGTTCAGAAATGTATCTACAGCATCCTGCAAAACATGCAAAGTTTCAGTGATTCTGAGATTTAATAGGGAACCCTGGGTATTAAGACTTACATGGGTTACATAATGTAAATTATGTATTTTTACATGTAATAGAAAACCCACATTGTTTTTATTTGAAATATTTTGGACTATGCGGGGGGCCCTTATTTCGATGATGTAAAATCTGTTGCTATTTTTACCGCAACACAACTCAGACAATAAAATACTGACACAATGCCACATTGGGCGACTTTTGGCAGATTTTTTTTAGTCGAAAGGCAACAAGAGAGGCAATGTAAGTCTTCACTGCTTTTCATAGTGATAAGATAAGGAAAAAAACATTGAGAAGATCCCTGTGGACGAATAAAATTTCCTAAAGACCCCCGTCTTTGTTCTCTCCACTTTAGCCTTGATGCCTTTGAGGCTTTGGTGGATCACAGCTTCTGAAAGAGCTTACAAACGGCAGAGACAAGAAACCTGACAGGATGTAAACATGCCGACGTTTGTCATGACACCGCAGACAATGAAGGAGTTTCTCAGCACGGATTTCACACGATATCCAGGCACGTTTAGACTCCTTGTGGGAAAAATTTGGTTTAAGCCTACGCTTAGTATATTCATTGCCACCTGTAAGCTCTTTCAGTAGCTGTGGTCATCGTATCAGTATTTTATTTTCTGAGTTGTGCTGCAGTAAAAATTGCAACAGGTAGCACTAGTATCTCACAGAGAGCAACCATTTGAAGTCATTGAATTAATGGCACTCCCATAGTTTAAAATATGCATAAAACAATGTGCAATTTTTTAAATAACATAAATCTCTCATGGATTTTCTTCTACATATTTTAGTAAGAGACATAATTTCCATTATATTAACCTGCACAAGTCTTAAAGGTGCCATACAATGCATTGATACAATATTTTAAATTGTTCAATATCTACATAGAAGGTACACTATATTGCCAAAAGTATTGGGACACCCCATTCTAATAAACAGGTTTGACTAATGACTACTTAGTAATTTCCACAATGTGTAAGCATATAATAATATTCTAGGGAATTGACTCTTTCTAACTGTATAGCAAAAGTTTGGACAGGACCCTTTTTTATTCTAACATGACAATGCCTCTGTGTATAAGGCAAGATTCATAGAGAAATGTTTGATTCAGTCAGTGTGGAAGAACCTGATTGGTCTGCATAAAGCCAAGCCCTAATCCCTGCTGAACACCTCTGGTGTGACTTTAAATGCCCTTAAGCCAAAAACTCATCACCAAACACCAATGTCTTGTACAGACACTATATGTACAAAAGTATTGGGACACCCCCTTCTTTAGAACAGAAAAAGGCACTTCCAAAACTGTAGCAATGAAGATGGAACCATAATGTATGTATTTAAATTGTATTTCCATCTCTGTTGCTTCAGTTTTGGAAGTGTCAAAATGACTGTGCCCATATGCACAAGTCATTGGTGTTTGGTCTGAGTTTTTGGCTCAAGGTCTGCATTTAAAGTCACACCAGAGGTGTTCAGCAGGGATTAGTGCTTGGCTTTATGCAGACCATTCAGGTTCTTCCACACTGACTGAATCAAACATTTCTCTATGAACCTTGCCTTATACACAGAGGCACTGTCATGTTAGATTAGAAAAGGGTCCTGTCCAAACTGTTGCTTTTAAATTTAAAGCACACAATTCTCTAGAATATCATTATATGCTTAAACATTAAGATTAGTACTCATGGAAATTACTAAAGTAGTCAAACCTGTTCATTAGAAGGGTAGAATACTTTTGGCAACCTAGTGTATGTGATAAATACTTGTTAATGTAGACACCTTGATCTCTTCTGTGAGATTCTTCATCTCCGCATGTTGTTCTGGGTTAGTGGTGACTTCATCATCATAGAATTCTCCAAGCGGGGCACAATGCTGGTGGATGTACTCGTTGTCATAGCAACGTCTCAGACAAGACATGGATTCCTCTATTTGCAGAATGATAGCAGCTTGTTGCATCACCGCGTTGGCCAGTGCGTTGTCATAGACCCTGTAAACGCAACATAAGAGTTAAAGGATTAACAAAAACATTATTTTTGTTTTCTTTGCATACAAAAAGTATTCTTGTAGCTTCAGAAAATTATGGTTGAACCACTGATGTCACATGGAGAATTTTATCGATGTCCTTACTACCTTTCTGGCCCTTGAACATGTCAGTTGCATTGCTGCCTATGCAGGGTCAGAAACCTCTCGGATTTCATCAAAAATATCTTAATTTGTGTTCTGAAGATGAACAAAGGTCTTACAGGGTACAGGTCTTACAGGTAGCGTGTACAGTATATGACTAATTAATACCTTTGGAAGGTGTCAGAAAGTAGAGCAATCAGTAAATTAACACAGAGGATGGCAGACAGGGCCAGAAATGTTCCACAGAGCAGGTAGGCCATCACTGCATCCACACCCAGCATGGCATCAAACTCATACTCATCCACCAGGGTGATACGGTACAGGCTGTACAGCAGCTCAGGAACCGTCTTCATGCTTGGCACCTCAGCTAAACCTGAGAGCAGTGAACACAATGTTTATATCTCATGCATCTGCATATTGCATGTACAGTTTTATACTGTAAGTCTGTGTGACAGTACCTCCAAATATGATCCAGAAAGCACAGGCATAGGGAATGTAGATCTCTATATAGAGAAAAAGAAAACGCAGCACGTCTCCTGCAATATTCCCCAGCATGACAATGAAGGGTCCCATCGCCCTACAGAATAAAATCAACCGTTACCTGGAGTACAATCATGTGACGTGTTGCAGGCCAATCAATTTTCAGAAGTAAAAATCATTGAAGGGAGAAAATTATGTCATGTGTGCTCATCCTAAATGATTGATTAATTCATTTATTTTTTTATGGGGTCCAATGTTGTTCTTTAAAATACTTGTGTTCTGCAGAACAACATAATGGTGAGTTAATGACACAGTTTGCATTCTGGGTAAACTATCCCTTTAATTGTCAAGACAAATGTAGATGGTAGTTTTTTACTTAATTACATCATGTTGCATTATTTGCAATGATTTATTCTGTTTCTAAAAGTACACCTGCATTCAAAAATTTGGTAAGATTTATTTTAATGTTTGAGATGAGATTAATTTATTGAAAAATAGAGTCAAAATATAATTAATACATTTTTTTTTATATAATTGTATATAATAAATGTACTTTATTATTATATCTCAAATATAAAATATTTTAATATCTTTTTCAAATTAAGAAATCATACTGACCTCAAACTTTTGGATGATATTAGTACTAGATATTAGTATTGTAGAAACTGCACTTGTTAAAGTCACAGTTGACTTGTTTCTTGGATCACACCAATGCTATTTCATGACCAATTCATAGGTATTTAATGAGGCTAATTCATAAGAAATTCATACGACTGCACTCGTGCGATTTTGTACGTTTTTCTGTAAAGGGTAGGTTTAGGGGTGGTCATTAGTATGAATTCCTTGTAAAATGTGCTGTGAGATCGGGTTGGTTAGATAAAGGCTGCATCTCATTACTAGTTTTACTTGATCTTAGTACTGTGTTCAACACTATAGATCATGACATACTCATTAATTGATTACAAAACTATACAAGCTTTAGGATGGTTTAGGCTTCACTTTGTTTATTTAAATATGGAATCATCTCAATTAACGCCAATAAATTGTGGAGTGCAGCAAGGATCTGTCTTAGGCCCTCTGCTATTTTCAATATACATGCTGTTCGTTAGAAATATGGGATTCGTTTTCATTGTTATGCTGATAATACTCAACTATATATTTCAACAAGACCAGATGAAAACTCTGAGTTATCTAAGCTAACAGAGTGTGTTAAAAATTGCATCTAGACGGATATACAGCTACTTCCTCTACAGTCAAAAATTTTGGTATAATTTGCTTCTCTGTTTCTGCCACGGGATGGGAATCCTGAGATAACTCTGGATCCAACCCTTATGAAGATCTGAGATGACACTTGAAAAGAGATGATGCCAACCCCTTTAGAGGACCTCAGATGATGCCAACCCTGAACCAACATACAAAACTATCAAATTTTGCTATAAGTTTGATCGTGAAGGATCCTTAGATCCTCACATGCAATTGTTTGTGTTGTGTTTTGATTTTTATGTTGCTTTTTTATTCATTATAATCATTTATTTACGTAATTATTTATAATCATTTTACAATCATTAGTTATTCACAAAATTCATTATTTGATTATTTAATTGTTTGGTTATTTGATACTATCGTTGCTGTTAATAGTGTTCACCATTTGTTTGAATACATGTCATTAACTAACTGCATTATTTTTTTTTAATTATCCCATTATCCAATTTTTTCCCCCTATTTTCACATTATTATGTAACTTTAGTTCTAGAATAAAGGTATGGGGGCAGCTGTTTCATGCATGTTAAGTTATTTACACTGTTAAAGAGATGGATTCTCACGCTAAGCATGGCCAAAGTTTCAAAAAACTATTTGGACATATAACAGAGTATTTCTGTGCAAATACACACTTCCGGGTTTCTTACAAGTTCCGGAAAGCTGTTTTCGATCATGGCTGTTCATGACGTCATGACGGGTGGACCTCCTTGTATGGGCATTTCTCCCGGAAGAGCATGCCGACACACACATCGACCAGAACGAGCGCAAAAGCGCGTCCATCAACGCGCTTCGTTCGGCTGCACTGCTGTGCAGGACTCACTCGGGAAGAATGTCTCTAAAGAAGTTTGGTTTTGGTTGTAAGGCAAATATAACCTTGCTCAGCTTGCCGAAGATGTTACGTGAACAGTGGATGCAGTTTGTTTTTCCGGGGCAGAAACTTTTGCAAAGAGTTTTGCAAGTGTGTTTGTTGACGTTTTATAAATGAGGCCCAGTCTGACACTGGATTTACACATTGATTGATACTGAAAGATAGTCCCAACTATAAAAGATCCCAGTCATGATTCAGAACTGCAGATGGTAAGTGAAACGGCATCAAATTAGTGATGGGTCGTTCTTGAACGATGCATTCATTTTGAACGAATCTTTAATATGACTTGGGAAGAACGAGCCGTCTCTGGGAATAATTTGTTCAGTCGCATATGTGCAACATCCTAACCTGTTTTGAGTCTTCGGATTTTTTGAGTCATTCGTTCATCTTATGGGGCTGTCATGTGATGAACGAACGAACAAAGGACCCAAACTCGAAAACTTGTCAGATAAGAGGTGAGGTGAGCTAATCATAGTCTAAAGACCCAGGTAAACAATGAATTAATCTTTTTTGTTTCTTATAGCATTGTAGTTTTCGTGTTTGTAGTGTGATCAATGTTTGTGTAAGTAGTAGATGTGTTAGGGAAGTAACACGTAACATTTGAATTATATTTTTCTAAAATGAACGAAATGACTCGAAAAAAAGATTTGTTCATTTTGCTGAGATTCAAAGGTCAGAGTCGGTAAAATGATCCGAACTTCCCATCAATACATCAAATGTTTGTGTTTTTATTGGCAAGTAAATGCATCTTTAATGAATCTTTAACTCCGCCCACAGCATGCCTCCAGAAGCTCGGCTATTTTCAGAGAGAATCGTAAAGCTGTATCTTTCTTTGGTAAATATGATACAACTAAAGACTTTTTGTAACTTTCCACAATACTGGTCACCACTGATTATAAGTTTGCAATATTGTGATTCATTTTGGAGCTGCGAAAGGCAGCCAAACTGTTGTTGGCTCTGTTTGATAAATGAAATGATATTCCAGCATATTCTGAAATGCTGTAGTAGCATTCAGAGGTGACTGAGCACAGGGTGTGCAAACCCCCGCGTCCTTATGTTTCTATGGTTACCGTAACACTGACCATATGTTCCTATGGTTACCTAGCCCTCAAAGAAGAGGCCACCTGTGGAGTCTCAGTGAAACCTGAGATATGGAAGCATTGTTATTTGGGCCACTGGCCAGGTGGCAGCATTCGGCTCCAGGCGCTCTGTGTGTCATAGCAGTCAGGAGACCCAAAAGGTGTTGACATTATATCTGAGTATCTATGGTAACTGCCACTGACCAGGTGTTCCAACAGAGCCGAGGTTCCAGACATTTTACTCAGATGACCACTATCTCAAAAGTCATATGCTTCATGAACTCTTTCAAATTACATGCATTCATCATGATTTTCAGTTTTTCTGTTTTACCCAGTAAAGAAAGAAGTGTGTGTAGTTTGGGGTATTTCATTCAAAAATAATTTTATTTCCTTAAAATTTCTAATAGGCTTGACCTTTAAGAAGAACTCTGGAAACTCCTGGTGTAGGTCAAGATCTTGTGGTTACTTACAAAAAGATACATTACCTAAAGGCCCGGACATGCTTCATCAGCCTTAGCCACAGGAAAATAATGGACACTGCGAAGAGGCGAAGACTGTTCTGTCGAAGTAAATCAGACACTAGGAATACATCTGCCAAGTGGATGCCCAGAACTGCCAGCAGCAGTGAATAGACCAGCCAATCAAAGATATTCCTGCATTAGAAGTATCAGCATGAGTAGTCATACAGTAAATTTATTCTACTGTATATTAGCTTGTTATGAGTACATGAGTACATTACCAGAGGTCTCGAGAGTAGGCTCCTTTCAGGTTTTGAATATACTTAATTTGGCCGTCCAAGTAATTGCGTTCCTGTTTTATTAAAAAAATAGTGAGTTGTGTCCCTATAACTGTGCATTTTATTCCTGTTTATTTACACTACAGGTCAAAAGTTTGGAATGATAAACTTTTGTTTTTGTTTTTGAAAGCAGTCCCTCATACTCACAGAGGCTGTTTTTTTAATAGCTAATACTATAGTGTGAGAGAGAGAGAGGGGGGGGGGGGGAGACAGAGAGAAAGAGAGAGAAAGCTGTCAGTCAATTAAAATCTATTTAATGTAATTAATTACCAGATGTTTATGTAAACACATTTAATAATAATACAAAATAAATAAATAATTTTGACTGTGAAAATACCAACAAAAACTATTTACAACTATTTTTTGCTAAAGTATCAAGTAGACATTACAAATTTAAAGCATTATTTCATTAAACAATAATAATACTAGGCTAATAATAATAATAATAATAAAAACATGAAATAAAAAGCTGTTTTGGTTACAATGACTTTCAATGTATGATCAAAAATGTTTTTCTCAAATTGTCTTCTTTTATGTTCCATAGTTTATGTTAGCCTAAATGTTTATGTGTAATAAATTGTATTTCTTTCTAAAGCTTTAGATCATACATTGAAAGTCATTGTAACCAAAACAGCTTTTTATTTCATGTTTTTATTATTATTATTATTATTAGCCTAGTATTATTATTGTTTAATGAAATAATGCTTTAAATAAGAAACTAAATCTGCCAGCAGGTGGCTCGGTAAATGTCTTTCTTTCGATTTGTTCAAATTGCTGATTCATTCCGGAATTCAGTAAACAATGATATATATATATATATATATATATGTGTGTGTGTGTGTGTGTGTGTGTGTGTGTGTGTGTGGGTGTGACAAAACACATACAGTGGCATTTTTTTGCACCAATGTCTTGAATTTTAGGTCATAACTGAATTTATAGAGTTGTTGCCCTGCATCATATTTGTCAACAGTCAACTATATGAAACATAAGATTATGTACAGGTCTGGGGGAGGGCCAGTGCGTTAACTGTGTTGAAATATTTTAATGCGTTAAACAGATATGTTTATATATATATATATATATATATATATAATTTCTGTGATGGCAATGTCAGCAGCCATTAATTTGGATTTATCATAGAAGACACATATAAATGTGAACATTTGACAACCATTGTAAGTAAATCACTATAAAAGATTGAAGGGAGAAAGCCCCAGATTACAGATTTTCTTTAAATAATAAATGTAGTCCTCAGTATGAAAAAAAACCCCACATTTTTCAAGGGATAGTTTACCCTAAAATTTAAATTCTGTCATCAATTACTCACCCTCATGTTGTTTCAAAGTCTTCTGATCAACAAAACACTTGAAACCTGAGAGATTTCTGTACCTCGAGTAAAAGACCATTCCACAAATTATTAATGCTTTAAATATTTTGTAAAAACATCATAAAAGTAATCCATATGAAACAAGCAGTTAAATCCAAGTTTTCTGAAGATTCATGGCTGCTTTATATATGATGAACGGGATTTATTAAAATAAAATTTAATATTGCTTTATATACATATAAACATTGATCAACGGACATACATGGAGCAGTATGGAAGCCTGTTTCCAATACTGAATATAAAATAAAAAATGTTATTGTGACTTTTTATCTCACAACTTTTACTTTTTTTCTCAGAATTGCACGATACAAATTCGCAATTCTGACTTTTCCCCCACAATTGTGAGATATAAACTATCAATTACGGGTTATAAAGTCAGAATTCTGAGATATATGCTCAAAATTCTGAGAAAGTTAGAACTGTAAGAAATGAAAAATTCATATTTTTTTTCTTTAGAACTTGCAATTGGAAGTAAAAAAGTCAGAATTGCGAATTTTGCATTGACTTTTAAGGCGCAAATCTGAGTTTATTTCTCGCAATTTTGCATTTATATCTCACAATTCTGACTTTTTTGTCCACAGAATTATGACTTTTTTTCTCAGAATTGTAAGATAGAAACACAATTTCACAACTGAAAGTTATGAAGTCCAGTTTTCAGGGGAAAAAAAGACTAATTAATTCTGACTTAATAACTCACAATTGCGTGTTATAGGCCTAAAGTCAGAATTGTGTTTATATCATATCTAGAAAATCTCTCTTGATTTAAGAATTTTTGGCTGGAAACAAGACAAAAAAATCTAAGTAAGAAAAGCATTTTTTGCAGTGAAGGCCTAAAGTCAAAGTAAAAAAAAAGTCAGATTTGCCCTGTTTATGTCTCGCATTTCTGACTTTAGAGCTTGCAGTTGTAAGTTTATATTTCACAATTCTAAGAACAAAAGTCAGAATTGTGAGATGTAAATGCAATTATGAGAAAAAAGGTCAGAATTGTGAGATAAAAAGTCGCAATTACTTTTTTTTGTATTATTCAGTGGCTGAAAAGGTCTTCCAGAGCACATCACATATGGTAAACAAGAACTCAAATGTTCTTGGCTGATGCAAAGATAAATGATGATAATAAATGATGACAGAATTTTCTTTATTGGGTGAGCTAACCCTTAAAATCCGAAAGACAGAAACGCGGGATCCATTTAAAAATCAATAGATTTCAATCTAGATTGTGAGTGCAGTCTGTAAGCCTACTATCCTTTATTTTTTCACTCTTGAATAAGACCTACATGGCAAAAAAAAAAAAAAAAGGCTTGTTTCTAAAATATTTTAAAAATTCTTAAATTAAGATGGATTTACTAGATAAGCAAAATGACATACAATATTTAGTCTAGTTTACAGGGGAAAAAATTAAATTAAAAGTGTAGTATGAGTGAGTATGAACAGGTTCAATGTGTTACCTCAGGCCACATAGGGTGAGAGCAGCTCAAGTCCTCATTGATTTTCTTCACAGTCCAACAGCGCCATTGCTTCAGTTTCCTCCTAGATCTCACAATCTCCATCACTTCCCTGTACACCTCAACCACCATCAGCACTAGTGCCAGAACCACCAACATCACACGCCACCAGTCCTATCAAGAGAAAATTAATATTCGAGAGATCTTTGCCTTGTGTGTTCTCAATAATAAAAAAGGAAGAGCTCTTCAGTATGAAACCTAGGAAAGCAAACTAGAAGTATTGATCTATTACGACAATAGACTATAGTTCGTCTTACCTGGGGAAGATTGTACCGATCTCCTTCTGGACGTACTGACACAGATATGGCTACTGTTGTCCAGGACACGATAAATAGGAAGTTGAGAAGCAAGAGAATCCAGGCGCCCATTCTGTAGGAAAACATTTAAAATTTACATATCTGTCCTTTATTACTCACCTTCACATCGTTCCAACCCCCTAAAACCTTTGTTTATCTTCTAAACACAAATTAAAATATTTTTGATGAAAGACAACAAGGGTCCTACCACGGTCAAGATACAGAAACGCAGTAAGGATATCATTAAAATGGTCCATGTGACATAATTATATTTGAACCGCATTTTATGAAGCTACAAGAATACCTTTTGTGTCAGAAAGTGTCAAAAAGCTCTTGGATCTCATCAAAAAATATCTTTATTTGTTTTTTGAAGATGAACAAAGGTCTTAAGGGTTTGGAACGACATGAGAGTGAGTAATTAATGACAGAAATAAAATTTTTTGGTTAACTTTATTGTGATGTTAATGTCTACTGATGTTTCTTCATGTATCAGATTTGGACTTTGATGTTGGTTTACCTGCCATATAAGTTCCATTTGACAGTGATGAGTTTGAGCACCACAGGGTGCATGATGAGATCCAGTTTACCCTCATTGACAATAAGCTCCAGCTGTGGACAGAGACAATCTCATAATCTAATGCAGCAACGCTATACAGAAGTTTATGTGAAATATGTTTAAAGAAGTGTACCGGTGATGACGGATCAGAACATTTTGGGTTTGTCTTTTCAGAAGGCTTTGGCTCCATGAGATGAAGGTGGTAGAACTGCTGTCGGGCCATTCGGTCTTTCACATAAAACTGATTCATTGCCAAATCTGCCTGTTAAAACCAAGATGAGGATTATTGAAAAAATTCCTTTGTATGTATGCTACCTTTCAAAAGTATCATTTTTAATGGTCTTGATGTCTCAAGACTGCATTTATTTGATGAAAAATACTGTAAAAACAGTAATATTGTGAAATATCATTACATTTTAAAATAACTGTTTTCTATTTCGATTTGTTTTAAAATGTAATTTATTCCTGTGATGCAAAGCTGAATTTTCAGAATCATCCAGTTTTCAGTCTGTATTTATCTATTTAAAATCTTTTGAAACTACCTAAAAGCCTTTACTCTCACTTGTGATTGGGTTAATGCATCTTTACTGAATAGAAGTATGAATTTCTTTATTACAACAATCTTAATAATATATGTGGCCTGATAATAACTACCACAGATTAATTTAGATTAGTTTGAAAATATAAATGTAAAGACTTTAAGCACTCATGAATTATATAAATAACATAAAATATCGCAGATTAATTACCAAAATAACAGTTTAGAGTTTAGAATCAGAAATGTGGAGGCTTTTTAAGCACTCACATGAATAAAAAGAATACCAGAGATTAATTACCAAAATCATAGTTTAGAGTTTAAAAGAAGAAATATGAATGCTTTTTAAGCACTCAAATAAAAAAAAAAAAAATGAATACCAAATATTAATTACAAAAATAATAGTTTAGAGTCTAAAAGCAGACATATATACACTGGAGATCAAAATTAGAGAACAATTTATAAACAATTGAACAATTCTGAAATAATGTCATCTTCACTGCTCAACAGTTGAAGGAGTTTTTGTCCTGTCTATACCATGCTACCAGAACACCTTTTCCACAAAATAACTAAGGCATTTCAACAAAAAACATTATTTTGCAGAAAACACACTGATCAAAATTAGAGAACAACAATGACTGTAGCATGGAAAAAGATTACAACAAAATTTTCTGAAGGTTACAACAGTCAGCAATTAGTAGGAAGTGTACAGGCCTCTGCTCTGAATGACTTCAGCACATCTGCGGCCACAGGACAGCACTAGTCTCTCACACTGCTCTGGTGTGATTTTGGTCCACTCTTCTTCCAGTCTCCTCCACAGTTCGGTGACTGTAGTGGGTTTCTTGGCCATAACTTTGTCGCCAAGGATTTTCCAGAGGTTCTCTATTGGGTTGAGATCAGGACTCTGGGCAGGCCATGTCATTATTTCAATGTTTTCAGTTTCAAGGAACTGCTTTACCCGTTTTGCTGTGTGACATGGAGCGTTGTCCTGCATGAACACTGCGGGCTGATTGGGTGATGAACGCAGGGAAGGAACCATATGCTGTTGAAGAAGGTTCTGATAAACATTTGCATTCACTCTGCCATGTAAGATAAGAGGCCCAACTCCTGCTGCAGAAAACATGCCCCAAACCATGACACTTCCTCCTCCACTTTTCACTCACTTCTTTACACACTTTGGGTTCAGTCTTTCTCCAGTTTGTCGCCGAACATAATGTTTCCCATCAGACTCAAATAAATTAAACTTGCTTTCATCACTGAAGTGAACTTTGGACCAGTTCTCCTCTGTCCACACAACATGCTCCTCAGCAAAGCTTAGTCTAGCCTTTTGATTCTTTCTGCTAATGAGAGGTTTGGTCACTGCAGAGTGGGCTTTCAGTCCAAATGCTCTTAAACGTTGAGACACTGTATGACGAGACAGATCCTTACCCTGTTCAGCGCTGAACTGGTGAGCAATTCCAGCTGCAGTGTGGAAACGATTGCCCATTGAGATCCTCCGCAGTATCCTGTCCTCTCTTGTATTTGTCTTCCGTGGACGACCAGCCTTCTTGGGGGACTTGAATGAGTTTGTGATGTTGTAAAGATTCAATATTCTTGAAATCACAGATTTGGAACGACCAACTTGTCTTGCTATGGCTGATAGGGTCATCCCTTTGGCCTTCATCTGGACAACCTGCTGCCGGAGGATTTCAGTCACTTTAGAACAGCCCACCATCTTGCAGAGTCAGTGAAACTGGAAGTTAGGCTGCCAGTTAAATAGGGGTTGACAGATAATCAAGGAAATTCAGATTAACACCAATAACTGGGAGGTATCTGAAAGTGTTCTCTAATTTTGATCAGTGTGTTTTCTGCAAAATAATATTTTTTGTTGAAATGCCTTAGTTATTTTGTGGAAAAAGTGTTCTGGTAGCATGGTATAGACAGGACAAAAACTCCTTCAACTGTTGAGCAGTGAAGATGACATTATTTCAGAATTGTTCAATTGTTTATAAATTGTTCTCTAATTTTGATCTCCAGTGTATAAATAACAAAATACAATTTTATTTATTTTATATATAATATATATATATATATATATATATATAAAATAAAACCACAGATTAATTACCAAAATAATAGTTTGGAGTTTAAAAGCAGAATTGTGAAGGCTTTTTAAGCAATTTCATTATATAAAATAAAATAATAATCAGTGGAAATGTGCAATTGTCAGTGGTTTACCCTGGAAATGTAGCATTATTTCCTGAATAAGGAAAATAAAATAAAATACTATAATAAAATAAAAAAAAAAAAATTAAATAAGATATCTTAAGAAGATATGTAAAATTAATAAAAATTAATAAAATGTAATATGTAAATGCAAATAAAAAAATAATTAGTAAAATTAAAAAAAAACTAGTTTACATCCTCCAAATAAACAGTACGAAGACTTGCATTAGCATTTCTTTGATATTTCTAAAAATAAAGTATGTCTTGAGTTAATGGGTTTTGCTAGTGTTATTTCGATTTGAAAATCATGTTGGTAGCACCTGCTAAATGAATACATGAATACTCACCACTGGGGTCATTTTATTAATCATGGCAGTAATGCAGAGCTGTCCATCAGAGTCCTGCACTCCGGCATCTGCTCCAAACCCCAGCAGCAAACGTGCTGTCTCACTCCGATCTGTACATAACACACACACACACACACACACACACACACACACACACACACACACAATAACTCCCATCATACCCCTGAACTCAGAAAAGTAGAGACATCTTTGACAGCAGGCAAGATTCGTCTAGTGTTAGAGCTGGAGGACATGCACAGATTAGGTCTGACTTTATAGAGTTATAAAAGCCTTACCAAAGTTAGCAGCCAGCTGTAGAGGCGTTCTCTCTTTATAGTCCCTTACAGCGATGTCCGCACCGTTCTGCAGTAACATCCTCACTGCCCCGACAGCGTCGTTCTTAGCAGCAAAGTGCAGTGGGGTCTGCTTGTCTTTATACGTGCAAGCTTTAATGTCAGCTGTCGTTACAATAAAATATCAAAGACAAAGAATACAGACTGCTGATTACAGGTACCACCTGCAACAATGAGTAATTAAAGCCATTAGGATGATTTTAGTCAAAATGGCAGAAAAATCATAAATACAACCTCTAGTAAAATTATTTAATAGGATATCTCTTTTGACCAGTAGATGCCACTGTTATTAAATCGATGTGGTGGGTTCTGTGTTAGGTGACAATATCACACAGAAAGTTTGGTGTCAATATATAAAAGCTTTGCAAAGATTCAGCCTCAGACGTAGTCTGGCGTCATGCCTCGACTTTGTTATGTTGCTTTTTGTCAGCACAGTCTAAAGATGATCTGACTTGATTTCAGTGGGATTCAGACCAATGGTTGAGGAGGCGTTTGAAAAAGTAGGTTAATCAAAATGGCAGACAGAAAGTTTGATTGACTATGGCATAATTGCTATGTTTTTAACATGACCAAAAGAATATTTAGAGACCAGTTTCATTACAAAAGGCTAATGCAATCAAAAGTTATTTGCATTTTTGGAAATTTCATTGTGACGCTGTTACCAAATTGATGTGCTGGGGTCAGTGTAAGGTGACAATGGCGTATACAAAGTTTGGTGTAAATATGTCAAAGCTTTGCAGAGACACAGACGCTTTTTGGCATGATTCCAGCAAATCTGTTGATGAGTTAAACAATAGTAATTTCGTATATCGCCACGACATCCACAACAACTTTTTGTCAGCATGGTCTGAAGATGATCTCAGCCAAATTCAGTGAAAATTGGACCAACAGTCTAGGAGGAGTTTGAAAAGGTAGGTTTTTCAGTTTGGCTCACTATGGAAAAAAATGGGATCTATGTTCTCAGCATGACCCAAGCAATATATTGAAATCACTTTCATTACAATTGGCAAATTAAATTAAATGTTATTGAAATTTGAAATTTCTTTATAACTTTTGGACACAAGGTGGCACTGCCCCCAAACTTTTCGAGTACTGTCAGAGCATGGTGGTGAATATACATACATTGTTTAGTGTACATAAAATATAGTATTTTACAACAAGATTTAGAATGGCCGACACCCGAAATGGCTGACATGGGTATGGTTCAACTCGGCATGCCCCTCCGAATGTAAAGAGATCAGTTTTGTGATTTTTTGGCCAAATCATTCAGAAGTTATAAGCAAAAACATAATTTTTCCATATCTCCTGACCACTAGGTGGTGCTGCTCTCAAACTGTGCAGGTAGCCTCAAGTCATGCTTGTTATAACACACACCAAGTTTGGTGTCAATACGCCAAACCACATGCTATTTGTCAAATTCATTCACGCGTTATTTGAGAACAGTTTGACTAATTGACTTTTTTCTCACAACTTTTTGCCATCATAGCATGAAGATGATCTGAGACAAATTTGGTGAAAATCAGACAAACCATTTAGGATGAGTTTAGGAGGCAAGGGAAATAGGATGAGAAAAAAAAATACAATAATAGAAAAATAAAACAACACAAATATTACAAAATATGATATAAAAGTGTATAAATCACTTGTTTTTCTAAAGAAACACTGTCTAACAATGACACCAGCAGGTAAAATAACAGCAGGAGTCTGTGCCTCTCTCACCTCCCCTGAGCCTATTGAGTTGTAACAGACCCCCTAAAGTGTGCGGTGATATTGGTGGGGGCTAATTGAGAATAAATGGGGGAAAGTCACGTGGAAGAGGCAATGCCTCCATTGCGATATGATTGGATAGGACTGGTTATGATCGGCTGTGATTGGTTCATGCAATAAATCCTGCCTCTTGTGTTTGTGCGCATTGTGCGTTCACAAATCACTCTGAATTAACAGTATAATGGCATTAATAGGAAGACTAATAAAAAAGTAGTCAAAAATCAAACCCTATATCAAACTTTAAATGAATTGAAAACATTATCTTTTTTTGCTAAACCCTGATGATCACACCTCCTCTTTCTAACAGGAACTGCAGCATCTCCTCATAATCCAGAGCTGCAGCTACGTGAAGAGGTGTCACTCCAAAAGTATCGGCCCTCTGAAAATCCGCCCCTCTTTCCAGGAAGAATCGCATCACGTCTACGTTCCATGCCCGAGAAATCTACCAATACATACAAACATATGTGAATGATTTACAACATGCCACCTACATTCTCAATATTTGAATACAAAGTATCAGCTGAACATTTAAATCTCAGAATGACCTTTACCGGCACATATGCCTTACATAAGCAGTCAAACATTAACCTCATGCAGGGCAGTTTGCCCATATTTATCTGCTGAGTTTGGGTCGGCTCCATTCGTGAGGACATCGTTCAGAAACTGCAGGTCCACCTGAAAGCAAAAATCCATATCACTGTGTGACACTGACAAATACGACATCATGTTCTCCCAAAGTTCACCAAAGTGAAGCCACATTATTTGTTACCTCATCTGTGTCTTTATTGCTGGCCGCCAGGACTCGAAAGTGATCGAGAAGCCTTTTATTCAGCTGGATCTTCTTCTTCTTCTGTCCATCTACAATATCTTCATCTGTTGCCAAACCCTTGTATTTGCCTACATATTCCTCTGAAAATACAAAGATTTAGAGTTAGGATTAATATAACACGGCTTCTGGTGTCATTTGCTTTGTTTTATTTTAGCAATGGTTTTAACGTTTACAGAACTTTGTTATTCTTATAGTTATTTACTTATCATGTCTAATGAATTGGAAGTCTAGCACATTCAGAGAAAAACAGCTTACTTCCGTGTTGCATCGGAAGTTGCATACCCTCAACCCTCCTAGCAGCAGCGTATTCTCATGTCTGTTTATGTATTGGGAACAGAAAGCCCATACTTGCTCTGGTACATTATATTTACTAAATGTTATATTATTTCAAAGTAGGCCTACCAAATTATTGCCGTCTGATACCATCAGTCTAAAAAGAGGAGTACATTGGAGAATGCATTATCACAAACATCTTCAAAATCATGTTTTACAACCCAAATTCCAGAAATGTTGGGACATTTTGTTTTATTTAATTGACAAAAGTACAACAAAAAGATTTACAAGGTTTTCACTGGTCAACTTAAATGTATTGTGTAAATATAAACTTTGATCAAAACTTTGAATTTGATGGTTGCAACACACTCCAAAAAAGTTGGGACAGAGGCTAAATAAAAGTGAAAAGGTTACAGAATATCAAAATTAAACTGTTTTGAAACAGTTCACATAGGCAGGTCAATTGGTAATAGGTGAGGGGATCATGTTTGGGTATAAAAGGAGCATCTCAGTCTTTGCAAGCAAAGCTGGATCATGGCTCACCACTTTGTGCCAAATTTCATGAGAGAAGTGTCAAACAAATAAAAAGTCACATTTCTCATTGCAGAATCGCAAAGAATTTACGTCTTTCACCGACTACCATACAAAATATGTGAAAATATACAGGGAATCCAGAGAAATCTCAGTCTTTGTGAGACAAGGCAGGACACCTCAGGTGAATGTGTGTGATCTTTGAGCCATCATCAGATGGCATTGCATAAGAAACCATCATTCTGTGGTGAAATATAGGCATACACTATTTTGGAAAAACACTTAAAGGAACACTCCAATTTTTTTTTAAAATAAGGTCATTCGCCAACTTTCCTAGAGTTAAACAGATGAGTTTTACTGTTTTTGAATTCATTCAGCCGATCTCCGGGTTTGCCGGTAGTACTTTTAGCATAGCTTAGCATTAATCACTGAATCAGATTAGACCATTAGCATCTCATTAAAAAATGACCAAATATTTTTGATATTTTTCCTATTTAAAACTTGACTCTTCTGTAGTTACATCATGTACAAAGACTGACAGAAAATGAAAAGTTACGATTTTCCAGGCTGATATGGATAGGAACTATACTCTCATTCCGGCGTAATAATCAAGGAACTTTGCTGCCGTGCCGTGGGTGCAGCAGCTGCAATGATATTATGCAAAGTTCCCTGATTCTTACACCAGAATAAGAGTATAGTTCCTATCCATATCAGCCTGGAAAATCGTAACTTTTCATTTTCTGTTGGCCTTAGTAGCCTACACGCCCTTTTTGAACGAGATGCTAATGGTTTAATCAGATTCAGTGATTTATTCTAAGCCAGGGGTGCCAAACTCAGTTCCTGGAGGGCCACAGACCTGCAGAGTTTTGTTCCAACCCTGCTCCAACACGCATACTATGCAGTTTTCAATTAAGTCTGAAGGACTTGATTAGTTGGATCAGGTGTGTTTAATTATGGTTACATTGAAACTCTGCAGGGCTCCGGCCCTTCAGGAATTGAGTTTGACACCCCTGTTCTAAGCTATGCTAAAAGTGCTACCAGCAGACCCGGAGATCGGCTGAATGGATTCAAAAACTGTAAAACTCATGTGTTTAACTCTAGGGGAGTTGGAAAATGAGCCTAGTGGAGTATTCCTTTAAAGGAGACACATTATGCTCTTCTTTACAATATGTAAAATAAATCTCAGGTGTCCCCAGAATGTGTCTGTAAAGTTTCAGCTCAAAATACCCCACAGATAATGTATTATATAATTTAGAAAATGCCTATTTTGAGTGAAAGCAGAAACACACAGTTTTCATGCATGTTTATTTAATTGCAAATTAACTGCTACCTCCTGCCCCCTTTTACAGAATAAGGCTGTGCCTCTACAGCTTTTACCTAAATCTGTTTGATTCCGAAATGTTTAGAAGCGAGATTCCGATTCATAGCTCTGGAATCACTGTTGTTTACGATGTTTTTTAGATTCACAATTTGACTGCAGGATACAAAGGTTGTAGAAAGTAAGCAGTATTTGTAAAAATTATGATACATTTCTGTAGCTCTGATTGATTTTAAATTGTAATTTTGTCCAATTGCCCAAGAAATTAGTCATACCTCACAGCTCAGCAGTGGACATGCGTTTATTGCGTGAATGGACATGAAGTGTACATATGCATATGCACAGCTCAGCTGAATGATGTTTACTTTAACCATATGCTTTGCACAAAATTAACAAACTGTGCACTTAAACAAAATAACCAGAACAGTAACAAAAACACTGATATAAGAACTCATGGTTTATCTATCAATTACTCTTGGCCACTGATCGGTGCTCTCTTCGTTTTCTTTCAGAATTTACTTTTGGCTGATAGAAAGGTTAAAAAATAGCATTTTATTTAGGGAATAAGATTAAGACCAAGAGGCAAGAGGCGAATTATTGGGTGCGTCTCAAACAAAAGGCTGCCTCCTCAAACTCAGAAAAGCTCAGTACCGACTCGTTTCCATTCAGGTTATTTTTGTGAATAAGCTCTTCAGTGACGTTTGATGAGGCAGCGGCCGAGATATGCAACCTTCGTAGGATGCAGCCTTCCATTTAGGAGGCAGCCATAGATTAGCTTTGTTGAACTGAATACAGCTCTAAATGAGGAGTTGATTCCCTTTGATGGGATTGAATCCAACCTTTGGAATTGACTCTCAATTTTTACAACACCTCTGAATGGATTCCCAGCCCTACTGCCAAAAAGAATGATTTTGATTATCATGTCCATTGCGCTGAAATCATGTGTTTTGAACCATGTTAGTTTAAACTTCTGATATAGGGTTTTCTGAGCACACAATTGCAAAACACACACATAGAAAGCAGCTGTCACACAGCATGTGAGGACTAAACTAAGTTTACTTTCATGTCTTATTGCACTTAAACTGTCAGTTGGGTTGAAGCTGATGTTAAAAGCACATGTGTTACAAAAAAAAAGCTATGTCAGTGAAGGTAAACAGCTGGAAAAGAAATTGCATGTTTATATTAATCCTGTGTGACTGCAGCATAATTTACAGTAAATATGTCAAAAACTCACTGCTCTCTTGTCTTCTCTTGAGGCTGGGACTCTACATAGTGTTCTATGCTATGACAGCAGTTAGCATGCTTTACTCAAACTTTTGCCATGGCGTTAGAACTGCTACACAGTTGTTGCTTGCGGAAATAAAATCATGGCGCTGTAAGTGGAAACGTGCAGATTATGGGGCAGTAATATAATAATAAGATCTCATTTCTACGTCATGAGGGGAGCAACATCTTTTCTGGGTTGGTAGATGCATCAGGGACCCGATTATAGCACTTAAACCTGGAAAAAGTCACCTTTAACACAGTCTGTCACTGCATTAAGAAGTGCAACTTGAATCTCTCTTACCTAAGGAGAAAGCTACATCAATTATATGCAGTGATGCTGTGGGGTTCTCTGAGCCAGAGCTCATCTCAGATAATCAAAAAGACTCACCTGAGTCCACATTTCAACTAGTTCCTGGGAAAAATGGATGTTGAGCTCCAAGTCCAAAAGACAAAAGGGACCATTCAGATTTTCATCAGGGACAGATGCAAAAGCAAACATCTGTCTGGTATGGGAGTGCAGCAGTGCATATGGCATGGGTGACTTGCATATATGTGAAGGTACCAATGGAGGCATGTATTGAAATTGTACAGTGAAATATACTGCAATCATGATGTCATCTTTCATGGGAATCCACGGTTATTAGCTTAAGACAATGCCATTCTGCTAAAACAGTGTCTCTGTCACTGTCTCTACTTTTTTTGGAGTGTGCTACAGCCATCAAAATCTAAATTTGTTTTTACATACCAAATAAGATTAAGTTGGCCAGTGAAAACACTGGACATTTTTTTCTTTGAACTTAAGTAATTTAAATAAGGGTTAAATGGTTACTCCACCGCAAAATGAAAATTTTGCCATTAATCACTCCCATTTTGTTCCAAACCAACGCTATCTCACGGGAATTCGTACATATTTTACGAGGTGGCTAATTTGTACGACCTTACTCGTACAATTTTGTACGATTTGCCTAGACCCCAGTGACGGGTAGGTTTAGGGGCGGGGTTAGGTGAGGGGCATTTGTATGAATTCACACGAATTGGGAACTCGTAAAATACTTACGATTTAGCCAAAAATGTATGAATTCGTACGAGTGAGGTCATACAAATTCGTAAGAATTAGCCACCTCGTAAAATACATACAAATTGCCATAAGATCGGGCTGTCCAAACCCATAAAAGCTTTGTTTGTCTTTTTGTGACTGCTTTGTGACTGTCCCATTGAATGTCAAATAAATAACACTGTCAAGGCCCAGAAAAGTATGAAAGACGTTGTCAAAATAGTCCATCTACCACAGTGTTATTTACAGTGTTATTTACTTGGCAGTCAATGGGACGGCCACAAAGCTCCCGGTTTTGTTCCAAAATATCTTAAATTGTGTTCCGAAGACAAACAAAGCTTTTACGAGTGATTAATGACAAAATTATCATTTTGGGGTGGAGTAACCATTTAAAGAGAATGAAGAAATAACATATTTTTGATTTTATGGCATTTCACAAAATCATCCCAACTTTTCTAGAAGTGGGGTTGTATAAAGCAGGTAAAGAGTTTATTGGCATGGCATTTTGAGGGGCACATGACTTGCATTTATTACAAAAATACCTGTGGACTTCTTCCTGATAGACTTGCGGGCAGAATGTTTCCATCTTCCTCGTGAATAGGATGCCAGGTGAGCGAATGATCGCCCAACATCTTTAACTGATGCTACAGATACTGGAGAAGCAATGGCTGGCAGCACCAACTACAGTCATATACATACAAAAGAACAAAAACATCACCAAATGACACAATAGAGGGTTTGCACTTACATTACGGTTTGGTTAGTTACCCGGATGCGTGGACACTCAGATGTAAACAACAGCATGGATTGCAGAGTTAATGTACTACTGAATTCGTTGTTCTGATAATTTATGCCAGAGTTGTGGACTCGAGTCGCATGACTCGAGACTAGACTCGGACTCGAGTCACAAATTTGATGACTGACTTGACTCGACATAATCAAAGAAGACTTGAGTCTCGACTTAGACTTTGACAGCAATGACTCAAGACTTGACTTAGTCGTCTAAAGCGTATGATTACAATGGTACGATTAGCGCTGCCTTTGGCACTGAGCCAGAGAGGGACTCGCTAAGTGAGCGCTTGTATTGTTTTTATCCACATATTTAGGGTGACCATATGTCCTCTTTTTGGACTTAAAAAATGCATCCGACTGGGATTCCTAAATCGCCCAAAATGTCCGGGATTTGGCTTTTGCTTTCTACAGTCTCCATTCATTGTGTGCGTTTTTGTATTAAAGACTTGCGTGGGACTGTTTTCTTATCTCGCTCCCACAGCGGAGTCGCTATCAATGTACGTAGTATTTTAATAGCTTTGGATGCAGCTCATGTTGGATGTAGGGTTGCCAAATCCGCATTTTTTTCCACGGAACTGGGCTGATTTTAAACTCTTGCGGCGGGTTGATTTTCTCTCGTGGGTTAAAAGTTTGAAATATTGCATAAATTCCATTTGACTGAAATGCTGGCATTGAAACATTTTACATTCTACCTGTTACAAAACTGTGGTAGATATTAGTTTTGTGGTAGGAAGCTTTTTAGTTGTGTTATGATCAATCTGCATAGCGGTGACTGTAAAATATGTAGTTTTGGTATGGAAATTACATATTTTGATACCAAAACTAGGACCCCAACTGATTCAGTTGATTCATTCAAATCACTGAATCATAAACAAATGAAACAGTGGACTTAAAATAAATTATTAATTTATTATAAAATTATCAATTAGGCCTCAAACAATGATTAATTTCTCAATGAAACACCACTATTGTATCTTTGCAATTATTCTTACTATAGACTATTACTGACTTTAAATGTACTGTAGCAATTAATATAGAGACACTAATTTGTATGTATGTCATTATAAGCAGAGCATAACTGTAAGAACAGCATATGCTTCTGAAAGACACATTTTGCCACAAAGCACCAGCAAAAATGAATACAATGAATATTTGAATGATTCATTAATAAACTAGTGTATTCTGAGATAGTGTCGGAAAGACCCTGATTTGCAATCTACACTTTGGACACACTTTTAAAGAGAAATGAATCTTTCCGGATTTTTATTTGTTTTATTTCGTTAAGTAACAATTTAAAGCTTTTATTATATATTTATCATGTTTGTGAGGCATGTATGCACTGAGTTTTGGTTTCATTTTTGTTTTGCGCTTCTATTGAAGTACAAGACGGCAGAAAGCGCATCATGTTTGTTTTCTTTATTTTATAAAACCACTGTTTGTAACATTTTGTTAATATTGTGAGTGCACACAAAAAAGTAGACCCTTTATATTTCCGAATGATCTATTACTCTTACCTTTGTGAGCAAAAATGACGGATAATTTTAAATTGTTTCCACTGAAAATATGCAAATGATCGCGCTGGCGCCTCCATGTCCTGCAAAGCGGCTTCAGGTTCCTCTCTCCGCAAAAGCGATTGGATATGCGCCTAATAGCACACATTTATCTAGGTTTAACATTTAAACTAACATCGTTTCATAGCTACTTTAACTGTTTTATATCTATAGATTTTATTTTAGATAAGTCCTGATGATTTGAGAAGGTAAATTGACCAAACAGACTATAGCTAAACAATCTTCCACTGGCCGCTGTTTGATCCTTTAAAAAACGAAAACATATTTAACGAACAAAAAAATGCTCCAAACATCTTTCTAAATTAACTTAATAAAAAAAGGAAACAAAATATAATCACTTTGCCATTACATACAAAATGTAACTAGCTGAAACAGTAGCTATAAGCTGTTTTGGGAGAAGGGGGAAAAAGACGGTCACAGGTCGGACTCGGCTGAGAATTTTGATAAGCTGATTACGATTAGGCTAAGCAACTGACTGGGTGGGCGTGACTGACAGGTGGGCCCACCCGTAGCTACGTGCCTGGTTTAAAATGTGAGTTATCACTGTAAAAGTTCATAAGTTAAACTGCAGTAGACTAAACTAACAATAAATTCCATGCAGTTTTCCAGTGAAATACTGTTTAGTTTACAGTTTAAAGTTTAAAGTCTAAAAATTAGTAACTGTCAGTATTTTACAAAGGTACAAAACTAATTATTCAGTAGTCAGTAGGTTGGTAGCACATTGTATCAGTTAAAAACACCTTTTTTTGAGAAGCTCTTTAGTCAGTAATCATATAGCAGATTCAAGCAAAGACTGAAAGCTGCATGTTTTCTCACCCGACTAGAGACTCCATCAGTCAGTTCGAGCTCAAGGTGATCAGGCCTGTCAGGTCCAACTCGACCAAATCTCTTCATTCTTCTACTGAATTCAGCTGAGAGTGCCTGAAGATCTCCTCTTCCTTCTTAAGATGCTAGAAGAGTGAACTTACAGCTCAGAACATAAACTAAGCAGAAACAGAGCAGAAAATCAGCTGTTTCACATCAGTATAGCCTGCGTATTGAGCGGAACACTCTTGACATCTTTAATAACGGGCTGTGTTTGCCTTTAGAAGATTTGTTTCTCAGTTACTCTATACTGTGAATCATTAAGCACATGTGTGTTAGACATACAGTTACACCCTCCCTGTAATAAATCATAATG
The DNA here is from genome assembly GCA_033026305.1 of Cirrhinus molitorella. NCBI lineage: Eukaryota > Metazoa > Chordata > Actinopteri > Cypriniformes > Cyprinidae > Cirrhinus > Cirrhinus molitorella. The sequence goes on along the minus strand of CM065126.1, from coordinate 14,757,545 downwards.
AACTAACAATTTTCTCATAATGTTTAACTAAAGGTCACAGGGCAACAGCACAGAATTATGATTAGGGTCCATTTGTGGTGTTCTTTAAAAGATAATTACCATCAAGTGCCACCCAATCATGATATAAACTAGAAACCACACAGACAGGCTTGTGTGGACTTGTTCTGAAACATAGCAAGCTGTATTCGAAGGCAACATGCTAACAAGGAACCTCATCAATGTCAGATTTATACAGCTTTACATTACAAGCAACTACATTGTGGTTGATTTCAATGGTGTGAGCAGCTAACAACATAAACTCTAATAAGCATAAAACTAAAAAAAAAAAAAAAAAAACAGATGAATAATGGGGTAAACAGTCTATATTAAGTAGCTTAAATTAGTTATTATCGATCATTTCAGCCTTGGCCTGGATTTGCAGGCCTTTGTGTTCATTTTCTCTGGACGCTGGCAGATGATCCGGTTCATAATCCAGCCCTGGTGATACCGATGAGCAGACCACAGTGAGAGATTGGAGCAGTAAATGATTGACATGACAGGAATGCAGTGACATCATGCATCAAGAGATGTCAAACTACATCAGCAACAGAAACAATACAAGTAGACAAGTTGACATCCATGGCAAATAAAATCATAACAAATAGACACTGAAAACAGGTGGATGCCTTATGTTCATTTTTATTATATATACAGTTCGTAAGCCTCAGCATGTAAAATATCCTATTAATTTAAATGAATTGCCCATAGTGAGATATTTTCAAATATGATAATAAATCATAATAAAACTCAACCTTCATCAGAGCTCATTTTTACACATCCACAAAAAATGTTATCTCACAATTCTGACTTTATTTCTTGCTATTGTGTTTTATTACACAATTCTGAGAAAGCAGTCAAAATTGTAAGTTTATATTCTAAATTCTAGTTTATATTCACAATTCTAAATTTATTTCTTGCAATTGTGAGTTTTATTACGCAATTCTGAGAAAGCAGTGAAAATTGTGAGTTCATATCTTGCAATTCTGACTTTATAACTTACAATTTTCAAATTTATATTGCAGTTCTGAGAAAAAAGTCAGAATTAATAGTTTGTATCACGCAAATTCTGACTTTATAACTTACAATTTTCAAGTTGATATCGCAATTCTGAGAAAAAAGATAGGATTGTGAGTTTGTATTACGCAATTCTGACTTTATAACTTACAATTTTCAAGTTGATATCGCAATTCTGAGAAAAGTCAGAATTGAGTTTTTATTTCGCAATTCTGAGAAAACTCACATAAACTCAATTTTTGAGTTGATATTGCAGTTCTGAGATAAAAAAATGAATTCTGAGTTTATATCTCACAATTCTAAATGTATTTCTTGCTATTGTGAGTTTTATTACGCAATTCTGAGAAAATAGTCAAAATTGTGCGTTTATATCTAGCAATTCTGACTACAACTTACAATTTTCAAATTTATATTGCAGTTCTGAGAAAAAAGTCAGAATTAATAGTTTGTATCACGCAAATTCTGACTTTATAACTTACAATTTTCAAGTTGATATCGCAATTCTGAGAAAAAAATATAGGATTGCGAGTTTGTATCACGCAATTCTGACATTAACTTACAATTTCCAAGTTGATATCGCAATTCTGAGAAAAGTCAGAACTGAGAGTTTTTATTTCGCAATTCTGAGAAAACTCACAGTAACTCACAATTTTTGAGTTTATATTTCAGTTCTGAGAAAAAATTCAGATTTATCAGTTTTTATCTCGGAATTCTGACTTTATTTCTTGCAATTGTGTTTTATTACACAATTCTTAGAAAATAGTCAAAATTGTGCTTTTATATCTCACATTTCTGACTTTATAACTCAATTTTTGAGTTTATATCGCAATTCTGCGAAAAAAGCCAGAACTGTTTTTATTTTCCAATTCTGAGAAAAAAGTCAGAATTGTGAGTTTATATAACGCAATTTTGACTTAATAACTTGCAACTGCAAGGTTACATCACACAATAATGACTTTATTTCTCGTAATTGTGAGTTTATATGCTATTATTTTAAACTTAATATCACAGTTTCCACAAAATAATGTTTATAATAAGAAGAAATGTTTCTTGAGCAGCAAATCAGTATATAAGAATGATTTCTGAACGTTCAATAAATAAAATAAAATAAAATAAAATAATAAATAAGCTAAATCGGGGTGTGAAAAACCTTATTCAGTGCAGTCAGTAATACAACAACACTCCCGTTAGCAAATCAAGTATGTTAGAATACATGACTTAAAGGAAAACATGACTCAAGATTTCATTAAAACATTTTAATAACACTAGAATATGATTCTATCACAGCCAAAATATTTGTGCTTACCACAGATACTTTTGAATGTCAGCAGCATTTCATGATATGTACTTAACAATAGAGACAGTGCTTATGATTCGACTTGCTAATGATTTGCTAGCATCCTGCAAGGTTTCCATTTGGCTACATTTCCTGAGTTTATCTCATAGTGAGAGCGTATCAGGCTCATCCGAACCAGTGGTTGCCCATACATTCTCTGTTCCACTCTACACGACAGAGCCAGCACCATTCAAACTTACACTGCGGACGCGGACACACCATGTGCATACAGCCACCTGAGCAAGATAAGAGAGGACAAGACACAAGGGGATCATTATCCATACTGTCAGGGGATAATCATATCTTTACAGTGTGCTTTTCAAGGTTAAAGGTAATAGCAAAGATAACCAACCTATGACTGAGCAGTCTTGAGATAATGTAAACATTCAAGCATTCAGTGTACAGTACAGTGGGTACGGAAAGTATTCAGACCCCCTTACATTTTTCACTCTTTGTTATATTGCAGCCATTTCCTCATTAATGTACACACAGCACCCCATATTGACAGAAAAACACAGAATTGTTGACATTTTTGCAGATTTATTAAAAAAGAAAAACTGAAATATCACATGGTCCTAAGTATTCAGACCCTTTGCTCAGTATTTAGTAGAAACACCCTTTTGATCTAATACAGCCATGAGTCTTTTTGGGAAAGATGCAACAAGTTTTTCACACCTGGATTTGGGGATCCTCTGCCATTCCTCCTTGCAGATCCTCTCCAGTTCTGTCAGGTTGAATGGTAAACGTTGGTGGACAGCCATTTTCAGGTCTCTCCAGAGATGCTCAATTGGGTCTAAGTCAGGGCTCTGGCTGGGCCATTCAAGAACAGTCACGGAGTTGTTGTGAAGCCACTCCTTCGTTATTTTAGCTGTGTGCTTAGGGTCATTGTCTTGTTGGAAGGTGAACCTTCGGCCCAGTCGGAGGTCCTGAGCACTCTGGAGAAGTTTTCGTCCAGGATATCCCTGTACTTGGCTGCATTCATCTTTCCCTCGATTGCAACCGGTCGTCCTGTCCCTGCAGCTGGAAAACACCCCCACAACATGATGCTGCCACCACAATGCTTCACTGTTGGGACTGTACTGGACAGGTGATGAGCAGTGCCTGGTTTTCTCCACACATACTGCTTAGAATTAAGGCCAAAAAGTTCTATCTTGGTCTCATCAAACCAGAGAATCTTATTTCTCACCATCTTGGAGTCCTCCATGCGGGTTTTCATGTGTCTTGCACTGAGGAGAGGCTTCCGTCGGGCCACTCTGCCATAAAGCCCCGACTGGTGGAGGGCTGCAGTGATGGTTGACTTTCTACAACTTTCTCCCATCTCCCGACTGCATCTCTGGAGCTCAGCCACAATGATCTTTGGGTTCTTCTTTACCTCTCTCACCAAGGCTCTTCTCCCCGATAATTCAGTTTGGCCGGACGGCCAGCTCTAGGAAGGGTTCTGGTCGTCCCAAATGTCTTCCATTTAAGGATTATGGAGGCCACTGTGCTCTTAGGAACCTTAAGTGCAGCAGAATTTTTTTGTAACCATAGCCAGATCTGTGCCTTGCCACAATTCTGTCTCTGAGCTCTTCAGGCAGTTCCTTTGACCTCATGATTCTCATTTGCTCTGACATGCACTGTTAGCTGTAAGGTCTTATATAGACAGGTGTGTGGCTTTCCTAATCAAGTCCAATCAGTATAATCAAACACAGCTGGACTCAAAGGAAGGTGTAGAACCATCTCAAGGATGATCAGAAGAAATGGACAGCAGCTGAGTTAAATATTTGAGTGTCACAGCAAAGGGTCTGAATACTTAGGACCATGTGGTATTTCAGTTTTTTATTTCACAACAATTCTGTGTTTTTCTGTCAATATAGGGTGCTGTGTGTACATTAATGAGGAAAAAAATGAACTTAAATGATTTTAGCAAATGGCTGCAATATAACAAAGAGTGAAAAATTTAAGGGGGTCTGAATACTTTCCGTACCCACTGTATGTACACTCTTAAAAATAAAAGATGCAGAGAAGGTTTTTCAAAGTAATGCCTGTGAAAAACCTAACTAGTTTCCAAAGAACTTTTCAGCAAACAGTTCTTAATAGAACATTTTAATAAAAGATCTTTAAAAGTTCTTTATGGAACCACAGCATTCATACCATTTTTTTCCACAGGAACTTGGCATTTGGGGCAGGGGCGAGTGGTTTCAGCTATAGTCTCCTGTGAGGCCTGCTCCCAACGGGCACGAAGAGCAGCTTCTTCATCTACAATATAACCCTGAAACACACACACACAGCAGGGATCAAACCCAGCACAGTGAGAAAGACAGATTTGATCTTAAAGCGCTTTAAATTCCTCTCTTATATGATTCTTTTATGAATCAGGTGATTTGTGAATGGCTTGTAGGCATTGTCCTGCACTGACACCATTATGACTGTAATCTCTAGGCTGCTCGACCAAAAAGAGGGAATATTTAAGCAGATGGGGAGTATTTTCACCTTATGGGATGACTGATGATATCTAGCCAACATAAATTGAACTGTGTCCATGCATATGTGATGAAGTAATATTAAAAGTGTGTAGTCCTTACCTGTAGGGCACTTCCTGCTGCTGTGTCTGTCCTCTGTCTGCAGGGGCCCTCGTGGTACTCGGCATTACAGTCCCTGCAAAAAATAAACTGACACAAACAGCAAACCAATTACTAGTACTGAATGTTAGGGGCCACAGCTCTTACATTGTTTAGTAGCAAATAGTACAGTATATCTTATTTAGCATTTTTTTAATTATGGTTAAGTATAACACTTCACTTACTTTTTACATTAAATTTACATTTAGTCATTTAGCAGACACTTTTATCCAAAGCGATTTACAAACAAGGACAACAGAAGCAATCAAAATAACAACAGAGCAAAAATATATAAGTTATATGTCTTGGTTAGTCTAAAGCAGCAAGTTTTTTTTAGAAATAATAAATTGAAATAGAATAGAGTGCTAGTGTTAGAGGTTCAAGTTTTTTTGAAAAAATAAAATAGAATAGACAGTGCTAGTGTTAGAAGGTCAGGTTTTTGAAAGAAATAAAATGAAAAGTAATAGAATAGAAATAGAAAAGAGAATGCTAGTATTAGAGGGGCAAGCTTTTTGTACTAAATAAAAAAACAAGTAGATAGAATAGAAATAGAAACAGAATAGAAGAGTGCAAGTGATAGAGGGTCAGGTTTTTTAAAAAATAAAAAGAGAAGTAAATAGAACAAAAACAGATTAGAGAATTATATTGTTAGAAATAGCATAAAAAGTAGATAGAATTGAAAGAGAATAGACAGTGCAAGTGTTAGAGAGTCATGTTTTTAAGAAATAAAAAGAAAAGTAGATAGAATAGAAACAGATTAGAGAATGATATTGTTAGAGGGTCAAGTTTTTATTAAAGAAATAAAGTATATAGAATTGAAATAGAATAGAGTGCTAGTGTTAGAGGGTCATGTTTTTAATAAATAAAAAGAAAAGTAGATCAAGTAGAAATAGAATAGCGTGCTAGTGTTAGAGGGTCAAGTTTTTTAAGAAATAAAAAGAAAAGTAGATAGAATAGAAACAGATTAGAGAATGATATTGTTAGAGGGTCAAGTTTTTATTAAAGAAAGAACAAAGTATATAGAATTGAAATAGAATATAGTGCTAGTGTTAGAGGGTCATGTTTTTAAGAAATAAAATGAAAAGTAGATAGAATAGAAACAGATTAAAGAATGATATTGTCAGATGGTCAAGTTTTTTTAAGAAATAACATATAAAGTATATAGAATTGGTAGATAGAATAGAAACAGATTAGAGAATGATATTGTTAGAGGGTCAAGTTTTTATTAAAGAAAGAACAAAGTATATAGAATTTAAATAGAATAAACAGTGCTAGTGTTTGAGGGTCATGTTTTTAAGGAATAAAATGAAAAGTAGGTCAAGTAGAAATAGAATAGAGTGCTACTGTTAGAGGGTCAAGTCATTTGGAAGAAATATAATAAAAAGTAGATAGAATTGAAATGGAATAGACAGCGCTATTGTTAGAGTTTGTCAAGTTTTTTAAGAAATAAAGTGAAAAGTAAATAGAATAGAAATAGAATAGAGAATGCTAGTGTTAGAGAGTTAAGTTTTTTAAGAAATAAAGTGAAAAGTAATAGAGAGTACTAGTGTTAGAGGGTCAAGTGTTTTTAAGCAATAAAAAGAAGATAGAACAGAAACAGATTTGAGAATTATATTGTTAGAGGGTCAAGTGCTTTTAATAAATAAAAAGAAAAGCAGATAGAATAGAAATACAATAGAGTGCTAGTGTTAGAGGGTCAGTTTTTTAAAGAAATATAATGAAAAGTAGATAGAATAGAAACAGAATAGAGAATGCTAGTGTTAGAGGTTCAAGCTTTTTTATACTAAATAAAAAGAAAACAAGTAGATAGAATAGAAATAGAATAGAAGAGCGCAAGTGATAGAGGGTCAAGTTTTTAAGAAATAAAAAGAAAAGTAGATATAATAGAAATATAATAGAGAGTGCTAGTGTTAGAGAGACATGTTTTTATAATAAATAAAAAGAAAATTAGAATGGAAATAGTAGAGTGCTATTGTTAGAGGGTCAAGTGTTTTTTTTAGAAATAGAAAAGTAGATGAATATAAATAGAATAGAGAATGCTAGTGTTAGAGGGTCAAGTGCTTTTAAGAAATAAAAACAAAAGCAGATAGAATATAAATAGAATAGAGTTTTAGGGTTAGAGGGTCAAGTTTTTTTTAAAAGAAATAACAAAAAAGTGGATAGAATTGAAATAGAATAGACAGTGCTAGTGTTACAGGGTCAAGTTTTAAGTTTTAAGAAATAAAAAGAAAATTAGAATAGAAATATAATAGAGAGTGCTTGTGTTAAAGAGGCATGATTTTTATAATAAATAAAAAGTAGAATGGAAATAGAAGAGTGCTACTGTTAGATGTGTTTTTTTTAAAAATAGAAAAGTAGATGAATATAAATAGAATTGAAGAATGGTAGTATTAGGTTGAAATGTTTTTTTTAAGAAATAAAAAGAGTAGATAAATTAGAAATAGAATGGAGTGCTAGTATTAGAGGGTCAAGTGTTTTTAAGAAATAAAAATAAAAGTAGATAGAATAGAAATAGAATAGAGTGCTAGTGTTAGGACAAGTTTTATTTTAAAATAAATAAAAAGAAAGTAAAATAGAAACAGAATAGGGTGCTAGTATTAGAGGATCAAGTTGGTTTAAGAAATAATAAAGTAGACAAAATAGAATTGTTAGTGTTAAAAGGGCAAGTCTTTATAATAAATAAAAAGAACACAAGTAGATAGAATAGAAATAGAATAGAGAGTGCTAGTGCTAGCGGGTCAAGTTTTTTTTTAAGAAGTAAAAAAGTAGATACAATAGAAATAGAATACAGAAAATACAACTTTTTTTTTATAAAAAACACATGAAAACAAGTAGATAGAATACAAATAGAATAGAATGTGTTACTATTAGAGGGTCAAGTGTTTTTTAAGAAATAAGACGAAAAGTAGATATAATAGAAACAGAACAGAAGAATGTTAGTGTTAAAAGGGCACATTTATTTTATAACAAATAAAAAGAAAACAAGTACAGAATAGAAATAGAACAGAGAAGAGTTTGTTTTTCATCCAATATGAATATTTATATTTCAATGACCAAAAATGCTTTAATAGTTTTAGTTAACAACACTGACTAGAAGTAAGCCATGTATCACAGGTTGAATTTGCTATCACTTTGGTACTGTGGTGCTTTTAAGTGCTCGACCTGTTTGAATTATCATACATTGTATAATTACAGTTTATGACGCAAATAGCACAAATGCTTTTAATGCAGGAACCAAAGCGCACACAAGGGGGCAGCGGTTCTCCATGCCCATCCTGTTACCAAGCATTTTAAGCGGGGGTTTAGCATACTCTTCCTCTACAGCTCTTTTGAAGCTCTACTGATTTAGTATTTCTTCAGAGATCCAGACTGTGAAGTAGGGAAGCATCACATCATCTTTTTGCTTTATTATTTCTGCTGCTCGTGACAGATCCTCCTCTCAAGGTCTAGAGACAGATGCTTCTTTGTTTTCCCCATCCTCAGTAATGATGAGAAAACAGAGTTCTTTTGACAGCCACTTCTTTCTAGTTTTTTCACCCCTGTTCTCATTTGTTCTCTCTCAGATGTGCCACCATTCATGTTTATTACCCACGTCGTTGGTGTCCTTCTCCAGCGCGCTCATTTTCTACGGCGTCGTCAGAGACGGGAAGGATGTATTTGTGATTTGTGATGTGATTTTTAGTCAACTCTGTTTGCGTATGTGTGTGTGTGTGTGTAGACTTAGACAGGATCTGACAGTGGCAGTCTGATGTGTGTTAAATAAGAACGTCAGAGTGAAACGCTGAAAGAGCTCTTAGAGAGAGAGACTTCTCTGATCATCTGCCAGACTGATCTCTCTCTCACACAAACACACGCTCACAGCCCTGACCCAAATGTACGGCTTCAAGGCAATAATAGCATCTTTCTGACACCTGGCTCACTGTCCCCAGCCCTCAGAGCAGCTCGAAACACAGCACCAGAGAAAGAACAGAGCCACAGACACAATGAGAGAACAGACAGATTGTACAGAACAGCTTTTCACTCCGCAACCACCCATAAACATGCCATTTTAAAAGCACACTTCATCTAGTTACCTGACATTTACCACAATTACAGCACAAAATAGGGCTTGAAACTTTGAAACGTGAAGTCAAAGTTTTGTTGAAAAGAGGAGTAAAAAGAAGACGCAACATATTGATCTTATTGCTAAGATTTGGGTCAAATATTTAATATTTAATTGAATTTAAATTTAATTGTATTTAATTTCATTTAATTTCATTTTTATCAGGAAATAATGCTAGATTCCCAGGGAAACTGCTGACAATTGCACATTTGCATTGATGTTGTTTTGTTATTGTTTATTATTATTATTATTATGTGCCTGTGACAGTAAAGCTACATTTTCAGCATCATTACTCCAGTCCAGTGAAAAAAAAGCTGATTTGTTGCATTAAAGAAATATATATATTATATATAGAAAAATATATATTATTATTATTATTTTATTATTTTTTTGTAATCTTTTTCAGTTTTTTAAAAATATATGTTAAAACATTTTAAAATATGTTACATTTAAATAAATAAGTAAATAAATAAATACAAATATTTTTTCCAGACTTCTGAGTGGTATACTAGATTATCAAGTAAATGCAGCCTTGGTGATCATAAAAGGCGTCTTTCAAAAATAGGTGAAAATAAATAAATAAATAAAATAACAGAAAAAATAAAATAAATATTTATTACAGACTTCTGACTGGTATTTTATTTTATTTTATTTTAATGCTAAATTATCAAGTAAATGCATTTTATTATTGTTATTATTATTATTATTTATTTATTTTAATGCTAAATTATCAAGTAAATGCCGCCTTGATGAGCATAAAATACTTCTTTCAAAAATACATACATACATACATACAGAAAATCTTTATTCCAGACTTCTGACTGGTATTTATTTCATTTCATTGTATTTTATTTGACTTGATTATATTTCATTTTACTGCTAGATTATTAAGTAAATGCAGCCTTGGTGAGCATAAAAGACTTCTTTCAAAAATAGAAAAATAAAAATCAATTAATAAATAGAATAATAAACAAACAAACAAAAAAAAAACAAACAATAAAGAAAATAGAATATAATATTTATTCCAGACTTCTGACTGGATTTTATTTTATTTTATTTTAATGATAAATGATCAAGTAAATGCAGCCTTGGTATGTATGCATGTATGTATGTATGTATGTATGTAAATAAATAAATAAATAAATAAATAAATAAATACTTTATTCCAGATTTCTGAATGGTATTTATTTTCTTTTATTTTACTTTATTAGATTTTATTTTACCGCTACATTATTAAGTAAACGCAGCCTTGGTGAGCATAAAATACTTCTTTCAAAAATAATAATAATAAAACAAAAAAATACATTTATTTTCTTTTTTTTTCTTTTCTTTTCTTTTCTTTTCTTTTCTTTTCTTTTATTTTATTTTAATGCTAGATTCCTAGGAGGGAAATGTACAAACTTTTAGTGTCTTTTTAATTTTTATTTTAGATTTGGGTCAAATTACATCTTTTATTTTATTTTACATTTTATTTAAATTTTTAGTCTACAAAACAAGGCGTGTAAAACAAAACAAAATAAAATATGTTAGATACACTGAACAAATAAGAATAAGAATAAGAATAAGAATAATATTTACCTTATATTAGTGTTACTTATATTAGTGTTTTTCAGTGTTTTTTTTATTTGTTCTTTGCATTCCTTGTTTTTTTTTAACAAACATCTGAAAGAGTTTAAACCCCTTTTAACATTTTTATCATACATTTGATAAAAAATAAAATTATTAACATTGTAAAAATCTACTAAAACAGAAAATGAATGAATGAATGAATGAATGAATAAATAAATAAATAAATAAATAAATACATACATACATACATACATACAAAAAAATTGACAATGGGATTGCTTATTATGTTGCCTGAATTAAGGAATAGTGTCATAATATAAAGAAACATATTTCATATGTTATAATTTGTACAACATATTTAAAAAAAAACGTATTTAAATTCAGCATTCTTAATAATGTACTGAATTAATATACACAGACAACAAACACATACAAAAAAAATAATTAAATGAATTCAAAAGCAGAAAGACTTTGTAAAACACATTCCCATAATTTCTGTTTTATCTCCAATGTCGAAAAAGAAAAAAATATTATTATTTTTTTTTTTACAGTTGTTCCAGTAGCTTAATTAGTACACCATGGCACTCACATCGTCGAGGTTGCCAGATTTTTCTCTATCACTAGAGACCGGTGAGCTAATCTTGCTTCTCATGATGCTGAAAGCTGATAGTTCAACACATATTGCACACACAAACCACAGCAACAAACCCTCCTGAAATCACATACACTTATAAAAAAAAAAAAAAAAAAAAACACAGAAATTGCTCTATTGCCAGCGGCTTACAGCGAGATCAACTCTAGTATTCAACACACAGTGCTGATACAGGGCCCCTAAACCCCCAAACAAAAGAGAGGAAGGCTGTATAAAACGGTAGAGGAGATATAGAGAGGGGATATATTGATTTTTCTGTAAGCGAAGTAGGACAGGTAGGTTGCGAGGTGTCCCTCAGGTCCAGAGCGTGTAAAAACTGCCCGCTTTCCGTGTCTGTGTTTTTATGTGCCATCGTTGCTATATGTGTGTGTGCTGGTGCCAACGGTTCATTAACGCCAACTCCAATAAAGCCTTTATCTGGGGCTCACAGACGCGCTGCTGACCACGCTGTCGCTGTCAGAAACCAGACACACGCTCACTCTCTCACACTGAGCTCAAACTGATACTGTAAAAGTCGGTATGGTTAGACGATAAGGGACGAGCTCTCGAAATTCACAACTAATGAGCAAACACACAAATACACTGCAGCCCACCATCAAGAGAGACAGATTATGAAATCAAAGCTAAGAGTACACTAGTACATAACCATTAGCCAATGTGATCTTATTGTCATAAACACACCATGGACCTAATCTCATGATGAAAACGTACCTGTGGGAACTTTTTTGAGAGACACGAAATACAGCCACGTACGTTTCGTGACATATTCGAAGTGAAATGTCCACTGAGTGGTGCTAATAGGGTGTTCGTTTTTTTCCCCAGAACAGATGAATGTACATATGGTACCTCTAATGTGACGTTGGTTAAAATGTCCAACAGGAACTTTTTTGAGAGACGCAAAATACAGCGCAATGTACATTTCATGACATATTTGAAGTGAATTGTCCTCTGAGTGGCGCTAATAGAGTGTTCGTTTTTTTCTACCTGACAGCAGTGTTGGGGAAAGTTAGTTTTAAAAGTAATGCATTACAATGTTAAGTTACTCCTTAAAAAAGTAACTACTTACATTAGTTACTTTTTATGAAAAGTAATGCGTTATGTTACTTTTGTGTCGCTTTTTAAATCTGGGCAGGGCTTGCTTGTTTGTTTTTAATATAAAAAGTTATATTTCTGGCAAATGTAAAAGCCTTTTCACACCAAAAGCCTCAGACTTAGAGAAAAGTAAATTCACGTCTGTACAGTAGACCGCAGAAGAAAATAAAGTCAACTCTTCAGCAAAAAAAAAAAAAAAAAAAGAAAGGAAAATAAATGTTAGATTATTTTGAGTAATCGAAGGGCGGCAGCAAAGACAGTGGTTAATAAAATGGGTTTAGATACATAAAGGAAATTTGCGTTACTTAACACTTAATTACTGCAGGTTTGCATTATTGCAGGAGTTGAATTTCACTGTTTTTATATATATATTTTTTATTTTAGAACTACAGTAACAGGAACTTTTTTGAGAGATGTGAAATACAGCACCATGTACATTTCGTGACATATTCAAAGTGAAATGTCCTCTGAGTGGTGCTAATATAGTGTGTTTTTTTCCCCAGAACAGATGAATGTACATATGGTACCTTTTATGTGACGTTGGTTTAAATGTCCATTGAGTGGCGCTATAACTCGAATGCTCTGTGACATTTTAAAATAACGCACCATCTGCAGAACGCTTAAACCTTCCTGACAGCAGTGTTGGGGAAAGTTAGTTTTAAAAGTAATGCATTACAATGTTAAGTTACTCCTTAAAAAAGTAACTACTTACATTAGTTACTTTTTATGAAAAGTAACGTGTTATGTTACTTTTGCGTTGCTTTTTAAATCTGGGCAGGGTTTGCTTGTTTGTTTTTAATATCAAACGTTCTATTTTTGGCAAATGTAAAAGCCTTTTCACACCAAAAGCCTCAGGCTTAGAGAAAAGTAAATTCACATATGTACAGTAGACCGTAAAAGAAAATAAAGTCAACACTTCAGGAAAAAAAAAAAAGAAAGGAAAATAAACGTTAGATTATCTTGAGTAATCGAAGGGCGGCAGCAAAGACAGTGGTTAATAAAATGGGATTCGATTTTTTGAGAGACACGAAATACAACGCCATGTACATTTCGTGACATATTCGAAGTGAAATGTCCTCTGAGTGGCGCTAAGTGTTTGTTTTTTTCCCCAGAACAGATGAATGTACATAAGGTACCTTTTATGTGATGTTGGTTGAAATGTCCATTGAGTGGTGCTATAACTCGAATGCTCTGTGACATTTTCAAATAACACACCATCTGCACTACATTTAAACCTACCTGACAGCAGTGTTGGGGACAGTTAGTTTTATGCATTACAATGTTAAGTTACTCCTTAAAAAAGTAACTACTTACACTTAACTAATTACACTTAATTATTGCAGCTTTGCGTTATTACAGGAGTTGAATTTCACTGTTTTTATACATTTTTTTGTGAGTGAGATGAATTTTAGAACTACAGTAACATCTTACCCCCGATTTCTGCTAACATGGGGACAGGAGAGCTTTTAATCAATAAATGGGGGGAAAAAGTAACTGGCGTTACTTATTTGAAAAAGTACAATATTTTCTTGTCAATTAAAAAGTAATGCATTACTGTACTAGTTACTTGGAAAGAGTACCCTCAACACTGCCCGACAGTATGAACAAAAGTGAATGTGACGTAAAAACGTAAACGCAAGCATGCTGTTTTAGCTTGTTTTTCAATTTCTCATCTTTAAGCTTTCATCATGAGTCATGTTTTTTACAGGATTCATATGTAAGGATTCCACATCCTAAGTCCAGTTCCGTGCCACTGAGCTACTAAGCAAGATTGTTACATCTGAAAAACAAAACATATGAAGCTTTAATTATAACTGTGTACTGCTGGAAACTGATACGATATGTACTTCTTGGTATGCATTTCGTGTCTTGCGAAAAGTTTCCCACAGGTACATTTTCATCATGAGACCAGTTAGACCATAGACATGTATAGGTAGATCCCACATTCACAGATTGAATTTGACCATTCCAATATGGTGGCTCTGTATAGCCATAGATATGTATAGGTAGATGCCACATTCGACCGCTCCAAACACGTCAAAGGATCCACCATCTTAGAACAGTCAATATATAGTCACTCACATTAAAAATGAGTTACAAGATGCAACAACACTGAGCAGCATCTGGTTGTAAAAAATGCCTAAATTTGAATTTCTAAAGAAACTGGATAAACTTAAGGTAAGAATGTGTTGTTTCGTGTTATGTATTAATACAGCTGAAGTCAAAAGTTTACGTACACCTTGCAGAATCTTGCAAAATGTTAAGTATTTTACCAAAATAAGAGGGATCATACAAAATGCATGCTAATTTTTATTTAGTACTGATCTGAATAAGATTTTCACATAAAAGACATTTACATATAGTCCACAAGAGAAAATAATAGTTGAATTTACAAAAATGACCCTATTCAAAAGTTTACATACACTTGACTCTTAATACTGTGTTGTTACCTGAATGATCCACACCTGTGTTTTTTTTTTTGTTTGTTTGTTTGTTTATTGATAGTTATTCATGCCTTCAGGTCCCACAATTTTATTTTTAGCATTTTTGTGTATTTGAACCCTTTCCAACAATGACTGTATGATTTTGAGATCCATCTTTTCACACCGAGGACAACTGAGGGACTCATAATCAACTATTACAGAAGGTTCAAACGTTCACTGATGCTCCAGAAGGAAACACCAGGCATTAAGTTTCGGGGGTGAAAACATTTCGCAAAGGGAAAAAAGAAAGAAAGAAAGAAAGAAAGAAAGAAAGAAAGAAAGAAAGAAAGAAAGAAAGAAAGAAAAAATAAAATTTGGGCACCATGTTTTGTTTTGAAATTCTCTTGCCAAATTTATTTTATTTTGAAAAATGTATCAGACAAGTACTGTCTGACCACCAGATTTTTTATTTATTTATTTGTGACCCTGGACCACAAAACCAGTCTTAAGTGTCAATTTTTTTTATTGAAATTGAGATTTATACATCATCTGAAATTTGAATAAACAAACTTTCCATTGATGTTTGGTTTGTTAGCATATGACAATATTTGGCCGAGATACAACTATTTGAAAATCTGGAATCTCAGGGTGCAAAAACATCTAAATATTGAGAAAATTGCCTTTAAATTTGACCAAATGAAGTTCTTAGCAATGCATATTACTAAATAAAAATTAAGTTTTGATATATTTACAGTAGGAAATGTACAAAATATCTTCATGGAACATGATCTTTACTTAATATCCTAATGATTTTTGGCATAAAAGTAAAATCGATAATTTTGACCCATACAATGTATTTTTGGCTATTGCCGCGAATATACCCGTGCAACTTAAGACTGGTTTTGTCGTCCAGGGTCACATTTATTTTTAAAATCTTGATTCCAAATTTATTTGATTTAGAAATTTTTGAAAGTCTTAAAAAAAGTATTTTGCAAAAACATACTAGAATAAAAGAAAATACAGCTAATACAGCTTGTCCACCACAGTACGTTTTGTTTTGCAATCCTGTTAACAAAACTGTATTTTTCATTTTTATTTCTTTAGAGCAATACTTAAAGGTGCATCACGTAATATTGTCAGTCAGCGTTTGAAATGGGACCTGCAGTCCAAAATAAAAATACTGGAGAGAGCCGTTTCTCCTGTCTCCTCCTCAGACTCAAAAGTCACATGGGTTGCCAGATTAAGGACACGCAACAGGAACAAGCACAACTGACAATAGAAGCTGATGAGCCTTACACTGTACATTGATTTATAAGTGTTTTAGTATTCCTCAGGACACTTTTAAGATATATGTCCAGGATTTTTAGATCAGGTAGAATCAGCAATCTCTGACCCAGTTTGTTAGTGGCTTTCATGGTTGCAATACGTTGTTTTCCAACAACTGGCAACCCTGGGTGTCAAAATTATTTTGAGTAAACTGGCAGTGAGTGGAATCACACAGATCAAAACAAAAACAGACATTCTGACTCAGAACCACAGTTCAAAGTAGAATAACAGGCTGTAGCTTTGTTTTTCAGAGAAACAAGTATGTGACCTTAGAATGTTTCTTAAATATCTGTAAACATACTACAGTATGATAGTTTTATGCTTTAGTTCAGTAAAAAAAAAATACATACAGGACCTTTAAACAAATTAATTAACTGAATTAATGCTCAAGTAAAAGCATCTTTGTCTAATGCCCATCTACAGCTTAAAACAACTGTCCATGACAACAGCTAAAACTTGATCAATGTGGTTACATGGGATCTCATCTGCATTCATAGGTATTTGCACCTTAAATGTAGTTTTGATTTTTCTTTGAAAATCTGAAAAATGCAGTGTTTTGTTTTGCTTTTAAATCCTGTTCCCAAAATTGTGTCCCTGTGTCCCAAAACACTGCTTTGTGTGAAACACACAAAACCAATGTAATTAATCAAATTAATTCTCTGGCAAATTCATCCAGGTCTAATGGCCGTCTACAGCTCAAAACCACTGTCCATGACAACAAAGGGCTTTCAGGCAGCACTCTGTGATGGATGCTGCACCTTTGACAGAGCCAGACAGAAGCACAGATATGGGGTTTTGTCCCACTGGAATGATGATGTTTGTGTTTGCAAACATGCAATCAGTCAGCGCTAATGGCAGCTGAACTGCACCCTAATCTTTAATCGACTGGCTAATTAGAAAACATCATGCAAATTGTGTGGTAATTACATCTTAATCGTGCGTGATTGGACGAGTGAAGTATGCAAGCGATAGAGGGCAGGGAAGAAAAAACGTCTCACACATGAATGCCATCCCAAACTGGGATATACTCAGTCAAAGGTTTGTAAAATTGCAGATGCTTGTCATGTCAGACTGTTACAAACCATTGTTTTATATAGTTCATGCTTCTTAATTACATGCAACCTAACACATATTAAAGGTGAAGTGTGTAATTGCTGCACCACTAGTGTCATAAAATGCAATAATAATTTTCCTGTTTTAGTTTTTTAAGAGCAACAGTGTTTACTCTTTTTAGAGAAATGGCTTACTGATAGCAGTCTTTATTATCGCAGCATATTATAGTGAAAGCTGTTGTGAGGTGAGCAGAGAAAGTCTTACCCCACAGCCAAGTCCATTCCCCAACTCACAGCCAACTCTCCTGCCATCATCCACAGGAAGTAGCCCGGCACCACATCCTGGAGCAGGACACAGAACTCCTCCCATCTGAAGAACACACTCCTCCGCTGCGTAACGCTGGTAGCGCTCATACTGGAAAACAGAGAAGGACTTAGACAAAAAATAGCTTTTTGTTCCAAACCTCTATAACATGTCTCACAATATCTTATTTTATGATCCACAGAAGACAAAATGGATGGAGTAAATCATAGGGTAATTTTCATTTTGAGTTGAACTATCCCTTTAATGCAGGTTGTTTTTACCTTATGAACAGGGATTGAAATGAACTTTTTCACTCACAAGCCAATTTGGCTACTAAATTTTAAAGTTACCGGACATTCATAACTTCTACTAGCCAAAAAAAAAAAAAAAAAAAGAAATAAACCAACAGCTTGAGGCCGACAAAGCAACTGTTACAAATCATTTAGTGTCAGAACTAGGAGTGTGCAATATTGACAAAAAATAATATATCAATATTTTCTTGGATTGTATCGATAAAGATTTCTTTTGCTGAATGCGTTATTGTGCTAATATCTTAAGGACTACTGTGTATAGCTGACTCTTAACATTTTGATATTCTATATATTCTGCGTGGTCAGTTCACATCAGTGATATAAATTAATATTTTCCAATAAGTTTAAATGGATTTTTACCTTTTATGGGCATTTTTACCATTATAAAAGCCTTTTTTTTTCCCTAAAAGTGTGCATCATCTTTTGAATCAAATTCTTACATTTAATCAGTCAATTATAATAATAATACATTTCGGGTGTTACTAAACAAATGAAATCACTATCAACAAAAAACTTTGCAGAAGTTGCATATGAAGTGTCATTTAGATGTACAGTATTTCCGCATGTTAATGCAGTTTAGAGGGACATGGAATGCTTTAACCTACAGTTACAAATGCATAAATAATGTTTTGATATTTGAAACACAAAACATTGAATATTGATATCTGAAATGATATATATATATATAAAAACATGTTAAATGTGAAATTAAAACCACTAGTAGGTGGCAGCAAGTCACTCTTAAGTGAGTCATTGCAATTGATCCAAATTATTTAAACGGTTGATTCATTCAGGAACAAAACATTATGTTGCCCAGAGATGCAAAACAATGCTGTGGCTGTGTTTGAAATTATTTTGTTGGCGAAATAAAGCAAAAACAGCCAATATGGTGTCTAAAACATAAGTCTCTTGATATTAACGCATTGTTTATTAAACTGCTATATGAAATCAACATCACATTTGTAATCATGCTGATTTTTAAGAAAAAAAAAAAAAACGGCACTCTTTGTGTGATATTGATTAAGTATATGAAATGATATACATATATACATTTTCTGCCCCCTTATTATGCATATTAATAGACTCAATCATGCAGTGAAAGAATAAACACGTATGCGCACTAAGTTAGTCTAACCAGACTTCATCACATATTCGTGAATGCCTGCACTGATCATGTTTTGTTTGGTTTTTGCAATATACTCCATAATGTCATGATGTCTCACTAGTTAAGTATTTGCACTAAACCTGCACAGATTTGGCTTGCATTAACTTCCCTTAGAAAATAATGAGTGAACATAACCTACAAAAAGTAACCTGCCAAATTAGCTAGTGATTTGACAGCGTCACCCGCCACAGATGATCTTTACCCACATTTGGTGGGTGTTAATTTTAAACCCTGCTTATGAACCACAAGGCAAGGTGGTCACATCCACAGTTTTCCCTTCACTATACATTACTGTAATGTGCCTCCAATCCAATTATCACAAAGAGCTTTGTGCTCTGCAAAATCTTTGCTTTCAAATGTACATTTTCTCAAAATGCAAACAATAACTCTTAAATGTGGCATGACAGATTCCTTTAGCAGCTTCAGTTCGAATGGCAACGTAGAGCACTAGTCTCTTCCAGTTTAATATAAGTTACAGTGTGAAATAAACATCAGTGTACATTAGAAGGTATGTTGGAAGAGTACACTACAATTTACTCAAACGTGTCATGCCTTTCCGGAGGAAAGACGTCAAATAAAACAGCTTGTGAACAGTATGTCACTTCATGTTGCATTTACCTCAGGAAAATTATCCACTGTTTACAGTTAATTAGTTAGCTATTAAAACACTACAGGGAGCATAATTACTGTTAATTACTTATGTATGTTTGAATAAATTTGTCATGAAGACAACTTTTTATGAAAACAACATTATGTGCAGGTGAGTTGTACAGTGGGTACGGAAAGTATTCAGACCCCCTTAAATTTTTCACTCTTTGTTATATTGCAGCCATTTAAGTTCTTTTTTTTTTACTCATTAATGTATACACAGCACCCCATATTGACAGAAAAACACAGAATTGTTTCATTTATTGTATTCAATAAATGCAGATTTATTGAAAAAGAAAAACTGAAATATCACATGGTCCTAAGTATTCAGACCCTTTGCTGTGACACTCATATATTTAACTCAGGTGCTGTCCATTTCTTCTGATCATCCTTGAGATGGTTCTGCACCTTCATTTGAGTCCAGCTGTGTTTGATTATACTGATTGGACTTGATTAGGAAAGCCACACACCTGTCTATATAAGACCTTACAGCTGCAAGTGCATGTCAGAGCAAATGAGAATCATGAGGTCAAAGGAACTGCTTGAAGAGCTCAGAGACAGAATTGATGTCAGCAGATATCATTATGAATAATCAGCTATTGGCAAGTTCAGATGTTGTTCAGATGTCTATGTGGAATTGTATACAATTTGCAATATAACTAAATGCACATGGTTTGTTGATCAAAACTGATAAGACGATTCTCACTGAAACTGTTCAGCTCTTTACAACATGATCCATTCAGTTATCAAAATTTGTCAGACGTGTGTATATTCCATAATTATCTAACATGGAATGGTTGTAATGTCTGCTAAGTTGGCAAATCACTTGTCTTTAGGGTTGCAAAGGGGTGAAAAATAACTGGTAAATTTCCTTAAACTTTCTAATTTTTTTTTTTTTTAAATTTCAAGAATTTTTGGGAAATGTTTAGAATAAAACTTTTTGAAAGTTTCCAGAAATTTACCAGAAACTTTCTGCCTCTTTGCAACCCTACTTGCCATTGTAATAAAATAGGAATCACAATCTTGCCAATCAATCAAGTTAGAAAGCATATATAAGGAGTTTGCCCAGCACAATCACTACAGCTTTTGAAGGAAGAACATCGCAACCCTAAACAGCAGCAGCTACAGCAGTAATGTATAAATACATTTATATTTGTACAGTACATTTATCTGTAGAAATGTGTTATGTGTAAACTGAAAATGAACACCTTGTTGTGAAAGAGCAGTAGGAAGATATGTAAGAACATGTGTGACGGTGGTATTGGGAAAGACAATAAAGTGTGTAAAAATGAATAAGCGATGGTGAATTTTCAGTTGACATGTAATACATTTTGTTCATTTTCTTTTTGTGTGCTACAGTATTGACTTTTACCAATACATTTTTACCTTTTGTAGTACAGAAAAAGGTCTGTCAACAAAAAATGAAATTAAATTTGCATATAAAATGGTGAAAAAAACATCTAAACATTTTGACCAGTGTGGCTCACACAATGGCAAAAACACTTTTTATTTTAACCTAGCACAATAACTAGGTTTAAAAGCATACAATTAAATGTTTTGGGTGAATTACTACATTTTGCAGACATTTTCCTGATACAATTGCACTTACAGTTTAGAGAATTTGAAGACTGTTTTGAAAAATGTGCCAAAGCAATTGAGAAAAAACAACAAATGGAACAGCTTACTGAAAAAAAAAGTTTGCCTGTGTGTTTTCTGTTGAGTATTGTATTAGAAGCAACAGTCTTTTTTGGCTTTACTATACTTTACTATACTATACTATAATATACTATACTATACTTTAAGGAGGAAAAAAAACCTGTTTTATTCAGAGGCCTAAAATATGTTATTTGGTGCAGTTGCTAATATTTACATGGCCAAAAAGTAAGATCAAATTCTGAAATTCAGCTTGGAATGTAAACTTTAATTCTGAGAAATAAAGAAGACTAAAACAATTTTTTTTAAAAAATAATACGTTTTTAACACTTTACCAAAACCTTTTCATTTTTGTTGAAATAAAAGAGACAAAATATTATTGCAGGCTGCTGTACATGACTCTACTATGCAGCCTTTCATGTGTGCAGTTGCCAGATATCAAGAGTTCAAATTCCCAAATCTCAGCTTCTATGTTAAAATTTTGCTTAATTTTTGCAATCTGACAACCTCTTCATTGTGGAAGCACTGACAATGATATTTTTTCGAAAAAGGAGACAAAATATTATTGTGGGCTGATGTCTTTCATGTGTGCGGTTGCCAGATATCAAGAGTTCAAAATCCCCAAATAAGAGCTTCTCTGTTAAAATGATTCCTTTGTTTTTGCTTATTTTTTTCAATCTGGCAATCTCTAATCAGAATTTCTTCTTAGAAATTTGTGATACAAACTCACAATACTGACTTTTTTCTCAGTATTGTGAAATATACACTTGCAATTGAGTGTTAGAAATTCTGAGATTGAAAATTCTGAGAAATAAAAAAGAATAAAACGTATTAAAAAAATAAACACTTTACTAAAACCTTTTCATTTTTGTCGAAAGAAAAGAGACGAAATATTATTGCAGGCTGCTGTACATGACTCTACTATGCAGCCTTTCATTTGTGCGGTTGCCAGATATCAAGAGTTCAAATCCCCAAATCACAGCTATGTTAAAAATTTTGCTTAATTTTTGCAATCTGACAACCTCTTCATTGCGGAAGCACTGACAATGATATTTTATCGGAAAAAAAGAGACAAAATATTATTGCGGGCTGATGTACATGACTCTACTATGTGTTCTTTCATGTGTGATTGCCAGAGTTCAAAATCTCCAAATAAGAGCTTCTCTGTTCAAATAATTCCTTTGCTTTCGCTTATTTTTTGCAATCTCCGCAATTAAGAAGAAAGTCAGAATTGTGAGAATATAAACTTGCAATTCTGTGAACATATCAGTCTTTTTTCTCCTCAGAACTAGACTTTATAACTTGCAGTTGAAAATGTATATCTCACAGTTCTGAGAAAAAAATCTGAACTGCAAGATGCAAACTCACAATTGCGAGAAAATTCGGACTTTATAACTCACAATTGTGAGTTTATATCACAAAATTGTGAGAAAAAAAGTCTGAAATGTGAGTTTATGATGCAAAAGTCAGAATTGTGAGATGTAAACTCGCAACTGTGAGATAAAAAGTGGCAATTACCTTTTTATTCAGTGGTGGAAACGGACTTCCACAGAAATTAGATTCAGATGGCAAATATATTAGTATAAAAATAACCCAGCGTGCATCCAGGGTAAATTTGGTTTTGACATCTGGCCCACAAGCTGACTGTCCCATCAGGACAAGAGAGAGTGAGACGAACAAGATGCACACAGATGTCAGGAGAGGCCACTTGCCATAACAACATGTTCAGAAGCATAACGACAGAAACATCCCTAATGGTGCTTTGCAAAGGTGTCACATTACAGCTCCAATTGGTGTGAAAACTTCAAAGACAAAAACTTAGGAGGTAACGCGTTGAGAGGATCCCTTTCCGCACTGCAAGGATGGCTGGTGTGATGGTACGGAGGAGAGGTTTGTTGCGAGCAGAGGGTTTAGTGAATGGCATAGGGGAACAGCAGATGGGCCAATTAAGAGCCTCTCGCATGTGACGATCTGATAATAAGGATGAACTTGGATATCTCATGAGCCGTGGTCAGGACAGGGAAGGTTGCTTAAGGTGTGTGTGTGCATGTGTGTGTATGCATGTAAGTGAGACCTAAGGATCTCAGAGTTTAAACCTACCTGCTCATCTCCTAGGACTCGGAAATGATGAACCTCTTTAATGAGTGAATCAGGACAGCCGGCTGGAGACAGAGGAAAAAAAAAAAAAGTAATACTGTTAGAAGCATAGAGTTAGCATGGGCTGAAACAGCTTTCAAAAGCAAATACAGTAGTTCACCTTGAACTTATGCACTAAATTAATTTCTTTATTTCATGGAACATAAAAGAAAATATTTTGAAGAATTTTAAGGTTCACATAACATTGGACCCCACTCACTTTCATTGCATGGACAAACAAGTGAATAAGAAATAGTGTTAATTTTGTTAACAAACAGCTTCTTTCCCATGACAAAAAAACAAGATGACGATGAGATGGCAATAAATGATAACTATAATGTTATAGTTATAACTATAGTTATAACTATAGCTATAAATGTGACTACATCAACATGCAGTATAGCTGACAAAAAGGACGAGACTAAAACGCATAAAAAACAAAAACAAAAAAAAAAAACAAAAAAAAAAAAACACTTTACCAAAATCTTCATTTTTGTCAAAAAAAAAAAGGAGAGAAAATATCACTGTACATGACTCAACTATGTGGCCTTTCATGTGTGCGGTTGCCAGATATGAAGAGTTCAAATCCCCAAATCACAGCTTCTATGTTAAAATTGTACATTTTCATCCTGGTGTTTTGCTTATTTTTTTGTAATCCGGCAACCTCTTCTTTGCGGAAGCACTGACAATGATATTTTGTCAAAAAAGGAGACAAAATATTGCAGGCTGCTGTACATGACTCTACTATGCAGCCTTTCATGTGTGTGGCTGCCATATATTAAGAGTTCAAATCCCCAAATCACAGCTTCTATGTTAAAATTATACATTCTAGCATGGTGTTTTGCTTAATTTGTGCAATCTGGCAACCTCTCCATTGCGGAAGCACTGCCAATGATATTTTGTCGAAAAAGGAAATAAAATAATATTGCGGGCTGCTGTACATGACTCTACTATGCGGCCTTTCATGTATTCGGTTGCCAGATATCCAGAGTTCAAATCCCTAGATCACAGCTTCTATGTTAAAATTATACATTTTCAGTCTGGTGTTTTGCTTAACCCTTTCAGTGGTGAGTTTAAAATATTCTATCTGGCCACTGGGAGTGAGTTTTTTTTAGGCAACTGTTATTTTAGAACGTTCACCCTTAATGTTTCCATGGCGACACGTCAAGTTGGTCACGTGACACACCGCAGCCACAATAGCGCTGTATGACAGATGTATCACTTTTATTTCGTTTTTCCGTTTTAATTCAAAATATTCACACACTTGCTCACCATGTCATCAACTATCTGATATTCTGATTCACAAATATACGCAATTGAGTGTGTTTTGTTGTTTAAAAGGTATAAATTATCTCGATCGTGATCTGTAACGTGAGATGGGCGTCGCCATGTTTACTCGCGGCCGCGCGTCTGCCTCATTCATAAAAGCAGAGACACACGGAACGTGCAGGATTTAGCACGTAAATTCATCAGTTACTCCCGAAATACATGCAAGTAAGTGACTGGTGAACTGGGAGAAGAATAGAGTGAACTTTATAGTTACTTTCACTATGTGTATCTGATATGAATAAAACACATCGGCAAATTATATTTGAATGAATTGTTATTGCTGCTTCCACAGACTTTCGTGTGTGTTTTACAAACTCTAAATTAATCTTTGTA
Organism: Cirrhinus molitorella; assembly: GCA_033026305.1. Classification (NCBI taxonomy): domain Eukaryota; kingdom Metazoa; phylum Chordata; class Actinopteri; order Cypriniformes; family Cyprinidae; genus Cirrhinus; species Cirrhinus molitorella. The sequence continues at coordinate 14,732,461 of CM065126.1, read as the reverse complement.
CTAGTACATGTGTGTATTTACATGTCTAAAACATAAAATAAGCATTAGGTGGTTAAAAACACTGCATAATCTGGGTCAGCGCCAGCCAACGCGCCAAAGCGCAGTTTGAATTTTTCAGTTGCGTGACGTCACCGAACGTTCTAAATCCCATATGTTGGACCTTACTCCCAGGGGCACAGAAATAAGAATCCCACATGTGGGACCGTACAGCTCAAAGGGTTAATTTGTGCAATCTGGCAACCTCTTAATTGCAGAAGCACTAACAACGATATTTTGTCGAAAAAGGAGACAAAATATTATTGTGCGCTGCTGTACATGACCCTGTTGTGTGGCCTTTCATGTGTGCGGTTACCAGATATCAAGAGTTCAAATCCCCAAATCACAGCTTCTATGTTAAAATGATAAATTTTCAGCCTGGTGTTTTGCAACCTGGCAACCTCTTCATTGCAGAAGCACTGACAATGATATTTTGTTGAAAAAGGAATAAAATAATATTGCGGGCTGATGTACATGACTCTACTATGTGATCTTTCATGTGTCCTGTTGCCAGATATCAAGAGTTCAAAATCCCCAAATAAGAGCTTCTCTGTTCAAATGACTCTACTATGTGATCTTTCATGTGTGCGGTTGCCATATATTAAGAGTTCAAATCCCCAAATCATAGCTTCTATGTTAAAATGATACATTTTAGCCTGGTGTTTTGCTTAATTTGTGCAATCTGGCAACCTCTTCATTGCGGAAGCACTGACAATGATATTTTGTCGAAAAAGTAGGCAAAATATTATTGCAGGCTGCTGTACATGACTCTACTAGGCGGCCTTTCATGTATGTGGTTGCCAGGTATCAAGAGTTCAAATCCCCAAATCATAGCTTTTATGTTAAAAATATTAATTTTCAGCCTGGTGTTTTGCTTAATTTTTGCAATCTGGCAAACTCTTCATTGCAGAAGCAATGACAATGATCTGAAAACACAGACACTGTCATAAGCTCAATAAACATTCTCAAATCACATTTTGTTTACCTGATGATGTTAAACCCAGACAAACTAGATACATTTATGTTTCTGGTTTAAATAGATCTATAGGAATGCAATATTGCATGTTTGCAAGAAATTTTAACATTTGGTGTGAAACCAGTGTGAAATCCCATCCTGCTCAATGTTATATCGTAAGTTAGTATTGGTTTTGTCTAACTGGTGAATTCTAATGAATACAGATTTGTTATTCAGGTCAATGGCATGACACTTGTCTTTTTTTGGTTTAAATCTATTAATTTCTATAAAAAGGCGATTGACAACGACATAAATACACCACCTGACATTTATCATTTCTGAACTGAAATTAATTTTCATTTATTAATTGTTGTGGGCATGAAGTCAAAATGTCAGGGTTATGTAACTGCCCTTATATCGTAATGAAGCAAAAAAGCCTCTTAAGCCATTAAAAGGATGAAAGTTCCAAAAATAAAATCTTATTAGGTAGTTTGGCATAATCTTTTATTATTTATGATTAGAAAAAAAGGAATGACGCAGTTATGTTAAAGTCAAATGTGCAACCAAAAAGCCAAACAAAAAATACAACAGGAAACAATATAGATAGGAACACTACAGACCTGCATGACTGTGTGTTCAGGCTGCAAAATGTCGTATCTTTTCAAATTAATATTTATGAATTAATAATTCAATATATTTGAAAAGAAAAAGTATTTTAAAACCTTAAAAATTATAATAATTTTGATGTGCACACATGCATTCAAGGGATAAAGTAGACATGTTTTTTTACATTTTATTTGATGGTCAAACCATATGACATTTACAGAATCATTAAACTGAAACTTTCTACCTGATCTCATGATGAAAACGTACCTGTGAAAAAGTACAGTTGAGGTCAAAAGTTTACATACACCTTGCTGAATCTAAAAAAATGCTAAAATGAGAATAATAATTTATAAAAATGACCCTGTTCAAAAGTTTACATACACTTGATTCTTAATACTGTGTTGCTACCTAAATGATCCACAGCTGTTTTTTTGTTTTGTTTTGTTTTTGTTTAGTGACAGTTGTTCATGAGTCCCTTGTTTGTCCTGAACAGTTAAACTGCCTGCTGTTCTTCAGAAAGATCTTTCAGGTCCCACAAATTCTTGTTCCAACAATGACTGTATGATTTTGAGATCCATCTTTTCACACTGAGGACAACTGAGGGACTCATCTTCTGTAAGTATCTTCTGAAGAGCAGTACTAAATGAAAAATGATGATATTAAGGTAAAATAAGAAAAATGTACACCTCTTCATTCTGTTCAAAAGTTTACACCCCTGGCTCTTAATGCATAGTTTTTTTTCTGGAGCATCAGTGAGCGTTTGAACCTTCTGTAATAGTTGCATGAGTCCCTCAGTTGTCCTCAGTGTGAAAAGATGGATCTCAAAATCATACAGTCAGTGTTGGAAAGTGTTCAAATACACAAAAAATGCTGAAAAAACAACAAATTGGTGGGACCTAAAGGAAAGTACGTTTTCGTCATGAGATCAGGTTGGAAAAGTAACCAAAGCAAAACATAGCTGGTGAAACTGGCTGACTTTACCTTTCTAGTCTTGCTAGTCGGCCAAGCAAGTGTTAGTCATCCTATTTCAACTAAGAGGAAAACCGTAAAAAAAAAAAAACTGTGACTAGACTAGTTTTGACTGGCAATTGGGCTGCTTTTGTTTTGAAGACATGACAACCCTGCACCAGTATCTAAACCACAACATATGCTGGTAATTTAATCTGGGCGTTACTCATCAAAATGCAACAGGAAACGACAAGCGCATATATTATCATACATTACGCCCCATATCACATACTCGGGCGTACACAAGCTCTAATGAGCGCTGCTCTTACGGGGAGGCCCACTACTTACGATGCCGATATGCACCCAACAGCCACCTCAGGGTCACGCTCTGAGAGGAGAGGCCTTTCATTTGAGCTGCCTAATCTCCAGGAGGAGAGGAGAAGCACCTTAATGGGGAACAGAGCCAAAGAGGTCCATCGTATTCCCGCTCCGCTGAAACAACTCGCTGTTAAATCCACACAGAATAATTATGGACGGCAAATGAGTGAAGATGAATGTGCATGAGCTTAGTGCTGACCTTAAAGTGGCAGTCCAATCCTCTCCTCTAACAAGCGTGGTGTAATGATGTGGTCCCTTTTGTGGGGAAACGTTTTGCTTTGGACCAAAGATTCCTGCTACACACCAATTATCCCTTAGGAGACTAATGACTACTCTAATCTGCATGTGATGGCACTCACACACACATATCCTTGGACGTCTTCGTACACCTAAGTAGAGTGGAACTTTTAAATCACAAAATGTGAACTGGAGTGATCTCTAAAGATGAATGTAGATATAAAGGAAGATAGCAGCTGAGTGCATGTAGTACAAAACAAGCTTTTCAAATTGAAGAGAAGAAATTTCACATCACAGATGTTCTGCTCCCTGCCGATTTGCTTTGTGTGGATAGATAGAGAAAATATGCCAGCTGTCAGGGTTCATTTGAGACCATTAAGTAACATCTTCACAGCCACAAAAGACAGTAAATTTAACCCTGAACATCCATTTTAATCTTAATATAATCTTAATATCAGTTAATCTCATAAAATAATTAGTTTACCCAAAATTCTGGCATAGATTTCTCCCCTTCAGTTGTTCCAAACCCATAAGGCCTTCATTCATATTCAAAACACAAATGAAGATATTTTTAATGAAGCTTGGGAGATCTGTCTTTCCATTGAAGCTCCAACATTTCAAAAAGTTCATAAAGACATTGTAAAAGTAATCCATATGAACTAAGTGACTTCACATCAATTCTTCTGAAGATATCCATTCAAAGATGGTAATCGGAAAAGTAATCGTTTTTAAAATGAAATTTTTTTTAAAATTGACTCACTCTCAGTTCATTCAAGATGTAGATGAATTTGTTTTTGAACAGAAATTTAGCATTTTATCACTTACTCAGCAATGGGTCCTCTGTAGTGAATGGGTGCCATCCAAATGAGAGTCTAAACAGCTGATAAAAACATAATCCACAAGTAATCCACACAACTCCAGTCCATCATCTAATGCCTTGTGAAGTAAGTGTGTTTTTAAGAAACAAATCTATCATTGATACAATTTAGTTTCAGTGGAGTCCTCTAATATTGCTTTCTCCAGTGAAAAAGTCATTTTATCTCAATTAGAAGAGAAATGTGTACACACTGCAAAAAAATGCAAAATTATCAAAAAATTCTTAAATCAAGAATAATTTTCTAAACAAGTAAAAATTACTGTCTTGTTTTCAGTAAAAAAAAAAAAAAAAGAAGTCACAATTAAAGGCTTAGTTCACTTTCAGAAAAAAATGTACAGATAATGTACTCACCCCTTTGTCATCCAAGATGTTCATGTCAGAAAGACATTCTTCAGTCGTAAGGAAATTATGTTATTTGAGGAAAACATTTCAGGATTTCTCTCCATATAATGGATATGAATGGCCCCAAAGATTGAACTTCGAAAATGCAGTTTGAATCCAGCTTCAAAGGGCTTTAAACAAGCTGAGGAAGAAGGGTCTTATGTAGTGAAGCGATCGGTTATTTTTAAGTTAGGGTATATGTCGAAAAACATCTCGTTTTCGTCTTCAACTTCAAAATCGTCCTACAATGTTTTTTTTTATCTTTTTTTGTAAAGCGCGTTTGATCTTCTTTGTATGTTCACTTTGTAAACACTGAGTTGGTACTTCTGCAGCGATGTAGAACAAATTTGAATTTGGGGAAGAAAATGGGAGATTGTCAACATACCCTAAGTGTATTGACCCGGATCACACAGACTACGCATGCGCATCACAGAGATGAGACAAGACTAGCATTTGAGGTTAAAAAGTATATAAATTGTCAATTTGTTTCGAAAATAACTGATCGTTTCGCGAGATAAGATCCTTCTTCATTGGCTGGGATCATTTAAAGCCATTTGAAGCTGCATTTAAACTGCATTTTGGACGTTCAAACTTTGGGGCACCATTCATATCCATTATATGGAGAGAAATCCTGAAATGTTTTCCTCAAAAAACCTATTTTCTTTATGACTGAAGAACGACAGACATGAACATCTTGGATGACAAAGGGGTGAGTACATTATCTGTAATTTTTTTTTCTAAAAGTGAACTAATCCTTTAAGTGGGTTTTTGCTTGAAACAAGCAAAATAATCTTGTTTTCTGTCTGAAATAAGATTATTTTGCGTACCCCAATGGTAGATTATTTTGCTTGCTTCAAGCAAAAACACATTCAAATGTACCAAAGACAAAAAATAGTAAGACAAATAGTAAGAAAAGCATTTTTTGCAGTGCAGGCAGCATCGTTTATGAGCAAAAACTGTTCATAACAAATATGTTTGTGGACTTTGATGTGAGAGGACAATATGAGACGGCACCCATTCATTTCGGAGGATCCATTGGTGAGCAAAAGATTATAACGCTACATTTCTCTACATCTGTTCCGATAAAGAAACAAACTCTACATCTTGGATGGTCTGAGAGTAAATCTTTATTTTTTGTTAAACTATACTTTTAAAGGGTTAGTTCATCCAAAAATGAAAATTCTCTCATTGACTACTCACCCTCATGTCGTTACAAACCCGTAAGATCTTCATTCATCTTCAGAACACAAATAAAGTTATTTTTGACGAAATCCGAGAGACAGCAACACAACTCAAAAATGTTCCCAGGTCCAGAAACATAGCAAGGACATTGGTTAAATAGTCCATGTGACATCTGTAATGTTACGAAGCTACGAGAATACTTTTTGTGTGCAAAGAAAACTAAAATAACAACTTCAACAATTCTTCTCCTCTTCATCCCGGCTGCGAGCCGCCATTGTGGAGAGTATCACGACACATACGCATGCTTCATATTCATGTAAACTCAAAGCTTTGTAAAATGACGGTTGAACCCCTGATGTCCAATGGACTATTTTACCGATGTCCTACATTTCTGGACCTGGGAACATTTCAGTTGTTGCTGTTTATGTTAAGCTCTTGAATTTCATTAAAAATACCTTAATTTGTGTTTCAAAAATGAATGAAAGTCTTACTGGTTTTGAACGACATGAGTAATTAATGACAGAATTTTCATTTTTGGGTGAACTATCCCTTTAAATCTCTCAATTAATATGGTTTCAAATTGAATGTCTTTATAAATTTTTTTTTGAAGCTTCATAAAGTATTAAGGCCATGACACACCATCGGTCAACATCGATTTTACATCTTCATATTACCTGAGCACTCTAATACGCAAATATTACCATTACAAGTGAGTAAAGTGAAGACCAACTGATCAACAAGCTAAAAAAGTTAGTTCACACAAAAATAAAAATTCTGTCATTAATGACAAACCCTAATGTTGTTCCAAACACGTATAACCTTGTAAAAGTCGTTATTTTTGTTTTCTTTGTGCACAAAAAGTATTCTCGTAGCTTCATGATATTACAGTTGAACCACTGATGTCACATGGACTATTTTAACAATGTTCTTATTAGCTTTCTGAGCCTTGCTGTCAGGCTCAGAAAGCTCTCGGATTTCATCAAAAATATCTTCATTTTTGTTCTGAAGATGAACGGGTTTGGAACGACATGAAGGTGAAATTGAAGGTAAGACATTTGCTGGTTCCCCTAAAAACAACTGTCTTCATGACATACGTTTTCTACCTGGATAGTATTTGGATATTTACAGTCATATTGCATTACGCCTTCATTCTAATGTGTCTCCAGAGTGACTGGATAGATACAAGTTTCCACGTATTACACTGAAAATATTTCAACATCGAAAAACTGGACAGAAAGTTGTAAAGGTCACACAGTAGCAACCTGTAGCAGCTGAAGTCTCGAGCGCACACACACCGTCCTGCAGACTGCAGAATGCTAATGTTGCTAATCCTCCTCCAGGGCTGCTAGCGCAAACGCCGTCTCACTTTTCTTATGCAAATGGCAGCGAGCGCACTAATCGCACTGGACCTGCCTGGGGACTCGCAGGCTGCCAGCAAATATTAGAATTATAGAGGGAAAAAAGGCTCACATTTGTCTAAAAATAATTAAAGATAAAGACTACAGAGGGATGACATGTTGTTACCATGGCAATGAAGGAGTGCAGCATACTGAGAGGTGAACTTTTCAGGACACACACACACACACACACACACACACACATACAGAGAGACATATGGAAAGAGACTAGTTAAAGCTCCTGTGGCGTTACCTAAGGTTAGAGCTGAGGGGTAGCTGTTAGCGTGCTGGAGATTTGGTGATCACACAGGTGATACAAGCTTGAATCTGCCTGCGGTGTGTACTATTCCCATCCTATACTCAATTTATTTGTACAATAAAGAAGTAAAATTATTAAAAGTGACAGAAAAGACATTTATAATGTTCTATTCTGCCTCTGTACAATATATGACATGACAAAAAACAAACAAAAACATGTCTTAAGAGTTAAATAGCAATCACTGAGTGAAGAAGCCTATTAATGCAGTTAATGCCCCTATAATTCAAGTTCTGAAAGCAAAAAAATACCCCTGTATGGGATTTTGTTTTATATATTTATATAGTTAAGTATTATCAAACAATCAACAGCCGTTAATAAGCATGTGAGCACAGTTAGCCTAAATATTAATGTGTGAGTATGATCGTAAATGTGATATTCATTTTATAGAACAAGTTGTAACTCAGCACTGAGTGAGTTACATTTTAGACACAATATTGTCTTTTTTTCTGTTTTGTCAACAAAAACAGTTCCACTCAAAGCCAAAGATGATCGGAACATCTGTGCATCTCAGAGCAACATTGCGGTGAATTTTCATTCCTGAATGAATCAGTTTTTGAGCAAATCATTTGAGTCAATGATTTAATGATCCATTCATAAAGGCAGCCAGTTGCTAGGTTTCTAAATGAATCAGCCATTTCGAATGAATTGTTTAAAAGCATGATTCAATTAATTACTCATTAAGATGGGGATTTACCGCCACCTACTGGATGTTTTAGTATCATTTATTCATGTATGCATAACAGGCTTGAACCTATGGAAGCCTGTTTCCGTCCCTGAATAAAAAACTGAAACAAACAATTCTCAGAATTGTGAGACAATAACCCAAGATTGCGAGTTATAAAGTTAGACTTGCGAGATATAAACTTGTAATTTTAACTTTTTTTTTTTCAAAATTGCGTGATATAAACTTACAATTGCAAAAAATAAAGTCAGAATCGTGAGATAAAAACTTACAATTCGGACTTTTTTCTTGCAAATGCGAGTTTGTATTTTGCAATTCTGACTTTTTTCATGCAATTCTGACTTTTTATCATGCAATTCTGAGAAAAAGAGTCAGAATAGTGAGATTGTATCAGGCAATTCTAAAAAAAAAAAGTCAGAATTGTGAGATAAAAAAAAAACAACAACAACGCAATAACCGTTTTTTATTTTTTAGAAATGCCTGATACAAACTCACTATTCTGACTCTTTTTCTCAGAATTGTGAGATATGAACTTGGAACTGCAAGTTATAAAGTCAGAATCGCAAGATATAAACTCACAAATCTGACATTTTTTCTCAGAATTGCGTGATATATACTCACAATTGCGAGCTATAAAGTCAGAATTGTGAAGCAAACTTGCATTTCTTAGAAATAAACTCAAAATTTTGAGAAATGTCAGAATTGAGAGATATAAACTCACAATTCAGATTTTTTCTCTCAAAAGTGCAAATTTATATCTCACAATTTTGACTTAACTCGCAAACTCATATATCAGCCTTTTTCACCCCTCAGAAGTGGGATTTATAACTCAGTTGCAAGCAACTGCAAGTTTATATATCACAAGTCTGGGAAGAAAGTCAGAATTGCGTGAAAAAAGTCAGAATTGCAATATACAAACTCAATTGTTTTGAATTGCAAGATACAAACTCGCATTTGCAAGAAAAAAGTCAGAACTGCGAGTTTTTATCTCACGATTATGACTTTATTTCTCGCAATTGTACATTTATATCACGCAATTTTGAGAAAAAAACAATTAAAAAAAAAGATTATTGCGTTTCTCTTTTTTTAAACTGATATGTGACTTTCCGAGTCACATAGGCTGATATGTGAGTTTGTGAGTTATTAAATCAGAATTGTGAGATATAAACTCGAGTTTATTTGCCAGAATTATGCGTTTGATTCACAATTCTGACTTTATAGCTCGCAATTGAGTCTATATCACGATATTCTGAGAAAAATGTCAGATTTGCGAGTTTATATTTCGCGATTCTGACTTTATAACTTGCAATTGTGAGTTTGTATCTCACAATTCTGAGGAAAAAAGTCAGTATTGTGAGTTTGTATCAAGTAATTCTTAAGAAAAAAAGTCAGATTTGCAAGTTCATATCTCACAATTCTGAGAAAAAGTGTCAGAATTGTGAATATGTATCAGGTAATTCTGGAAAAAAAAAAAGTCAGGATTGTGAGATTAAAAAAAAAAGCAAAACGCAATAACCGTTTTTTATTTTTTAGTCAGTGGCGGAAAAGGGCTTCCATATGAACTGGCCAAGGTACCAGCACAAAAGCACATTCAGAAAAAATATTGTTTAATTATTATTATCAAAAAAATTCCAATAAATATCAAGCTTAAAGCATTAGAATATTTTTATAACACTGTTTGCAAAACATTCACAAATACTTTATTCTATCAACAAATACGACAGCAAAAAAGATACAGTGTCTAGTTAATAGCAAGTCAATATTTTTTTATATATATATAATTTATTTTTTTAATATCTTTTTTATACGTCTTCATTTTATATAACTTTTTATCTTAAGAGTTTGTATCAGGTTATTCTGTGAAAAAAGTCATAATTGTGACATTGAAAAAAAAAAAAAAAAAAAAAATCACATCAACCTTTTTTTTTTTTTTTCAGTGGCGAACAGGTTTCTATACGAACCGGTCAAGGTAACACATTGGCGAGGCAAAGCTGATGGCTATTTGAGAAAATGTGCTTTGAGTTATAGCTGATGGCTATTTGAGAAAATGTGGAGTTTCCGAGTCACATAGGCTGATATGTGAGTTTGTGAGTTTTTAAGTCAGAATTGTGAGATATAAACTCGAGTTTATTTGCCAGAATTATGATTTTGATTCACAATTCTGACTTTATAACTCGCAATTGAGTCTATATCACGCAATTCTGAGAAAAATGCATATCTATATAAAAGTTTATATCTCACGATTCTGACGTTATAACTTGCAATTGTGAGTTTATATCTCACAATTCTGAGAAAAAGAATCAGAATAGTGAATTTGTATCAGGTAGTTCTAGAAGAAAAAAAAAGAGTCAGAATTGTGAGATAAAAAAAGCAAAACGTAATAACCGTTTTTTTATTTTTTAGTCAGTGGCGGAAAAGGGCTTCCATATGAACTGGCCATGGTACCAGCACAAAAACACATTCAGAATATTGTTTAATTATTATTATCCAAAATCCCAATAAATATCAAGGTTAAAGCATTAGCATATTTTTATAACACTGTTTGCAAAACATTCACAAATACTTTATTCTATCAACAAATACGATAGCCAAAAAGATACAGTGTCTAGTTAATAGCAAGTCAATATTTTCCAGGTAATCGTCTTTTCATACGTCTTCATTTTATATAACTTTTTATCTTAAGAGTTTGTATCAGGTTATTCTGTGAAAAAAGTCATAATTGTGACATTAAAAAAAAAAGCACATTAACCTTTTTTTTTTTCAGTGGCGAACGGGTTTCTATACGGAGTTTGTATCAGGTTATTCTGTGAAAAAAGTCATAATTGTGACATTAAAAAAAAAAAAAAAAATCACATTAACCTTTTTTTTTTCAGTGGCGAACGGGTTTCTATACGAACTGGTCAAGGTAACACATTGGCGAGGCAAAGCTGATGGCTATTTGAGAAAATGAAAAGTCAATATTTTCCAGGTAATCTTTGTTTATCTTTAACTTAATATATTTTTAATTTTAAAAAGTCTGCCAGTCAGTCAGAACTGCCACTGCTTAAAAAGGTTTCTGATAGTCCAGCTAGAAAAGTTAGCACATAAGGAAAAGAGAGGCTCTGGGAAGTCCTGAAGTACTGATCTAATGCTGTAGGTACCTGGCAAAAGCAGTTATGATAATGTTATACAGTACCATTCATTTGACTTGGTCAACTCAGAATCATGTAGCATAGTAAGACGTGAAATGCCAAATGAAAGTTGAAGTGATATACCGCAATGAAGGGAAAAGTCACACAGGGAGACAAAGAAACTTCGATTGATTTTATTTTGTCATGCTGGAGGATCCGCCATCTGCCAGGCACAACTATGATAAAACGTCTGCCAAAGAAACAGCAAAAGAGCCTGTACATCTCATGCTTGGCTGGTCAATATCTGTTTAGCCTCCTGTGCAATTAAATTGATCAGTTGCGCTGTGTTGTACAATTCAATTTTACTTACAAAAGAAAATGTATTACAACATAGTGAAATCAATACGGACACCCACTAATGACTGCCTTTGCCTCAAAACAGACATCTTTTGTTCGGCGTGTAAACGTGTGGTGTCATGACAATTTGACAGAGTCGAAGTATAGAGCACTTCAAATCCTCAGAGCTCAAACGGTTTTCTCCTGTGTACGGGCCGTTTGGGAGGGATCAAAAGATGCAGAGAAGAAGAGGACGATCAAAGTTTAACTCCCACCTTTCGTTTTGATCTGTACCAAAAGACCTCCGCGTGCCAAACGCTCGCTCACACAGAGTTACAAAGACGCCATCGTAAGCCTGGCGCGATTGTTAAAGCCTCATTTAGCTACCTCCATAGCTTAATTACTATTCGCAGTTTGCCGGCAGGGAGGCGGCTTAATGTATAGTGCCTCCCGCTGACTGACGCAGCTGTTTGAGTCACGCTCGAGAAATGTTTTAGGAAATGAAACCAGCGGGTCCACCGCAACTCTAAATTTAATCCAACCGCAGGGGTTAGTTAGCTGCTTAATGTGGATCTTATGGTTCTAGCACACTGCAATCCAGATAAAAAAAGCTTGTGTTACAAATACAATTGCACTTCCCTCCACAGGAGATTATTGAGCCTATGAATGTTTCAAACCTGACCATGGGTTTACCTTCTTCTGCCTTTTTCATATTAAAAGGTGAGTTCAGGCAAAATTTGAATTAAAGGGTATATGACATACACAGTTTCACCTAATCTCATGTTAATCTTGAGTAATATCTCCAAAAAGTCTTTAGTTTTATCATATTTATAAAAGAAAAATACAGCTCTCCGATTCTCTCCAGAAAAAGCCGAGCTCCTGGAGGTGTGCCGTGGGCGGAGCTATAGAGTCAAGTTGATTTCCAACAAAAGACAGAAATCTGATGCAGTTGTACTCACATGACTGGGATCTTTTATCACTGGGAACCGCTCAAACGATGTGCAAATCCAGCGTCAACCTGGGCCTTGTTTATAAAACATTTGTCACTGAAATGACGGGAACACACAAACGCACTTGCTACACTCCGTTGCTGCCCTGGAAAAACGAACTGCATCCACTGGTCGCATAACGCTGGGTTCTTTGCGAAGCTAAACACGGTAAACTTTCCCTCACATCCAAAAACACTTATTTGGAGACATTCTCGAAATCCTATGCAAAGCTGCTGATGATTTCCTGATGAAGCACGTTGATGGGCGCAGTCTCGCGCTCCTCTGGTCAGCGTGTGCGCGGGCGCGCTTTTCCAGGAGAAATGCTCATATAAGGAGTTCTACCATCGTCTACGTCATTATACCCACAATCAAAAAAAAAAATCAGCCGAAACTTGTACCAAACCGGAAGTAAGATTTTTAGCACAGAAATTCTCCCTCATTCGCCCAAATTATTTTTTTAAACTTTGGCCGTTTAGCATGAGAATCCAACTCTTCTGTGAAAAAAAAAGAAACTATGAAGAATGGTCAAGCTGCATATTCAAATTGCTAAGTCATGTTAGGTTTTGTTTTTGATATCAAACTTGCCGCAAATCAAGCTATTTTATTTTTTTTTACAGCAATTGTATAGCAATTTTCACAATATACATTGTTTCAAAGAAGTTCTACAGAAAATCAAGATGTTTATAATATAGAACTGTACAAAATAATATGAAATGATAATATAGCACAGGAAGAAAAAAGCTGAACAAATGAAAAAGTATGTCTTATTTACAACTTTGAAAATTCTTTTTTACAGCAGATAAATGGAACTGTATGAATGCTGATTTGAATATGATGTTGAATATGATTGAATAGTTGAATATGATTACATCTTTATGTTAAGAGCGTTATGTGATGATACAAACAGTTAAGATTTGTTAATTTTGCTACAAACTGCTTTATGTGAGTATACTGCAACACATAAATGTGAATATGCAAATGAGATTTGAAAGATATAATGGAGTGGGACATTTTCATAATGACTTAAAGTCTACATTAAATCTAAACTGGCTCCATTTTCTTGTTCTAATGTATGTTTCAGATCTATATTTTGTCTTTATAAATGTTTAATTGAAATAAACATGCTCTGGGATAGTTTAAAGAGATAATTCACTAAACAATGCAAATTCTGTCTTTAATTACTCCCCTCATCGTTCCATGCGAGAGCTTTCTGACCCTACATAGACAGCAACACAACTACCATGTTCCCTTAAACTAGATCTGTCACGCCCCTGTAAACTGTCTGTTTGGTTTCTCCCGTGTGTATGCCCATATTTGGTTTTCCTGTCCTCATCATCGTCATCTCCATCACCTGTTTGTAATTGATTGTGTCCTTTATAAGTTTGTTTGAGTTCATTGTCTGATTGTCTGGCTACAAGGTTACCTCGTGTGTGTGTGTGGATTACTCATGTGGATTATCATTAAAGAACTTTGCTTTGAATTCAATGTCGTATTGTGTTTCTCTTGCATGCATCCCTAGAATGACATCTGTATGACTGACCTTTCGTCTGCAAAAAACAAAAGTAGATGTTTTGAAGAATTCAATGGAGCCCATCGACTTCTATTGTACAGTATGTGGGAAGGGGAAAAAGAGAAGAAAGAAGAAGAAAGAAATTCATGCAGGTCTGAAATGATATGAGGATGAATAACTGACAGTAGTTTCATTTTTTTGGGTGAACTATGTCTTTAATACTATTCTGTTATGTAAAAGCCTACTTTTTATAATTCATTCTATTCATAATAGATCAAGTCTCGTCTTACATATTTTTCCCTGCTGAATATCCTGTTTCACTCAGAATTTTGTCAGATTTAAAAACTGTGAATGCCATTTCACAGTATTTTTAAAGGGACAATATGTAAGATTTTTATTCTTGTTTCAAAGAACGTTTAAATCCAGAGGAATAAGCAATCTCCACTTGTGTCCTGTCCCTTGTCATTGTGTCATCTGTCAATGATGTCATACACCCTCAATTTCCGGTTTTATTTTGTAGAAAACACAGAAACACCAAAGGTGCTTTAATATATTATGCATTTTATTAGACAGGCGACGAACACAAAGAGCAACATCATATAGAACTTTCAACACACTCAAATGCATCTAGTATGATAAAACAGCCCTGATTTACCCCGCATACGAATGACCAGAACGAGCAGAATAGGTTGACTGTGGCATAATAAAAGCTCTGTTGCTTTATTCTGTCATTAGCAATCAAGCGGCCTTGTTTTGCTTCCAGAGCTATTAGCCCCACCGTGCTTCATACTACAGTGACGGTATTACATTTTTAATACAATCCATAACCATGATATATTTGCGTCAGATTGCACCAGCTGTGGGGATTAAAAACATATCCCATGATTCCACACTCAATCACAGCATCATCAATTTATGCCTTTGTTTCTTTAAATTTCTTTCTTTTTAAATGTGTCTCTACTAGTGGTGAAAATTACATACTGTGCCTTTAAATTTTCATTTTAGCATTTTAAAATGTTTAATCAATTTACTATTAGAAATTATGGAAAATATTTTAACACTGTCAGATATTATATGGCTGCTTTTTAAATAAATACACTCAATTATGATTATTTAAATAATAATAATTCCACGATTAAAATTACATTTTAAAAATTTCGCCAAGTTGTGGTTATGGTAAAGGGCGTGACATTTCCTGAACACACTCTAAGCGGTTTGCCAATCACAGTACACTAGGCCAGCTAACCAATCAGAGCACATTTTATATTTCAGAAGGAGGGGTTTCACTGAAACAGGAATTTGGCGCATTTAAGAGAGGTACTGCAATGATGTGTAATCTGTGAAAAATAATGTTTTATTAGGGCTGTCCTCGTCTAAAGATTTTTCTAGTCGACTAGTAGTCATTCATTAGTCATTCATTAGTCAACTATTAGTCCCACGTTTATTAATAATTAATGAGCCTTTAATTGTCTACATAGCCTAATACGCACTCAAGTGCATGCAAAAACAGCTTGCCACAGCGTACCGGCAGATATAAGAATTATGAACATGTCAGGGAAAAACAGCAAGGACATTAACGTTTAAATCATTTATTGATAAACTATGCTTTCTTTGTTTTCACTGACTCCAGAAGAGGACGCACATGTATGCATGTTTCATATGGATTACATAATCTGAGAATATTTGTTTTCTATTTGAATTGGTTCATTTAAAAGCAGACATTTCATTCTCTATAGATATATTTTTCATGTCTGTAAGGCAAGTATACACAGAGTTCACAGAGACCGAGATGTCAGAAAGCACAAAAACTAAATTTTGGTAGACCAAGCCTCTTCTTGTCAACCAACAGTTTTTGGAACAATCAAGCGTGAAAGCCTATTCTATGTGTAAATAAAACAAATAAAGTGTAAATTCACTTGCATGAATCCTTATTATGTAAGCTTTTATGAATGCATGATAATCTGTCGCGACCCTAAGAAGTCTGAAGAAGTTATGACCCATATGTCTGGATCCGCAATGATCCAATTCTCTCCAAAAGAGTCGTGACCCTTGAGTCTGTCTAGGAGTGAAATGGGCTAGAGCTGAGCATAAATGACCAGAGCTCACAGGCACACAGACTTTTTCATTTCAGGGACGAAGAGACAGACAGAGAAATTCTGGGTTGCATTATTCCCTGTGTGATCTCGATCTTAAATGCAATCTACTGTTTCTCCTTAGAGCTCTAAGAAGATTTTCTTGGTTGTGTTCGCCTTGGGAAATTCAGTCAAAAATAATATTACCTTAGATGATGAAACTTGCTTTGTTCTATTTGTTTTGATTGTTCAAATAAACGGCAAAAGCAGTGAGTTTTTACAGACCTATAAGAAGTGCTTTCATGTTTGGTTTGGAAAAACACACATGCACAGAACACCAGTAAATAGAGCTTTCACAATCTCTTGATTCAATTCGAGTAGGCAATTTTAAAAATCCTTGATTGCGTTTTGCCCGTGTCGTGTAACTGGCAAAATACCAGAAGTGTTGTACAATTTTTAGAAAAAGCAAACAAGAAGATCCACTCCTAAACATAAGCGTCACTGGAGCACAAGTAGATTGTACAAAGATGTATGATATGAATAATCATATGAATAATCTACCAATTTGCCAAAATATTAAAACATTGTGAATTGCCATGAGATGTTTTTGATGATTATCTGTAAGCAAACTTTAAAATGCATTGCTACTAATCTGAAGCATTTTCTTGTCTCTAAATTTTACAAAAACACATTAATATTAATTTAATTAGAAATTATGCAAATGATTCACAATTTAACACTAGAACATTAAGACATTATCCAGCTTTTTGCATAAATATATGCTTAATTTCCTTACAAATTAGTGAGTAAGGAAGGTTGTAATTATTGTTAAGGGAATAATATAATTACTATAGCAAAAATGTTTCTTATTAAAGAAAGCTTTCTTTACTATAGAATAATTCCAGAAATCAACTTGCATTTCAAATTATAACAGTTAAAAAATATTAATAATTTATAATAATAATATTATTTTTTATAGTACTCTACATTAATGAAACTTTTAAGGTACAAATTGCACTGCCGTTCAAAAGTTTGCTATCAGTAAAATTTTTAATGTTTTTTTAAAGATTAAAAACACAGAAAAAAACAGTAATATTGTGAAAAAATATTGCAATTTAAAATATAATTTATTCCTGTAATGCAAAGCTGAATTTTCAGAATCATTAATGCAGTCTTCAGTGTCACATGATCCTTCAGAAATCACTCTAATATGCTGATTCATTACTTTTTTTCAGGATTCTTTGATTAATAAAATTTAAGAAGAACAGCATTTATTTAAAATAGATATACACTAAAACAATATACACTAAAGTTCAAAGTTTGGGGTCAGTAATTATTATTTTTTTTTATTCAGAAAAGATGTTTTAATTTGATAAAAAGTGATAGTAAAGACTAAAATATTTATATTTTGAATAAATGCTGTTCTTTGTAATGTTTTATTAACCAAAGAATCTTAAAAAAGTACCACAGATTCCAAAAAAATATTAAGCAACACTGAATTTCCAACATTGATAATAAATCAGCATATTACAATGATTTCTGAAGGATCATGTGACACTGAAGACTGGAGTAATGATGCTGAAAATTCAGCTTTGCATCACATAAATAAATTATATTTTAAAATATATTAAAATAGAAAACTGTTATTTTAAATTTCAATAATATTTCATGATATTACCTCTTTTATTTATATTTTTGATCAAATAAATTATACTTTCATGAGCATAAGAGCCTTTTTTTTTACACCTTCTACAAAATGAGACAAGTACATAGTATACTATAGTGCATCATAATCCATTCTAGGAATATCTTTTAATGGCAGCAAACAGAAAGCATATTTTAATATTACCCCAGGTACTTGCACCCCTTCTCTTCACCTCTCAAAATGTGGTCCGTTGAGCTCTTTGCTGCAAATTGTACACTCAGAAGAGAAAGCTGGGACCCCTGACAAAGGCTCATAAACTAGTCTCTATCATCTCTGGCCTGCAGCCTCATAACCTTTGATAGCCTGGCACAGGGGCCAAGGTCATTGATGTAGCGGGGTCCGTGTCTGACACCTCACATCTGACAGGCCTTTGTTGCATTACCCTCCTTTCTCTCTCTAATTTTTGGAAACTGGCTAAAATGCAAGAGGTCACCCCTGCAGTTCTGCCATGCTCCGTTAACATCAACCTTATCCCAACAAATCAAGCCCAGATTGCGCCACATTCTGAGACAAGCGGCCAGAATTAGCATTTGAAAGCCCAATCAAAAGCCAAGTACTTAAAGAATGCTTAATTATGTAGATAATCAATACCCCACTACACCTCCCCCACCGCCCTGTGAACCCGTGACATTTACAATAAAGAGCATGCATAAGAAATGACAGACATGCCAGCCTTTTGCTCCTGTTGTCCAATCAAAACCTCTCCACAGTCACCGCTTATTGATGGCAAACAGAAGAAAAAAAAGAGAGGCAGAGATTGCTAACAAATTCAGCATGTGGGTTTTTGGCACCCAGGGCCATTAGCTCATTTGAAAAGACTCTGTGTAAACACAGCATCTGTGGTAACCGTATTTTTCAATTTGAGTCTAAAGGTCTGCCTGAATCAATCAGAGATATAACACTTCTCTGAGGTGATGTTACCCTTCAAATGACTCTTTAAGGTTTCTTTAGGCTTAAGACGTGTGATTAGCATGACAGGTGTTTACCTGTCGATATCCAAAACTGATGTGTATCTGGTCACTGGGACGTTGCCCTGCATGCTGTTCTTTTGTGATAGCAAAGAAAGGCACCACAGAGAACTTTAAGGAGGAAGAGTTTTAGTCGCCTCAAGCTAACAGTGTCTCACACACTCTCACTCAGGTTAACCTGATGATACAGCTGCAGTACTGCAGAGCTCTGTGCGACTTAAAAAGACAGAATTATGAATATGAGAGAGATAAAGAGAGAGCATGAGATTACAGGAAGAGAGCGATGTTCCAGCGGATCAGTAATGACCCAGCAGACCCGTTAATACGCATTTGGACAGAAAGAACTTGTGTAAACCAGACTGCAGGAGCGGAAACAAAAAGAGACAAGACTAATCAGTTCCCACAGATAAGATATGGCTCATTCATGTTCTGCAGAACCATTTGAACTCTGTAACTTTTTGAAAATAAATATACAGTATCTCCCAGAAGTGAGTACAGCCCTCACATTTTTGCTAATATTTTTTTATATCTTTTCATGTGACAACACTGAAGAAATTACACTTTGCTACAATGTTAAGTAGTGAGTGTACAGCTTGTATAACAGTGTAAATTTGCTCTCAGAATAACTTTAAACACAGCCATTAATGTCTAAACTGCTGGCCACAAAAGGGAGTACACCCCTAAGTGAAAATGTCCAAATTGGGTCAAATTGTCAATATTTTGTGTGTCCACCATTATTTTCCAGCACTGCCTTAACCTTTTGGGCATGGAGTTCACCAGAGCTTCACAGGTTGCCACTGGAGTCCTCTTCCACTCCTCCATGACGACATCACAGAGCTGGTGGATGTTAGAGAACTTGCACTCCTCCACCTTACGTTTGAGGACACCCCACAGATGCTCAATAGGGTTTAGGTCTGGAGACATGTTTGGCCAGTCCATCACCTTTACCCTCAGCTTCTTTAGCAAGGCAGTGGTCATCTTGGAGGTGTTTGGCGTCGTTATCATGTTGGAATACTGCCACACAGCCCAGTCTCCGAAGGGAGGGGATCATGTTCTCTTTCAGTATGTCACAGTACATGTTGGCATTAATGGTTCTCTCAATGAACTGTAGTTCCCCAGTGCTGGCAGCACTCATGCAGCCCCAGACCATGACCTTAGTCTGCTTGTCTTCAGCAAACTGTTTGCGGGCTTTCTTGTGCATCATCTTTAGAAGAGGCTTCCTTCTGGGACGTCAGCCATGCAGACCAATTTGGTGACAGGCTGACCCCCCACGACTTCAACCTCTGCTGCAATGCTGGCAGTACTCATACGTCTATTTCCCAAACACAACCGCTGGATATGACGCCCAGCATGTGCACTCAACATCTTTGGTCGGCCATGGCGAGGCCTGTTCTGAGTGGAACCTGTCCTGTTAAACCGCTGTATGGTCTTGGCCACTGTGCTGCAGCTCAGTTTCAGGGTCTTGGCAATCTCCTTATAGCCTACGCCATCTTTATGTAGAGCAACAATTCCTTTTTTTCAGATCCTCAGAGAGTTCTTTGCCATGAGGTGCCATGTTGAACATCCAGTGACCAGTATGAGAGAGTGATAATTCTAAATTTAACACACCTGCTCCGCATTTACACCTGAGACCTTGTAACCCTTACGAGTCACATGACACCAGGGAGATAAAATGGCTTATTGGGCCCAATTTGGACATTTTCACTTAGGGGTGTACTCACTTTTGTGGCCAGCGGTTTAGACATTAATGGCTGTGTGTTGAGTTATTTTGAGGGTTATAAAAGCTGTACACTAAGTACTTTACATTGTAGCAAAGTGTAATTTCTTCAGTGTTGTCACATGAAAAAATATAATAAAATATTTACAAAAATGTGAGGGGTGTACTCATACATACTATACTTGTGTGTGCTTTAAAGGGGGTTTTCTATAAAAATGCTGCAGCAATATGCTCTAGTGAAGCTTTGGTCATATTTAAATAAAATAAACAGAAAAAGAAAACTATATATATATATATATATATATATATATATATATATATACTCATTAAGAAACAGTACAAAAAAAAAGACTCTAGAGACTGGTGGATATTAAGTCTCAAGGACATTTGCCCTAAAGTGTCTTGCTCAAGGGCACAAATGTGATTGCTATCAATTGAAATATTGTCCCATGTGGGGTTTTGACCTTTATTGGCCCCATAAAATCTATACGTTTTGTGGCTTTCGGTCTGTGTCTATTAGCTTTGATCCATCTATTCTAGTGTATTACTACTAAAATTGACCATAACAACTCATCTTGTTCACAGGGGTGATTTTTTTTTACCAATAGACCAATTATAGGTTTGGAAACATTCGGGATGCGTGCGCTTCATGGTTGCAGAAAACCCGGGAGAGATAGCCTTTACGGCTATAGAATTACACGAACACAATCCAAAATAGTTAGATAAAAGAAAAAAAAAAAGATTACAGATTATATTGATTAGATGTCGTTTTCAAAATGTTTTCCACTTATTACAAGAGCTTGTCATCCAGCGATAAGCACTGTTATTCAATGAAATTGATGTTAGATAGTGGGATAATCTTATGAATTTGAAACAGGGATGATGTTTTTTTTTAAGGGTGAAGCCTATCTGGTGGCAGAAAACTCACTATTTTTGCATTACATCGAGTTATAAAGTCAGAATTAGGAGATATAAACTTGCATTTGTGAGATAAAATAAATAAACGTTATGTTAAAATGTTAATAGTAATAGGTTTAAATAATATTTCATGCTGTAACTGTAGGGCTAATATGAAGACCTATTGTTTAAATCAAATTTATGTTTTAAACATAGAGTAATCATAGCAGTTTTCATCCATAGTATGAGTATATAGTATAGCAGTTTTTTATCTTCAAATGGCGTCTTTGACGACAGTATTTTATACACATTATTTACAATTTTCACATCAAAAGGCACACAAAGGTATATTTTTCTCTTATTCCATGGATTTTACCTGTTTACCTCCACATGCCAGTGTTTTTCTGCAACCACTAACTTACCCATATGTATGAATCACTGCAGTTTTTAAGTTGATATGAACACCAAAGGCAGTAAAACTCAGCTTTCATTTCTTTTCACGCAATGTGTGATTTACAGGGGCAAAGATTTGAGTAACAAAATCAAAGTTGCCACAATTTATTGCACAGCTTTGTGTTATGACTTCAAAACAATTTTAACATGCTGCAAGATTTGAAAACTGATTCTGATCGTTAGTGTAACATATACAGCTTCATATATATGGGTTTTCTAACTCAGTAGGTTTACTCAGTAGCACACGCGATAGGACGTTGCACTTGTGAGGTGAAGCACTCCAGTACAAATCCAGTGAAACTATGACTTATGAAAATTAACCATGGTTTTACTACGAATTATTATGTGCCTGTACCAACGTAATAAAAATATGTGCCACTGTCATGCACTGCACCCGTGTTTTACCTCCACTCACTGGACATTTCACTTTAAAACCGACGCAAAATGTGCAGTAAGGTAATATCTGTGTTGCAGAAACAGCACCACAAGCATGTATTTCCAATGTGCCTGGGTTGGTTTTTCATATTTAATACTGTAAAGCTGCTTGTTTTAAAGCAGTCTATTGTATAAAGTCAAAACACAGTCATGGCCAAAAACATTGGCACCCTTGCAATTCTGTCAGAAAATGCAACACTTCTCTCAGAAAATTTTTCCAATCGCAAATGGTTTGGTATTCACATGCATATTGATTTTGTTTGCACTGGAACAACACACACACACAAAAGAAAAAAAAAAAAACTGAGAAGAAAAGTAAAACTTGATAAAATTTCACACAGAACTCAAAAATGGACTGGACAAAATTACTGCCACCTTGTCAAAATTGTAAGAAATAATTGTTTTTCAAGCATGTGATGCTCCTGTAATTTGTATTTGGACACACTTGTGGTAAGTAACAGGTGTGGGCAATATATTAATCACACCTGCAACCAGTTAAAATGTAGAAAAGTTGATTCAACCTTTGTGTTGTGTGTCACACTGAGCATGGAGAAAAGTAAGAAGTGTAAAGAATTGTCTGTGGATTTGAGAGAAAAAAACTGTTAGAAAAGCATGGGCAACGTCAAGGCTCCAAATGCATCTCCAGAGATCTAAATGTTCCTGTGTCCACTGTGCGCAATATCATCAAGAGGTTTATACCCCATGGCACTTTAGCTAACCTTCCTGGACGTGGACGGAAAGCAAATTTAATGAAAAATTACAACAAAGGATTGTTCGAACGGTGGATGAAGAACTCAGATTAACTTCCAAACAAATTCAAGCTGATCTGCAGACACAGGGTACAACAGTATCAGCTCGCACTATCCATCGCCGTCTGAATGAAAAGGGACGCTGTGGTAGGATACCACTGCTGACACAAAGGCATAAAAAAGCAAGACTGAAGTTTGCCAAAACTTATGTGAGACAACCACAATCCTTCTGGGAGAATGTACTGTGGACAGACGATACAAAAGTAGAGCTTTTTGGTAATGGACATCATGGAACTGTTTACAGAAAGAGAAATGAGGCCTTCAAAGAAAAGGACACAGTCCTTACAGTCAAACATGGTGAAGCTTCAAAGATGATTTGGGGGTTGCTTTGCTGCCTCTGGCACTGAATGCTTTGACTGTGTGAACGGTATCATGAAATCTGATGATTACCAAAGAATTTTGGGACACAACATAGTGGCCAGTGTCAGAAAGCTGCGTCTCCACCAGAGGTCATGGGTCTTCAAAAAAGCACTCAGAAATGGTTACAAACAAAGCGCTGGAGAGTTCTGAAATGGCCAGCAATGATGCCCAGATTTCAATTCCATATAACACTTGTAGAGAGATCTCAAAACAACAGTTGGAGGAGAAATCCTTTAAATCTGAATGACCAGGAGCAGTTTGCAAAAGAAGAGTGGTCCAAAATTCCAGTAGAGAGGTGTAAGAAACTCATTCATGGTTACAGGAAGCGACTGATTTCAGTTATTTTTTTCCAAAGGGTGTGCTACCAAATATTAAGTTCATTTTATCCAGTGCATTTTTTGGGTTCTGTGTGAAATTTGACTTCTCTTTCCTGTTTTTTTTTTTTGTGTGTGTGTGTGTGTGTGTGTGTGTGTTGTTCCAATGCAAACAAAAAACAAACAAACATGTGAGTACCAAAACATTTGCAACTGCAACAATGTTCTGAGAGAAGGCTTGCTTTTTCTGACAGAATTGCAAGGGTGCCGATATTTTTGGCCATGACAGTATATAAACAACATTAAATTGATGGGACTTGACTGCCCTGCTAAAAAAACAACAGAAACCATCACAGAAACTCAAATGATTTTCACTACAAATCTTATTACAAACATTACTTTTCATCAACTTTTAAAGGGGACCTATTATGCAAAAATCATTTTAATAATTAGTTGAACACAAGTGTGTGTTCGAAGTGCGTGAAAACAACCAGCCTATAATTTTTAAATCCACCCACTATTTTTTTTTTATAATCCCAATAAATCATAGTCTTTCTGAACATGCCATTCCATATTCCTCCCTACGATGATGTCTTCGTAGACAAAAAGTCCCATCCATTTGTGGCAATCTCTGCCCTATTAGCGTAGACACAGCCCTGAGTGTGAAGCAGCAGTCCGCCATTACTGTTTTCTTGCTGTAGCTGCTGGAGACATTACAAGTGTCATGTTTTGGGATGCACCAACAAACAAAGAGTCTCCATAGACTCCCTTCCATCTGAGCCACTGAGGACATTGTGGTTAATTTCATTTTCAAAGGAAATGTCCAGGAAATAAATCTGTAAAATCCCCTATATGTTCAGGGATCAATATCAACGTCAGCTCCAGACAAAGTAAGTATCACATGTTTGTTTTCCAAATTCCTGGCACTCTGTAAGGCTATTGCTAAAACTACCATTGCCTCTGCCTGTTTTCACTGATACAACCTTCACATGCTACCGGAATGATTGTAAATACAAATGTGGTAGTTAAAAATTGCATATGAAAGCAATGTGAAGTTGACCGTTTAAATTTGTCGAGCTCATAATCACAAGTGGGACTTATAAAGTTTGTGATAGCACATTAATTATGCACAGTACAATCAGATGACTGACTTTTAAACCGATTCCGGTTTGAACATATAAGGCTGAATACCACTACTGAGAGTTTCTGACATTATCAGTGCGTGAGATTATCCTGTTTTGTTTTTATCGGCTCTTAAAGCTCCACTTTCTTCTGAAAAGAGGGTCGGAAGCACCAGCTCATTTGCATTTAAAGAGACATACACAAAAACTGTGCGTTTTGGCACATACCCTACAAGTGGCAATTTTAACAAGCTATACAAATTATATGTTGGGTATTTTGAGCTAAAAGTATTTCAAACTACTTTTTACTCCTTACAGGAATGAAAAAGAACTTCACTGTGAGTATATCAAGGTCTTTAAAGGAAGCATCTAACTTGATATAAATAATTTAAATTCAGAAGGGGGTTTGAAAGTTGCATTATAGGAACTCTATGTAAAAGGTTTACATAAACACCCCTTACGTGGGACTCTGGCCTGGCAAACATCAATTCCACCTTTTCTATATATAAAAAACAACATTATGTTTTCTTCAACAGACAGCGGCCAGTCTAGACAAGGTCAAGACTTTGACAAACGACCTCAATTACACCCACATCTCCCTCCTGACTCAAACTAACACCAGCGAAGCTTCAGAAAGCCCGTCCACAGCCATCAGTAAATCTCTAACTTACACAAACGGCGGCGAACAGAAACACTGACAGGACGAGATCACACGCGCTCGCACTAGTTCCCCAGTTCCCAATGTAGTCTACACCGGCTTTGAAGCAGCGACCGAGTCAGTGGAGGTAAACAAGCGAGCACCGAGGACGTTTCTGCGGTGGTTTTATCAAATCAAACCCTTCTGCTGCCGAAAGACAGCGAAGAGTGAAAGGCTCCTGGGATGAGAGCGTAGAAACTGCCAAACAGCAGCCAGCTCCAAAATGAGATTATTTCTGGAGGAAATAGGTGCAGAACAAACGCAAGCACTTTGGCGTGCGCACACGTGTCTGGCTGAGTGGAAAATCAGCTTGTCGGCTTTCGAGACCAGAGATATACAGAAAGAAAAGTCGGAAACACCTTTGAGAGGGAAGATGACGTTGATTTGAGTTTGTTGGAAAACATGCACAGATATCTGAGGGATATGTTTATGACAAAAAAAACAGACAGTGAAGAAATAGAGATGGACGACTTTCATCCTTCCATGAAACACAAAGACTTATACAACAGGAAAGGAGACTCACACACCTCTTACACCTACAGGACGGACCCCGACCGGCTTCCAAAGATCCTCTCATATTACAGGGGGCTCTTTGTGGATGGCAGAGTCAAATCGTTTCCATGGCGATACATGCAGCAAGAACCAATTGCCTCCACTTCAAAGGCTGAACCACTTAAAAGCGCTGCAGCCCGAGAGAGAGAGAAATACAGAAAGTGAGAGAACACCTTATCTCTTCTCCTGATGGCAAAACCCTTTACCAAGCATTACTTCCTGTGCAGAAAACGCCCAGCTCATCAGGCCAAACACAAAGCCTGTGCAGACTTTACCTTGGCTGACAGGATACACTCTTTCTCCCTGATACCTTTGTAGCGAGTTAAACTCTGCTCATCATGATACTATCCACAACTATAACAGGAACTGTGTCTTATGAAAACTCTGGTAAAAGGCTTGAGGTAACACAAGGCCAGAAAAATACTTCACGCAAACACACGCTTGGTCAACAATTGTAAGAGTACAGTCCAGTTGTACATTCTTGCTCTCCTGTGGAAAAAAAAGCCACTAAAATTAACAAAAAAGACCCAAAGAGAGCAAATCGCGATTAAAGTGAAATCATCAGTGGTGTCAAAAGTATTCACATTCATTACTCAGGTAGAAGTATAGATACTAGGGTTTAAAGAGACTTCTGTAGAAGCTGAAGTACCAACTCAAGCTTTTTTACTCAAGTAAAAGTGTAAAAGTACTGGTTTAAAAAGTATAAAAGTAAAAGTAATGTAAGAGAAAAAAATGCCATTAAGGACAAAAGCTTAGGCCGCGCCACAGGGGCCTCAATTATATTTATTAACTGAAATATATTACCACATTTTACTGAAGAATGTATTAGGCCTATTTTTAAACGGATCGCAGTTGATCCGTGATACAGAGCAGGTCAAAACCACACCATTAATTTGCCAAATTACATGTTTAAACTATTTAAAACCACAAGAAGAAGAAACTAAACAGAACTCAATTTGTTACTTTATGCGCTGTTCTCGAACACCCAAAGTTAAAGACGTGTTTCAGACAGCGCAGCATACCGAGTTGACTCCTCTTTAGCCTCTCCATGCGCTTAAGGTACATACATGGGGGGGTTGCGGTTACGTCGCAATGTTGGAAGTATTTCTGTTTTAAACCATGCAGGCGAGCCAATGGATAGCAAACTTTCCGCAATAGTTATGCTGGCGAACAAAGGCTGCATTCTGGACGCACATTCTCTCAGAGATTAATTTAATTCAACTTTTGCTGATAACGGTATATAACTGCCTAATAGTCTTCATAATTTTAATTTCAGGCCTGTAATAGTTTTCATCTACCTTTATATTGTACATATTTTTTCTGTTGTCATTTTTTTCTTAGCAAAATAAACAAACGTCATACATTTTGTTTGTTCTTTGTGTCATAAGACTATTGGAAGTCTAACATAATACGATCTGGTAAATGTGCTATCATAATTATTAAAAAAATCGTCGCAAATAATCTGCGCACATCTTTGGAAATTACCACCACATAATCAGACATCTAGATCGCAAAATTCACTAAAAAATGTGCAAAATCCTGGAGGGACTGTACGTACAACAACAGGGTAATCTGCATCAGGTCAGTTAAGCGCAGAACATGAAACAAAGAGTTACCAATAGGCTTTGTTCAGCCACAAAAGCAGCTGATTCTCAGTTGCATGTGCGATGGATCGTGTACAAACCTATAGGGTGTCGGAATATTATATGTTTATACTTCTCATCCAACCACAATCAAATTCACTCTTACCTGGATTGCGCAATTTCTTTTATTTTTGTGCACAAAATGAAATAGGAGTAATGAGGCTATTTTTGAAATGTACAGATAATTGTGTAAAAATGTAAGGAGTAGAAGTAAAAAGCTGGCTGAAAAATAATTACTCCAGTAAGGTATAGATTCCCAAAATTTCTACTAAGGTAACAAAGTATGTGTACTTCGTTACTTGACAGCTCTGGTGAACATGAACAAAAAGTGGTGATTGCAGCATTACATTTAGATCTGCTCACGCTGCATCAAACTTCCTTTTTGGCTTTTCGATGCATAAAAAGCAATAAACTAATTTATAAACATAATTCTTGAAGGGAGCCCAGGGTATTAAAACTTGTATGGCCTTATATAACTTAAAGAATGTCTTTTACTGAAATATGTAGTAGAAAACCCTTGAAAGATTTATTTATTTATTTTTTAATCCACATTGTTTTATACATATTTTGGACTATGGGGTGCCATTATTAGCTACTGGTGCTATCTGTTGCTATTTTACCGAAACACAATTTTCAGCCGAATGGTAACAAGAGAAGTGATGCGAGTCTTCACTGTTTTCTAGAGATAAGAAGAGAAGAAATGAATAGGAGGATGCCTGTGGATGAATAAAACTTCCTAAAGACAAGCGTCTTTGTTCTTTCCACTTTAGCCCTGACGCCTCTGAGGCTTTTAGCAGACCACAGCTACTGAAAAAGCTTACAAACGGCATAGACAAGAAACGCTAGATGCCATCCTGGCAGGATGTAAACATGCCGATGCTGGTCATGACACTGCAGCCACTGAAGGAGTTTCTCAGTGCGGATTTCACTCAATATGAGGGGCGTTGGGGAAAATCATTTGGTTTAAGCACACCACCTATCTGCAAGCTCTTTCAGTACCTGTGGTCAACATATCAGTATTTATTTTCAGTTGTGTATTTTAAATTGTGTTGTGGTAAAAATAGCAACAGTTAGTGCCAATAGCTCACTAAGTGCAACCATTTTATGTAATCGGAAAAAAATGGCGCCCCCCACAGTGCAAAATTTGTATCAAACAATGTGGATTTTTAAATAACACTAAACTTTCATGGGTTTAATTTCAGTAACAGACATAATTTATGTTATATTAAGCCATGCAAGTTCCTATTAAAGGGCGGGTACAATGGTGTTTTGTGAATTTAGAGTTGTTTACAGTGTTGAAGAGTTGGATTCTCATGCTAAACATGGCCAAAGTTTAAAAAAATAATTTGGACGAATGATGGAGAATTTCTGTGCTGAAAATCTTACTTCTGGATTGGTCTAAGTTTCGGCTTTTTTTTTCAATCGTAAATCTAATGACGTAGACGCTGGTGGAACTCCTTATATGAGCATTTCTCCCGGAAAAGCGCACCCGCGCTCACGTCGACCAGAGGAGTGCGAGACCATGCCCATCAACGTGCTTCATCAGGAAATTGTCGTCAGCGTTGCATAGGATTTGTTCAAGAATGTATCCAAATAAGTGTGTTTTTGGATGTGAGGGAAAGTTTACCATGTTCAGCTTCCCAAAGAACCCAGCTTTACACGAACAATGGATGCAGTTTGTTTTTCTGAGGCATTAACGGAGTGTAGCAAGTGCATTTGTGTGTTCCCGTCATTTCAGTTACAAATGTTTTATAAACAAGGCCCAGGTCGACGCTGGATTTACACATCATTTGCTATTAAAACATGGAGCAGTCCCAGTGATAAAAGATCCCAGTCATGCAAGTACAACTGCATCAGATTTCTGTCTTTTGTTGGAAATCAGCTTGACTCTATTGCTCCGCCCATGGCACACCTCCAGGAGCTTGGCTTTTTCCGGAGAAAATCGGAAAGCTTTTTCTTTTACAAATATTATAAAACTAAAGACTTTTTGGAGATATTAAGGATGCAGTACTACTCTATAAGTGAAACTGTGTTATGTACCCTTAAAGCTGTTTTGTCTGTACACTCAGAATATGATAATAATCATTATTACAATCAAGAGCAATAATCAAACTGTAATGAATTACTGTTTTTTATTTATTCATTTTTTTGATAAAATAATCCTTTAAAAAGGCCATTATCTGACATTATTCATTTGTAATTTTAATACATGTATGCCAACTTTGAGCAGCATTAAACAGTGTATAAATAAAAATAAATGCCATGTCAGATGTAGCTTCTCTGTTTCACATTTGTAAAGATAATGTCTGTTGAAGTTTATTGGTGGCAGGCTATAGTAATCTGACTGACTGAAGTAACTGGTTTAATGCAAGTATTTGACAAAAAGACAACACTGATACATTTATAAGGCAATCATACAAATTGCCCTTACAAATATATAAAAAATTGCTCCGGAAATCAGCTGTGCCAAGGACAGTATGTGTGTGACTTATGGAAATGCTACTAATGCCAAATTTTAGTGTTGATTATTGAAAATTATATTTGTAAACTAAATCAGTTTTAAACAGGCAAGCATTAATGTGGAAATGTCCACATGAGTGTCACCATCTGTACGGTGTAGGTTACTTCTTAGTAAAAACTATAAAAAAAATTTGAGTCCATAGTATTTTCATATTATATAAAACTAGAATATCATTCTTTTTAAAATATTAATACACCTTCTATACTTCCTATATATTGTTTATATTATTTGTCACCATACATAAATGATATTTTAGTATATGTAAGGTTCAATGTTTTCTTAATGTATGTTTTTTAAAAAATAAATCTTGTTAAATAATATAAATAATAAATGCTTATTTTTTAGATCAATACATATTTCATCCACTTTCTTATTAAGATAAAGTATAGCATATTTACATATGAATACTTAATCGCGGTTCACTGATCAGTACCTTTTCTTAAATACATTAAAAGAGTACTTTTGTGCTTTAACTAAAAAAGAGTACTTATAGTTTCCCTGGAGTAATAAATCAGTTAGGGTAGTTTTTAGGGTAGTATCTGTAGTTTTACTTGCAAACCTTATCAAAATTATACACTTTAATATGTGAATTGAGATGCAGAAACTTACCATTAATTAAGAGGCTTGCGCTACTTAACCACATGAGACATGCAGAATAACTATGAATAAAGAAACGCAAAGGAACAGCCGAGGTGAGACAGAGAGAAAGAGAGACAGAAATAAGAAAAAGTGCAAAAATGTGCCCAAACATGCTACAAAAATCCATCAGAATTATAACTCAATTTCCTCTTTAATAACTTGCTGAAACAGATAACAAAAAAGTGGCTTTTTCATAAAGAGAGGGGCCAGTGAATCAATACCCATATAAAAGCGTGGTTAGTGTCTCCTCAGCAGATAGGCATGCTATATTTCACCAAGGCCTCCTCACTCGCCGTGCCTCCGGCGTGCCGTCCAGCAGTGATAAAGGGGCCTCCAAATCTCATTTTTAATGTCCTTCTCCAGCATGAAGGGCAACTGACCAGACAAAAGGGCCGAGCTGTTGCATTCAGCCTGAGAATAATGAGAAACGGAAATGTCGTCCGATACGAGAGAGTGCGTAGATTTAAAGAACATAAAAGTCGGAATTAAAATTCAAGCCTTACACTCTCCATTAGAGATAACAACAATCTAATGTGAGCTACTCCTTCTTCAAATGGACTAAATTATGATTTAATATACGAGATTTTGCTCTAATGGACTAAATTATGATTCAATAGACTGCGTTTATGAATCCTCCTCCACTGTTACTGACAATTATATCTCGCTGTCATTACATGTATGCTAGTTAGCATGCATTTCGTTTAGTATAACCAGACTTTTCTAGTCAAGAACTAGCCACTTAGACTGGAGCAACATGTTTGATTGACATGTAAAGCGACCAAGATTGTTTAGTTTTTAAATAGCTGAAGATACTTTACCACATTGTTTATAATCTTTTCGTTTCCCTTTATTGTGATGTGAGACGGGTTGTTTTCCCAGTCGTGTGGAGGTGAACGCACACATATACCTTCACACCTTCTCAATTCCCCTGACGGGTGGAGCTTGACTCCCAGACAGATTGCGCCTCAATCTGGCCTTTGATGGAGGAAGTAAAACTGTTTTGTCTTTTTTCTATTCCTTGCCCAAATTTCCAACCCACTAATTATCTCCTAATTATCTCTTTGATTAAGGAGAGAGAGAGAGAGAGTGTGTGTGAATGTGACAGTCAGTGTGATGAGGATTAATGGAGCTGTTGTTCCACTGACTGATGTAACAATGATGCCACTGTGAATTACGTTTGTACACTTCCAGATTTAAGATGATTAAAAGCATAAAATTACAGAAGCAAGCTAATTTATATTTGCAAATATGGGAAACATGTAATCTTGCTTGTATTTATTAGCTTGTATCTTACAGCAAAGTTAATTATGTTGCAATATGTAGCAATATTTTGAATACATTATTTGGCTAAGTAGGACTAATTTAAGATCTGTTTTAATATCATAATTAGTTTAAACTTCAGTAACTTTTACTGATCATATGGAACTGACTGAAAAAGGAATAAATTACATTTTAAAATATATTAAAATAAAACAGTTATTTTAAATTCTAATAATTAGAGTGAGTAAATGCACATTTTAGTCAGATCAAAGTATTTATTTCAATTTAATTTGTTTGTATCATCAACCAATCATTATTAAAATGATCTAGCAATGTCTTTAATAAATTAATATTTGTATTCAGCAAGGATGCATTAAACGTATGAAAAGTTACAGTAAAGACATTAAAACTTTTTTATTGTATGTAAGATTTTCTAATAAATGCTGAACACACTGAACAAAATTATAAACGCACCACTTTGTTTTTGTCCCCATTTTTCATGAGCTGAACTCAAAGATCTAAGACTTTTTCTATGTACACAAAAGGCCTATTTCTCTCAAACACTGTTCACAAATCTGTCTAAATCTGTGTCAGTGAGCACTTCTCCTTTGCCGAGATGATCCATCCACCTCACAGGTGTGGCATATCAAGATACTGATTAGACAGCATGATTATTGCACAGGTGTGCCTTAGGCTGGCCACAATAAAATGTGTAGTTTTACTGTATTGGGGATCTGAGGGGGTCTGAAAACCAGTCAGTATCTGGTGTGACCACCGTTTGCCTCACGTAGTGCAACACATCTCCTTCACATAGTGTGTGTGAATTGTGGCCTATGGAATGTTGGTCCACTCCTCTTCAATGGCTGTGCGAAGTTGCTTGATATTGGCAGGAACTGGAACACACTGTCGTATACGCCAATCTAGAGCATCCCAAACATGAGCAATAGGTGACATGTCTGGTGAGTATGCTGGCCATGCAAGAACTGGGATTTTTTTCAGCTTCCAGGAATTGTGTACAGATCCTTGCAACATGGGGCCGCGCATTATCATGCTGCAACATGAGGTGATGGTCGTGGATGAATGGCACAACAATGTGCCTCAGGATCTTGTCACGGTATCTCTGTGCATTCAAAATGCCATCAATAAAATGCACCTGTGTTCATTGTCCATAACAAACGCTTACCCATACCATAACCCCACCGCCACCATGGGCCACTCGATCCACAACGTTGACCATCATCAAACTGCTCACCCACACAACGCCATACACGCTGTCTGCCATCTGCCCTGGCCAGATGCCATCGAATTTGAGCATTTGCCCACTCAAGTCGGTTATGGTGACGAACTGCAGTCAGGTCGAGACCCCAATGAGGATGACGAGCATGCAGATGAGCTTCCCTGAGATGGTTTCTGACAGTTTGTGCAGAAATTCTTTGGTTATGCAAACTGATTGTTGCAGCAGCTGTCCGGGTGGCTGGTCTCAGATGATCTTGGAGGTGAAGATGCTAGACGTGAAGGTCCTGCGCTGGTGTAGTTACACGTGGTCTGCAGTTATGAGGCCGGTTGGATGCACTGCCAAATTCTCTGAAACGCCTTTGGAGACAGCTTACGGTAGAGAAATGAACATTCAATTCACGGGGAACAGCTCTGGTGGACATTCCTGCATTCCCTCAAAACTTACGACATCTGTGGCATTGTGCTGTGTGATAAAACTGCACATTTTAGAGTGGTCTTTTATTGTGGCCAGCCTAAGGCACACCTGTGCAATAATCATGCTGTCTAATCAGCATCCTGATATGCCACACCTGTGAGGTGGATGGATTATCTCGGCAAAGTGCTCACTAACACAGATTTAGACAGATTTCTGAATAATATTTGAGAGAAATAGGCCTTTTGTGTACATAGAAAAAGTCTTAGATGTTCAGTTCATGAAAAATGGGGGCAAAAACAAAAGTGTTGCGTTTATAATTTTGTTCAGTGTATATAGTATGATTATATGAAGAGTTCAGATGCAAAACCAGCTAAATCCATCTGACATATTTATTTAAAAAATGCATTTTCATCAGGCTCCGATGTATAGGTTTCTATGTAAGTAGTGGTACTTCTGATTGGGTTGAGGGTAGGATTTTAGCGAGTTTGAAGTAAAAGTATTTAATGGATGTATAATATATTTCGAGAGCATTTTTGACCGAGATGGCTTTTAGCTGGTTTTGCTTCTGAACTCTTCATATGTAGTTATATTGTAGTTATAATATAGTAGTATATAGTATGAAGTATGAAGGAGTAATGATGCTGAAAATTTAGCTTTGCATCACAGGAATAAATTACATTTTTAAACATATTAAAATAGAAAACAGCTGTTTTCAAATGCAATAATATTTCACAAAATTACTGTTTTTACTGTATTTTAGATCAAATAAATGCAGCATTGGTGAGCATAAAAGACTTTTCAATTTTAAGTAAATATGACATTTCTGTATTTTAGATATGATGTTATATTAATCATTTCTTATTTCTTTCATTCAAGTAAAAAAAAAAAATGGAAACATGGCTTTTAACTAGATTTGAGCTGATATTGCTTCTTGCATAAAGATTTTTTTTTTAAATAAACAATTGCTGCTTAGTTGCAATGATGCTCATTTTATTGAAATAAACAAAATAATGAATAAATAACCCATTTCAGACCCAGTACATAATCAACATACAGGGGTTGGACAATGAAACTGAAACACTTGGTTTTAGACCACAATTAGTACGGTGTTGGGCCTCCTTTTGTGGCCGATACAACATCACTTCGTCTTGGGATTGACAAATACATGTCATGCACAGTAGCCAGAGGGATTTTGAGCCATTCCTTTTATAGAACAGTGGCCAGGTCACTATGTGATTCTGGTGTAGGAAAACGTTTCCTGACTCGCTCCTCCAAAATATCCCAAAGTGCCTCAATAATATTCAGATCTGGTGACTGTGCAGGCCATGGGAGATGTTCGACTTTACTTTCATGTTCATCAAACCTCTCTGTCACCAGTTTGCTGTGTGTATTAGTGCTTTATCATCCTTATACATGACACCATCTTTAGGGTACAATGTCTGAACGATTGGGTGCACATAGTCAACCTTCACGCTTTGCTCTTACTGGTGGAATGTGCAATAAGTGAAGATTGGACACCAGGCTGCGCAAATATAGCCATGAAACCTCCAACACTATATTGGCCAGTGTTTCAGTTTCATTGTCCAACCCCTGTATATACTGGCTGTTATCAAAAATGATCAGCCAAAGCTACTTATTTCAAAAGTATCAGAGTTTACAAAAAAATAGGCTTTGTTTCAGTTCAGTCTAGCCTTTAAACAAAACTATTCAATGTTACTCTTTAGGCTTTTAAAATCCCTCGTGTCACAAGAAGCACATTAGCAGCAGTGTTTCTGCATAATGTGGCGGGTTTCAGCAAGTGCTACACATTAGGATATCAGGTTTTCAGTGTCAGCCGCAAGCTTCACGTCAACAGCTCTAGTATTAGCTGGCCCATAATGCCCTGCTGTCAGTGAGTCAGCTTCGCTTTTGTCAGTAATTGGGCCCTGAGTTGGTGTTTAAGAGACTGTACTAAAAACCCTATTGTCACTTCGCTCACATTAATGTTGAAACACTCTCCATTGTGTCCTCATAAGGTCCTTCGAAGTTCAGCAATCTCAACATCTCCAAGAGTAACAGAACTGATTGGGATGAAACTATTTCCAAACGAATCGTTCTTTCTAATGTCTCCATTTCAACTTTACCAGCCTTGCGTAACTGAAATGTCATACTGTACTGCTGGGAGCCTGACGAACACATTATCATAATTCTCATGTTCCTCGAAAGTCTGCTGTCAGGATGCTGGTGAAAGGGTTCTGGATTGGTTTCTTCCTTGATATGTTTTTGTTTGTCAGTGCGCAACGGGCCCAAAAGAATTTGAACACTTAAAGGAATCGTTCACCCAAAACTGAAAACTTTCTGAAAATGCAATTTATTTACTTTTCTGAAACAAAAGTTATACATTGCATTAACCTCCAGGTCATCCAAGATGTAGATGAGTTTGTTTCTTCATTGGAAACAAATTAGGAGAAATTTAGCATTGCACTTGCTTGAATTAGCTTCTTACAAGTTTTTTTGCTTCACAAGATGGTAACTGATGGACTGGAGTGTTGTGGTTTAGTGTGTGATGTTTTTATCAGCTGTTTGGACTCTCATTCTGACGGCACCTATTCACTGCAGAGAATCCATTGTTTTAATGCTAAGCAAATTTTTAGTTTTGGGTGAACTATTTCTTCAAGCCACACTTGCAAATGTCTGAATGTCATTGTATTAACAAAGAATCATCCTAAGGGCATTTGCAAACATATATACACTAGATAGTGTTGGTTTTATAAGCATATTTCATTAATGCTGGACAGTTGAAATGTACAACTTTTGTTTCTAAAAAGTAAATAAATGCCACTTCAAGTCAGACTTCTAACTGTGAAACTTCTAAACTCCATGATGCAGATGTATGACGTCAAGGGAGAAATACGTGGGCAAAGATAAACAAGAAGCACATAAAAAGCATCAAATCACTTAAAGTTTCAAATTTAGATTGATAATAAACCTATTTGCAGCAGCAGGTGTGTGTAAAAACGATAAATTATCATCTCTGTTGATAATCGTATACCTGTGGAACAAATGCTATCTTTGCGTAGCATCATTTATCTTCCACAGTTTGTTTGGAGTTTGTTGACACCTGGACAACTAACAGCGTTTTGCTCTATTTATAAGACACCTACCAAGCAGCAGTCAATGGAATGCTGTTACAGATGGAAATTGGAAATATAAAGTAGAAAAAGTTCAACTTTGGTGAATTTAACAACCAGGA
The DNA here is from genome assembly GCA_033026305.1 of Cirrhinus molitorella. Taxonomy (NCBI): domain Eukaryota; kingdom Metazoa; phylum Chordata; class Actinopteri; order Cypriniformes; family Cyprinidae; genus Cirrhinus; species Cirrhinus molitorella. The sequence goes on along the minus strand of CM065126.1, from coordinate 14,695,472 downwards.
AATGACCATAAACATAAGCTATAGTTATTGTTTGACAGTTCAATTTAAATATTTATATTTATTTTAAATAAAAGCCACTTGGCTCGATATTTTGTCATGTAATGCAACAACATATATTCAAATTAATCTTAAAGGGATAGTTTACCCAAAATTGAAAATGATCCTATGATTTACTCACCCTCAAGCTTTCAGATCAATATAGTCAGATTATTAAAAAATGCCTGGCTCTTCGAAGCTTTATTTGAATGGTTGCTTTTAGTGAATGGGTGTTGAGATTTTGAAGCTAAATAAAGTGCATCCATCAGGACATTTTTATACACTCAGGACATTAATATAACTCTGATTATATTTAACTGAAAGAAGAAAGTCACCTAGGATGGCTTGAAGGTGAGTAAATTGTGGGGCAATTTTCATTTTTGGGTGAACTGTCCCTTTACGATTACAAATACTTATTAAGGCCTCAACAACATTTTGATCGAAAATTCGACTAAGGACGCTAAACACAAGTAGACTTTACTGTCATCAGTCCTGCTGAACCTCAAGTACACAGTGCTGCTTTACAAGAAATTCCAAAACATATAAGAAAACAGTTGAGATGTATAAGAACAACTTCAAGTCTCATTTATGCAAAAAAAGCATACAACCCTCAACGGAAAAACACACCTCTACACTTTTGCAAAACTCCAAAAACATACATATACAGTCATGGCCAGCAATATCGGCATCCTTGCAGTTCTGTCAGAAAATGCAACCCTTCTTACAGAAAATTGTTGCAGTTGCAAATTTTTTGGTATCCACATGTTTATTTATTTATTTATTGTTTGCATTGGAACAACACACAGACAACAACAAAAAAAATAAATAAATAAATGAAAAGTCAAATCTGATACAATTCCACACAGAACCCCAAAAAATGCACTGGACAAAATTATTGGCACCCTTAACTAAATATTTGGTAGCACCCCTTTTGGAAAAAATAACTGAAATCAATCGCTTCCTGTAACCATGAGTTTCTTACACCTCTCTACTGGAATTTTGGACCACTATTCTTTTGCAAACTGCTCCTGGTCATTCAGATTTGAAGGATGCCTTCTTCAAACTGCTGAGATTTCTCCAAAGGTGTTCTATAAGATTCAGATCTGGACTCATTGCTGGCCATTTCAGAACTCTCCTGTGCTTTGTTTGTAACCATTTCTGAGTGCTTTTGAAGTGTGTTTCGGGCCATTGTCCTGCTGGAAGACCCATGACCTCTGGTGGAGATGTAGCTTTCTGACACTGGCCACTATGATGCACCCCAGAATTCTTTGGTAATCATCAGATTTTATGATATCGTTCACACAGTCAAGGCATCCAGTGCCAGAAGCAGCAAAGCAACCCCAAAACATCTTTGAACCTCCACCATGTTTGACTGTAGGGACTGTGTTTTTTTCTTTGAAGGCCTCATTTATTTTTCTGTAAACAGTGCCATGATGTCCTTTACCAAAAAGCTCTACTTTTGTCTCATCTGTCCACAGTACGTTCTCCCAGAAGGATTGTGGTTTTGTCACATAAGTTTGGGCAAACTCCAGTCTTGCTTTTTTATGCCTTTGTGTCAGCAGTGGTGTCCTACCATAGCGTCCCTTTTCATTCAGATTGCGAAGGACAGTGCGAGCTGACACTGTTGTACCCTGTGTCTGCAGATCATCTTAAATTTGTATGAAAGTTAACCTAGGTTCTTCATCCATTATTTGAACAATCCGTTGTAATTTTTCATTCATTTTGCTCCAGGTCCAGGTCCAGGGAGGTTAGCTACAGTGCTGTAAACCTCTTGATGATATTGCGCACAGTGGACACAGGAACATTTAAATCTGAGATGGACTTTGATATTTTCCATGTTTTTCTAAAATGTTTTCCTTTAAATCCAGAGACAACTCTTTACACTTCTTTCTTTTCTCCATGCTCAGTGTGACACACAACACAAAGGTTGAGTGAACTTTTCTCAGTTTTAACTGGTTGCAAGTGTGATTATTATATATACATACCACAGGTGTGTCTAAATACAAATTACAGGAGCATCACATGCTTGAAAAGCAATTATTTCTTACAATTTTGACAAGGTGTAATTTTGTCCGGTCCATTTTTGAGTTCTGTGTGAAATATTATCAAGTTTGACTTTTCTTCTCTCTCTCTCTTTTTTTTTTTATTTATTTATTATTATTTTTTATGTATGTGTGTGTTGTTCCAGTGCAAACAAAAACAATAACCATGTGAATACCAAAACATTTGCAATTGGAACAATTCTCTGAGAGAAGTGTTGCATTTTCTGACAGAATTGCAAGGGTGCCGATATTTTTGGCCATGACTGTAAATACTATTCACTGCAGTTTCCAGCTGAAATAAAAATTAGTGTGAGTAAAACACTAACAACTTTATATCTTTTCAGACAAGTTGTGAGTAATTAATTAGGATTTATTTTTTCGAACTGCCTGCACAAACCATGTTAACCTCAAAACACTTTTTTAAAACGTACGATGAAGCAAATGCACACTATTTAGAGGTGCAAAAGAAATAACATTGTGAAGACAGAATGTGCCTTTGTCAAGGCCTTTGTCTCAGAACACTTTTATCAGAGTGCATGATTTATAAACAAATATATTTGGACGATTACATCATATAACCAGTAAAAAAAAATAGTAAACTTATATCACAATAAAAGTTGTGTAGATAAAATTGGATAGTTGCTTCAACAAATGAATTTTTAAGAGGTATTTACTTACTCACAGAGGCAATACGAGCCTATGTTAGATATTATATTTGAAAGAAAGTAAAACTTTATATACTCCTGTCACTCTTTGTGCAACATTTCATTTTGTTTGAAAATGTGCAACCATTTAAGCACTTCAAACAGAACATTATGGAGATATCATGGAAATATCACAGCACTGTATGAGCATGTGTTTCACTGTGCATCACAATGTCATGTCAATGTCTGTATGAGCCCAGCATGAGCTAGATGACTAGCTGCTAGTCACATAAAAAATCTGCTTTTCTTTCATTCATCTTTCAGTGGCATGGATTTCGGGGAAGTCTAAGTATTTTTTGTATTCTATTATTTAGCAGTTGGGTTTGCCCCTCAAAACCCTGCTCGCTTTATCACATTATACATAAAACACAAAGAACAAGCGCCCACTGCCACAGAGGCCAGGCTTTGAGCTTCACAAGTTGAAAGCCAGTCGACCTACAGAGCCATGTGGGTGTGTGTATAACTGAAAGAAAGACGGCTGAAAAGCCTCGCCGGAGCACCGTAACTCATTTGTCTGAAGGTAGAAAGTTTATTATTCAGTGCCGAACTGTAACCTTTTGCCTTCATCCAACAGGGGCGTACTTGAGCACTGCTGCAATTCTAGAGTTTGTTTGTATCAAAGCCTATACCGCACACTGCGGAAACATATACAGTGAACGTTCAAATCAAGAAGATCTTTCTTTTGACAGCTGGCCCTGCTGAGAAAGAGAGTGTGAGCAAGAGAATCACTGTAGAAGAAAGATATGACTAATTTAAGTCAGCAATTTTCCACTCCATCTACTCTCAAGATATTTCCAGTACGAAATCGGTTCTTTTCCGTCTTGTGTTACACAGCTCTCTGAATACTAAACTGTACACAGAACCGGAACATAAAAGTGTTGAAAGACATGCTGAAATGATGCAGTCCTTATTTTGTTTTGTCAAGAATTTATGCTATTTCACACATACGTGCTTCACATTTTGTTGGGACAAAATGTGTTTGTTGAACACAACAGCTTAAAGGGTTAGTTCACCCAAATTCTGTCATTATATTTTCACCCTCATGTCGTTCCAAACCAATAAGACCTTCGTTCGTCTTCGGAGCACAAATTAAGATGTTTTTGACGAAATCTGAGAGCTTTCTGACTCACATAGACAGCAATGTAGCTGACACGTTTAAGGCCCAGAGAGTAAGGACATCGTATTCTTGTAGCTTCATAAAATTAAGGTTGAACCACTGGCGTCACATGGACTATTTTATACAATGTCCTGGGGAACTATCCCTTTAAGATAATACAATCATAATATAAAATCATAAATCATGAATAACAAGTATAAAACAAAAAGTAGTACTTATTTACGCATTGCCAAAAACACAGCATCTTGCTATAGCAAGTCAAGGAGGAAGAATATCATAATAGATTATTTTCTTCACATAGAACACATGTAATAACAAACTAAATGCAATAATATATTATATCTTACTGTTATATTGTGGGCTGAAAATGAGAATCCACTCTGCCACTTCCATGTAAAGTCTTGTGAAACAGTGTGTGGAGAACTTTGTATTATGTTTAAAACTAGTAATGAATAACAAATAAAGTGCAATAACTCTACAAAAATCTAGTTTTATGAGTATAATTGTCTAGTTCCATCAAAACACTAGGTGACCTCTCACATTATTTTTTGACAGATGCTATTTACACTAAGTGCAATAAACAATAACAATAACAATAAAAACTCCCTACACTCCCTCCTCTAACCGATATCCTGTGAGGCACTTTTTGATTATTTTCTTAATTTTTAAGTGATATGTGATGTAAAAAGGGAGAAGAATGAGTTTTGCAAAAGATGGATTCATATTTGGGTCCATCACGTCCAAAAATAACTGCTACACGCTTTACTGGAAATGCTGTTTAACAGGTGTATTTTGCAATGTTGTCTACCCTGCTTTTTGGGGTCTTTTGATGGATTTGGGACTTTCCCTGCCTGTCCTCAAATCATACACTGTTTGGCATTACTAGTGCTTTGCTCTGCTGTTCAGAAAATGCTGGTGCGTATTTCGCTGATGGCACCACAAGAATACACAGTCTCACTTAACGGTCTTCAGCTGACAAATGAGGAGCTCCAGTACAAACCCCAATAAACTACAGTTTGACAAAACAGCTCAAATCTGCATAAGGAAGATAAAATAGCACAGCTGCATCAACAAATGTATCTTTATGTCACTTTTGCATTTGTTAACACTATCGGTTAGGTTTAGGGTTGGGTTTAGTTTAAGGAATATTTCCAACACGAAAAAGCATTAACCTTCAGCTACACTCTCCAGTTATTTGAAATCTGAACAGCCACAATACGAACCTCAAACAGTGTAATAAAACGCAGAGAAGGAAAAAGCAAAGCAAAACTAAACAAAAACGAAAAAAAAAAAAAAACACAAAACAAAACAAAATCTGGCACTGATGAAACACCTACAACGAAACAAAACCTGATGCTGCTAAAACAAACAAAAAACAAACAAACAAACAAACAAACACAAAAGGCAAAACAAAATAAGAATGTACAGTCCCAAACTCTTCACGAGTGACATCAAATACAGCAGAGAGGGAAAAAAGCAAAGCAAAACAAAACTAAACTACAAAAAAAAAAAAAAAAAAAAAAAGAAATGAAAAAAGCAAAACAAAACAAAACAAAAAATCTGCCACTGATGAAACTTCTACAACAAAACAAATCCTGATGCTATTAAAACAAAAACCAAAAAAAACCAAAAACAAAATACACAATAAATACAACAGAGAGGGAAAAACAAAACAAAAAATCTGGCATTGCTGAAACATCTACAACAAAACTAAACCTGATGCTGCAAAAAACAAACAAATAAAAAAAACAAGGCAAAACAAAATAAGAATGTACAGATTCAGAGAGGGAAAAAAGCAAAGCAAAACTAACTATTAAACTATACTAAATAAAAACAAAAGAAATGAAAACAAACAAACAAAAAAACACAAAACAAAAAATCTGGCACTGATGAAACACCTACAACAAAACAAAGCCAGACACTGCTAAAACAAACAAGCAAAATAAGTAAAAAGAAAAAAAAAACAAGGCAAAACAAAACAAGAATACACATCAAATGCAGTTTGATGGGAAAAGCAAAAAGCTAAAAAAAAACCCCAAACAATCCAGCACTGATGAAACATCTACAAAAATAAATAAATAAATAAAAAAATTGACGCTGCTAAAACAAACAAACAAAAAAAAAAAAAAAAAAACAGGGCAAACAAAACATGAATACACATCAAATACAGCAGAGATGGAAAAACAAAACAAAAAACAAAATCTGGCATTGACGAAACACCTACAACAAAACAAAGCCTGACGCTGCTAAAACAAACAAGCAAAAACAAAACAAAACCAAAAAAACGATGCAAAACAAAACAAGAATACACATCAAATGCAGAGGAGAGGGGAAAACAAAAAAACTAAACAAAACAAAAAAAATCCAGCACTGATGAAACATCTACAAAAAACCCTAAACAAGGCAAAACAAAACAAGACAAAACTCTTTACTAGTGATATTAAATGCAGCAGAGGGTGGAAAACAAAACAAAAAACAAAGCAAAACAAGAATGCACAGTCCCAAACTCTACACTAGAGACATCATATACAGCAGGAAGGGGACTGCTAAAAACATCCACTATAATAAAATATTTGGGAGATATTAAATTTCCTCTGTATACACAGATTCTTGTGAACGGCTGTCAAGGCCCTGAAAAGAGCTAAGTAGCTAATGCTAACCAGCCAAACCTTGACCCCTTGGTGCTGCGTGTGCTTGGCAAAACAAAATAAGAATGTACAGTCCCAAACTCTTTACTAGTGACATCAAATATAGCAGAGAGGGAAAAAAGCAAAGCAAAACTAACTACTAAACTATACTAAATAAAAACAAAAGAAATGAAAAAAAAAAAAAACAACAATCTGGCACTGATGAAACACCTACAACAAAACAAAGCCTGACACTGCTAAAACAAACAAGCAAAATAAAAAAAAAAAAAACAAGGCAAAACAAAACAAGAATACAAATCAAATGCAGTTTGATGGGAAAAACAAAAAGCTAAACAAAACAAAAAATCCAGCACTGATGAATCATCTACAAAAATAAAAAATAAAAAAAAAATTAATGCTGCTAAAACAAACAAACAAAAAACAGGGCAAAACGAAACAGGAATACACATCAAATACAGCAGAGATGGAAAACAAAACAAATATTTGGCACTGACGAAACACCTACAACAAAACAAAGCCTGACGCTGCTAAAACAAACAAGCAAAAACAAAACAAAACCAAAAAAACGAGGCAAAACAAAACAAGAATACACATCAAATGCAGAGGAGAGGGGGAAACAAAAAAACTAAACAAAACAAAAAAAATCCAGCACTGATGAAACATCTACAAAAAACCCTAAACAAATCTTGACGCTGCTAAAACAAACAAACAAACAAACAAAAAAAAAAAACAGGGCAAAACAAAACAGGAATACACATCAAATGCAGCATAGAGGGAAAAACAAAACAAAAATCTGGCACTGATGAAACACCTACAACAAAACTAAACCTGATGCTGCTAAAACAAACAAGCAAACAAACAAACAAAAACAAATAAACAAGGCAAAACAAAACAAGAAAACAGAGTCTCAAACTCTTTACTAGTGATATTAAATGCAGAAGGTGGAAAACAAAACAAAAAACAAAGCAAAACAAAAATGCACAGTCCCAAACTCTACACTAGAGACATCATATACAGCAGGAAGGGGACTGCTAAAAACATCCACTATAATAAAATATTTGGGAGATATTAAATTTCCTCTGTATACACAGATTCTTTTGAATGGCTGTCAAGGCCCTGAATAGAGCTAAGTAGCGAACGCTAACCAGCCAAACCTTGACCCCTTGGTGCTGCGAGTGCTTGTGTTTCTCCCTTGCCTTATCTTCCTGACTCCCTTCTAATACCACCTTCCTTCATCCAAGAAGTGACACATTTATTGTTTATTTTATTTTCAGGACATTGTTCCCTTTGTAAGAAGGGAAATGAATCTTGGCAGAAAATCTTCCCGAACACCTGGAGCAGCACAGGCCTTTACAGAGACATACAGACTTACAGATAGAGCAAAGAGCTGATAAAAAATCCCAACAGGCCTATAAATTTACACCAGATCACGCCATCCGTACAAGAATACTGATGTACCGTGCACAAAGTTCGAGGATTATTCATCTAAAGCGGATAGCAGTCTACCATGGATTATTTATACGCCAAAGACATTGATCCTTATATGAATACTAATAAAGGCCAGAAGCAGGATTTCCATGATAATCTCTAAACTCGATGCACAGTCCTGCGGAAGCATTAATCAGTTATATATATATATATATATATATATATATATATCCACCCCTAAAGGACCATCAATCGTCCCCAGATCCGCACTAGCACGAGCTAAAGTGATCCAAGCGGAGAGGCAAAGAAGTTTCAGTTGGATTTTTTCCCCGAGTTGACTCTCTGACTGGTGTTAGGAGTGGCTGCAGGCAGTCTGTGGTATTTAAGGATATTTTTCTGAGCTGATAAAATGTCAAGGTTGCCTCCAACAGGTGTTGCTGCAATTCCACCTTATCTAGCGTCGCACCAGCCATCGGCGGCTGAGCCCAGTTAACATGCAACTCTGCTCATATCACTGTCTGATAAGTGTGCCCACACAGAGACATGCAGCCAACCCTTCACTGAGTCACATTTACTCAAATTGGGAACTGCTATGTGTGTGTGTGTGTGAGAGAGAGAGAGTTTCTTTAGAAGTAGGACGATCAGATTTTTTAACTCTCAAATCAGGGCCCGCAGGTGGTGGAGGGCATCCCTGTGAATTTTTTCGTGGGAGGCGGCCACCTATGCCTGAAATAATGACAGGAATAATAATACATGTAGATGTAAAGTAGAGAAACTTTCATGATGTTTAGCTGACACGTATCTTCAGTTTAAAGTTGAGATGGAATTAGCGACACGTAAGTATACATAGATGAATCTTTCACACGATTCGTCTAAGACTATTTAGAAAATAAATCTATTTCAAATTGCCATGCCAACTTTTAATGGAAGGAAGTGAACTTAAGAACTTGATCCGTCTGATTTGTGAACAAATTGTTAAGACGATCCAATTCAAGTGAATGAAGTGTTCACAAATTGGAACTTATTTTAACTTATATTTCAGTCCGTTTCTTACACAAAATGATTTCAGAAGATTTGAAATAAGTCATGAACTACTTTTATAATACTAATTTTATCTCTTTTTTTTTTTTACTTTATACAGACATTTTTGAGTTTTTGAGTCAATTTGTGGACTACCTATATAATACTATTTTGTCATTTAATATTATTTGTATTTTTTGTCATTTTATTTTATGTAATTTTTGAGTATGAGAGTTAATTTGTGAACTACTTTTATAATACTATTTTGTCATTTTTGTCATTTGTGAGTGAGAGTCAATTTGGGAACTACTTTTATAATACTATTTTGTCATTTGATTGTTTTGTGTGTCATTTTTGAGTTTGAGAGTCAATTTGTGGACTACTTTATATTACTATTTTAGCATTTTATTGTGTGTGTGTGTGTGTGTGTTTTGTCATTTTTGAGTTTGAGAGTCACTTTGTGGACCACTTTATTGTGCTTTTTTATTGTAATTTTGGACAATTTGTGAACTACTTTTATAATACTATTTTGGCATTTTATTTTATTTATTTTTTTATTTTATTTTATTGTCATTTTTGAGTTTAAGAGTCAACTTGTGAACTACTTTTATAATACTATTTCTGTCAGTTTTGAGTTTGAGAGTCAATTTGTGGACTATTATATTATATTATATTATTTTATATTATAATACTATTTCAGCATTTTATTGTGTGAGTGTGTGTGTGTGTGTGTGTTTTGTCATTTTCGAGTTTGAGAGTCATATTGTGAACTACTTTTATATTACTATATTGGTATTTTATTTTATTTATTTTTTGTCATTTTATTTTAATTCTTTTGTCATTTTTGAGTTTGAGAGTCAATTTGTGGACTACTTCTATAATCCTATTTTGACATTTTATTTTATTTCTGTCAATTTTGAGTCTGAGAGTCAATTTGTGGACTATTACATTATATCATAATACTATTTCAGCATTTTATTGTGTGTGTGTGTGTGTCATTTTTGAGAGTCAATTTGTGGACTACTTTTATAATATTATTTTGTCATTTTATTTATTTATTTTTTGTCATTTTATTTTACTTTTTTGTCATTTTTGAGTTTAAGAGTCAATTTGTGGACTACTTTTATAATACTACTTTGTCATTGTATTGTTTTTTTGTCATTATGAGTTTGAGAGTCAATTTGTGGACCACGTTTATAATACTATTTTGTCATTTTATTTATTTATTTTTTGTCATTTTATTTTACTTTTTTGTCATTTTTGAGTTTAAGAGTCAATTTGTGGACTACGTTTATAATACTATTTTGTCATTTTATTTATTTATTTATTTTTTTTTTTGTCATTTTATTTTATTATTATTATTATTATTTTGACATTTTTGAGTTTGAGAGTCAATTTGTGGACTATTATATTATATTATATTATTTTATATTATAATACTATTTCAGCATTTTATTGTGTGAGTGTGTGTGTGTGTGTGTTTTGTCATTTTCGAGTTTGAGAGTCATATTGTGAACTACTTTTATATTACTATATTGGTATTTTATTTTATTTATTTTTTGTCATTTTATTTTAATTCTTTTGTCATTTTTGAGTTTGAGAGTCAATTTGTGGACTACTTCTATAATCCTATTTTGACATTTTATTTTATTTCTGTCAATTTTGAGTCTGAGAGTCAATTTGTGGACTATTACATTATATCATAATACTATTTCAGCATTTTATTGTGTGTGTGTGTGTGTCATTTTTGAGAGTCAATTTGTGGACTACTTTTATAATATTATTTTGTCATTTTATTTATTTATTTTTTGTCATTTTATTTTACTTTTTTGTCATTTTTGAGTTTAAGAGTCAATTTGTGGACTACTTTTATAATACTACTTTGTCATTGTATTGTTTTTTTGTCATTATGAGTTTGAGAGTCAATTTGTGGACCACGTTTATAATACTATTTTGTCATTTTATTTATTTATTTTTTGTCATTTTATTTTACTTTTTTGTCATTTTTGAGTTTAAGAGTCAATTTGTGGACTACGTTTATAATACTATTTTGTCATTTTATTTATTTATTTATTTTTTTTTTTGTCATTTTATTTTATTATTATTATTATTATTTTGACATTTTTGAGTTTGAGAGTCAATTTGTGGACTACTTTTATAATACTATTTTGGCATTTTACACAGACGTTTTTGTCATTTTTGAGTTTGAGAGCCAAGTGAACATACATATCAACCAACCAAAACTAATTTTATGGGTTACATAATGTAGAAAAAAAAAGTTCCTAAAAGGTAACAGGTGCAAATTAACCCCAACATATACAGATACAGATAAATATACTAATAATGCTTTGATGTAAACAGGTTCAAAAACCAACCTGCATATATAACTTTTAATAAACAGAGCAAAAAAAGCAGTGCAGGTTTATCAGAAACTGGGGCGTTTGGTTGCAATTTATTTAGTGATTTCACCGGAATGGAAAGCAGGTGGCAGAGTGATGTGTGGAGTGTGCACCTGAAGCCTTGTTTAGACTTTCAATCAACTTATAACAGCCAAAAATATTACATTCCCCTGTTGAGAGACAAATGATTCAAGAAACAGGAGCTAGACTGACACTGACGATTCTTCATCTTAAGTCAGTGAGTATAACTAGCCAAATAAGTATCTTTGCTAAAAATGATGACAGAGGCTGATAGACTGTTTCTGAAACTTAAAACTATTATTACAGTATATTATTTTATTAATGATTTCTTACAGCGGTATTGAATGGTATGGTTCATAACTCTTTTCAGATGAAACAGTCTGCTGAAATGATCCACTTAAATAGTTCAGATCAGGCTGAAATGACCGGGGACCTTTTAAAAAATAAAATTGACTAAGTTTTGCAGCTTTTTTGGGACTGTGAAGGAAGTTTTGAGTTCTGTATGTTTCAGCAGAGCATGTTTACATAGTACATCCAAGTCTTGTTTCAAAAGATCAGAGAAAATTTGCTTCGTCATGATACAGTGTGACCCATTCAAAATAACGGCATTATTCAGTGTGGAGCCAAGCGCAGGTACATTACTGCCGAAATGACTGCTGCTGTAATTTTCAGCACATTTGCATCAGTAAAATTCAACTCGTTCTTAATGCTAATGATTCACCCAGACCAACGGGAGAGGAGGAGATCTCTCTCCCTGCGCAGGAAGATGTGTGCTCTTCTCCAACGGAGGTGTGTGACTAAATGTTAAGTGGAGATTTTGTGCCTTTGAGGTCAGCTTGTAATATGGTGTTATGTTAAAGCTCATTTCAAAAGAAGGTTAAGGGTGCGCTGGCTTCCGCTGGATTTTCAGAAAAAAGCTTCTTGAGCTCACACAATTGTGTTTATCGGAGGCAGACGATCATTCCTTCACATTTCGTGGATGTGACTGGCCTCTTTCATCTGTGCCTTTTGGACAAGCGTGTTTCGGCTGGACTGTTGAAAGTTGTTTAAAAGTGGAAATGGCATTTGAGGCTGATGTCTGACCTTTCTACACAATCTGCAGTCTGCAGCCACACACACAGTGATAGATGGGCACAAAAACACTGTCAAAACAGAAACACATACACACACACACACACACACACTTAGAACATATCTATCTATCTAGCTATCTATCTAGCTATCTGCCTGTCTGTCATATCTACGCTGCATTTATTTAAAAACAATTAAAAAACTAATTGTGAAAAATCTGAATATAAAAGAACAGATTTACACTTGAATACATTTTAAAATGTAATTTATTCTTGTGATCCAAAACTGAATTTTCAGTATCATTACTCCAGTCTTCAGCGTAACATGATTCTACAGAAATCATTATAAATACTGATTTAATGGTCAAGAAACCATCAAATCAAATTTCTTCTTATCAGTTTTAATAATGAATATACATTCATCCTTTAATATATTTATATTGTTTTTATTTTTTAGATATTATTGATAATAATGTTGAAAACAGTTTTTTTTAATAATGTTAAAAACAGCTTTATTTATTTGTTTATCTATTTTTTTTTTCACAATTGATTCATCTATTGATTATTTCTTTAATTAGTCATTTAATAATTAGTATATGGATTTATTTATTTGTTTTTTTACTGTGTCTTCAACTATATCCTGATCAGTTGAATCTTATGGAAGCTGTTTTTGCCACAGAATAAAAAGTAAAAAGGTAATTGCAACCTTTTATCTCACAATTCTGACTTTTTTCTCAGAGTTATGTGATATAAGCTCACAATTGTGAAAAAATAAAGTGTAATAAGTATCTCGCAATTTCATGCAATTGACTTTTTTCAATTTTGCAACTCTGTTTCTTTTTCTCAGAATTATAAGAAACAAAGTCTATATATATATATATATATATATATATATATAAAGTTAATTAAAATAAGAAACACTAAAATATGCTACCAAAAAAGTATTTTTGCTTGGTATAATATTAGAAAAAAAAAATATTGGAATTAATTATTTTATTAAAAATAATTAATAATTAAATCACAAATAACGAATTATTAGGTGGGTTTGGAATCAGAACCTGAAATTTTAAACTCCGTAAGACTCCCATTTTCTACCCAGTGCGTGCTGTGCACATTCAGTGTTGTTTGACTGTCTTGACCAGCTGCAGCCAAAGCAAAACTGTAAGTACTGAGAGCACAAAATGAGACAAACAAATATCAGTGAAAGAAAATCCGAAAGGAAGAGAATGGCGGTGATACAAATGAAGGAGTGCAAGGGCAACACAGCGGTAGATACAAAGAGATACAGCGTGTGAGAGATTGGTGGGGTGTTCTGGCTGATAGGGGGTCAATGCTTCTCCCCGGAGCCCCATTACCGGGTGGCATTAACGGATGTGGTGGGCCAACGGGGGCACGGCGAGGGCCCGGAGAGAGTATGTGTGTGTGCGACTGTGTGTGTGAGAGAGTGAAGGAGAACAATTTGATAGTATCGCCTCTTCACTGCAGCCACCAACACACCACCATCAATCACTGCCAAACACAGCAGCCTGCACACACACACACACACACACACCAAATACAGAAACACACACTAATAGCCATTCACATTGGTGAACACTTAAGGTATGTTTACCTGCGCAGGGCAGAGAGTAGCCCACCAGCGGCTCCTGGATAAACTGTCGCTCATTGAGTCTGGTCACACAGTACATGTGGAAGCATTCCAGGCAGATCACGTGACGCTCAGCACACTGAAATACCAGCACTGGAGTCCTGGAAGACAAGGTTAGGCCTATGTCACACTTACAGTTTTCACTGTACACAACTTTCATCATACCATAAATGCACTTTTAAGATCTTAAAGTAATGTCTGTCCACACCAAAAGCAACAATGCTGTATGTTGTTACACAATTCTAGCCAATATTTGACAACCATACTTCAGATTTCAGTAGGGCTGGTATAAACAAAAACATTGATTTCTTGATTTGAATTGATTCTAATTTTTAAAAAACTATATTGATTCTTAAATCCAAAGAATTGATTAGTCTAGACTGTTTTCAGTTAATGAACGGAACATTGTAGCGCACATACCATCCAATAAATTGCAGTAAGCTTTGTGTGTTGTTACTTTTGATATGAAACAAAGTCTCAGATTTCAAATTCTATCCATTTTGTTACAGTAGTCAAGCAATAAACACCATTTTGGCACTGTTTATTGTGGAGTGACTGATCATTCAAGAGAAGTGGGTATGCAAAGTGCATGTAAACTGATGAAACAAACATGAATGAACATCCGAAGGTATGTTATAAGAAAAAGTTCAACTTGCTGAAATCTCATTTTTGTCTCATGCAATCGCTCAATAAGGTTCAGTATAACAGGTTTTAAACAATATGTCACGTAACATCACATTTACCTCAGAAAAACATATTCGGTGACCATAAACTCGTTAGTCAGCTAGAAAAATAAACCCTAGAGAGCAGCATTTTGCTAAATACATGCAACATATTCATTAGAATTTTTTACTGTTCTTCAGTGTTTCATTTGTTTGAATAAATCTGTCAAGTTTTTATGACAGCCACCACTTAAATGTTTATATTTCAAAAAACTATTTGGAGTAGAAATATAATTATGTAATTGAAACTTTATTATTGTAAAAACTTAATTGTGTGTTATTTAAGCATTTGTATACAAATCAGTTAATGTTAACCTTCGATATTATAGTAATGTTGTAAAGTATTATACTAACTCTCATGTATATTTTACAGCATTAGCTGAGAGATTTTTGTTTTCCTTGAGAATATTTGGCATGTAAGCCTATTGTACCTGATATATATCCAAAATAATTGATATTGAATTAAATCAAATCACAAGCTTGTGAATCAGAATCGAATCGAATAGTGAAATTTGCGTCAAAACCCAGCCCTAGATTTTAGACAGAGATGGTGAGTGAAGGAATTGTTCAGGTAGGGCCCTATAAAATCAGTTTTATTTTTTTTTATTTTTTCCCCCCAAATTCTGTTTTACTTGTTTGTTTTAATTTGCCTGGATTCCTTTTTTTCAGGTTTAATTTTTCTTTACTGATGTTTAATGTCTAAATGAAATATTATTAATCAAAAAGCATGTTTAATTAATTAAAATCATGAAACTTATACAATTTCACATTCATTTATTAAAAGTATAACAAAAATGTTTAGGGCCCTATGAATTTTTTTTTTTTTTTCCACATGCTTTTTTGTTACCATTTGAATGCATAAAAAACAACTTAATTTATTAAAATTTATACTAACAATAGCCTGTTTTTTTTTTTGTTTGTTTGTTTTTCCTCAGAAATTCTGTGTTGTGTATTTATTTTTTCTGGTTATCAAATGATAGCATAAAACATTTAATTTATCTTTTAATTACTGAAAATAAAACAATCTATGTGGTATTATAAAACTGACCTTCTCGTGGTCATGGGTTCACATGTCTTTTTCCTGTTTTAGTAGATTTTATATTGTTAACAATATTGCAAGATTACCAATACTGCACTAAAGCAACTTGGGTTTATTTGATTATTCACACATCATTTTTAGAAACATCATGTTAAAAATGTGAGCATCAAATATAATAGATAGTGTTTGTGAAACAAGTCATGGCAAAAAGCGATTAAAATGGTGAAGAAATTAATTTCTTAAACACTCAATATCAATTTTAACCAAAAATCTACCAATACAAGTCAACTACCAATAGAAACCTACCATAACTTATCCACCAGTGAACGTGGCCATTTGTAAATTTTATGGGTGTCTCTTCCAGTCTCATCCGCATCCAGCTATTCTTAACTGTACCAAACAGATGGTTTTGTTGCTTGATATTGCAAATTGGTGTGTCTTACCATATTATTTTAATGTATTATTTTAATTATGAACACATATTCTTCTTGTTATTTCCCCATATCAGCTAATGAGCCTGAGGAATAAGGTGAATAAATACCTGACATATTCAAGAACATCTTTTTTTCCCCTTATGGTAATCATTTTTGAAAGAAATGGCACAAAGTTATAAATGTAAAATAAAAGCAATGTTTCAAAATAAGAGGTTTATAGTCCTTCTGATTTTGATTATGGGGTGAAGTATGATCTGGAGAGTTTTCATGAGATTCTGAAGAAGGACACTGATGAGGAGAGGGCTTCTGGGAGAGCGGGGGCTGATAGAGATCTTGTTTAGATAGGTTGCTTGTTCAATACCTTCAGAAAACTTCAAATGATCTCAGAGACCCTTGTTACTTTCGCGTAGTAAGCAAAGAAACAGCCATCTGAAATCTCATGACAATTTTCTTTCCATTTCTCCAGAAGTCGCCCTTCACTCTCAAACACAGACTCACTTGACTGGAAGTCAACTTGCTAACACAGTGTTCCACCTCTCTGACCCCTCTCTCCCGCTTCTATTGTAAGAGACTGGCCGCGTCCTTGTCGGTGCCCTTTTAAACAAATGGAGGAGATCTCTGAGGAGGAAGAAGAGTGGAGTGGAGGACGGTGGAAAAACAAAGCTCTACTCAGGAAAGGTAATTGCAGTGCTACTTCAATCAGTCCTTGATTTGAATGGTGGTTGTTGGTGATTGGGCTCCATTGTCTGGTTTCTCCAGGCGCTCACCCGCCCGCCCGACCCTCCGTGTGAGAGCAGCAGGTAGGAGTGTTTCCGCAGGACCGCCCCGCTAATAGCTGACCTTCATTGGCAGGACTCACTTAGCGCTTGCGCTTTCTGGAAAAATGGCCACTGTTGATTGAAGGGCCACACAGCAGGAGGCGTATGTAGGTTCAAGAGTAGAGACAGCTCGTATCAATCTTTAGTTTACTTGTACAATGTGTTGCAGGTATTTCATCTTTTCTGACTGCTGGATCAATCAGAAAGTCTCCAAACTGCTCTGTCAAACTCGCTTTGTTTAGAAAGTTACTTTTCCTATCTAGTCGTTGTCTGTGAGTGAGTGCCAACCAGGTGCAACACAAAAGTTGCCAGCATTTTTTTTTAATAATATATTTTAAGTACTAAATTGCAACTCTGTAAATAACAAATGTGTAATTACAAATACAGAGCTCTGGCATGAAACTCTAGAATGCAGTCTGATGGGTCTAACTCAATCTGACAACATCATAACCTCATGGCACAGCTGAATGATTCTCTCCTTTATCGGTAGCCAATGAACTCACTGCTCAACATTCAAATATATGACTAGTGCTAGATGTAGCAGTTTGCAGCATGCTTCAGAAACCCTTCACCTTCCCCAGCTCCACCTGTATAGATCTGCCACACTGCAAAAAATGCTTTTCTTACTTAGATTTTTTTGTCTTGTTTCCAGCCAAAATATCTAAAAAAATCTTAAATCAAGAAGGATTTTCAAGTAAAAATGATTGTTTTGTTTTCAGAAAAAAGAAGTCAAAATTAAGTTTTTGCTTGAAACAAGCAAAATAATCTGCTAGTGGGGTAAGCAAAATAATCTAGTTTTCATCTTGAAATAAGATTATTTTGCTTACCCCATTGGCAGACTATTTATAAGAGGTTCATGTCTTTCTTTTTGAGTCGATACGAAATTATGTTTTTTGAGGAAAACATATCAGGATTTCTTTCCATATAGTGGACTTCTATGGTGCCTGCGACTCTGAACGTCCAAAATGTTGTTTCAATGCAGCTTCAAAGGACTCTAGATGATCCCTGCCAAGGAAGAAGGATCTTATTTAGCAAAACTATTAGTCATTTTCTGAAAAAAATGCAATTTATATGCTTTTTAGCCTCAAATGCTTCAAATGCTGCGTGAACTGTGTATTCCGGGTCAAGTCAGTTAGGGTATGTCGAATCTAATGATCTTCTTTTCACGTTCACTTTGTAAACACAGAGTCTGTACTTCTGCAGCGATGTAGGATGATTTTAAAGTTGGAGAAAAAATGAGATGGGAGTTTTTCGACATACCCTAACTGTCTTGAACCGGAATACACAGAGTTTACGTGGAGCTAGACAAGATGAGCATTTGAGGTTAAAAAGTTGACAAATAGTCAATTTGTTTAGAAAATGACAGATCATTTCGCTTGATAAGACCATTCTTCCTCAGTTAGGATTGTTTAGAGCCCTTTGAAGCTGAATTTAAATTGCAATTTGGAAGTTCAAACTCGTGGGCACCATAGAAGTCCACTATATGGAGACAAAAAACTCAAAAAACATAATTTATTATCAACTTAAGAAAGAAAGACATGAACATCTTGGATGACAAGGGGGTAAGTAAATTATCTGTAATTTTTTGTTCTGGAAGTGAACTTCTCCTTTAAACAATAGTTCAAAAACTATAGAAGTACTATTAGTACACCCTAAAATTCAACTAATAGCATGTAATATAAATGTAAAATATTATACATTTTTATTTAATTGCAATTAGCATTCAAGTGTCCAAAACATCACATTCAGTTTGTAGTTAAATATATTATTTCTTGATAGAATAACTGGTAGTTCTAGACCACATTCCAATATTCATCTGTCTGAGTAATTGAAAATATCCCCTGAAAAAACAAATATTTATTAAATGACTGTTTAAAGAACTTTAAAAAATGTAATACAGTTTTTTTTAAATATTAAAAATATACTTCTGTTATGATTCTACAGTGTAGAATATTTTTCAAAAGTTGTAAATAATATAAAGATTACTGGAAAACCATTTAAAAGAAAATACTATTTTAGTCTTTCTACTTTCTACTTAAGTAATTTGCTGTTACTTGTCATTTCTGTTATTATCTGTGACACTTACTACTAATTTCTGAGTTAAAATTGTTTCAAAATCCTAACACAGAAAAACAAATGGGGTAGAAAAAAATTACTCATACACTGATAGTAAATTTCACAAATGTTTGCGCACAGAAAGACTGAAATACTATTTTCATGTTAAAAAAAGAAAGAAAGAAAGAAAGAAAGAAAGAGAAAGAAAGAAAGAGAATGTGTTCTTTTTCTTTCTTTCTCGTCAATGTGTTTATATATTTGTATTTAGCATGCATCCAAAATAAGAAATGCACTGGGTAAATAAGTTCAGACCACTCATTTAAGTACCCACATGGTTGATCACTGTAATACTGTATAGTATTTCTATGGTATTTCTATTCAAACTTAAAGCACAAATCTAGGCTATACTCACTGACGCGCTTCACTTGGCAACGCCAAAACCCAAAGCACATATACTTCCTTGCAGACAACCCATCAAAATAAAAGCTTGCTGATTTCAGGTTTAAAAATGATGCAAATTCAAATAAAAATAAGAAATAAAGAAAATGAAAATTATTGATTATATTTATTAGTGTTGTTAATTGTACTAAAAATTATATTTAAATTTAACACTCACTTCTTATTTTAAAATAGTATTATTGAACTTCATTTATTATGGACCAGATTTACTAAACAGGGCAAGTTAGAGTTAGAGCGCAATTACATTAAAACCCCTATATTTTATATTATTTATAAAAAAAATAAAAAATAAAAAAAAAATAATACAATTATTATTATTATTCATAATTCACTTTTTAATAGTTATATTTAATGGGTCACATACATGCCAAACCAAATCTCCAGGTGCTGCCATAAGAACCAAACTAAAAAACTGATAGCATCCCTGTTCATAGAGGTTTTATTTTTAGGTTTTAATCAATTCACAGGCCTAATAGAAACCAAGCAGCCAACAAATGTCCACAAAATAATGGCTGGTTCAGACAAAAGCTTTTTATCGTTTGTTGGTTTATGGCATCATGCCTGTTGGAAACGTGGTGAGATTAATGTTGTAATGAACTGTCCGATTGATTCTTTGTGTAGACTCATTTCAACCTCTATGATGGGTTTAGCTACAGACACAAGGGAAAAAACAAAAACCACTCACATGATGTCAGTGCATGCGATGCAGGGCACTCTGCGTGTGTTGGGCATTATCAAGTCCAGTGCTGCTGAAGAGTCATTATCACAGGTGGGGTGGGCAGCACATTTCAGGTAGAACTCCTGCAAGAAGCACAAATGAGATGTAATCATGCCCTGCAAACTCCCACTAACAGTCTCAAACAACCCTGCTGCAGTGGTTTTTATGGATTTGCAGCATGAGGGTAGTAATACCGGACCCAGCTGGGATAAAGCTACCAATTTAATCCAACCAGTGGACAGTCCTTTTTGTCTGCCAAGCACTACAGCGCTAGACGGACAAAAAGGCACAATAGAAATTGTCGCAACTGAAAACCTGGCTTTGTAAACTGGATAAATCCTGAATAAAAGTAGCATATTGACAGCTTTGTTAAAATGCAATGATAAAAAGTGTGACCTGGTTTACCTGTTCAGTCAGTCCGTCTCCCATCCTGACCAACTTATAAGTGCCTAAATGTCTTTTAAAACCACCAAAACAGCCTAACAAGTTTGTCAAGTCTCAACGAACCATCTTTTGTTGGTTGGTTTTATTCATTGAGGAAAGTGGCACAATAATAATTTACATAATAATACAACAAAACTGTTGCAGACTCACCGCGACACTGCCTTCACAGTCTTGTGACTGACATACTCCATGAATCCTGTTGGGGAGAAGGACGTCATCCCAGCAGCACGGCCCCTACAGACAGCACAGAGAACGTCACAGAGATGACAGACGTCAGGCAAAGGAAGATGAAGAGAACTATGGTAATTGGATGACAAGTAAAGGGCAGGGATGTGATGAGAGAAGGGTCAAAAGAAAGAAGGACAGTTTAACTCAAAGTGAAATAGATCAAAACCTCACACCACTGGCAAAACATGCCTTTAATTCAACATGAAACATTCTAAAACGTCCCTATACATGTACAGTTCACTGCTGTTTCCAGCTGAGAAAACAAAAATAGTGGAAATGAAACACCAACACCTTTTATTTCTTTTCACACAATTTTTGATCAAAGGGTAGGATTATTGATTAATAAAGACTTATTTTTGCATGGTTCCTTGCACAATACTTTGTTATGGCCAGTGGTGTGCGGTGGTATTCTGAAATGAGGAGGAAAACACCATGAATTAACCCTTGTGCGAAAACTTAAAAAAGTTACACATAGGTTCATAGAGAACAAAAATGTCCATGTCAAAAAACTCATTTTAAAGAAGACCCTTGAAACCAAAAAGGTTATGAAAATGATTTATGAGCATTTTGTTTTATATAAAACATACATTTTGAACTCAAAAACTGATAGAAAATCAAAGCCATAAATCTAAACAAGTTGTGTTCCAATTTTGAGGTTGATATCTCAAAAAAATGAGCTTTTAGTAAAATTAAGTTTGGATGCAGTACCAAAGTTTTCCCATTAGATTCCAGCGAAGCTCCGCTGGCATAAACAGCGGTGGAATTTGTGATTCGCAGTATAGTACAGTTTTTCTCTCTCAAACATTACAGGTGCACACACACAAACACACAAAAAATTTATTTAGGATACACATACAAACACCAAGATACCAACATACCCACACAATTATAGCTGCAGAATTTATCCAACTGACTCCATAATAGAATATAATATGCATAAGCTGAAAACGAATAAAGGGAGTATTTGAGTAACTTATAAAAATGTGCCATCCAGTAAAAAATAGTAACAATTTTAATTTTGAAGCCTTGCCAAAATGGAAGCCTATTAACAAATATTGCATCATTTTATAGTTTAATGGCCCTGGGATTAAAAAGTTTGGTTTTAATAGGTTTCAATGAGGACATTTTTGTCCTTAAGGTCCTGAGAGGAACTAATTTTGTACCTAGCGTAAAATAGATTTAGTGAAGGAAATATTACAATTTAATAAAAATATACACCTGTGCCAAAATGTATGCAGCAGGCATTAACACAGTCAAATGATCAAAAACAAAAAAGACAAAAATGTCCATAAAGATGCTGTTAAATTTTTTTAACAGAATTAAGATGTGTAGATTTTTCTTATTTTGCCTAATTATCATATTTTTGTCATTTAGAACTGCTCTTCAGAAGCTAAAGATACTTACATGTTTCCCAGAAGACAAAAGTTAACTTTACCCTGGTCTTCAAAATCAAAAAGTTTTCACCCCCCAACTCTTAATGCACCGCGTTTCCATCTGAATAATCAGTGAGTGTTTGAACCTTCTGTAATAGTTGTATATGAGTCCCTCAGTTGTACTCAGTGTGAAAAGATAATATCAAAATCATCCAGTTATTGTTGGAAAGGATTCATATACACAAAAATGCCAAAAAAAAAAAAAAAAGAATTTGTAAGATTTATCTGAAGAACAGTGGGCATTTTAACTGTTCAGGACAAACAAAGGACTTATGAACAACTATCACTAAATAAATAAATAAAACAGTTGTGGATCATTCAGGTAACAACACAGTATTAAAAATCAAGTGTGTGTAACCTTTTAAACAGGGTCATTTCATTTTAAATTCAACTTTTTTTTACTATATGTAAATGTCTTTTATGTTAATTATCTTATTCAGGTCAATACAAAAAAAAAAAATAGCATGATTTTGTATGATCCGTCTTATTTTGGTGAAATAATGAACATTTTGCAGATTCTGCAAGGTGTATGAAAACTTTTGACCACTACTGTAGCTCTTTAATGTACAACAACAGTTTATGTTGATCATGGCTGTAAAACTCCTAAACAATGTAAAAATGTACTACAATACTTTGTGAAACACAGAGTTGTGTAAATATTCTTCAGAAATTATCTTTTAATAAGAATTTATTGAAAAACACCAGTGCAGGTTTAAAACAACATGAAGGAAAGTAAATAATGATGTTTTCATTTTAGAGCGGACTATCCCTTTAAAAATCGCTAGCATCACACAGTCTCTACCTGCCACCTCCGTCACACACACTTCCTTGTCCTTCTGCCAGATTAAGACACTCTCTCCATCCATAATTGTTTTGGGACAACGTCCCCCCCTCTGCCTGACTCCGACCGTGCCTGATTAGCATAAGCATTTAAACATTCTGACAGGGCCCTTAATAAGCAAGAGAAAAGGTTAAGAAAATCATTACTCGCCCACAGGGGGAGCAGGAGGGGGTGAAGGGAAGGGAGGGCGGAGGGATGAAACCGCCGTGCCGTGGTGGAGGAGCCCGGAGATTACACGAAGACACCTGCTTAGAGACAGCAAGGAAAGGTCACACAGACCCCCGGCGCGTCGGCTCAAAACAAACGCGCGCACGCACGCGCCGCTGCGAGTGTAAATGATTAATGAGAAAAACGGCGTTGAATTATTCAGCAACACACCTCCCGCATTGTTCACATCAGTCTCACCTCCCCACCCTCTCAGGACTTTTTTTTCCTCCATGGAGGAGAATCAACATCACAGTCCCACAAAGCCTTAATTACATTATTGTTTAACAAACAGGGCTGTGTCTGTGAGCCAGCTGTGAGGATTCCACTTCCTGTATCCAGCAGAGACCCATCTGATACACATAGAACCAAGTCAAGGCACATGATTGGTCGACTGCGCTCGCGTTCGCCACACTCAATTATAGACATCTAAAGTCACACACATCCAGAGAAAACAGGGTTGAAGCACGGCAAATACTCTGTGTTTGAACACATGGAGGGAACACAGTAGTAATCACAGTGACATCAATCTCTGCTTAGATATGAAACCTTCTTTGGTGAAAATATCAACTGCCAGGTGGATCACATGACACTAAATACTGGAGTAATGATGCTGAAAATTCAGCTTTGCATTTTAGGAATAAATTATTTATTAGAATGTGTTAACATAGAAAATTGTTATTTTGAATTGAAATAATATTTGACAATTTTGTTACTGTTTTTTGATCAAATAAATGCAGCCTTGGTGACCATAAGACACTTCTTTCAAAAACATTCCAAAACTTTTAAAGGATAGTGTATCAAAAACCACAATGACTCATTTACTTATTTTATACATTAATTAATGTGAATTGAATGTTCAAAAAAATCCCAAACCCAACAAAAATTAGTTTTGTACTCTATTTGAGGAAAGTGCTAGGAACATGTTCATTACTTCTCAAAGAGCAAAATGCTTCCAACATCTAAGTAATAAGTAGAGTCCTAGCTATAATGCCATTTTAATGTGATTTGTGTCAATGTTTTGCAGTGTATTGAACTGTGTGGAGCGAAGCATGAAGCCACAGCATTACCTCTGGCACCGTGTTGCAAGCAGGTGAAGCGTTGTAATGCGATGCTCAAAGTTGACCCTGTTTGCCGCTGACCTTTTAAAGCGCAGCCAATGATTACCAGATAATTCACATGAGGTATCATTATGTGGGCTGTGCCACCGCAAAAAAAAAAAAAAAAAAAAAAAAAATCTAAACAAAATGGAAGAGAGACGCAGTTTCATATCCTGACATTCATTCCACAAGTGCTGTTTGTCTTCTGTTTGTCTTTATATAGGCTCCAATACTGAATCAAAATCAAACACATACAGGTAAATATATATATATATATAGAGAGAGAGAGAGAGAGAGAGAGAGAGAGATTAGATGCCAGCTTTTGTTCCCAGGTATTTATATCTGAATTTGACAAAGAACTTAGAAGATATCACCTTTTGTTTGAACCCACCCATTTTTCATGTGAGCAAAAGTATTGGAACATATAGAATTAACATAGATTAAAGTGAATAACACTTAATATTTAGCTGCAAATCCTTTACTTTCAATAACTGCATCAAGACTGTGACCCATTGACATCACCAAACTTTTGCATTCTTCTTTGTGATGCTTTTCCAGGCTTTACCTGGACTATTGAGACTATTGACTATTGAGCCCGTCCCAGAAGAAGCCATGCAAGCCCAAGCCATGACCTTTCCTCCACTGTGTTTGACAGATGAGCTTGTATTTTTGGGATCATGAGCAGATCCTTTCTTTCCCCAAACTTTAGCCTTCCCGTCACTTTGGTAAAGGTTAATCTTTGTCTCATCAGTCCATAAAACTTTGTCCCAGAATTTTTGAGGCTCATCTCTGTACTTTTTGGTGAATTCTGGCCTGGCCTTCCTATTCTACTTGCTGATGAGTGGTTTGCACCTTCTGGTGTAGCCTCTGTACTTGTGATCATGAAGTCTTCTGCGGGTAGACAGTAGATTGTGATACCTTCACTCCAGCCCTCTGGAGGTTGCTGGTGATCTCACTTACAGTTGTTTTAGGGTCTTTACTGACAGCTCTCACAATGTTTCTGTCATCCACTGAAGTTGTTTTCCTTGGTCTACCTGTTTGATGTCTGTTAACCACTGGCTTCTTTCTTCTTCAGGATAATCCAAACGGTTGAAATGGCTATGGTCAACGTGTGTGCAATTGATTTTTCTTCTTCTCTCAGCTTCACAATTGCTTGTTTTTCGCTCATAGACAGCTCTCTGGTTTTCATGCTGGTTACCACTATTTATCTATAAATGCACTTTAAACAGTCAAAACCCAAATCTGAAACTGAGCATAGACATTTGGTGCTAATTATTGTTTGAATAATCATTGTGATAAGACACACCTGGGCAACAAAATACACCTGTCAGTCCAATACTTTTGCTCACATTAAAAATGGGTGGGTTCAAACAAGAGGTGATATCTTCTAAGTTGATTGTCAGATTCAGATGTAAATACCTGGAAATAAAAGCTGGCATGCAAATCTATTGTCTGATATTCATCCTTTGATATCAAACCCAAATATTTTCAGTCTACAGCAAAAATAAAGAAGTTGGCATCACTGTCCCAATACTTTTGGAGGGGAGTGTATATAATGGCTCCATACAGTGGTGGATGAAGTACACAAATCAAGTACTTGAGTTAAAGTACAGATACCTTAAAGGAAAAGTTCACCCCAAAATTGCAATTCTTTAATTAATTACTCACCCTAATTTCGTACCAAACCCATAAAATCTTTGTTCATCTTCACACAACACAAATTAAGATATTTTTGATGAAATCCAAAAGCTTTCTGACCCTGCATAGACAATAACACAACTACCATGTTCAAGGACCAGAAAGGTAGTAAGGACATCATTAAAATAGTCCAAGTGACATCAGTGGTTCAACTGTCATTTTATGAAGCTGCGAGAATAATATTTGTGCGCAAAGAAAACAAAAATCAATACAGCTTTAAGCAGCGATTACAGGTTAAGACTTAAGGCATTTAAGCACTTATGGAAAACAACATTACATATTATTTTGCAAGCCTGTAACCACCTAAATAAAAAGCATTTTTGGCAAATCCAGGTAATTTACCATATAAATATAATGTTTTTTAATGTTTATGACTGTAATAGTGTCAGCTGTGGTCCGATCTCTTTAAAACTTTGCATGCTTATTTAGAATCACCTGTTCCATGTGCTCAACAGGTTTCGTGAAGTTTTGAGTTTTCCTTTAGGCTGTTTATGATTTTGGGTAAATTTGGACAGGTCCCTTTTATAAACGACCCCATTATAGCTTCCCAAAGGGTAAATGTCAACCTTTTTTGATAATTATTGACCTAGGCATTCCAGAGAATTGTACAGTAGTGTTTTGTCCCCCAGATTCAGCGAAAAACCTAGAACTGGTTTGTAAAAGTAGGTTTTTTTTAATCAAATGATTTAACAAACGATTTGATTGACAGCAGTGGTTCTAGACGCAAAGTTGTCCAGAATGAGGAGTTCTATCATCTGATATGATTATCGCATGTATGTGCGAAAAACTGAGCAATGTACAATTGTTTATGGCCTTGAAAAATACGATATCGCGGCCATGTTATCGCAGTCTTATAAGAACCACCAAGTGGCCAAGCTCCACATCTTTTTCCTGTGACCTCAGATTGAGCTCTTACTTAAGTATTCTGAGTTTGGTGAAGATATCTCATTCCGTCAAAGGAGTAGTTCACTTCCAGAACAAAAATTTACAGATAATGTACTCACCCCCTTGCCATCCAAGAGGTTCATGTATTTCTTTCTTCAGGCATAAAGAAATTATGTTTTTTGAGGAAAACATTTCAGGATTATATAATGAACCATATAATGAACTTCTATGGTGCCCCTGAGTTTGAACTTCCAAAATGCAGTTTAAATGCAGCTTCAAAGGGTTCTAAGCGAACCCAGCCGAGGAAGTCTTATCTAGTAAAAAGATTTGTTATTTTCAAAAAAAAAAAAACTTATATACTTTTTAACTTCAGATGCTTGTCTTGTCTAGCTCTGTATGAACTATGTGTATTCCGGTTCAAGACTGTTAGCATATGTAGAAAAACTCCCATCTTATTTTCTCCTCAAACTTTAAAATCATCCTACATCGCTGTTTTACCTTTTTTTTGTAAAGGATGTTTGACCACCTTTGCATGAAGAGAAGACCTTTGAAAAGAAAATGAGATGGGCGTTTTTCAACAGTACACGCAGAGCTAGACAAGACAAGTGTTTGAGGTTAAACAGTATATAAATTGTACTTTTTTTTTTTTTTTTTTTTTAAATAACGATTGTTTCACTAGATAAGACCCTTCTTCCTCGGCTGGGATCATTTAGAGCCCTTTGAAGCTGCATTTAAACTGCATTTTGGAAGTTCAAACTCAGGGGCACCATAGAAGTCCATTAGAGAAATCATGAAATGTTTTCCTCAAAAAAACAATTTCTTTATGACTAAAGAAAGAAAGACATGAACATCATAATTTTATCAGGCTCCGATGTATAGGTTTCTACCAGTACTTCTGATTGGGCTGAGGTTGGGATTTTAGTAAGTTTGAATTAAAAGTATTTGATGGATGTATATAATATGTGTCGAGAGCGTTCACTCAGTAGAGATGGCTTTTAGGGGTTTTTGCATCTGAACTCTTCATATATAACACTATGAGGTGAGTAAATGGTTAAATTATTTCCATTTTTGGGCAAATTTTAGAGAAAAAAAAACAAATGAATAGATCAACTTGATACACAATGTATGACAAATATTAAATCTGAAATGTTAAGTCTGTAATGTAATATCAATGGGGCTGGGGGTTTCATTACAATGGGAACAACCCGAACATTATAATTAAAACTTCTAATTAAAGCCTTAGGGCACATTGAGATATTTATAATGCCAGCCATGTAGTCAAAACTGTATTTCTCATAATTGCGTTCTGGAGAGATGTAAGCCAAGGTTATTTTCTATTAATGTTCAAAGCACAAAGAAACAGCAATAACAAGCAGGTTTTCCCCCTAAAGGCCTAATTCAGTCATGTAGGTTTTGACGATCTTGGCATAAAAGTGTCTACATCACGCACACAAATCTGTTAAAAGCCAAAAAGCTGGATGTTTAAGCTAGGAGTTGCTGATGGAGATGAATGTAGTTGATTGAAAGTGCTGCTAAGTCCAATATCTCCAAAGGTCCAAATGAAGTGCTCTGACAGCAAGTGCGTAAACTTTGCCGTCGTCTTCTCCTCAGCATATTTGGAGAAAGTTCTCTGGAGAGAGTTAGATGAGAAGAGCTGGAACCCATTTCAGGCCCGAGGATGTAAAGAGCCAGACGCATCACAAGATTGGCATAGGAATGGGGCGGCACTGGCACAGAGACAGTGGACAAACAGATTCTCAGCGCCGAAGACCACCGCGAGCGGAAAGAAAAGGCAGGTGCAGCTTAGCGACGTGTCAGTCAGCCTTTCCAAACAGCGGCAGAACGCAGAGAGGTGGGAATCCTGCCCACGCGTTGGGACAGAAAGTCCATACGGACTGAAAGATAAAACAGGCCAGGGGCGGAACTACGGAGGGATGGGGCTTATGTTGTGTGGGGGCAGCGAGACGTGGGTTTGTGCTATTCTGTATTCATACTTCAGGCTAAGAAGTGTCACTGTTAGTTAGTTATGAGACTTGGGGCAACAGAGCAAATGTTTCTGGTTATGTTTTTTGTCTCAAAGCGCTTATGAATGCGGCCTAGAACAGCAATAATAAGCAGGTTTTTCCCCTTCAGTCAGAATTCAGTGATGTAGTTTCTGTGGCTGGAGCGTGAGGCTGCATTAGAATAACCCGACACCGCTCGTTTAAAATGAGTGATTTAACTAGAGTGTCAAGGGTCTAACTTGTATTTCAGAACAATTATCTATCATAAAGAAAAGGGAAATTCTTGCCTTTGCAAATTCCTAGAAATGTACTCTTTGCCTTTATGTTGGATGCATGTGGTGTTGAAAAAACACTTGTCAAGGATAGTTTTATTTATGTATATATTAGTGATGTCAAAATTAGTGCATTAACACAGGAGATTAACTTTTCCAGTTTAATGGCGTTAAATACGGAGTTCTGGCATGAAACTCTAGAACGCAGTCCGATGGTCTAACTCAATCTGATAACATGACATCATAATCACATGGCACAGCCGATTGGTTCTCTCCTGTATCAGTAGCCAATGAGCTCACTGCTCAACATTCAAATACGTGACTAGTGCCAGTTTAGCAGTTTGCAGTATGCTTCACAAACCCTCCATCTTCCCCAGCTCCACCTGTGTAGATCTGCTACGAGGTGATTCATATATGCTATATGGGGGTTAATTATATATGTTATATGTGCAGCAGCAGTGTTTCTTATGCTTACAGCAGCATGTTGTGGATTTATTGGCAGTAGCAAGTCTCAGTATTTGCTCTGTCGCAGCAGCAGCGTAGCAGATCTATTCCACTGAGACCAAATACATTAACATTGTCATGTACATTACTATGACAGAAATATATTTAACACAGGGGCAGGGCTAGGGTTGGCCACCCCACTCACAACTGCTGCTAATGTCTATTTTTTTTTACAAGAAGTGTGTTTATTTAGTTGCAGAACGTTTTTACGACCACATCAAATGGGAGACTTTTCAGACACACACTCCAACTTCACTTCAATGCCAGGCACTAGTCAAGTTCCAGTAGAAAAGCAGTGAACTGTGGTTAGATGAGATTTTGTCAAGCCATATGTCAGTAAAAACTAATTAACCTGTTCTGTCAGCTGTTATAATGTGCTCATAGCCTGTATCATTTCATATTAAAACTCAAATGAAACAAATGTCAGATCCGTTTTATGTTTAGCAGCGGCAGCTCTTAAAGTAATAGCAGCCAAATAAGATAATAACCCAGCTGTGATATTAATCAAAGAAAAAAGAAAAAAAGAAGAAATCAATAACTTTTGAAGCTTTAATAATTCATATATATTTAATTTAGCATTTAGTGTTTGATAACTTTATTCACAACTTTATGTGACATTTATTATAATAGGTTTATGTGAAGATTTTTTTAAGTTAACTTAAATTAGAAGTTTTTACTTTTCGAAGTCTAATAAATGTTAAAAATCGAAGCTCTCAATTATACTGTAATGTTGAAATGCTATATTAGGAAAAAAGAGCAGTTTCCTAGAGACATCAGTAATATTGGTATCAGTGATACCATCGTCATAAACAATATTTAACAAATATTAAACTTATACTGTCTTTATTTAAACTTAAATTTACTGTCGTTTCGATATTAAGAGGAAGACTGAATGTGAAATTATTGCACATTAATTAATTGCACTCTTTTAATCACGATTAATCCCACCTAACATGAGATTTTATTTATACTTTTTTTTTTTTTTTTTTTTTTTTACATTGCAATAATTTCATATTGAGTTTTAAAAAGAATGTAGAAACAACATAAAGACAGTATTATATATATATATATATATATATTTGTTTGTTTAATGGAATCTTAATGACTGAAGGTATGTTTTGCTGATACTAATACTACTGATGTCTCAGAAATTGTAACATTCATTAGTCATTATACAATAAAATAAAGACTTCTAATTTAAGTAAACTTAAATCAATCTTCACATAAACCCTATAATAAATGTCATATTTAGCTATCTGTGCCCTTCAGCAAGTAGAAATTGAATGAAGCTATCAAACACTAAATTCTGAATTAAATATAGATGAATCCTTAAAGCTACAAAAGTCATTGATTTCCTCTTTTTCTTTTGTTCTTTGATTAACAAACATCACAGCACCCGGGATATTAGGTTATTTTGGTTGCTTTAAGAGCTGCCGGTGCTCAACATGACACGGATCTGACTCACATTGTAGTTTCTCACAACTCTTTACCTTTTCTGACCCACTTCAGGTCTTAAAGTCTCTACTAATGAGCTGACGAGTTGAATCGGGTGTTTTAGATGAGGAAGACAGTGCTCCAGGACAGTTTTGAAAACCACTGCATTTCAGAGACATATTCTTAAAAGTGACTCATAACAAATACATACATGCACACATTGCAAAGCAGCTTTAATCGCCTTTTTGCAGAAGCATATATGCACCTAAACTTACCCTGCTGAGAGTAAGAGTGCCTTGTTTGCAGTCTCTGCACCGAACACGTAGTTTTCCAGGTTGAATGGCTTTGCAGACCGTCTTACAGAACACATAGAAACTGCTGTGGGCTTTAGCTTCTGCAAGAACAACCAAAAACACCACAAAAAGCATGTAATAACAGCAAATGTGTGTTTAAGAGAAACTAATAGGACAAAGTAAGTCATTTTTTGGTTAACATCCTGAAACTGTAAAAACTCACATTAACTTAATTAAGATGTGCAACTAATGTCTAAATGCTCTAATTTCTACCTCAGTGGTAAATGTGGTAACAAATGTGTTAAAATATTCCTCATATTAAGCTACAGAAAATGAAAATATAAGGGTCAAAATAGCTATGTGCCTTCATATTTTGTAACAGGTGGTGTTTTATGGAGAGATGGAGACACATGACCTGCACTAATATGCAAGAAAATATGCAGAGGGACAAAAATATACATTTTAATATAAATAATGCAGTTTCTTGCTATGAAATATTTATGGCTTTTCTTAACTGATCCGCCGTTTGGAAAACTGATTACAAAAAATGCCTTGTGGCAAGACATTGTTTGTCAAACAACGGTAGACAATAAGATTGTTTGGGAAACCAGTTTAGAAAAACGTCATTTTAATTCTGTTTGGTGTCAGAAATAACCCTCGAAGTATATTCAGTCCATTCCTTTATTTAAGAATGGATGAACTGAAACAACTGAGCAACTGAATTTCAGATGCCGTTTGTTTGCTTTTGTTTCATTTCCCTTGCTTCTTGTCCTCTTTTAGTTTACAGCTGTGGAGTGTTTTGAGCGGGACGTAAGTGGGTTGGTTAGAGCGCTGAATAGAGGGCAAGAACAACATGCAGCAGTGCTTCAGCAAGCCGCCACAGTCCCAGGACAAAGAGCTCACGATCCAATTAGCCAGAAAAGACGATCCAGACATCTTCCTGGCATATGATTTAGTTGAGAGAGGACTTGTCCTATCAGTCTGTCCCATCCTAGTTTAAATCACTCAAGCACACACATGCACACACCTGGGAGCAGCATTCTCATTAGAGCTAAAAGCATGGGGCACCGAGGAGGTACACGATACCTTGACACGGCTGACAATAAATCGAGCGGAGTGGGTTTTATAAGACAGGCACCCTATTATTTATGATTTCTGCAGGATTCCTCCATTATGCTAATGCTTTTACAGGAAGAAGGGCTGGATAAAAGAGGTGGCGTGATTGGACTAAGTAGCCGAGTGGGCCGCTAGCCAGAGCGAGGTTGAAAAAGGAAGGGCGGGCAGAGGACAGCTTGTAAAAGTGCCGCCATTGTGGCAAATGACAGCATCCACTTCACCAACCTGTGCGCTTACAAAAACATTCAAACGCTTTCTCTGAGAGCTGCGTATTACTCCTGAAAAGAAGGTCACCAAAGCCTTAGTGGTGCACAAACAAATGTAAATGAAAGGATATACAGTACTTACAAAGGCATTCTAGTTTGGTGGGACTGAAAGCATTGTATACGAAGTGGGTCTGTGGCAATTGTTTCAAGACGGCACAAGAAGCATGGCTTCCTCGAAATGTACATAATGTAAATAAGGCTGGGCACCACACAAAATAATCAATATACAGAGAGGGAATAATTATTTGATCCCCTGCTGATTTTGTATATTTGCCCAATGACAAAGAAATGGTCAGTCATAATTTGAATAGTAGGTTTATTTGAACAGTGAGAGACAGAATAACAAAAGTTATAAATTGATTTGCATTTTAATGAGTGAAATAAGTATTTGATCTCCTATCAGTCAGCAAGATTTCTGGCTCTCAGGTGTCTTTTATACAGGTAATGAGCTGAGATTAGAGATCTCTTAAAGGGAGTGCTCCTAATCTCAGCTTGTTAACTGTATAAAAGACACGTGTCCACAGAAGCAATCAATCGATCAGATTCCAAACTCTCCACCATGGCCAAGACTAAAGAGCTGTCCAAGGATGTTAGGGACAAGATTGTAGACCTGCACAAGGCTGGAATGGGCTACAAGACCATCACCAAGCAGCTTGGTGAGCTGTACTTACAAAGGAATTCTAGTTTGGTGAACCTGAAGGCATCGTAAACAAAGTGGGTCTGTGGCAATTGTTTCAAGACGGCACAGGAAGCATGGCTTCCTCAAAATGTACACAATGTAAATAAGGCTGGGAACCACACAATATAATCAATATACAAAAAAATGATTAGAAAAAGTTATAAATTGATTTGCATTTTAATGAGTGAAATAAGTATTTCCCCCCTTTCGCAAAACATGACTTAGTACTTGGTGGCAAAACTCTTGTTGGCAATTACAGGGGTCAGACGTTATTTGCTATTGGCCACCACATCTCAGGAGGGAATTCGTTCCACTCCTCTTCGCAGATCCTCTCCAAGTCATGAAGGTTTCTAGTCTCATGTTGGCACATCAAACTTTCAGCTCCCTCAACAGATTATTAATGGAATTAATGTCTGGAGACTGGCTAGGCCACTAATGTGCTTCTTCTTGAGCCACTCCTTCGTTGCCTTGGCTGTATGTTTTCGGGTTATTGTCATCCTGGAATACCCATCCACAACCCATTTTCAATGCCCTGGCTGAGGGAAGGAGGTTCTCACCCAAGATTTGACAGTACCCCCCCCATCCATCGTCCGATGAGGTCCAGTTGTCCTGTCTCCTTAGCAGAAAAACAACCCCAAAGCATAATGTTTGTACTCCCATGTTTGACAGAGGGGATAGTGTTCTTGGGGTTAGTGTCGTCAAAAAGTACTGAGTACTTTCAGTACTGAAATTTTAAAAACGTCCATTTCCTGCTCACATTTGAGTGTTGTCGAGACGATTTTTAAACATCGATGACTGGTCATAGTGTTCATGCGCTGATCATTGTAGTCAATCACAGTCATATCTGTCGAGTGCGTAAACACTATCGCCAATCAGTATTTTTTAAAAATTGTCTCAACAGCACTCAAATGTAAGCGGGGAATGGACGTTTTTACAAATTTCAGTATGGAAAGTACCAAACTTTTTGACAACACTACTTGGGGTCAAAGGCAGCATTCCTCCTCCTCCAAACACGGTAAGTTGAGTTGATGCAAAAGAGCATCGATTTTGGTCTCACGTGACCGCAACACTTTCACTCAGTCAAACACAATCATTCAGATGTTCATTGGCAAACTTCAGAAAGGCCTGTACATGTGATTTCTTGAGCAGGGAGACCTTGCGGGCACTACAGGATTTAGCCCTTCACGGCGTAGTTTGTTACCAATTTTTTCCTTGTTAACTATGGTCCCAGCTGCCTTGAGATCATTGACAAGATCCTCCCGTGTAGTTCTGGGCTGATTCATCACCGTTCTCATGATCATTGAAACTCCACGAGGTGAGATCTTGCATGAAGGATTATAAAGTTATTTATTTGGATTTTTTTGCTGTTATTCAGTCTCTCACTGTTAAAATAAACCTACCATTAAAATGATAGACTTTGTCAGTGGGCATTTCTTTGTCAGTGGGCAAACGTACAAAATCAGCAGGGGATCAAATACATTTTCCCTCACTGTATAACTGAAGTGATTTTGCTGGTGATTTAAAATTAAGCACCACCATAAATACCACAATGATTTAATATGCTTTATGTGGCCATTAAGTTTCCTGAAGAATGCATCACTGCGCTGGTTTTTGTGATTTTTCTTTGTCTCGTGACCTTTGATTGGGCGGCGTGTTAATACAGAGATGTTTTAAAAGTTTAACCCCTGGTTTCACAGACAAAGCTTGAACCTAGTTCCAGAATAAATTACATCATCAAATACACACAGTTCTTACACCCCAGGCTCATTAGAAAAAGAAAAAAAAAACATGCCTGTTGTGACATTTCTGCAAAATATTATATTGATTCAAGCATGTTTTGACACATTTTTGGGGCTCCAACTCACAAGGTCAATGCTGTACCAGGTGAACAACCGAGCAAGTTTACCATGTGAGAAAATGAATCTGTCCTATGAACAGAATCAATTCAAAACTTTGATTTAATAGTGCATAATACAGTATTATTATATTAGCGGATATAAATAAAAAAATCTTAATTTAGTATAAGGCATATATATACATATATATATATATATATATATATATATATATATATATATATATATATATATTTGTATATGCCTTTTTTTCACTAGATTTGTTTTACTTCTGAATAGAACTGCAATAATAATGGTGCTTATTACATTGGAATAAAAGTCAGTATTTGAACATTGGCAAATATGCACAGTTCTTTCAACCCATGCTCATTAGAAAAAACATGCCTATTGTGACATTTCTGCAAAATATTATATTGATTCAAGAATGTTTTGCCACATTTTTGGGGCACAAACTCACAAGGTCCATGCTGTACTAGGTGAGCTACCGAGCAAGTTTACCATGTGAGAAAAGTCATGCATATGAAGCTCATTATGTAATGCAAATGTCAAAATGCATTAGTTTATTAATCTTGCACTATGGTAAGAATGTTTTGAGGTCGTAACTGTATATATTTTGTATGTATTTTACTGCCACTAGTGTACTGTTGGAAACTGCAGTGAAATGTATGCGTTTTAATGTAGATAGAAGCACATTTTCCAAAGAGCCTATGTTGATGACTTCATCTTTAGTGGCATTTAGACAACAAATAATAAAAAATGCTACATATACTTCCATTAAGAAGTGACATTGGTGCTTCTTCATTATTATAAAGCACCAGCTGCCACTTGATTTAAAATACATTTTATCTACACTGACTCAAACATATGCACAAAAAACAACAACAAACCCAGTCCTATGCCCTGTACCTGTGCGTCCAATGGAGTTTCCCTGTCTGGATGCATTTGTCTCCAGAATGACAGCCAGGCCTTCAGACGCGTTGGTCAGACGGGAACCACTGAGGTCGAGTCTGGTCAAGCTCTCCATCCCGCCGTCCATCCTCTGCTCCTGGACCAGCTCAGAGCGCTGGGTCGAGGTGGATGGGGGCAGAACCACATGAACCGTGCTCTGCTCAGGGAGATCACAGCCCTGTCACAGAAGAGGAAAAACAGATAGTACTCTCAAACTCTTCACAAGAGCCTCATCCATGTTTAATATCACTATACCTCAGGGATTCTCAAATGTTTTTGGTTTGTGACCCATTATGCACCACTATATCTGCTATACACACTACACTACACTATCTACATCTACTTCATTCTGAGTAGATTAATTATCATATAGATGTAGAGGTGGTCACTTGTCCTTATGTAAATTAGATTTTATAATGATCACTTTTGTAATATTTCGCACTGGTTCACTTTAAATAACCAATTAATAATTTACAGCAATTATTAATGGAAAAACTAAATGTAGAACCCCATATCAGAACAAGAAGTGCTCAAAATGTGTTTTTCTAAGACCATCCACAGTGACAGTGATATGAATAGTAATTCTATGGTGCTGCAGTCTCAAAAGCGCATTATGAGAGGATCTTTTCATCCTGTTGTCTTTCGTTTCTGTCTCAAGCATGAGGAAAGAAAGGATCAAACTTTGCCGTCGTAAGTACCTTCACAAATTCAAGTAATCA
Organism: Cirrhinus molitorella; assembly: GCA_033026305.1. Lineage (NCBI taxonomy): Eukaryota > Metazoa > Chordata > Actinopteri > Cypriniformes > Cyprinidae > Cirrhinus > Cirrhinus molitorella. The sequence goes on along the minus strand of CM065126.1, from coordinate 14,658,171 downwards.
AGCTGGCACATATGCCGCAGACCGACGGGATTGTGATGCAGAAAAAAACAGGTAGAGAGAATAAACATGCCAATCACTGTAAGACACTTAAAAAAAACTTGTATCTCGCAGAGAATGAAGGAAAGATAAAGGTAAAAACTTTAATGTTTGGAGACAGCAGAAAAATGACAAGGATATCATATAGTACGAGACACACTTTAATACTGTACAATTCTCTTAGGTATTTGCTTGATTTCAGAAACATAGTGCCTTCATTTCCTTTCTGGATATGACTAAAGATTTAGTCTCTGCGTAGAGATGTGGACTGTAAAAAAATGTTCATAACTTGATCATTTTTTGCTACATCTTTATATCTGAATTTTAGTGGATATTTAAAGAAATAGTTCAATCAAAGGAAAAATCTTATGATGTTAGCCGAATCAACTTAAAACTCTGATTTAGCAGTCTGTAAATTATTATATCGGTGGATATAAAAAGAAAATTAAAAATACATTTCTAAACAATTTAATTGGCTCAGATCATCTTCAGACAATTCTGGAAAACAGTTATCAAAAGTTTTTTGATATACCAAATCGTTTTCGTGTTAACGAATTTGACAAAATTTGCGCCAAAATGGACATAAGGCTATATCTTTGCAATGCTTCAGCAGATTCAGACTGAACTTGGCACATGTTACACCAAGCATGACTTCAGAGCACATAAGTAGTTTTGGCACAGCACCACTTACTGGTTAAAAAAAAAAAAAAAATGTTCATATTTTCTGAACAGAAATATTTGAACTCCTCCTAGATAGTTTGTCCATTTTTCATCAAACTTGGCTCAGATCATCTGCAGAGAATTCTGGCAAAAATAAATAAATAAATAAATCAAAAGCTTTTTGATATACCAAATCAGTTTCGTAAAGCCTGCTAACTTATTTGACTAAGTTTGTGCAAAAAAAGACATGAGGCTATTATCTCTGCAATGCTTTAGCAGATTTTGACCAAACTTGGTATGTGTTATATCAAGCATGACCTGAGGGCACATAAGTAGTTTCGGCACAATACCACCTACTGGTCAAAAGATTATATTGACATTTCTGCTTATAACTTCTGACCAGTTTGGGCAAAAATCAAAAGATTAGTCTTGTTAGATTTGGAACAGCATGCCAAATTGAACAGTATCTAATTTTTCTATATTGGCCTTTTGGTTAATGACCATTTTGAGTTTTGTAGTAAAATTTTGTATCAACAATAACTTTAACAGGGGTCTCCAACTCTACTCCTGGAGAGCTACCATACTGCAGAGTTCAACTTCAACCCTAATCCAACACACCTGGACCAGCTAATCAAGGTGTTCAGGGCTACTTAATTACAGATAGGTGTGTTGAACCAGGGTTGGAATTTAAGTTTGCAGGAAGGATCTCCAGGAGCAGAACTGGAGAACCCTGGTCTTTACTGAGTAATTAAAGACAGCTCCTTAACTCAATTCATTTTACTTCTGTTGTGCTCGGCCCTTTAATTGCTGCTTGCAGGTATATTAATATTATTATTATTACTACTATTTATGTATTTTTACAATACTGTATAATTCGTAAAATGATATTATTAATTTGATATTATGATTATTGATATTATTGATTATTATTAATTAAAATGATATTATTAATTATTATTATTAATTATAATATAATTATTGATATTAATAATATATTAATTATCTAGATCATGCTAAATTCACACACCAGTTATTAAAATTGCAACGCTTGACTATTCATCTTTTAGTGATATTCAAAGTACTAGTTCACACAAAAATGCAAAACCTTATGCAATATTCCATTTACATTTTTTTTATACAATGACAGTTTATAGTGACCATACCTGTCAAGATGCAAATAACAAACTGTTTTAAAAACATTATAAAAAAAATATATTCTGCATGCTCCTCTTCACTGAATTGTTATATCACGATTCGCACACCAATTATGTAACTGTAATACTCTAACCATTTGCCATTTCTTCCATTTGTTGAGTAGCTGGAAAACAGCAGAACGTCTGATGCAAATCAGACAAAAACATTCCTTTAAGAGAAAACCCCTCTGACAGGGGTTTTCTCTTAAAAACAGAAATGAGAAAACCTTTTGTCTGAAACAGTCTTCAAACAAGCATTTATTTCTTGATGTTAGCAAAAACAACATAGACAAAATAAAAGATGTGAATCTCATTTTGTCCATTTTTCCCAGCAGTCACTGAGGGTTGATTTTTCAATGGCATAGCATAAATTAAAGAAAGACCCTCTCGCTCTAGGTGAGCGAACCACCAGCTAAGCCTTATCGCACTTTCCTGCCATAAAGGAGATTTCTAATACAGGCTGTAACAAAGATGGGCCGCATGCTGAGAAATGAAGCGGCCATAGCAACACTATGCTGGATCCTTATCGAGAAATGCAGGAATGGAAATTAGCATTGATCATTAGTTACATGATGGATGCTTTAAAGACCGCTGTGACATAAAATATGCTGGTCAATATCAATTTAGTTGCATGGCAGTGCGTTTTTGACTTTGCATTTGTATTTCATGACAAAAATATTAAACAACGGCACAGAAGCGAGATGACCCTTCTGATTCCAACGGTACGTCTACAGTCTATACACGCGATAACCTCTAATTCGCATTAATGGAGCCGGCAGTTTTCCTGATAACTCCTGTTCTTAGAGGAAAGGGTAAAGCTTTGGGCAAAAATAACACTGCAAATGCACTCTGAGATAAAAAGCAATTTCCAGGACGTGAACTTGTGACATTTAGAAAAAGCATTGATCCAAACAAAACACACATACACACACACACACACACACACACACACACACACACACACACTATATATAAAAACTGAGCACAAAACTAAGAGATGGGAAAATCGTCCATAACCTACGAATAAAGTCTCCCCGGTGAGTGCATTTGATGTTGTCAGCCGCCTTGACGCCGGCATTTATTTATGCATTTTTTTCTTCACATTTGAAAATCCAGTTACTTTGGGGACAGAGCGGGGTTTGTATTCCTGATGAGCAGAAAGTGCCTTCATTTTACACACATGTGACCTTTTTCAATTGAGACATTCTCTTGGGGGAGCCTGATCAACAAGTCAGTCTTTTAAAGACAGGGACAGTGTGCATTAGCAATGACTTGGCTCTTTAAAGATACGCAGTGGCTGAATTTCAATGCTGAAAGCACGGAGACAATCAATTTGTCTTTCATCCGGAATCATAAGAAGCCCCAGAGAGTCTGGACACTTTCTCAAGGTCATTTATGGTCATATAGCTGGCATCAGGACACAATACATTCATCTATATTTCATCTTAAAGTGACACTGGATTAGCTTAGACTGTGAGCTGAATGCCAACTCTGCATGATTAGCAGAGTTTGTCTTAGAATTAAAACTGAAAGTTGAAAAATGGATGTGCCACAAATCTTGGTCCTGCTGTGGAAATGACAGCTTGACAATTGCAGCATTACTTTCAAGAATTATATTTTACTTATAAGAATGCTGAATACAAAGAATGCACAAGCTCCAAAAAGACAAAAATACAAAACATGCACATTAAGTGTGGTCAATGTAGTACACTATATTTTAAGTCTTCTGATAGATTTGTGTGAGGAAAATACACAGTTAATTCAGACGATTGTCCACCTCTAGATGAATCAGCCACCTTGTAAAATACGTACAGACTGGTTGTAAGATAGCGTTGGATAAACAAAATTGGTGTATGACACAAAAACCTATGGCAGTGTTGTAGTACTTGAGTCCTTCTCAAGTCTGAGACCAAATTTTCATTGTCTTGCTCTTGTCATGGACTCTGAAGCACTTGGACTCAGTCTAGTCTCAGACTTGACCCTTCTTCGGGTCCCTGTTTTTTTTATTCAGACACAACCTATTCAGGCTTGGCTTGGACCTGAACACAAATGAGCTGGTTTCGTCTACAACACCAGGGGTCCTCAAGCTGCAAAAAATACAGAATTGCTTTCACAGACAAGGCTTAAGCCTAGTCCCAGACTAAAATGTAAGTCTGAGCTGTTTCAGCTGAAATAATTTTGCACTTTGTTTCAAGATGCACACCAGTAATGTTTTTGTTTCTAAGGCATTTTTATAAAAAAAATATTTCAGTTGAAATATTATTATTATTATTAAGAAATTTATTTGAAAAGGGACCATGTACAATTTTAACATAAATGTTTCCATTTCATGCATTGTACTGAATTTAGCCAATAGCTAATTTTCATCCGCAGTCCCTTGGAATATGGTATAATCCTGGCTTAATCATATTACGATGCCTTTCTTTTCTCAGATAGGGCTTAGCTTAAAGGGATAGTTCACTTTGAAATTAAATTTTGATATGTTTTAGCTTACCCCAAGGGCATCCAAGATGTAGGTGTCTTTGTTTCCGCAGTAGTTTCAATTTTGACATTTTTAGGTCCAACCGTTCTTGTCTGTCAGTCATATAACAGTATTTATATTGTTTTTTTACCTCTTGTACACCACCACGTCCAAGTTATCTGGATGCGCGTGCATGTCACTCATTGTTTACACAGAACAGAGATTGTAGTTAAGACGGCTAACAGAAATGGTACTAGTTTGCACTTATCCGGCATCTTTGAACCGACGAAAAAGAAAATAATTACGTATGCTCACGTGAGAGATCACTTCTGGCGCTTTCCGGCGCTTGCGCCAGAAAATCAATAAGCCAGAGCACGGTCACACACCAGGAAGTGTGCGCCCTCAGATAACTTGGACATGGTGGTGTACAAGAGGTAAAAATGATATAAATAATGTTTGTTTTCTCACACAAACCGCTCGTTTCGTGTCTTAGGCCATCAATGTGTACTTACGATGGGGAATTGTTTAATTTGGACTGTTTAATTTGAATCTGTGCATTTTCTTTGATGAGGTGACCGTAGGCATGCATTATATGACTGACAGACAAGAACGCTTGGACCTAAAAATATCAAAATTTAAACAACTGCGGAAACAAAGACACCTACATCTTGGATGCCCTTGGGTAAGCTAAAACATATCAAAATTTAATTTCAAAGTGAACTATCCTTTTAAGCCAGGACTAGGCCTTAGTTAAATTAAGATATTTAAGCAGCTTTTATAAAAACGCCTTAGAAGACAACAATGCAGGTGTGCATCTTGAGACAGAACAATGAATTTTAAAACATGTCAGAGCAAGATATTTTCAGTTGAGACAGGTCATCAGCTCGCATTTTAGTCTAGGACTAGCCTTAAGCCTTGTCTGTGAAACCGGGGGTACGTTTTCTTAAAGCTATGTGTGAAGAAAATACATGAAGTTAAACCATACTGAAAAAACCTGGTCTTTGTAGCTCTCAAATCCTATTTGCACTGTTGTAGCATTTGAGTCAGTGTCAGAGTCTTGTCATGGACTCTGGAGTATTCTGACATTCATCGGGTCTCTGTTTTGACTGATGACTCATGAGTTTGAAGGAACTGGTTTTGACTACCATACTCCTACTTTAAACACAACAAAACATGTGATGATAAGAACTTCCAAGAATGAGACAAATACATCATAAATATGTTCCAAATATTGTGTGCACTACATTTTAAGTTTTGCACGATGAAAATACATTAAGCTAAACCGTTATTTATGGAAAAAAGTCTTTTAGCTCTCAAATCCCATTTGCACTTTCATATAATCAAACTTGTTTATTTATTTATTGAAAAACCTGGTCTTTGTAGCTCTCAAATCCCATCTGCACTGTTGTAGCATTTAAGTCCATCCGGTTTCAGAGTCTTGTTCCAGACTTGTATTTGAATGAGTTGGTTTCAACTACAATATGCCTACTTTAAACATAATAAAGGCATGGAATGACGAGGGGTTCTCAAGTTCCAAAAATGAAAAAGCGGTCACGCGAACGGGGGTGCGCACAGGTGTACCGAACCCAAGACTACCTGAAGGAGGTGGTCTGAGTTTGGTTGCACTCGAACTGTGGTGCGGTTTGCACGAACATAAAAAGCAACATGGACTCGAGTGTGCACTTGTTCAGGAAGTAAAGTAACCTGCGCATGCGCTTTAGATGATTGCAATGCATTCAATAAAACACATGTAGCGTTAATGCTTTTCCTTGGAATTCGAGCAAGAGTGAGACTGCAGTGTATTTGTGCATTGCGAGTGCAATCAGTGCAGGAAATGAATGGTAATCAGTCGTATCCTCAAAATAGTCTGTTTGCAGGCAGCAGAAAGCAGTCTAAATGTGACACACATACAGCAATCCCAAGTGTTGTTTGCTCCGCAGAACATAACAGCACAAAATTAATAAAAAACACAATTTACTGACCCGTAATCTGTTTTTTTATATCATGCTGTGTGTGTTTGTTATGATTTAATTTGAACACAAATGTGCCAGGGTTCAAGAGAATCAAGTTAAGTGTGAAACCAGACCAGCGCTGCGGGGGCACCAGGACTCGGACCGCAGCAAATAAGCCTAGTGTGAAAACGTTGTGAAAAATTTTAAATCTTCTGATAAATCCCATTTGCACTTTCGGATAATCGAAATGTGTGCATCACACAAGAACCTATGAGAGTTTTCTAGCACTTGAGTCAAGTCTGAGATCACATTTTCATGGTCTTGCTCTTGTCATTGACTCTAGAGCATTTGGACTCGGCTTGACCCTTCATCAGTTTCCTGTCTTGACTCAACCTACTCAAAACTCATCTTGGACTCAAACACAAATGAACTGGTTTTGACTACAACACTCCTACTTTAATCACAACGAAAGTGTGCAGAGACTTCAACCTAAAAAAAGGAAAAAAAACAAACATAAAAGTGGTCCATACATTTAAGGACAGATTTACTAAAAGCTTGCGCCAGCGAAGGCGTCTTTTGATGTTAAAATAGTATAATCAGGATTTACTAAATATGTGCAGTTAAGAATTAGTGCTAAAAAGGTGTGGACACAGTTGTTTCTGTGCATGACCTTATTGAATATGCATTTGTCAAATGTATGGGAGGAGAGTATTAAAACGAATCAGGCCATTGCGATGTAAATCATTGCGCTCATCAAATTACCAGTATTTGGACCATTATTTAAAAAGCATATCTTAAAGCAGGTGGTAATGCATCTGGCTGCATCTGTGTTCTATAATTTGCACATTGTCAGTAAATCACTCTCTGAATTTTTCCTAGATTTTTTCGCCGCTTTCATGGAATTGCGCTCTAACGCTACTTTGCCCTGTTTAGTAAATCTGGACCTTAGTTAACTATATTTTAATTTTAAACTTAGCATGAGGAAAATACATTAGGTTAAACCATTATTTATTGAAAAACCTGGTCTTTGTACACCTCAAATCCCTTTTGCACTTCTGTAGCATTTGAGACCGTCTGAAGTCAGTCTTGTCATGGACTCTCTTGGACTTGGACTTGACATTCTTCAGGTCTGTTTTGACTCATGACTCATCCTACTAAGGTCTCAGGCCAGACTTGTATTTGAATGAGCTGGTTTCAATTACAATACTCCTACTTTAAACACAATAAAAGCATGTAATGAGTTCTCAAGTTCCAAAATTCACAAAAATGTACCGTGGAAGTTGTCCATACATTTCATGCACTATATTTTATGATAGCTTTGAGTGAGGAAAATACATAAGGTTAAACCATCATTTGCTAAAAAACCTGTTCTGTTGTAGCACTTGAGTCCATCTCAAATCCAAGACCATGCCTTCATGGTATTAGTCTTGTCTTGGACTCTAGAGAACTTTGATTCTGCTTAGACTTGGACTTGACCCTTCTTCGGGTCTCTGTTATTCTCAGACTCATCCTACTCAAATCTAGACCTGAACTCACAAATAAACTGGTTTTGACTACAACACTCCAACTTTAATCCCTGTGAAGGTGTGTGGTGACCAGGGGTTCTCAAGCTCCAATACGGACAAAAATTCAACATAAAAGTGGTCCATACATTCAGTGCACTACATTTTTTGTTTTCTTAAAGCTTTGTGTGAGGAAAATACATTAGTTTAAGTAATTATTTATTGAAAAACCTGGTCTTTTTACCTCTCAAATCCCATTTCCACTGTTGTAGCATTTGAGACCGTATGAGGTCAAAGTCCTGTCATGGACTCTGGAGTATTCTGACTTAGTCTAGACTTGGACTTGACAGTCTTAAGTTCTCTGTTTTGACTCATGACTCATACTACTAAGGTCTTGGGCAAGGCTCATATTTGAATAAGCTGGTTTTGACTACAATACTCCTACTTTAAACACAATAAAAGCATGCAATGACAAGGGGATCCCAAGTTCCAAAAAAGACAAAAGTGCACCATGAAAGTTGTTCATACATTTCATGCACTATATTTCATGTTTTATGATTCCTTTGCATCAGGAAAATGCATAAAGTTAACCATTATTTACTGAAAAAAATTGTTTTGGAGCTCTCAATATAGCATTTGCACTTCCAGACATTTAATTTGTATTTGAGTGATTCTCGAGTCTGGGTATTGTCGTGGACTCAGGAACATAATAATTGGTCTAGATTTGCATCTTTAAGTCTAAATATGTGGAAGTACAAATGGAATTTAAGAGCCAAGTTTTCAGTAAATAAAAATCTTTATTTTTTTCAGATAAGACCTATAGCTTATAAGGAAACACTTCTATGATACATCACCCAGATTGATGTTTTTTTTTTTTTTTTTTTTTTTCCACAGAAGGAAAGAATACAGGTTTACAATAACATTAATATGCTCTCGGTTTTACTCCTTCAAGCAAATTAACTTGCTGTCAAAACTGGATATGACCATGAAAAATGTACATTATAATACCATATAATAGAATTTAATATAATAAAAGCCCACTTTCAAATTAGCATTTTATAAAATCCCTTATTAAAGCACCACTAGGGAGCCAGTTAAAATCCACTCCGTTAGTTCTATCAGAGATGACTAAGCATCTTTGGAGAACACTGACAATGTGAGTTGGGCTCTGCTGAGACACTTCCCCATGTAGACAGATGGTGTTGAGAGCTGGGCTTGAAGACACAGGGCCTGAGAGGACACCGTGACTAATACGAGCCGGGAGTTTCAACTATCTCAGCACTTCATTTTGCAAAAGTGGGGAGGATCGAGAGCAGACTGAATTTACAGGCTGGTTATTGCTGGCTTTCAGTGGTAAAACTGGTAAATCAAGGGCATCTTGCTGGTTAAGCTACTTAAGAAGTCTAGGGCGACATCAGCACAGCACCATCACATCCTCTTTGAAACCGCCACAGAAGCACATTAAGTATTTACAAGGGGACTCCGTCCTTGCGATGCATTGACCAAGCATTCACGTTTGCATACTTGCGTTGAGTATATTTTTGGCCCGAGCAAACACGTGGCGCAAAGCTGAAATAAGATGGTGATTGGCTCCTTGGTGAGGCAGCAGGCAAGGGCGAAGATGACTCTCAGACAGGAAGAGTCCTTGAAGCTGAATGCATGTTGTAACCTTCAGAGCACTGGCGTTTATCTGTATTGCTCCTTCAGAGAGTGTGGAGAGTGTGAAAGGAGGGGGTTGAGGCAGAGAAAGAAATGGGGGAGATGAGCACTTTTGAAAATAGAGGTAATAACAGTGAGCAAGCCAATGGGTCAGAGAGGAATACAAAAGAGTGAGAGAAAAAGACAGAAAAGATATACAAATATATCAGAATAGAGCAATGGATGCATACAGGAAGTAAAAGAGCGAAAGAATGACAATCAAATAGACAGACAAAGAAAGAGCACAGACAAAACACTGACAACAACATGAACTCTCTTGAGGGAATTCACTAAGAAAGAACTGCAGCCACTTGTAGCGTTGTTTATTTGCACATGCTGTTTACCTTGTTTTAGCATCTGATTCACCAAAAGAATTATGCAAATAAGGTGACAACACAAACAAGCTAATCAAATCTGTGCCGAATGCAATTTACACAGCGCAGCTCCCTAACTTGCAGGTTCTGAGTGCTAAATTGTGGCGGATGCAGCAGACTACCACAATCTGACATACTTTACTGTAACTGTTATTTATAGAATTTATTAATCATTTGTATTAGCTTTTATTTTATAGTTACCATTTTCTTAATTTCTTATGTTTTAGTCATTTTGTTGTGCTTTTGTATGCACTGCTGCCACACACATATTATTTTTCCACTCAATTATGTTTTAACAATCTTTTCTCGTTAAAACAACATTGTTTCTAATAAAAATAAGATGTTATGTCATTAAAACGACATATCTCCTTAAAATGACTTTTTTTTCATAATGACATATGTTATAAAAATGATATGTTTTTGCCATTATAAAAGATATATGGTGACATTATATGAGTGAGGTAAGCGATTGTCCGTGCTGCTGTCGCCACAGTCCTGACATAAACAAGGATCTGCGGAGGGATAATAGAAATACAATGTTTTAAATGTATTTTAATGTAATGGTTTTAATTGTAGCAGCACGTTTATTAGGATTAATCTCCAATCTGTCTACAATATAATATATACAATAACTGCACTAAGACCCAGAGAATATGACTCACTTGAGATGATCAAATCAAAACAGCTACTTTTGAATAATCGACTCTGGGCTTGGAATATTTCTTTATTTGAATGACTTAAGTTTGATTTAACAACAAATCGAAATACGAACAAAAAGAAATAAAGAGAAATGACAAACGGTTTGATTATTATTATTATTTGTTGTTGTTAAAAAAAATTAAAAGTAAGCTAGATTTTTATTTTTTGTTTGTTGGTAAATTTAATGTTTTAATATTTGTTTCACATGCATGCTGGGCCTTGATACTTTAGTCTGATCTTTTCTTGTAATAACGAGATGTTATCTTGTTAAAACCACATCTTATTTCGTAATAACGACATATCTTTTCTCGTTAAAACAACATCTTTTCTCGTTAAAACAAGATGTTATGTCAGTAAACAACATAATTATCTTGTTAAAATGACATTTTCTCATAATATCGAGATGTTTTCTTGTTAAAACAACATCTTTTCTTGTAATAATGACATCTTTCCTTGTTAAAACAACATATTTTAACGCTAAAACAGGTTATGTCAGTAGAATGACATAATTAACTTGTTAAAATTACGTATTTTCTCGTAATAACGAGATGTTTTATTGTTAAAACAACATCTTTTCTTGTTAAAACAGGTTGTTATGTCAGTAAAACAACATAATTATCCTGTTAATATTTTCTCGTAATAACAAGATGTTTTCTCGCTAAAACTACATATTTTCTTGTAAAAACAAGATGTTATGTTGTTAAAATGACATCTTGTCTTGTAATAAGATATGTTCTTGTAAAAACGAGATGTTATGTTGGTAAAACAACAATTATCTTGTTAAAATTACATTTTCTCGTAATAACAACATCTATTCTCATTAAAACGAGATGTTATGTCGGTAAAACGACATAATTATCTTGTTAAAATTACATATTTTCTTGTAATAACGAGATGTTTCCTCGTTAAAACGAAATCTTTTATCATAAAAACAAGATGTTATGTCATTAAAACTACATATGTAATGATCTCGTTAAAATAATAAAAAATAAATCTCGTAATAACGACATATTTGTGCCATTTTAACGACATCTTGTTAGTGAGACATAATTTAGTGGAAAAAATATGTGTGTGTCAGCAATGCGTCACCGTACTTTTGCCTTTTTTATTAGTTTTATTTTTTATTTAGCTTTAATTAATTTATTTTTAGTTTTAGTAGTTTTAGTACTTCTGCTTCAAGTTAAACTTTATTTAAAATTTAAGTTTCTCATTGTAACACCCCTATGAACTGTCTGTTTGGTTTTTCCCGTTTGTTTGCCTATATTTGATTTTCCTGTCATCATCGTTATCTTCATCACCTGTTTGTAATTAATTAGTGTTCTTATAACTTTGAGTTCATTGTCTGCTTTATCCAGCTTTAAGGTTATGTTGGTGTTTACGTGTGCTCTTGTCTTCCTGCCCTGTGGATATATATTGTGTGGATTACTAATAAAGACTTTGAGTGAATTTGAATGGTCTTCGCATTGCGTAACTGATACGTACAACCGTGACAGAAAGCCGAACCGAAACAGCAAAGTACACGGTAAGTTTAATTTATTTTTATTTTTTTACCAGTGTTTATTTTTGTGTTAATCCATGAACGACCTGTCCATCCTCGTCCTCCTACTGGAGCAGGGGGAACATCTCTCGAGGACCGCACCAACGACTTTGCATACACGCACTTCCCGGATAGCAGCCTTTGCAGATTCTACCACGCTGGACTCAATGAGACCACCAAAGTGCTGCTATCCAGGGAGGGTCTTTGGGAGAGCTTCCAGAGTTACATCGAGTGGGTGCTGGCATCCTGTGGATCGCCAAGAGAAGCAACAGAGCCGAGGATCGCCCAGGAGCCCGAGCTCATCACGTCCGACAGGTGCGAGAGCAGTCTACAGTGCCCGCGACAGTGGAAGTCAACGTGGAGCGAGAGGGGGCTTTTTGAAAGCCCCGCCCACTGCACCACCACTTAGGGTGAGAGAGTGCAGGTCTCTGGGGATGTTATCAACAATGAGGATATATACACGGAAATACGCCCTCTTCTTCCAGCATCATTTGAACAATCTGCCTACCCTGAACCCTCTGTATTCCCTGAACTTCCTGCCTGCCTGGATTTCCCACCCACCCTCCCTATTTTGCCTAATCCATTAACCCTTGCATCAGCCATGCCACCGCTGTGTCCTGGCAGCCCCCCTGCTCACCTATCTGTGCGGTGGGCTCGCCGCAGGTCTGCCCATCTCCATCAGCGTCATGGCTGGAGGATCCCTCACCATCACCTCCAGTCCCGCACTCAGCCTCAGCCCTCTGACCCAGTGGCTCTATCATGGCACCTAGCTCCCTTGTTTCCACCATCGCCCGTCCGCCCACCCGCTCCACCAGGCTTCCTCATACCTCAGGCTCCGCCTTGGACGGTTGTCGTCCGGCCATCACCTTGGGACTCCACTTCTCTGGCTGCCCCTCGTCACTCCGTCCTACCGGCTCCTTTGGGCTCCTCCCTCCCCTCCAGCTTTGCCTCGGTACTCTGCTGCTCCGACTCTGTGGCGGACCTCCGTATCTCCGCCTTGGTCGCCAACGCCTTGGCCCTCCGGATCCTCGGCGTCGCCTCGGATCATCTGCTCTCCGCCTAGGGCCACACCTGCTCCGCCTTTGTCGGTCGCCCCCCTGAAGCCATCAAATCTTTCTCCACCATGACTCCTCCCTCCGTTGGCTCCACCGTGGGCCACCATCATGGCTGTGGGCTGGGTCTCACCTGGCTCCGGATCCCTCTTGTCTCTTCCTTGGCTCCTCCCTCTGTCGTCACCACCCTCAACTTTTCTGTTTCCTCCTTGGTCCCTTCCTCCATCATCACCACCCTGGACTCTGTCTGTTGTCCTCCTTCTGGAAGTCTGGCTTCCGTCAAAACCTCCTCCGACAAGGACTTCCTCTATTTCATCCCACATCCACTCCTTTGTCCGCCACCTTAGTCCCCCATCCATCCATTCTTTTACGGCAGAAATGGGGAGTAATGTAACACCCCTGTGAACTGTTTGGTTTCTCCCGTTTGTTTGCCCATATTTGGTTTTCCTGTCATCATCGTTATCTCTTATCTCTATTTGGTTTAGTCCTTTTTCAGTTTGGTTCCTTCCACCTCTTGTTTACCCATATTTGGTTATGTTCCTGTTCATCCCCCTCATTATGTCAATATTAGTTAAACGCCTTCACCTGTTGTGTCTCGTTATCTCCCCTATTTACGTTGTATTCAGTTCAGTGTTGATTTGTCCGTTCTCGTCAATGTGTACGTGTGTTTTGCCTACCCGTCTTGGATTACCTGTTGTGGATATATTAAAGTCTTGTTTTTGAACCTGATTATCTTCTTGTGCTCCTTCATCCTCACACACCCGTGACACCTTGACACTCATCTAATACTTATTTTATTAGAATAACTGACATACTTTACTGTGACTGTACCAGTGTTATTTATATATAGTATTTCTTTTTTTTGCAAGCTTTTATTTTTTTAAATTTCCGGTTGTTAAATTTAGTTGAAGTTTTTGGTAATTTTGTAATGTTCTTTTGTCATGTTTATTATTTTCTTATTTCTATTTAGCTTTTAAATAATAAATAGATTTCTTTTTTTAGTTTTAATCATTTCAGTACTCCAAATAAAACTTATTAATTAACACTAGGAAAATGTGAGTAAAAACTGGACTTTAGTGCACGGTTGAAACAGGCATTTTACTCAAGACAATCTCAGTAAGTAATGTTGTTTTACTATTTATTAAAAACTAGCTGTCAAAACAAACTATTAAGGCTAAAATGTTCTTTCTCTAGAAACACTATTCAAAACGAGCAAAAACCTGACTAAAATAAGTGCTAAGCAGATTTAATGAAAATGTATTTATATCTCAGTGTCTGTTTATATGTGTAAATATGTGTAAATCGTATGACTTCCACAGAGCATGTGAAATTAAAGATGAGTTGATTACAGCATCACAGACTGTGACTGAGAAACACATATATAACGTGAGACCCAGGAGCTATGAGCTGTGCAAATAACCTATTAGCCGGTTACATTCTGCAGAAACACTCAGCACAAAACACACACACACACACACACAAGGCCAACTCTTTTTAATTAGTGTGACTTTATCTGAGCACCAGTAAATTCACTGCACAATGAAGCAGTGGGAAATATGGATGAGAGACGTGTAAATTAATTTTGAGAGAAGATGAGAGCTTATTAAAACAAATTGAGTAAATATACAGCATATTGATTCCACAGAGCAAGGTGACAACCTGCTGCTGGTGTCAACACTTAAGAGCCACTCAAGAATAGAGCAGCGGGAAACCACAAGGATTCTCATGCAATTTACTGACTCACAAAATAGTTTGGGCTTGTTTTCTGCATGTTTTAATCTTGTAAAAATACACTGCTGTTTGGGATCAGTAAGGATTTTAAAGTTTTTTAACAAAAGTTTATTATGCTCATCAAGGCTTCATTTATTTGATAAAAAAAAGAAGAAAAGTACTATTAAATATTATTTCAATTTTGTGAATATATTTTAAAAAGTAATTTATTCCTGTGATCAAAGCTGAATTTTTAGCATCATTATTGTAGTTTTCAGTGTCAAGTGATCCTTCATAAATCATTCTGATATGCTGATTTATTAATGTAATATTTTGTTGAAATTTGTGATATTTTTTTTCAGGATTCTTTAATAAATAAAAAAGTTAAAAAGAATAGCATTTATTTTAAATATAAATATTTTGTAACAATATAAACTTTTAACATTTAAAAGCTTGTGGTCAGGGAATTTTTTTTATACTTTTATTTACCATGGATGTGTTAAATTGATAAAAAGTGATATCAAAGACTTGTGACCCTGGACCACAAAACCAGTCTTAAGTAGCACAGGTATATTTGTAGCAATAGCCAAAAATACATTGTATTGGTCAAATTATATTTTTTTCTTTTATGCCAAAAATCTTTTGGATATTAAGTAAAGATCATGTTCCCTGACGATATATATATATATATATATATATATATATATATATATCAAACATAATTTTTGATTAGTAATATGCATAGCTAAGAACTTCATTTGGACAACTTTAAAGGCGATTTTCTCAATATTTTTATTTATTTTATACTATCCAAACTTTTCATTTATCAAAGAATCCTGAAGAAAGAATCACAGGATCCAAAAAAACATTAAGCAACACAACTGCTTCCAACATTGATAATAAAAGTAATAAATCAGCATATTAGAATGATTTCTGAAGGATCATGTGACACTGAATACCGAATGTTTCTGTATTTTTGAATCAAGTAAATGTAGCCTTGCTGAGCATAAGACAATTCTTTAAAAACCCCAAAAATCTTGTGTATATGGCCACCAACAAACTAAGGGCCAGGTTTACGAACAACTTTGCCACTGTAAACTCTTTTTTTAATTAAAAACTGTCTGAATTTACTAAAGACATAGTTAATTTGTAGTAACTTCTAGTACTTGTAGTAATTTATATCACTTTTACTGGTAGTCCACTGTATAAATAATTTTTGGGCATATGTCACAGTTTACTTTATTTTGTTATCCTCACTTACATAAATGAACTATAGTGTCTTGTACCCACTAGTAAAAAAATATATAAAAAATTGTACCTGGTGTCTGAATAATTTTTGGTTTGACTGTAACTGCTCCACAACAGGGAGTGGGAGCAAAAGATTTCCTTGCACAGATTTTCGTCATCAACCAGAAAACTACTTGATTTGAAAGTGAATTCTGTGTGAGCTGTGCTTACAGAACACGCTACCATACTGAGAGTAGATAATGGATGTGACTGTACCTACAAGGGGACATTGGATACCCATTTTCCAAGTTGGTATGCAACATAATTTGGTTAAAATTCCACGATGATTATGTAAAACAACCTTGTCAAAACCAGCTCTGTTCACAGCAACCCGTTTCAGTGCAAGTCTCTTTAAATGTTAATGAGCATCAGTGGCTGTGGGTGGGGCCTGAACAGTATGACATCATACTGCTCAGAAAATCAAAACAGTTTTTGGGGATAAAAAAAAGAGTGAATTGATTTTTATCATTGCAGGGTGGTTCTGTTCACACCCACTGATAAGACACATTTATATGCAAACACCATGTAAAAGTGAATTTTGCATCCGATATCCCCTTTAAAGATGATTCACACCATGCTGAAATGCCAACATATACGGCAAAAAACACTTCTGGGGTTTTGTCAGATTAACAGTGTCTGTTGGTGTCATTGTTAGAGCTCATTTTGCAGATTCCCTGCACATCTACCATATAGGTGGATATCTTACACCATCACTTTGACCAACACAAAAGCAGAGAACAACAGAGGAGAAGTGTAGTGCCTTCAAAGTCACATCCAACTGATCGTATTTATAAGCTGAGAGCACATTAGCAGTGCCACAATGGCGTAATTACCAGTGAGACATTTTCTTTTTGTGCACAAACCTTGCGAGTTGAGGGCATTTGGAGAATCATCGCCAATTACAGAATCACAAAAGAAGCAAAGTGGTATTGATCGCAATTACATTTTCTTTGTGAAAGCTGACAATTACAGTATTTTGCAAACTTTTGCCACTTAATGAGGCAGCAGGCTATATTTCCCAAGGTATGTTTTACGAAACTACATCTCCCATCATTCTCAGTGGCAGCACAAGCACAAATAAAGCATCAACTGCAAAATTACGAATTCACAGGAATTATTAATGCATTGTCTTTGTCAGGAAGTGAAAGACGGAGAGATATGAAAATGCCCATTTTATTCTAAATTGCTTGAATGGTCATCACACTGAAATTAGACCTCAGAACTCCTATGTAGGAACTTCCTGGCAATGACATAAAGCAGGAGAAAATCTCTAGAGACAACCACAGCTCTAAATGTCAGTTACGTCAATCAAAATCTCAAGTAAGACTAGAAACAGGCAGGGAAACATGTAAACTATCCAAGTGTGTACTATTCTCTGCTGATTTATGAGCTCTAGCGTGATTGAAATATTACTGTAAGTACCATAAATGATGAGCGGATGATTTTCAGTGGAGTTATGAAGTGGGACGCTGAGCTCCACACAGCATCTGCTACAGCTCTCACACACAGCAGGAGTTTCATCAGTGAAAATGAGGTACGGTGAATCACAAGAATGTACTGTGCTTTGTTCAGACTTTAGAGGCAAAAATGAGACAAACTTTGACTTTGACATATACACAGAAGAGCACAAGAACGAATGTCAGAAATATGCTTCCATATTTACTGCAGGGAGATTCAAAGTGCAAATATTTCTTTGTAAAATGTGTTAGTATGACACATTTCAAAATGTGAGTTGCTCATACACTACCAGTCAAAAGTTTTTGAACAGTAAGATTTTTTTACGTTTTTTAAAGAAGTCTCCTCTGCTCACCAAGCCTGCATTTGTTTGATGCAAAGTACAGCAAAAATAGTATAATTTTTAAATATTTTTACTACTTAAAATAACTTTTTGAATGTACAGTATTTTCAAATGTAATTTATTCCCGATTTCAAAGCTGAATTTCAGCATCATTACTCCAAAGTCTTAATCGTCAATCATCTTTTAATCAATTTAAAACATCCATCCAAAATTATACTGACTCCAAGCTTTTGAATGGTATCGTGTATTTTGTATGTTGTAAAAGCTTTTTATTTCAGATAAATGCTGATCTCTGGATCTTTCAATTCATCAAACAATCCTAAAAAAATACTCAACTGGTTTAAATGTTGATAATAATAATAAAAATATTTCTTGAACAGCAAATCAGCATATTAGAATGATTTCTGAAGGGTCACATGACACTGAAGACTGACATAATAATGCTGAAAATTTAGCTTTGATCACATGAATAAATTACATTTTTAAATATATATTTTTATATATTATTTTGAATAGTAAAAATATTTCACAACATTACTTCTTTTGCTGTATTTTGAATCAAATAAATGCAGGCTTGGTGAGCAGAAGAAACTTCTTTGGGGTTTGTTTGGGGTTGGGGTTGGAGGAATGTTGTGAAATGTTACTATAATTTAATTGCAAAGCTGAATTTTCAGCATCATTACTCCAGACTTCAGTGTCACATGATCCTTCAGAAATCATTCTAATGTAATAATTTAATTATCTAATTCAATAAATATTTTTACTACAGTTTATTTGTGCCTTCAGGGGTCCTGTGTCAGCCAAGAAACTGCCATTGAGATCCCTGGTAATTTTAGCAAATCCCTTTCTCCAGATACTGTAGTCCTCTTAAGCATGAATGTGTGTGGACAACAAAAAGAGGCTCTAAATGCTGCAGCTTGTGTGTCTGGTTTAATGCATAATTAAGAAGGTCAGGGTTAATGAAGCACTGCGGACTAAAGTTCAGGAGATCCTTTGGCTCTGTTTACTCTGACAGAGCCCCCATAGAGACCTTCCCATTCACAATGCTGAGAAAGAACAAGTGAGAGAGAGACAGACTTTGCAAAAGCAAGAGAAATTGAGGAAATTGATAAATGAAAAGCTTTGTAATAACAAGTTAACTGCTTGGTCTAATACAGGGTTTGACCCGCACACTTTACAAGATGTTCTCTTACTAGAAAAGAGCAACCTAATTATCCAAACACAAATTCAAAGAGAGTGAGAAAGATAAAGCAAGCCCTTCAGAAAAAAGAAGCATCCTTAATCGTACTGAATGTGTACTTCAAATCTTAAAGTAACTTTTTAAAAATAGTACTTGCAGACAATAGTATTTGAATGAAATACAAGGTCATTGCCAAGCATGTATTTTAAGGAAAGTACACTTATTTTGTAGGGCTGTCAGTTTAACGCGTTAACTTAATTAGTTATGAAAAAATAATGCGATTAAAATATTTTAACACAGTTAAAGCACTGTCCCACCCCCAGACCTGTGCATCATCTTATATTTGATATAGCTGACTGTTAACAAATATGATGCAAGGCAACAGCTCCATCAATGCAGTTATGCCCTAAAATATTGGAGTCCTAGTTTTGGTATCAAAATATGACATATCCATACCAAAACTAGATATTTTACAGTCACCATTATGAGGATTGATCAAAAATACAGCTAAAAAGCTTTCTACCACAGTGGCCATCCTTCACAATTCTAATATCTACCACAGTTTTAACACAGGTACAATCCAAAATGTTTCAATACAAGCATTTCAGTCAAACGGAATTTATGCAATATTTCAAACTTTTATCCCACGGGAGAAAATCAACCCACTGCAAGTGTTTAAAATCAGCCCAATTTCATGGAAAAGATGTGGATTTGGCAACCCTACATCCAACAAGAGCTGCATTCAAAGTGATTTAAATACTCTGCATATTGATAGCGACTCGAAAATGATATTCAATATTAGAATGTTTGTGGGAGCAGGATTAAGAAAACAGTCCCGCGCAAGGCTTTAATACAAAAACGCACACAATGAATGGCGACTGTAGGAAGCAAAAGCCGAATACCGAATTCCTGAATGACTCAACTGCAGGGTTGCCAGGTTTTCACAACAAATCCCGCCCAATTGCTACTCAAAACTAGCCCAAAAGTAGCCCAACCACATTTTGAAGGGGGTACCCCATTAAAAATCATGTTCCAGGGGGTAAAATAAAATTTTTTTGGCACGGAACCCCTGGTAAAATTAGCATTTCAGGGGCTAAATATTACGTTATTGAGGTCGCTATGACCTGCGGACATGAAAAACAACCCGCGGCA
This sequence comes from Cirrhinus molitorella, assembly GCA_033026305.1. Taxonomy (NCBI): domain Eukaryota; kingdom Metazoa; phylum Chordata; class Actinopteri; order Cypriniformes; family Cyprinidae; genus Cirrhinus; species Cirrhinus molitorella. The sequence continues at coordinate 14,637,880 of CM065126.1, read as the reverse complement.
ACACTATTAAGGAAAAATTATTTAAATACAATACAGGTTTCAAAAGTAATGACACTGACATATATGTGAACCTGGACCACAAAACCAGTCACAAGGGTCCAAAATTGAGTCTGAAATCTGAATAAATAAGCTTTCCATTGATGTATGGTTTGTTATGATGGAACAATATTTGGCTGAGATACAACTATTTGAAAATCTGTAATCAGAGGGTGCAAAAAAATAAAAATATTGAGAAAATCGCCTTTAAAAGTTGTCCAACTGAAGTTCTAGCAATGCATATTACTTGTAAAAAAATTTGTTTTGAAACATTTACAGTAGGAAATTTTACAAAATATCTTCATTGAACATGATCTTTACTTGATATCCTAATGATTTTTGACATAAAAGAAAAATCAATCATTTTGACCCATACAATGTATTTTTGGCTATTGCTACAAATAAACCCCAGCGACTTATGACTGGTTTTGTGGTCACATATTTTATTTTGCCATTAATGCTTGACATTATATTCCGCAGTAAATGTTAACTATATTTCGAAGGCAAGGCAATAGAAGCAATTTAAGTATAAAGATGCACTTAAGACCTACCTAAGTAGGTCAAAAAAGCACTTAACATAAGTATATACTTAATATTGCATTTAATATAGATGTTAACTAAGATACTTTTCATTTAAAGGGATAGTTCACCCAAAAATGACCTTTGTTCATCTTCGGAACACAGCACACAGCAGAGACTGATACAGAGAAGAAGATATTGTTGAATAAACGTTTTTAGTTTTTTTTCTGCACACAAAAAGTAAAAGTAAAATAAATAAAAAAAATAAAAATAAATAAGGTTGAACCGCTAATGTCACATGGATTACTTTAACACTGTCTTTACTACCTTTCTGGGCCTTGAACATGTCAGTTGCTTTGCTGTTTATGTAGGGTCAGAAAGTTCTTGGATTTCATAAAAAAAAAATCTTAATTTGTGTTCTGAAGATGAACAAACTTAATGAGAGAATATTTTTTTTTGTGTGGACTATACCTTTAATTACAACTACAAAGCAAGTGTCTGAAAACACACATTTAACACTTAGGTATTTTCTTTTAAAGTATATTATTTCCGTAATAACTAGTCTTTTTACCTGAAGTGTGGATTCATTGCAAAGCTCTCGTCCAGCAAAGATGACCCGCAGTCGATCAGGCTGTACGCCCTGTAAATGTCCCACCGTCTCTTTCAGCTCAGCTACACTCGCACCCTGTTCCAGCTCCACCGGGAACCCATGACTGGAGTTAAACCGCACATATACTAAAACAACAGGAGAGACTGTGTCAAATAATAATTTTGAAATACTAACATGTTTATCACATGACAGTCTGAGAAATACCACAGAATAAAAAAGGACACATAAGGACATAGTGTATACAACAAGGCATAGGTTATATATAACAGTATACAGAGTGAAGAAAAGTTTTGGAGTCTAAAGCAGGCCACTCCTAAAGTTCATCTTCATGAAACCAGCCTTGAGGTCAAATAGATTAATATCTTCCTTTTGATATCGAACGCCTCAATTTTGGTTTTTTTTTTTGCATGTGGATTAAAATTTTGGCACACACACTCTGATGCAAGCGCTCCTTATCAGTACTTAAACACCAGTGCCCAGCTTGACAACCCAAAATAATGTGGAGTATGCAACAGAGCCTTAGAAGAACAAAGCTGTATCAAGCTTGTAAATAAATCACAAACTAAAAATGAAAAGCTAATTAGATGTGTATTTTACTTGTATTACATTTATTCATGCTATGTACCATTTGGGGGCCTATGTGTACCACCGGTGGTTTGTGTACTAGTTTAAGACCACTGGGGTAAAGAATATGGAATAGAGTATAGAATGTAAAAATAAGGTATAGAACAGACTAGAGGCTATACAGTCATGGCCAAAAATATTGGCACCCTTGCAAATCTGTCAGAAAATGCAACATTTTACAGTTGCAAATGTTTAGGTATTCATGTCTTTTTTTTTTTTTTTGCATTGGAACAGCACAAAGAAAGCAGAAAAGAAAAGTCGAATCTGATACAATTCCACACAGAACTCCAAAAAATGCACTGGCCAAAATTACTGGCACCCTTAACTTAATATTTGGTAGCACCCCCTTTGGAAAAAATAACTGAAATCAATCGCTTCCTGTAACCATGAATGAGTTTCTTACAGCTCTCTACTGGAATTTTGGACCACTCTTCTTTTGCAAACTGCTCCAGGTCATTCAGATTTGAAGGATGCCTTCTCCCAACTGCTGTTTTGAGATCTCTCCACAAGTGTTCTCTGGGATTCAAATCTGGTCTCATTGCTGGGCATTTCAGAATTCTCCAGCGCTTTGTTTCGCATCATTTTTGAATGCTTTTTGAAGTGTGTTTCGGGTCATTGTCCTGCTGGAAGACCCATGACCTCTGGTGGAGATGCAGCTTTCTGACACTGGCCACTACGTTGCGCCCCAAAATTCTTTGGTAATCGTCAGATTTCATGATACCGTTCACACAGTCAAGGCATCCAGTGCCAGAAGCAACAAAGCAACCCTGTGTTATTTTCTTTGAAGGCCTCATTTCTTTTTCTGTAAACAGCGCCATGCTGTCCTTTACCAAAAAGCTCTACTTTTGTCTCATCTGTCCACAGTAAACAAATACTTTTCTATGCCTTTGTGTCAGCAGTGATGTTCTACCATAACGTTCCTTTTAGAGCGACGGATAGTGCGAGCTGACACTGTTGTACCCTGTGTCTGCAGATCAGGTTGAATTTGTTTGGAAGTTAATCTGGGTTCTTTATCAACCATTCGAACAATCCTATGTTGTAATTTTTCATTAATTTTGCCCTTCTGTGCACGTCCAGGGAGTTTAGCTACAGTGCCATGGGCTGTAAACCTCTTGATGATATTGCACACAGTGGACACACAACACAAAGGTGAAGTCAACTTTTCTTCATTTTAACTGGTTGCAAGTGTGCTTGCTATATTGTCCACACCTGTTACTTGCCACAGGTGTGTCTAAATATAAACTACACGAGCACTGCATGCCTGAAAAGCAATTATTTCTTGCAATTTTGACAAGGTGCCAATAATTTTGTCCAGTCTATTTTTGAGCTCTGTGTGAAATTTATATCAAGTTTGACTTTTCTTCTCTGTTTTTTTGTGTTGTTCCAGTGCAAACAAAACCAATAAGCATGTGAATACCAAAACATTTGCAATTGAAAAAAAATATCTGAGAGAAGTGTTGCATTTTCTGACAGAATTGCAAGGGTACTGATATTTTTGGCCATGACTGTATGTGACCCTGGACCACAAAACCAGTCATAAGGGTCAATATTTTGAAATTGAGATTTATACATCATCTAAAAAGCTTTCCATTTATATATGGTTTGTTAAAATTCTGAGCTTGTCCAAATGAAGTTTTTTGCAAAGTACATTACTAATCAAATATTAAGTTTTATAATATTTGTGGTAGGTAATGTACAAAATAGCTTCATGAAACATGATCTTTACTTAATATCCTAATGATTTTTGTCATAAATGAAAAATCTTAATTTTCACCCATAGAATGTATTGTTGGCTATTGCTACAAATATACTTGTGCTGCTCATGACTGGTTTTGTGGTCCATGGTCACATATGTAACCTGGATGTCACATGGACTATTTTATCGATGTACTTACTACTTACGACAAACAAAGGTCTTACAGGTTTGAAACGATGTGAGGGTAAGTAACTGATGACAGAATTTTCATTTTTGGGTGAACTAGCCTTAACTAAGCATTTCAAAATAACTAAGCCCGCAGTTTAAAGCAGCTTGTCCTCAGATATGTGTGATGTATAATACATTTAAGATGTGCCTCTTACATCTTGAAGTTAAAAAAGTTAAAAAGTCACATAAGTATTTCACTTTTGCATAAAATCGTCGCTGACAGCAAGCGAGTCTCTATTAAACTCCACCGACTTTGGTAAATGAGCCAAAACAAGCTAGTGGGTGTTTTAAATTGGGTGTATCAACAGGATACATGGTAGAGAAAAGGCACTAGGATATATAACATAGGGTACAGAGAACATTTAGACTATACAAAACCAGACATAAAGTAAAACAAAATAGTTGTCAGCACAAAACTGCAGTATAAAGGCAATGCGTGAAAGCACTGAAAAATAATAAATAAATAAAGACTAAAGACAGAAGTCAAAGATGAAGAACAGGTGACTGACAGAGACACAAAAGAGCTCCATGTTAACATTCAGTCTGTGCCATCCCACCCCTAAAAACACAACTCCCTTCATTAAGATGACTGTGATTTGCTGCAGAAGGACTTTTTCTTGTTATCGTGGGCTTATTATTTTAATTGAAATGAGTCAACCTTTTCAGAGACCCCAGAGGCGTAGAGATAAACTAGGAAATGGAAAAATGACTGATATTAAAGAAAAAAAATCCACACTAAAATTGCACATTACGAACAAAAATTGGAATGTTTGAGAGGAAGGCTATAGAGGTGTTTGCTCTCCACACTCATGTAATTAGCTCCAATTAAATATTTGTCCTGATTGGATTTGCATATAATGCAATGTGTCAATGCACTTACAGCATCATCACAAAACAAACAAGTCAGTTTGGTTAGTGTGTGAACAGAAGAATAGTTAGCTTTAAAACAGGACTGACAAACATATTTTGCTTCTGTATAAACAGCCATTTTGTCTTTTTCCAAAAACACACTAACAAAGAAAGTTTGAGAGAGAGGGTTTTGGTCATGTAGACTCAATATCACTCAGCCATAGCTCTTCCTGGAAATTGCATCCGGTGATATTGTTGACTTAAGCACAGAGGGGGCAGCGCTTGCACTGATTGCTACTAAACGACAAAAGCTAAGGGTCTTGCAACACTCTTTAAGAGGGGTTTGAGTGATTGCTTGTTGTTACATCGTGACATTCTCTAATAAAGGCATTCTGTTGACCACATTTGAAGACAAATGACACTTGAGTCAACAGCAGGCTAAAAATACAACAAATCATACTGGAGAGACGGGACAAGGACAGAGAAAGAAACCTGCACTTGGATGGTTTGGAGGACCAAAAACAAGCTGTTTTGGATTCAGTATGGCTATTGCTTCTCATGTCATCCCAAACTATCTAGTCACAACTAGATTTCCTGAAACTGTAGTAACTTGTCGCACGTACATTTTTCGAACTATGTTGTTTTAACAATATACACTGAACAAAATTATAAACGCAACACTTTTGTTTTTGCCCCCATTTTTCATGAGCTGAACTCAAAGATCTAAGACTTTTTCTATGTACACAAAAGACCAATTTCTCTCAAATATTGTTTACAAATCTGTCTAAATCTGTGTTAGTGAGCACTTCTCCTTTGCTGAGATAATCCATCCACCTCACAGGTGTGGCATATCAAGATGCTGATTAGACAGTATGATTATTGCACAGGTGTGCCTTAGGCCACTCTAAAATGTGCAGTTTTATCACACAGCACAATGCCACAGATGTCACAATTTTGAGGGAGCATGCAATTGGCATGCTGACTGCAGGAATGTCCACCAGAGCTGTTGCCTGTGAATTGAATGTTCATCTCTCTACCATAAGCCGCCTCCAATGGCGTTTCAGAGAATATGGCAGTACATCCAACCGGCCTCACAACTGCAGACCATGTGTAACCACACCAGCCCAAGACCTCCACATCCAGCATCTTCACCTCCGAGATCGTCTGAGACCAGGACAGCTGCTGCAACAATCGGTTTGCATAACCAAAGAATTTCTGCACAAACTGTCAGAAACCATCTCAGGGAAGCTCATCTGCATGCTCATCATCCTCTTCAGGGTGTCGACCTGACTGGGCAAATGCTCACATTCGATGGTGTCTTGCACTTTGGAGAGGTGTTCTCTTCACGGATGAATCCCGGTTTTCACTGTACAGGGCAGATGGCAGACAGCATGTGGGTGAGTAGTTTGCTGATGTCAACATTGTGGATCGAGTGGCCCATGGTGGCGGTGGGCTTATGGTATGGGCAGGTGTATGTTATGGACAACGAACACAGGTGCATTTTATTGATGGCCTATTGTCGTGCCATTCATCCACGGCCATCACCTCATGTTGCAGCATGATAATGTTGCAAGGATCTGTACACAATTCCTGGAAGCTAAAAAAAAAAAACAGTTCTTGCATGGCCAGCATACTCACCGGACATGTCACCCATTGAGCATGTTAGGAATGCTCTGGATCTGCGTATATGACAGCGTTTTCCAGGTACTGCCAATATCCAGCAACTTCGCACAGCCATTGAAGAGGAGTGGACCAACATTCCACAGGCCACAATCAACAACCTGATCAACTCTATGCGAAGGAGATGTGGTGCACTGCGTGAGGCAAATGGTGGTCACACCAGATACTGACTGCTTTTTAGAGTGGCCTTTTATTGTGGCCAACCTAAGGCACACCTGTGCAATAATCACGCTGTCTAATCAGCATCTTGATATGCCACACCTGTGAGGTGGATGGATTATCTCGGCAAAGGAGAAGTGCTCACTAACACAGATTTAGACAGATTTGTGAACAATATTTGAGAGAAATAGGCCTTTTGTGTACATAGAAAAAGTCTTAGAGCTTTGAGATCAGCTCATGGAAAATAGGGGCAAAAACAAAACTGTTGCGTTTATAATTTTGTTCAGTGTAGAAACAATTTTAAAACATACAATAGGTAGTCGAGTAATAACTTCTGCAGATTAATCGGTTCAATTAATCAGTTCACACAACTCTGGTTATGGTTTCTGTGAACTATAGTTTTGGGAAACAGAAACTGCAGCTATATTTCTGGAATCCAATGTTGTTTTGGACCCATTATCTTGTTTTATTTTCCAAAGAGGAAGTCATACATGCTTGTAACAAAACAAAGGTGATTAAAAGATGATAGATTTTACATTTTTGGTTGAACTATCCTTTTAATGTCACGATATATTCATTGTCCTTGCAAAATATGCTTCTACCTTCTTTATTACACACAGCACTGCTGTATTTCTTTATGTTGTATCACACCAAGCAGGCTTTAATGTCGGGGCAACTGGTCTATTTCCATTCAGACTATTTCTACTGATTACGCTAAGAATAGCAATGACTGCGCTGACAGTTGAGACAAAGATAAGCCCGTACCGAGCGCAGAGCCGCAGTCAGGGCAGGTCGGGGGTGACGTGTGCTGTCGTGCTGATTTCCATAATGTCTCTCATTGTTTTGTCTGCCTTCCAGGAGGATAACAAATGAGTAAATTCCCCCTTTGTCATGTTTCATCACAGCAGGAGTCAGTTTTGCGAGCGCATCTCGACGTGCCTGGACTGTCAGATTTTTTCGACAGTCAGCGAGAGTGACAGAAAGCAATCATTACTGCGCACTGGGGCCGATTGCAGAGCAATGAGGCCAAACTATAGAACACTACATTCTAGCCCTAATAAGTTAAATTTGTTTACTACTCTGTGACATTTTTTTTTAAACTACAGATTGACTGTGATTACAGTGGTATCACGCAGGAGTGTTATATAATCACGTGTCACTGTTTCTGATTCCAAATGCTCTTTCAGATCACAAAAGCAAAAACAAACTGTGATGAACACTGGGATGCCATGAGCCTGAAAACTACTAGTGTACACCACAGTTTTTAAAAAATTAGCTTAAAGAATAAAAATGACCTGATAACTTACCTGATAAGATGTTCATGTCTTTCTTTCTTCAATCGAAAAGAAATTAAGGTTTTGAAGAAAACATTTCAGGATTTTTTTTTCAATATAGTGGACTTTAATGGGAGCCAATGGGTTGAAGGTCCAAATTTGAGTTTCAATACAGCTTCAAAAGGCTCTACACAATCCCAGCCGAGGAATAAGGGTCTTATCTTTCAAAACCTTTCATTTTCTTAAAAAAATTCAAAATGTATATACTTTTCAACCACAAATGCTTGTTTTGATGCACTCTGTGATGTGCATATACGTTTCCATGCATTACGTAATCAAGTTGGAAAAGTCACAAGCCTACAGCTCAAGAAGGTAGAGTAGAACGAAAAACTCAATCTCATTTTCTCTTCCAACTTCAAAATCAACCAACATCATTAGCCGGGTTTCCTTCCAAAGTTGCGAATTTTTACTAATGCACAAAATTGGAATATCGCAAGTAAGTTCCATTTCCATCCAACAAGTCCACTTCCTGATAAACTGGCACTATATATCACTAATAAAGTAGAAGCCTACTAACAAATTACTTGCGCCTCAGAGCTGGCAGACGAAACAAAGCTGTTTGGGAACGCAGTCGTGTAAGACAGCTCCTGGAGGCAATTATACATTTTATGCTTGAGCATTTTAGAATGAATAGAAACATTACAGATGCTATGGAACAAGATCAGTCCGCTGGTTAGTCAGGTTGACTGTCCCATAGCACAAAGTCTATTGAGTGAGTTTTTGATGCGTACGGAGGAATTTATTCTGCAAATGTGTATCCATCTCCCATTATTCGCATTAAACCTTTATCTCAAGTCAAAAATCACCTCAAGCGAGTGTAAAAACTTTTTTGTGAATTAAGGGATTTTTATTTGAGATGTGGCGTTTCCATCACTCGTTTCTGATGCGATACTTCAAAACCTTTAACACGTTGGCTCTATTCAGTCCAATATGTGTAAACTATCAAGAATTTTTAATTCTGGAAGTTAATAGGTCCTATAAATAAACAGTGTTCATAAACAGCAATTGAGAGTATTTTTAAGCATTTCTCAATTGGACCCGGACACGGAGTCATAACTTTTTAGAGAGGTTTACAGATCTACGATACACAATATGCATATACAGTAGGGTCCAAAAGTGTAAGGCTATCACAACAAAGTTTCTGCACTGTATTCGTCAAAATTAATGTTTGTTTTTTTTTGTTTTTTTTCCAATGCAAATTATCATCATAACAATTAGAATGGTAAGTTCAACTGAACAGTTGAAAGTAATTCTTAATAGTCTTGGTGCTTTAAAGCTGAGCTGAACTGGAAGTGGCAACAGATTTTTTCATTGTGACACCCTAGTTTAATGAATTATCGAAAGAGAAAAAAAAATGGGAGAGACTCCACAAGTTCTCTAGTATGATTTGAGGTCTTTGAGACACAAACGATCTGTACAAAAAGTCACATGCTAAAAGTCAAAACTTTGTTGTAGTGCCTTAAGTAATCGCTATTTTGTCTTCATTTTAGGTCCTAAAGTTCTTTATTTCACAGTTTTCTGCTTGTTTTCAGGATTTAATTCCATTTTTTAAATGCCAGATTTTTAATACTGACCCAGATTTTTGGGCTCCATAATACCATGCCAATTTAATTTGAGAAATTCTTTTTTCTTTATACGAATATTATCATGCAAGCATTTTTCAATCAAAGAAACAACAGAATTCGGACGATGTGCACTCAAATGAATCAGTCAGGCCAATGCAATCAGCAGAGTAGCTGCTGAGGTGAGTTTTAAACAGGCATCCAGGTGATCATCAGTTCAGGTTGAGCGGTATTTGGATTCGGTTATCTTCATGTGGGAAAATGCTGTCTCACACAAGTATGTTAAGCCAAACAAGGCTGTCAGGGTTCAGTGCACATCTTCTGATGTTGGGATATTTTCTCTCATCGAAGTTCCAAAAATGTCCGGAAGAAGCTCTGCCTTCATCTGAATGTCAGACTGCAGCAATAAAATTTCATCCTCCAGGGCAGATGCGTTCATTTGGAAAGCTGATGCAATATTTGACGCCTGTGTACAGTTTCTGGGAAATGTGGAGTTCTGGTCATGAAACTGAGTCTGATCTGAACTTAGTCACAGAAATAGACAAAAGCAGCCTGCTTGAACATGCAAATTATATGTTTGCATGAGTATAGTGACAAATCTGCTCACATAACTCTTCTATTAAACACAGCTTCCAAATATTCACACTGTAAGGTGGAGAAACTGGTTGGAACTGGCTGGAAATCAAATCCACGCCATGACCTTGGGATTGTTGCTCCCAACAAGCTAAATGCAACTAACAAGAACATTAACCCCCAGTTCTGCGGCTCCCGTTACGTCTGCTATCTGAGACCTCATGTCTAGGTTTCATTGGACCATGACAGTGGAAATTGCCTGAACCATCTAAAATGAATTTGTGTTAAGAGTAAACCGAGCACAGGGTGAAGTGAAAAAATAGTGGCGAGATTGAGAGAGATGCATATAGAATGCATCTACCTGAACGAAATGTGCAGGTGATGGAGAGTCTTATTGAATCCTACGGAATGTGTTCCTGCGGTTTTAAAAGGATCTCGCTGGAAATTGAATCTTTCACATGTTTGGCTTTAGTTTCTTGAGTGCACCAATCAAACACTTATTTACCGAACATAAACCCTCAATTCATTCTAGTTTACTGTGAAATGTCATCTTTTCATATTTACTAAAAAGGACCAATGTGACATGCTCAAACAAGGCAATGACTCAAAGACGTAGATGCAGAAGATTGTAATTTCCGTTTGATTTACAAAAAAATTGTTGCCTTTTTGCCTGTGCTCTTTAATAAAACCCAGAATTCAGAATGAATTGAAATGAATGATAACTGTCAGCATTCTGTCACTGTAGTCCGACAAGCTGGTGATTAGGGTGCTTTGACTGCAATGCCTGACCTTGAAAATCCTGGCTTTTAAGGCCCATTCACACCCTCCTATTTAAAGAGATACAGTAGTTTACCCAAAAATGAAAATCCTGTCATTAATTACTCACCCTCAAGTCAAGTCATTAAGACCTGGTTCATTTTAGGAACACAGATTAAGATAACTTTGATGAAATCCGAGAGCTTTTTAACCCTCCGTAGACAGAAACACAACTACCATGTTCATTGCCCCGAAAGGGTGTGGGATTTCAGTGGTTTAACCGTAATTTTACAAAGCTATGAGAATACTTTTTGTGTGCAAAAAAAAAAAAACTTTATTCAACAATTCCTTCTCTTTCGTGTCAGTCTTCAAAATGATTTTGAGAGTACCAGGATGTTTGGAAAGACATGAGGGTGAGTAATTAATGACAGAATTAATAACCCTTTCAGCTGACATAAACTGATTATCGGATTATCCATTTCTCACTTATTTTTAAATTTCGCAAATTGTTCATTGGTCATTTTCAACTAAACATTTTGCATTTTTGATCAGTGTCTTGCCAATAATATTCTCACAAATCCCATCTTTTCTGACAGCTTGCTCCCTCTGTCAAAAGGGGTTGAAGGCCCCATATAAACACTAAAATGACAGCATGGATTCCCCTGCCAGGGAAGTCATTAGGAGAGAGGTCTTAAACCCTGCTCCCAGGAACCCACTGTCCTGCAGAGTTTAACTCCAACCCTAATCAAACACACTTAAAGCAGCTAGTCAGGTTCTTCAGGATTGCTTGAAAATGCACATCCAGGGGTTCTGAAGCAGGCTGGAAACACTGCAGGACCAACAAGTTCTCACTCCCAACTCGTCACATACTGACCCTTGGTCAAGGACCCCTCATTTTTCGACGCACAGGCGTTTCCTTTTAGCATCACTTTTTGGGGGTTGGGGTTGGGTTACAGGGGTTGGGTTACGTCCTCGTAAATGTGTAAATAGTGTAATATAAATAAAACTATCGTGGCTGTTTACTATGAAAAATCACACCCCAACAATATATAATTTAATCATGATGACAAAATTCTCAGTGTTTTTCGCGTCAGCATATTGACGGCAAGGGTTTCTTATTTAAAGCAATGGAGGACCCTGCACGTCGAAAACTGACGCTAAAGGGGTACCCTGTGCGACAAAAAGTGACACCAAAGGGTCCTGACCAAGCATCAATATGTGATGAGTTGGGAGTGAGCATGTGTTGGCAGGACAGTGGGTTCCCAGGAGTAGGGTTGAAGACCTCTGGCTTAGGAAGTTTTGCAAGGGACTGAGTGGGACAAAGTGGAATGCACCCTAATAACCTTGAAGAATTTGCTTAGCTTGTCCAAGTATATTTGATTAGGGTTGGAGCTAAACTCCAAAAAAGTGGGCCAGAGGGCCAAAGCTGCCCTCCCCTGGGTTGTAGCCAGTGTTGTAATACTTGAGACAAGACTGGAGTCTCGAATCCTAGACCAGTGGTTCCCAACCACGTTCCTGAAGGCCCCCCAACATTGCATGTTTTCCAACTCTCCTTAATCAAACAGACCTGACACAGATTATTAGCTCATTAGTAGAGACTCTAAGACCAGAAATTGGTGTGTCAGACAAAGGAGAGGTGCAAAATGTAGTGTTAAGGGGCTTCCAGGAACGTGGTTGTAAACCACTGTCCTAGATTATATTTTCGTACCAGGTAGTTCTAGGAACTAGCCAACATAGCTGTTCCCAGAGAACCAATTTCCCCCTCAAGCCATTTTCCTGATTGCATTCGCACCAGCAACAGGAACTCTAAAGTTGTTGACAGCGACTTCTTTATTTGCGCCATTTACAAACATCAACAATTGGTGAATGGAGGAGGCCATGATCTGAGCTGTTTCTGTTGTGTGTTGTGTGATGATAGAGATGGAATGTAGATGCACAATTTACGCAACTGATTAAGCATGAAAATCTGACTAAATCTTCAATGAAAACTTGCAGTGTTACATATCAGAGGCTGAGAAAGAACGCAACACTGCAGACAATAGGTAAATGACCTTATTGCAGTTTTACATGTTTGTGGAGTAAATATTTTTACATGGCTTTTTAAAAATGCAGAGTAGCCGGTGTTTCATATGCATTTGGCCAATCAGCATACACTTACATCACTGGTAGTTCCTATAGAACTGTTTTAGACCCTACTCTGAAGTAGGAGCTAATTTAGTTCTCCCAAGAAGAGTTCCTAGAACTAAATACGTTCCTAGTTCCTGCAGTGTGAACACATGTTAAAGCCTCTATAGCCTAGGTCAGGGGTGCCCAAACTCAGTCCTGGAGGGCCGGTGTCCTGCCGAGTTTAGCTCCAACTTGCCTCAACACACCTGCCGGGAAGTTTCTAGTATGCCTAGTAAGAGCTTGATTAGCTGGTTCAAAGTAAGAGCTTGATGAGCTAAACTTTGCAGGACACCGGCCCTCCAGGACTCCAGTCTTCATCAGCATCCTGCAGAGTTTAGCGCCAACCAGCTCTAACACACTTGCCAGGATGTTTTTAATAAGTTTAAAGACCTTGATTAGCTGGTTCAGGTGTGTTTACTTAGGATTGGATCTAAATTCTGCAGGACAGTGACCCTCCAGGAATGCGTTTGGACACTTTAAAGGTCCACCGAAGAGCTTTGAAACACGCAACAGAGTTTCACTTGAGACGACATGAAACCAGACCTTTTTTGTCCCAATGGAAAGCTTATTTACACTGAATTATATAGTGCACTAGGTGCCATTCACTATACAGAGAATACCAATTCTGTGAACAAATGACTGATTTCAGCCACAGCTTCAGTGTGCATTTATAGTGTAGGGGGTGGGATGCCTCGGATTCTAGACAGCATTTGATTGGATGAGAAGCTAAAGTGCAGAGTGATGTCATCAAAATGGTTGATCCATATTGGTGAAAGTGAGATATTGTAGATTTTAAATGCTTGTATCTTGTGAATGCGAATTTTGTCATTGTTTTAAAGCACATTAACCTGAAGGCTAACATATTCATACTAAAAGCCAAAAAACTTTAATTTTGATTTCTTGGGGACTTTAAAGCATGTCTGATTATCTGTGTAAGTGGTCACAACTTATACAAGTATGAGTATTACTACTAACTGCTGGAAACAGTTGAACGCATTCCCTGAATGACTAAAGAAAACGACTCTACTAAACAGATTTGGAAAAAGAAAATGTACCTGCCAGCCATCTTATAATGAAATGTGTGTTATTTACAGATAACATGGCGAGACTGTAATTCCGAGAAAGCAGACAGAATAAAAGAGTGCAAGATAGACGAGGCAGAGCGCTGTCAATCAAAAGAGGGGCGACCGGGGTTTCATGACCAGCCAATGATTTGTGTCCGCCTGGAGTGGCAGGCGGCCAGATCAATCTAGGCTGCACACAGGCAGTAATATGAAGACAGATTGGCTTAATTCTGTACTGCAGCTTCTGAGAGAAATAGAGTCTGGGGACTCTTTAGCGCTGGAGCCAGACAGAGCGAAGAAAGAGAAGGAGGAAGGAGACAGAAAGGAGGCAGGGTCAGAAGAGTATTTTACAAACGGAAAGATATAGAGGAGAAACTAAAGAGGATGAAGAAGACTTGCAAGTTTCGACAAGTTGGCTCCTTAAGTTCTAGGGATGGGTCAGGAGGGTCAAGTTAATTAGTCATCCAACAGCCAACTGGTTTATAACAAGAAGTCTGTAAGATCTCATAGAAATAGTTAACCCAAAAATTCTGCATCAATTACCCCACTCCTTTGTTGTTCTAAACCAATTACGCTTTTGTTTATTTTCGAAAGACAAATGAAGATATATTTAATGAAAGTTTGAGAAATTTCTGTCCCTTCATTGAAGACTTTTTGACATTTCAATAAGTTCATAAAGACACTTTAAAAGTACACTAAATATACTAAATGTACATGTTTTTGTGATGCACAAGAACAAACCCTTTAGGTTTCTTGCAGGTTGCTTTCATGAAGTTCAAGAACAATCTTTATTGAGAAATCTCTCAGATTTCATTAAATATTTTGATTTGTGTTTCAAAGTTAAACAAAAGTCATAATAAATTATGAGAAAATATACATTTTTGGGTGAACATACTCTTTTAGACAGCGGCTGGTACAGAAACCCCAACTTTAGGTTTTATAAACCAAAGTTTTTTTTTACCTAAATCGAAAAATCATGACAAAATTATGATGAGCTTATTGGCTGAAGGCACCAAAGAACAGCATTTTTTGTTTGTTTGCAATTTATCTTCAGCAGCAGTGTGCTAAAGAGGATAAATTAGAAGCACAACGTCTTAACGCACTGACGGCATGCTGAACATTCAGTTTGCTAACAGTCTCCCAGTGCTGTCAGAGCAGTGAAACTCTTTTAGAAGCTGTATCTTTAAATTCATCAACTTTAAAGCACAGCTGCTACAGCAATGAAAGCACCAGCTTTCCACTACTTTCAACAATAAATGTCAAGACACTAACTGTTAAGACTTTAAAACACCTCCTGTTAGCAAATGTTCCTGATATTATGCATAATTTAGTCTTCAAATGTTTAGAATGACTGTGCAATAAAAACAAAAAGCCTATATATCTGGCATTATTGTTTGAATCTATTAATTTATTTATTAATAAATTACAAATGAAGTACATAAAACAAACACTTTTTAAATGAACATGTTTTGCATTCATTTTGATATTTTGAGGTGTATAAACTCAGCATGATACAACATTTGTTTACCTTTTGCACCCTTAAAAATTTATTTAAAACTGTTTTGAAAATAGTTACTAACATATTCATGTAGCTTTTTATGCTCTATACTGCTTTTCTTAAATACAGTAAGGTTTCCTGTGTCTATACCCTCTATGAAACACTTCAGGTCGGGGTCTGATGGACCCTAATTAACAAGACTTCCTTAAAAAACAACTAATTGACTACTTGATCGACTAACCCACTGCCTAGTCGATTTTGAAAATATGTCGTTTTGCACACCCCTATTATGCTCATGGAAATAAGAAGGTGATTACTGTAAGAACACCTTTGGAACAGCGGCTGACATTGCAGGCCACTTTCCCTGGGCTCGGGCCGGTCTACTTGCCATTGATTAGCAATAAAGCACCGCTACAGCGCTGACAAAAGCACCATAAAATACTGCCAACTCCATTGCCTTTAATTTCCCCTACCATAACAATAAAGAAGATTGATTCTTCCATTCCAGAACTCCGTTTGAGCAATTAAGAGAACAAATACTACTGTAAGGCTTTTTCATTCCCCGTCTCTGGACTTTTAGTGATATGACTGGAAGGACAAAAATAGACAGCGTTGTTTGGGCCACAACTCAGTGCTCATGATACAGAACTACCTAGTGATATCCATCCATCCAAACAGAGGGAAAGGAGGGGATGGTGGAGAGAGAAGGTGAATAAGGAAAGGGAGAGAGTACAGAAGGTAAAGCCTGCGGCTCTGTCTAGAGGAGAGTTATCCGCAGACCAATGGCCAAATTGATTCCTTCGAGCACCGTTCATCAGGCACCCACTAACACTAGAAAATATTCCTTCCTCCATCTGTCCTCTCCCATTAACACCATAGAGGAGGATTTATTTTTTTCTCTCTTGAAAAAGCTAATGGAAACATGCAGTAAATCACCTCAGAAATGTGCATAGAAATCTACAGCTTAAAAACAGCAGCAGGCCAGAACATTTAAAATTGATTTTATTTATTATCTTTTAGTGTCGTAGTACCCTCTAAAAAAATGCTGGGTTGTTTCAACCCAACTTTGGGTCAAATATGGACTAACCAACCGTGTAAAAAAAATTATGTAAAAATTTAACCCAACAATTGGGTTAGACCATATGTGACCCAAAGTTGGGTTGAAACAACCCAGCATTTTTTAGAATTTACTAAAGACCAGTCTTGGTCTCGAGACCATTTTTTGAAGGTCTTGGTTTTCTTTTGATCGTGACTGCATTCTTGTCTTGGTCCCAACTAACTTTGGACTATAACAATAACAATAACACAGAGGAACAATAACTTGGGAATCACTTTTTGATTTTTTAAATAAAAATTGACATCCAAAAATTGACATCCACCAGACTTTAAAGGAACACCCCACTTTTTTTGAAAATAGGCTCATTTTTCAATTCCCCTAGAGTTAAACAGATGAGTTTTCGAATCCATTCAGCCTATCTCCGGGTCTGGTGGTAGCATTTTTAGCATAGCTTAGCATAGATCATTGAATCTGATTAGACTGTTAGCCAGAGCCATAGCTGGGGATTGTGGGGCCCCGGTGCAGGTTGTACCCGTGGGCCCTGTTTGAAATAGTTTAATTAGTACGTTTTTTCTATTTATTTGTGCTATTTGCACAATGTTTTTTTGTTGTTTTTCCCCAAGCTTAGGCTGCGTGTCCACCAAGGCGCTTTTCCCCGCGGCTAGCGTATTTTTAAAGTTTTTTTCAATGGGAGCACCACGTTTTTTTAAATCGCCAGGAGCGCTGAGCATCTTTTTCGCGCTGAGCGTTCGGGCGTGTTCAGGTGTGTATGTAAGTGCCTACAATTGCCAGATGAGTTTTGCCAATAATAACAGGTGATTTTGTTTTTGTACAAAGTGTCTAATGTAAGAAAACGTGTGTAGTTTTTCGCAATAAGTGTGTTACAGAATTGTAAACAAAGTGCAAAGTTGACAATGTGTTTAAGCTATGGTTACACTGTGTTTAAGGTATGCTACAAGAAGTTTAGGCATTGAGGCTTTGGTCTAAGCATTCGGTTTTAGTGTGTAAGCAATGGGCAAAAACTGTAATATATTGTTTTTGGTGTGAACGGGCCAAAGAAATGTTGGGCTGTTCTCGGCAGGTATATGATCACTGAACGAGGACATTTTTGAGGGTGAAATATTAAAATTCCAATAAAAATACAAACATGAGCCAAAATGTATGCAGTTAGCATTACAAAACCCTGGCAAAAAAAAAAAAAAAAGATAATTAAATAATTATATATATATATATATATATATATATATATAATTATTTAATTATCATTTTTTGCTGGGTTTTGTAATCCAGGGTCACATATATGAGGTCTAAACAACTACATTTTCACTTAAAAATCTTTTAAAACTACATTCTGTGACACATTTACATTATTGTAAAATTATAGTACATTCGCTCTTCAGCTATTGACGCTCACTGAGAAAAGTGCTACCAGTATAGATACACAAGAAGTGGAGTGATACAAAAGGTGAAATGGTTAGTGTGCTGATACTACTGGAATTTTGCAATGCTGGAAAAGGCTTTCAACCAATCAGATTTGAGAACCAGAACGAACTGTTGTGTACAGTATATATATAGAAACTTTCCACTGTTTAGATAGCATCCATAAACAGTATTAGTGTAAAAATAATTTCAAATTTGGTTAATTTTAACTTATTTATTTTACATTTTCATCCTATGCAGGTCCCAATGCCCAATTTTAAAATGGTTCAGACTTAGAGGAGATCTTTGTGATGAAATGAAGGTTAAACCAAACTTTGGTTTGGACCAGGGATGTGCACAGACATTTTGAGGGGCAGGGGCTCAAGTGGAAAAAGGGCAGTCTTTTTTTTTTTCCTAAACTAAATGTTAAACACAGCTCTGATTTACTTACCCATTTATTTTAATACCATTACACTCACCAAAAATTGTTTCACATTTTTGTAGACAGATGTTTACAAAATAACCAGTTTAAATAGGGACACCATCTTCTTTAGCATTCACAAATTTTATCACAAAAACCGGCAACAATAAAGACAACTAAGCCACAATGTGCATGTTTTCTATGTTACTAGTTTCAAGTATATATTTAGATTCTGATGACATTATTAATTTTACTGTATTTAGATGTTGTTCTCCATTAAGTTAGCCTGTATGCCCATGATATATTGCCTTAGCTAAACTAATAATGTAATAATAAATATATCGATATCCCAAAACTACAACTTCCCTCTTTATTAACTTTATAAACTGTCAAATTAAGTGGAAAAGGCAAATCCAAACACCCTTACAATAACTGGATCTGGCAACACTGCTGCGCCCGCGCCCACGCCCCCAATTCCAACTCCCTCAAGCCTCGTTCACACCGCTAGCGTTCATTCTTGGAAACTGGCCGAACTTCGTTATGTAGACCCTCATATGAGGAGTTTTAAAAATTAAAAATGTGACCTCAAATTAAATCGCTTTGCGTTTAGTTTGTTGGATAATTAGTAAATTCATCACCACTCACCTCCACACCAAGACCACCAAGTAGGTTACTAACTTACCAACACATGCCCTCTCGAAAATCTAGCAATGATGATCGTAAAATCCGTCGGATGCAGGAAGCAATGGAGCAACAGTAACGAGTCACGCCTGCACATACTATGGCAATATCAACGCAAATGCTTACGTCGCGTTGTCATGACAACGGCTTTTCAGACTGTCTAACAGCATTGAACAATAGGGGGATTATCCAAACTTCGTTTCGAGTTATATTCTTTACTATTTTATACACGTTCTCATATTATTTATGACTCAAATGCATATTATCGACCACAATATTTTTGTTGATAAATATTGCGAGGGGGCACTTTTAATTACTTTTGGAAAAAAAGGCCAGGGGCTCAAGCCCCCAAAGCCCTCCCTTTCTGCACGTGCCTGGTTTGGACTAAGCCATAGAAGCAAGTGTAAAAAAAAAAAAGTCTAAAATGATGTCACAGGCCATTCGGCTGAGATCTGTGTCCCTGGCTGGTCCCTCAAATCAGATTATGAACATCACTGATTCGCCTTGACATCTACTGACATCATCTCTGTGAAGATAAATTCATATACTGCTCTTGGAGGCAATAAACTGACAGCCGGACCTAATGGTGTTGATGGTTTTGGACACAAGAGCGTGACTGTCTGTCTGTCACGGCCCATCACAGAGGCACAGGTTGAGCAGAAAGGCACATCATTAACAATGGTAATTAAGTAGTGAGACTCGGCCTGTGCCTGTGGCACCGGGGCCAGCGCACCTGAGAGGCCACCGAGAGACATGTGCGCACAAAACCGACTTCAGCCCACCAGCCACTTATAAAGCAGCTGATAGATGCAAAACGATGAAGCACTTAAAAGAGAAAGAATGAAGCAACGTAAAAAAAGGAAAAGCTAGGATGAAATTTTGAAAATGCTAGATTTAGTTCAAGAGCTCTACATGAAAAATGTATTGTTTATTTAGCATTAGGCCGCAGTCTCTTTGCAGTAAGTGTTCTGTTTGCCTGAATCCAAGAGGTCCAAGAGGTAAAAGCACTGCACAAGTGCTCTTATACACAACCAGCCTACCTCTTCCAATAAAACAGTCAATAATAACATAAAAAAAAAAAAAAAAGAATGAGAAAGTTAATTAAAATCTGAGGCAGTTTCTACAGATCTATCTGTATCTATCTATAGTATCTCACAAAAGCGAGTACACACCCCTCACATTTTAGCAACCATTTTAGTATATCTTCTAAAGGGATAATATTATAGAAAAAAAAAACTTGGATATATTTTAGATTAGTCAGTGTGCAGCTTGTATAGCAGTGTATATTTACTGTCCTCTGAAAATAACTCAACATACAGCCATTATTGTCAAAATAGCTGGCAACAAAAGTGAGCTTGTCAAAACTGTGTCCAACGTGTCAGTATTTTGTGTTAGCACCATTGTTATCTAGCACTGCCTTAATCATCCTGGGCATGGAATTCACCAGAGGCTTAAACAGCACAGGCTGTTGCTGGGATCCTCTTCCACTCCTCTATAATGACATCACAGAGCTGCTGAAAGTTAGACACATGGTGCTTCTCCACCTTCTGCTTGAGGATGCCCCACAGGTGTTCAAGAGGGTTTAGGTCTGGAGACATACTTGGCCACTCCATCACCTTCAGCTTTCTCAGCAAGGCAGTTGTCATCTTGGTGGTGTGTTTGGGGTTATCATGTTGGAAAACTGACGTTCGACCTTGTTTCTGAAGGGAAGGCATCATGTTTTGGTTCAGAATGTACAGTACATAATAGCATCCATGTTTCCCGCAATGAACTGCAGCTCCCTAGTACCAGCAGCATTCATGCAGCCCCATTATGCTACCAGCACCATGCTTGACTGTAGGCAAGACACAATTTTCTTGGTACTCCTCAACAGGGCATCGCCACACATGCTGAACACCATCTGAGCCAAACAAGTTTTTCTTTGTCTCATCAGACCATAGGACATGGTTCTAGTATTTCATGCTGTTGGACAGGTTGTCTTCAGCAAACCGTTTCTAGGTTTTCTTGTGAGCCAGCTTCAGAAGAGGCTTCCTTCTGGGATGGCGCCCATGCAATCCGACTTGTTGCAGTGTGTAGCTTATGGTCTGAGCACTTGTGGTCTTGGTCAGAGGAGAACTGACCCCCCGACTGAGCCTGGTTTCTCCCAAGGTTTTTTTTTCTCCATCAGTGTCACAGATGGAGTTTTGGTTCCTTGCCACTGTCGCCTATGGCTTGCTCAGTTGGGGACAACAACTAAATTGGGGAAAACTAAACTGGGGACAAACAATTTATTAATTTGGAACTATTGATTAATTTCCTCAAACTAAAATTGTTTAAAGTTTCTTTTGAATTATTGATATATTACTTTCCCATTTGATACTGTAAAGTTGCTTTGACACAATTTGTATTGTAAAAAGCGCTATATAAATAAAGCTGACTTGACTTGACTTGACTTGAGCACTGACAAGCTCACTTCTGCTTCTGCAAACCTCTAAAGCAATGCTTGCAGCACTCATGGATCTGTTTTGTGAAGCCAGGTTCTGCACCTGACGCACAGAACGAGTACTCAACTTCGCTGATCGACCCTTGCGAGGCCTATTCCGAATGGACCCCATCTTAGAAAACCTCTGTATGACCCTGGCCACTGTAGTGTAACTGTCTCAGGGTGTTACTGAACCTCTTAGAGCCTAGGCCATCTTTGTGGAGAGCAACAATTCTAATTCTCTAATCCTCAGAGAGTTTCTTTGCCATGAGGTGCCATGTTGAACATCCAGTGGGTGAGAGAATTGTACTCAAAGTACCAAATTTTAAATGTTTTAAAACGAGATACACAACTCTGTATGGGCCTGTCAAGCCGACAAAAAAATGAACACGATGAAAAGGACATGGTTAAACGACATAGTACTCTTAGGGTGTACTCACTTTTGTTGCCAGCTATTTTGACAATAATGGCTGTATGTTGAGTTATTCTCAGGGGACAGTAAATCTGTACTGCTATAAAAGCTGCACACTGACTAATCTAAAATATATGCCAGTTTCATTTCTATAGTATTGTTCCTTGAGAAGATACACTAACACGGTTGCTGAAATGTGAGGGGTGTACTCACTTTTGTGAGAAACTGTATCTATCTGTCTATTATCTATCTGTGTATATACATACACACACTACACATGATGGCATTAATGTGAGTTTTAGTCATATGTCATCTTTTCAACACACTGTAGTTTTTCCCATTTTGTGATTTTTCCGGTGAGAAATTTTTCACCTGCGTCCTTCACATTTTAGGCCTGGGGCTGGTGGTGCTGCCATCGCCGTCTCACATTTGCATGAGAGCCTGTGTAACCAATTCCAATTTCAAGCAGAATTTGTTTTCCAGACCCCATCCTCAAGTTTTAATTATAAAGTGAGGCGTTCAGAGAAGGAGCCCAGCGTGTTTCAGGTGGCTATTCACTCACTGGCGCAACTGAACCATGAAATTATTCGTAGGTCTAATCATTGACTAAACAATAAAACATTAATTCAGGGAAAATGGATCAAAGTGAGGTGTTCAAGAATGGGATTGGGGTCCTAAGAGCAGGAGGGGGAAAAAACGCATTAGTATTTAGATCTGCAGGAAGACTATATACACAAATATTACGTATTTTAGAGACCTACCAAGAATGAAGATATTATGCTTGGTGGAAAAATACAGATTGCATATTTTGTAATGTTAATTACTTTTTCAAACATTACGGTAGAAAAAAAAAAAAAAAGTACTTTCACACAGAAATTTAGAGGTATAGTCAAAAACCCTGTCATCATTTACTCATTCTCATGTCATTTCAAACCTGTTTGACTTTCTTTCTTCTGTGGAACATAAAATTAGATATTTTAAAGAATGTCCTTGTTGATCTTTTTAATGCAATTGCAACTAATGGGGATTTACTCTTTCAAGCTTTCCATATGATAATGATCCTCATTCACATTAATTTCATCAATCGATTTCTCTTAAAACCTCTACTTTTGTGTTTCACAAAGAAAAGAAACATGAAGCTATTTATTTATTCATTTCTAATGATGGTGGATTTGTGCAACGACCATGACACACTATGAGAAATACAGCAAACAAAAAGGAGTGATACAAATGGTGAAATGGTTGGAGTTCTGATATCAATAGAATATCACACTCCTCTCAGACAAACAGATTAAATGAAGCAACTCAACATTCCTTTGTAACTAGTTTTAAAAAGTGACGTTTTGGAAACAATGTTGGAAACAGTTGTGCTGCTTAATATTTTTTGGAACCAGTGATTATTTTTAATAAAAAGTTAAAGAAAACAGCATTTATTCAAAATATAAATCCTTTCTAACAACTTTGCTATCACTTTTTAGTGAATTACACATTTCTTTAAAAAAAAAAGAAAGTTTTAAAATTGATCACAACTTATTAAATGGTAGTTTATATTGTTAGAAAAGATTTTTATTTTATTATAGAATCCTGAAAAAAAAGCATCACAGGTTCTAAAAATATATATTACGCAGCAACTGTTTTCGACATTGATAATAAATCAGCATATTAGAATAATTTCTGATGGATCAATGTGACACTGAAGACTGTAGTAATGATGCTGAAAATTAGTTTATTGTAAAAATATTCACAGATTTTACAAATGTAGGCCTATATATGTGACCCCGGACCACAAAACTAGTCTTAAGTTGAACAGGTATATTTGTAGCAATAGCCAAAAATTCATTTGTATGGCTCAAAATTATCTATTTTTCTTTTCTGCCAGAAATCATTAGGATATTAAGTAAAGATCATGTTCCATGAAGATATTTTGTAAATTTCCAAATGTAAATGTATCAAAAATTAATGTTTGATTAGTAATACGCATTGCTAAGAATTTCATTTGGACAACTTTAAAGGCGATTTTTTCAGCATCTAGCTTTTTTTTGCACCCTCAGATTCCAGATTTTTAAAGCCAAGTCCTAACAAAACAATACATCAATGGAAAGCTTATTTATCAGCTTAGTTTTTTTAAAAAATGTCCTTATTATTGGTTTTGTGGTCCAGGGGCACATATATATATTTGTAAAATCTGTGATAAAATAAATCACAGATTTAGTATACTTACAATAAAATTGTAGAATTTTCAGCGTCATTACTCCAGTCTTCAGTGTCACATCATCCTTCAGAAATCATTATATTATGCTGATTTATTATCAATGTCAAAAACAGTTGTGTTGCTTTTTTTTTTTTTAGGATTCTTTATTAAATAAAGTTCAAAAGACAACATTTAATTAAAATATAAATTGTTCTAAGAATATACACTACCATTTAAAAGCTTATGGTCAAAATATTTTACTTTTTTTTTTCTTTTTGTAATAAATAAGTACTTTTATTCACTAAGGATGTGCTAAATTTATAAAAAAAAAAAAGACTACATTATTAGAAAATATTTATATTTTGAAAAAAAAATATCAAATTCTTTATTAACTTTTTATTCATCAAAGAGTCCCATAAAAAGAATCACAGGTTCCAAAAAAATATTAAGCAGCACAATAATGAATTTTACAATAAAAGTAAAAATCAGCATATCAGAATGATTTCTAAAGGACTTAAGTGACACACGAGTAACGGCTGATGAAAATTACCTTTGCGTTACAGGAATAAATTATATAATATAAGACACAGAATGAAGACACCCCTTTGCTTCTATGAACGTGTTTTTAATTTCTGAGTTAAAATTTATTTTAACAGTTTTGGGTTGAATGACGTTAAGAAGGTCAGGGTGATACTGATTGTGATTCTAATATTATAATGAAGAAAGCTGTAACCTCTTGGGTCCTTTCAAGGCGTTATTTACCGCAGTCATTCAGTCATGACTCACGTATTCCATTATGTGAAAACCGCTTCACTGAACGACAGCATTCGGGACATAAACGACCTTGTAGCCCCTTAAAAGTGGCCTAATGATAGGCTTGAAGCTCGGGCGACAAACATTTCTGTGCAAATCCACTGACCCTGCGCTAGTATTGATTGACAGCAGTACAGTCATTATCCCGTTCAATTTCACCAAAGGCTCCGGATGGTGCGGGGGTAATTAGATAGCAGCACTTACACTTTGCTGTTTGGTATCTACCCCTTTACTCACTTTCTCCAACCTATGCTATTTATTGCCACTCTTTGCTTTCAGCGTCTCCATCCATTTCTCTGATTCTCATGACAGCTCGCTTGGAGATATGAAAACCTGTGATTGACACACCAATTTCCTTTCTGCCAGCACACGCCAAAGCTACGATTTCTCAAAGTCTCTTCTTTTTCTGAGCCTCGGGTGGAACCAATAAGCGGAAATATGACTGAAAAGACATATCGGGCTTCAGATAAAGCGCTAAAAGAGCTACTGAATGTTAATATGTGATTAAAATACGCTATTTGAATTCCCTCTTGGCAGCCTGAAAAGCAGTAAATAGTCTGGCCTTAAATCTCAAATTTGTTCTCTTTAAAGGTCACCGGGTTTTAAAAAGCTCTGAAACGCTGAAAGATGTAAATGGAAAATTAGTAATTTCCATGTTCGGCGGGAAATGAACTGACTTTCGATGAAAGGAATATTAAGAGTTCAGCTCCAGAGAGAAATAGCTCACGTTTGAAAATGAAGATTGTCTATCACACTTGGATTTTAACCTCTAACCCAAAACCTCACTTGACAATTACACTCTCTCCTGACGCACAAACTATCAGTCCTAAACAGTATGCGAGATCAGAATTAGTGTGTTCATGATATCATGGGTTTTCAAAGCACACATGCAGGCTAATCACGGCTAATACTGCCAACAGCGCCTTGCACAATTGAGGGGTTTGTGATCGTCATCTTGCTGCAACAGTAGTTTTTAAAAATGAATGTGCAAATGAATTTTATGGTAATGGCTTTAGCTAGATGCTAACATTTAAATGCAAATTGAAACGGAATGTGGCTAGGAGGTCTGTGGCATAGATATAAATGCTTAGATTCTGCATTAGCAACTGTTGTTAATTAGCACAGTGATCATTTTGTGTAAAGTCCAGCCTGATTACTTGAGGCTTCTAATTAAAGCAGTGGGACTAGTGATTATAAACGCAGCAGGCCGAATCGTTGCGATCTAAAAACATTCATAATATATTACAGAGCTCTAGCGAGCAAACATTTGCACATCTGACACCTGATTAAACTTAAAAATAACATCATAATTACCTCAAATAACAGCCTCAAAATAAAAACCTCCCTAATGCAATGAACCTCATAGGCTTAGACTTGTGGCTTTATGACATGGAATACGAAAATAGCCATTATTCTGTCCAAAAATCATTCAAGAGTTCATGTTGTCATTATGAATTCTGAACTTCTTATTAATTTAACCTGGGTCATGCCAATGTTGCTTGAAAACCTTACAGAAAAGTCCAGCTAAATAACATCACTAAAAATTCATGAGCCACAATTTCACCAGATTCCTTAATTCAAAAACTGATTAGCACATAAGGTCTGTCTGTCAGCCAATAAGTAAATTAATGTCAAGTAATGTTGTTAATATTCATAAGCAAAGTAGGAATTGTAAATTACAGCATACAGACTTCAAGTAAAAATAAATAAATAAATAAATAAATAAAAATAAAAATTGTGAGGTAGTTGTGTGTGTACACTTTATCAGAGAACATTATATTGTATAATATTGAATATATTATAATAAAAATGTATATACTTATGAAGGTCACAAAAGTTGATTAAAATATTTGTATCATATATCTTTGTATGTTTGTGAATGTTCATTCCAATCAGAATTGTATTCTTTTTTTATGTCAAATGCAAGTTATTATAAAATGTAAAAAAAGAAATAAATAAATAAAAAAAATACACTGCCAGTCAAAACTTTTTTTTTTAATGTAAAGAATTCTCCTCTGCTTACCAAGCCTGCTTTTATTTGATCCAAAATACATCAAAAGCAGTAACGTTGAATTATATAAGGGGAATTATAGAAATTAATACTTTTAATGAGCAAGAATGCGAATTGATCAAAAGTGATGCTAAAGGCATTTATAATGTTACAAAATATTTCAGAGAAATGCTGTTCTTCTAAACCTTCTATTAATAAAGAAAAAGCCGAAAACAAAAATTCTACTCAGCTGTTTTTAACATAATAATAATAATAATAATAATAATAATAATAAATGTTTTTTGAGCAGCAAATCAGAATATTAGAATGATTTCTGAAGGATCAATGAGTAATGATGCTAAAATTCAGCTTTGAAATCACAGGAATAAATTACATTTTAAAATACATTCAAAAGAAAACAGTTATTTTAAATAAAAATATTCAAATAAAAATTGTAAAAATCTTTCACAATTTTACTTTTTTATTGTACTTTGGATCAAATAAATGCAGGCTTCGTGAGCAGAAGAGCTTTCTTTGAAAAGCATTAAAAAATCTTACTGTTCAAGTCTTATTCACTACTTAAGGAAGCATAAAGGAAGTTTATAATTTGATCCTTTTAGAGCTGCAAATATTCAACTTGAAAAAAGTTTATCAGCAGAAATGTCTCAGTATTATATTTCTGTATTTTCTTTTTTGTGAAGGAAGTCTGAAATGCTCAACAACGCAGCATTTATTTCCTTAAAATTTCTAAATACTAGTTTTTATTTATCATATAATATAAAATGTCATTAAATCATTCATAAATCATTCTAATATGTAGATTTGAAATTTCTTCTTAACATTAAGTGTTAATCTGTTTTTTTTTTTCACATCATTCATTTGAAATATACTTAAATAGAACATTATAACATTACATTTGCAACATTATAAATCTTTAATGTCAATTTTGATCAATTGAATGCATTCTTGCAGAATAAAAGCATTTATGTTATAAATAAATGACACCAAACTTCAGCTGTGCCACAACATTTTTGAATATCTCATGAGTTGATAAAATGTTACTGTACAGCTCTATATTTATTCTCATAACATGACAGAATTATTGACCTATCGGTAAGCCCCGCCCCTCGAACGCAGATGAGCCAATGGCAGTTGAGTATCAGCTGCACAGAGCGGAACTCGGACATCTTTAGGTTTCAGTGCCATAGAGAACCTTGGAAGATCCAAAGCTTTCGTCGTTTTGATAGGGTTTATGCTACAAAAATATTAAAACGTTGTGCCTGGGGTACTTGTAACACTGATTCCAGGTATCCTGAGAGGATTGGCAATGGAATTTGGAATTTATTTTATTATTCAACACTCATTTTCTGGTTGTCATACTCTCATTACGTAACTGTTTTCATCTGCTCCAGCAGATTAATAGATTAATAGTCTTAATTAAGCAGTTAATGTCTGTTAATATCATTAATATCTTTGGCTAAAACTAGCTAGCCCAGGCTAACGTACAAACCTCAGCTAACTTATTTTCTTTTTCCCTATTTGAATGCTCCTCGACGAGAGGTGGTCCTTCTGTATTCAAAACTGATCAGAAACATTTTCGGACAAGGTTTTCACACTGGCAGCTGTCATTGTAAGACAGTGGGCAACTCTGTTTGTTTGTCTGAGGCTGCAACGGTAACTAAGGGGGGCGGGGCTTACCAATAGGTCAACTGTGCTGTAAAACTAAACAAACTGTATCACCACTCCAATACCGGCCCAGTAATATTTTCTTACATATTCCAATATATGTACTTTCAACACACCAGTGAAAGTTTGCATAATATAAAGCATGCAAATGCTGCTGAAGTCCACTGTTGTTCTGTGGCCCTCACTTCCTAAAATAGCGTTCCTAATATAAGCCTACTTTAACATTTAAAATTCAAATTTACTTATGAGCACCAGCCTCAACAGATCTGAGTGTAATGTAACGTATATGATTTCACGCCTGCAGCATTCGTCCATCCCCATGTTCTGCATTCAGGATCCTTTAAAACCACTTTTCATCCTTCACACACACACAGCGGGTCCATGCTGACAGCGAGAATATGTCAAAAACCGCTGCGTCAAAGATACTTTCCGCTTTGGACATGGAGAAAAAGAGGTAAGACGAATGTGGATACATATTAAAGCAAATTATTCTTTGCCCACAGTCAGTCTGGAGGCAGGAAAGACACTTAACTGCAAAAATCAATAGCAATTTATTCTCTCCTTGGACTCCAAACACAGCGAGTAAATAATCCTGTCCCCTTGCACTGCCGTCCCAAGAGAGAACCAACGTGGCGCTCTCGCTCCCTCTCTCTTTTTATCCATCCTCTCCCCCTTGACACTAAATTTCTCTCTCTCTCTCTGACTGAGTTTATAAGCAGACCTTCCTGACCCCCTGATCACTTCCACTTTGGGCAGATATCCACTGTCAATCTGGCTCTATCCGTCTCCACCAGAGGACAGCACAGGAAAAACATTAGCACAGAATCCAACAGAAAAGCCCCTTGTTTTGGATCTGACGGACCACCCTGATCCGACATTTACTTCTGCTCAGGGTCTTTAGTGAGGTTGATTTTCCCCTGATAGAATCTGCTGTGGGACAGGTACTACAAACCTGAAATGGCTTTTACAATGAAATATGATTGTTATGAGAAGTGCACAGTATTATCCCATCTTAAAAAACGCAATGGATGTCTTGAGATGGCTGTTTCCGTAACAGCTCTGTAAACAGCAATAAAGAGTTGGGAACTTTTTAGCCAACTGGGAAAAAAAAGAGGAAAAAAACGCCCTCTACCTGACTGTAGCAATTAAAAAAAATGACTAAAGTAAGCAAAATAACATTAGCATTACAAATTGAGCAGGAAATTGAGCATTGTGGCCATCTTTCAATCAAATTAAGCCCCAAATCCCAACACAATTTTCAAATCACTAAAAGTCATAAAAATGAATGGTGATATCAATACACAAGCCCTGATTTGTTATTAGTGGTAACTGCTAAGGCAAGTTTCACTGTAAATATTCCTCATACTTGCAGTGATGATGCATTTTTTAAGTCAACCGAGTAAGTTAGCATTCCCTTGGTTTCATCGACAGAAAGCGAATTGATTTTTTTCATTGGCTTTTGGATTAATGCACAAAATAAGCTCTGTGACAAACAATAGTTTGATTCTTGCATGTTTTCCCATTAAGACAATGAACTTTTATTTAAGTGAAGCCTAAACAAACTACAACATGGTTGCACGACTTCAACAATTCAACAACTCTTTCAATCTTTATTAAAAATCTACAAATTGGAAAGTTTGGTATCACAATATGAGTCGTTTTATTTCACAGTAACAATATACATCATGATATTTTTAATTAATAATTCTTGTCACCAGTGTCAATATGACAAAAAAAAAAACTAACACTACTAACCTAAAAAAAAGGAAACTAAAGCTCACTGAAGACAAGTCAACAATCAGCGATTAAAAATGAATAAGAATAAAAAGATATTTCTGTTCAAAAGTTTACACCCCTGGCTCCTTCTGAAGCAGCAGTGAGCATTTGAACCTTCTGTAATAGTTGCATGAGTCCCTCAGTTGTCCTCAGTGTGAAAAGATGGATCTCAAAATCATACAGTCATTGTTGGAAAGGGTTCTAATAGACAAAAATGTTGAAAAACCAAAGAATTTGTGGGACCTGAAGAATTTTTCTGAAGAACAGAGGACAGTTCAACTGTTCAGGACAAACAAGGGACTCATGAACAACTAAACAAAAACAAAAACACAGCTGTGGATCATTCAGGTAACTATTATTAAGAATCAATTGAACAGGGTCAGTTTTATAAATTCAACTATTATTTTCTCTTGTGGACTAATATGTAAATGTATTTTATGTGAAATATTTTATTCAGGTCAGTAGTAAATAGTGATGCGCGGTATACCGGTAATGGAAAAATACCGGTATATGCTATTTTTCAAACCGTTCGATATCATCATTTTGCCCAGTTCGGTATTTCATATGCTGCTGTTCCGATGTTCACCTGTAGGCGGCAGTGCTTCCCAAATTGCTGCAAAACCGGTAAACGCTTAACAACAGAAAAACGCGATGGACCATCAAAGAGATGAAACTGCAGCAACGTGCTCAAAACTAGTAAATAAAGACAACAGTAGAAGTGAAATATGGTATTATTTTGCATACAAAACAGATGATAAAGGTGAACGAACTGACCTTACTGCACCTGAATGCAAGCGTTGCTATAAATCACCAAGCATTTGTCACTTGCTCATCCTGATCTTTTCCACGAATTTAGAGATCGACAAGTGAGTGCATCATTCATCAATCAAAAATTCAGAATTGAATAACTTTTATTCACAAATGATAGTGGACAGAAGTGAAGTATTTTCACTTTAATCAAGTAAATTTAAAAAGTATCTGTAGTTTATCTTGGAGTGTTTTTCGTTGGGAAGTTTTTACTCCAGTCCAAAGCATAATGTCATACTTTTTTTCTAAACTACACTTCATAAATAAAAGTTGTTGTTTGTTTTACCTTTAATAATTAAGAATATTAACAATGTAGTAATTTCTTGTACTCAAATTTTAGAATTACTTTTACACAAGTAAAACTAAGAAAGTAATATATTTCTAATTTAATAAAGTATTAAATATTTAATCTGAAACATAGTGCAGTAAAAAGTACAATATTATGCTTTGGAATGTTAAGCAAAGTTTTCTAAAGAAAACACTCTACAGTACAGACACTTGAAAAGTACTGTTAAAGCAGAGTAAAAAAATACTAGTCTGAAATCTAAAAACAAGCAGAGAGACAGAGAGATAATAACGTGATTTTGAATATTTTGATTGTTAGAATAACACTTTACAGTAAAACAACCTTTGTTAAAATTCTGTAGATAAGCTGACCTGACAGTATTACAGCACTTATTATTCTAGGTCAATATTTATTTATAAATGATAAACTAATACATATTTAGTATGTTAACATTACTTACTACAGTATCGATTTAGTATCGTACTAGAAGCCTAAATTATGGTATCGAGCCATCCCTAGTAGTAAATAAAAAACAACATGCATTTTGTATGATCCTTCTTATTTTGGTAAAATAATGAACATTTTGCAGATTCTGTAAGGTGTAAGAAAACTCTTGACTTCAACTGTATTTTATTTCATAAAATTAAATGTGAAAATATCTTGAGCTTATTTCAGGCATTTAACAAAAAAAAAACATTCAAGAAAAACATATTGGTTTCAGAATGATGGAACCAGAAGGTTCAAAAATGTTAACTCGTTTTGCATTTTAGGACTCATACCTGCAGCACACTACTACTGGTGGGATTTACAAATGCAAGGCAATCAGCATTGCCACATTCCATTCAACTCGGAAAATCAAAATGTTCAACTTCCTACAAGAAAAAGTGCAACAGAACACACCTGAAATCAAAGCCAACTGAGATTATGCAGCATGACAACACATGGCACCCAGTTAATCAAATCACATACATAAATGCACACCTTCCTACATTATACGTCTGCTAAATGACTAAATGTAAATGTAAATGTAAATTATACATTTCATACCAGGTGTGAAAAAAGCTTTTCCGTTGATCATTTTAAATCTGCAAAACAAATGCAACTGCTACATTATATTGTTTACCCTTCACAATTTAAGTGCTGGGAGACACCTTTGTTGGCAATCCAACAAAAACAATGCTAACAATTTTGGAATGTGTTCCAAAAATCAGGCAATATGCATATATGTTGGCAATGTCATAAAGACATGAATGATATCTCAAACAATGCAACCTGTTGAGGAAAGCTGTGTTGTTACTTTACTGTGTGATCAGAATATCTAGAGACCTTAAAAGACTTTTCATTTGAGCCAGCAACCACCCAAAATAACCTAACAACACCCAAGCAACCGCCTACAGTCCAACACTTCATCGGCTGCACAGCAACAGCCTGGCAACAACTCATGACAGCTCCAGCTTTGTGGCGGTGAGTTCTGAATGGTCAAGCACCACTCTTGTTTTTCTTTAGAAATTGCTAAAACCTAGTTTTTCATTTTATATTTTCTTTTTTTTTTTTTTTGTCAGAGTAACAAACAAACATGAAAGATTTCAAACATGAAAGCTGTTCTTTCATCTATGTGGAGAAAAAGAGCAATACGACGTTCTACACTAGCATAGGATGCTATGACAAATCAGGCCAGAAAGTGTCTCTCAGCTTCCAACGGTGACGTCATGCAGACAGCAGAAAGACAAGACAGGACAAAACTGACTATACATCTGTAAAATGAAGTGCTAGACATGTGCATGCTTGAAAAAAAATGAAATGTCTCAAATATTGGTGGTTTTTCGACTAAGAGCACAGACAAAGTGACTTCTTTAACTACTTGTAACACCTGTTCTGTTCTCAGGGACAGCAGAAGAGGACCTGACAGAAGACTCTGCTGTGACACAAGTCACTGCTTCACTTCAGGGACTTCATTTCTGAATCCTGAGCAAGCACACAGTCTTCTTACACAAAGCTGTCTGACAGCTCCAGAGCAAAGCAGCCACTTTATTTTCACATATGGGTAGTTGACATTTAAGAATGAATTTTGTAGGGGAAAAAAAACAGGTCATGAAAATTATATAGTGTGTAATTCCAATTCCAATTCCATTCTTATATCATATTTTTACCGTAAACGAAATACCAAATATCCGAAAATCATTATGTTTTGGAAATCTATGCCATTTTAAAAACCAAAACTCTATTTCATTAGAGACTTCATATGACCTTTCTTTCTCCACATACTATTTATTTTATTCCATGAACCACAAAATAAGATGTGGTGATTTATTCTGCCAAGAACCAAAAAGGACACATAAACACATTTGTACAGCCAAGGCACCACAAAAGTCACTGCCAAATAAGATTTAAGAGCTATAGTGGAAGAGAAGTTGAAATATTAAAATTGTTAAAGGGTTCATCTAAAAATGAAAATTCTGTCATTAATTACTCACCCTTATGTTGTTCCAAACCTGTAAGACCTTCGTTCACCTTCGGAACACAAATTAAGATATTTTTGATGAAATCTGAGCGCTTTCTGACCCTGCATAGACAGCAACGCTGCTACCACTACTGATGTCACATGAGCATTTTTATCTATGTCCTTACTACCTTTCTGGGCCTTGAACGTGGGAGTACCGTTGCTGTCTATGCAGGGTTAGAAAGCTATCGGATTTCATCACAAATATCTTAATTTGTGTTCCAAATACAGTTGAAGGCAAAATTATTAGCCCCTTATAAAATATTTCATTATTTTTCAAATAACTCCCAAGTGTAGTTTAACAAAGACGATTTTATCAATACAGCATTTTTAAACATAATACTTTATTTAGGAAGCATTTAGGGTTTGTAATACAAATAGAAATAAATGTATAACCAAGAATTTTAAAAAGTCTACTGGTCGAAATTATTAGCCCTCTGATGTTAATAGTCAATAGTGTACCCCTTTTGCTTGATAACAGCCTGTAGTCATTTGCTGTAGTTCTCAACAATTTTTTAAGCATGTCTCCTGAGGAATGACAGCCCATTCTTCCTTAGCAAATCTCTCAAGCTCCTCCAGATTTGTTGGTCTTCTGGCACAAACTCTGGACTTTAGTGTGCCCCACAGATTTTCTATTAGATTCAAGTCTGGGCTTTGTGCGGGCCAGTCAAGTACACTCACTTTGCTCATTTGGAGGTATTTCTTCACCAAAAGTGAGGTATGCTTTGTGTCGTTATCATGCTGGAAGACAAAATGTCGACCCAAACCAAGTTTTCTTGCAGACTGTCTGAGGTTGTCTTTCAAAATCTTCTTATAGTCTTCCTTTTTCATGTTTCTTTCAACCCTGATGAGATTCCCAGTTCCAAACGCACTGAAACATCCCCACAGCATTATACTCCCACCACCATGTTTCACTGTGGGAACAGTGTTCTTGGGGTTGAATGCCTCTCCCTTCTTTCTCCAAATATAGGCAACATCTCTATGGCCAAAAAGCTCTAGTTTTGTCTTATCTGACCAAAGGACACGTTTCCAGTATGCATCACGTTCCCCCAGGTTGTAGCAAACTTTCTAGAATAAAAACATTCTAGCTTGGAGGTGTCTCTTCTTCAGAAGTGGAGTCTTTCTTGGTCAACAACCTTGCAGTTCATTTCCTAGCTAGGCTAGGTCATTCACCTTTTTTTTTGGACTTGGCTAGGTCATTCACTTTAGAAGGTCTTTAGAAACCTCTCTCACTAGTTTTCTTTCCAAAGTTTTTGAAATCTTTCACTTCCTGCCTCTGCCCGTCTTGTTCTCCACTGTGTTGGTCACTTTAAACTTCTTGATAATGCATCTCACTATAGTTCTTGACACTTGAAAACGCTTTGATAAACGTGTGTATCCTTCTCTATCTTTATGAGCATTAACAATTCCTTCTCTCAAGTCCAAACTAATTTATTTTGTCTTTGCCATAATGACAATGCATATTATTTTACTAGTTGTTTCACAAAATACTAATCCTCATATTAAAGAGCAATTTAAAGGCTTAACTAGGTTAATTAGGTTAATCAGGCAAATTAGATTAATTTGGCAAGTCATTGGACAACAGTGGTTTGTTCTATAGCTAATCAAACTAATAATTTCTTAAGGGGGCTAATAATATTGACCTTAGCAGTTTTTTATGTATTTATTTTTTAATTATTTTATTCAAGCAACTATAAGAAATCAGACTTTCTCTAGAAGAAAAAAAATAATAGGAAATAATGTGAAAACATTCTCTTGCTCTGTTAAACATCACTTCGGAAATATTCTAAAAAAAAATAAAATTTCACAGGGGGGCTAATAATTTTGTCTTCAACTGTATGTATTCCTCTGAAAGAAGGAAAATCATGTACAATTGGGATGGTTTGAGGGTGAGTAAATCATGGGGTAATTTTCATTTTTGGGTGAACTATCCCTTTAAGAAACTGCTTGAGTAAAACAAGCATAAGATAAAACATCAAATTAGTAATTAATAATGTTGTAGATGATCAGAAGAACATTTAGATGTTCCTCTCAGTATCCTAAACTGAAAAAAATGGCTATGAAATGTAAGATTTGAATGTTAAAAATGACATCTCACTCACATGGTGTGATATTAAATGCTCAGTGTAACCTTGTTGCATCCAATTCAAGCCATTTTAGATCTTTTCCAAATAAAAGAAAATGTATCTGGATTCATTCGAGCAAGAGAGACAGATTTTGTGGTGCTGAACATGCTCTAGCCTGGTGAGAGAAGAGTCAGTTCTCCGCACAGCTCAGTCAATATAAAAACAAGCTTACGTGACATGACTATTGGCACAGATATTGTTCCAATAGCAGGAGATGCTGCGCCTGAGGGTGGAGGCGTGCTGCTTGATTCATACTCATTCTGCCAGACAAGCGCCAGTCAGTTCACTCAAACCAAATCCCTGTCTCGCGGGGATCAGCGAGCCCCGTACCGACGCGCCGGAGACACTCAAAAAGACACAATCAATACGTCTTCTTCAGAGCCCAGCAGTGCAAAGGCACACTCAGGCTGAGAAGCTTTAACGATTTATTTCCGATTCAACACTGATATCATTTTTCGTAGATAATCTAGAAAGGCATGTGGAAGTGGGATATGACTGGTCAGAAACTTATGTCAGACACCTTAAAAAGCAAAAAAAAAAAAAGATGCAAAAATGTTGCTTCGGGAAAATATCTGCTGAAAGACTGGAGAAAGTTTTTGCAGAAACTATGGAACAAACTAACTCCATATGATTATTCATAATGGCTGCTTACAAAATTGTTTTGATTTATATAGCATTAAAGAGTACTGATCAAATATGATGCTAACCAAGTGATAAATAATAAAGCATGCTTTATATTTTATCATTATGTTTTTATTATTCTGTAAAATAATATCACCAGTTTAGTAGCAGTTAGGTGAACAATAAAATATCAATTCCTTTTTTTTTTTTTTTTTTTTTTATCCACAGTGTTGATCACAGTGTCTGAACAGGCCCCATTATTATTATTACCTTATAGGTTTTGCTGTTTCATAAATTATTGTTTGTTTCATAACTGGTTTAATGTATGGTTGAGGTCAAAAGTTTACATACACCCTGCAGAATCTGCAAAATTGTAATTATTTCAACAAAATGTATTTTGTTGTATTTCAACGTATTTCAGCTTAAGAGAGATACAAAATGTATGTTATTTTTCATTTAGTACTAACCTGAATGAGATATTTCCACAAGAGAAAATAATAGTTACATTTATAAAAATAACCCTGTTCAAAAGTTTACATACACTTGATTCTAATGCTCCACAGATGTTTTGTTGTTGTTGTTGTTGTTGTTGTTTTGTTTGTTTAGTGATAGTCCCAATCAAGTATATGCAAACTTTTGAACTGGGTAATTTTTATTTTCTCTTGTGCACTATATGTAAACGTCTTTTATGTGAAATATCTTAATCAGGTCAATACTTAAAAAATGACATGCCTCTTGTATGATTCCACTTATTTTCATAAAATAAATAACATTTTGCAGATTCTGCAAGGTGTATGTAAACGTTTGACCTGTATGTGTCTGTAAATAAATTGACTTTTAAATATAAACCCACCCTGAATTTAAAAAAGGGACAACGAGGCCCCATAAATATCACTATTTCTATTATTAAATCTAAAATAGTGAAAGGACACTATTTCAACACATCCTTTGCATTTCTTTGAACTCGCGTAATTTGTCATAACCTGGAGCTCCGTTTCTGTTTACAGCTGTACACTGAGATGCATTTTACTGTATTTTATATGCTTATGCCTCACAATTTTAATACACAAATAATAAAGCTATAATTTAAAGAGTGGCCGAAGTGAGCTGTGATGATGTGAAGGTACAAGGTACAATGTCAAATGACGCTACATTACCGGTTTGAAATCAGTTCCAACGGGAAATAAAGAAATACTATAGCATACAGACAGCCATAGGTAGCTGCTAATAAATAACTGCTTACCGATCATACTGGGATATCTGTTACGACAAGGATTCACTCCAGTTTGACTTTCGTGTTTGTTGACATGTTGCGTGCTCGCGCAGAGGCAAAAACCGCACGGGATCATGGGAAATGGATTTCAGTGGCACCTACTCTTCATCAGCGTAAGCACATAATTAGCGTAGGAAAGGACAAATAATACGTTATTTGAATTTATCTGAATTTAATTAATCTACAACATGAATGGTTACAATTTAAATGGGACTGATAGGTAACAGTGCTAAAACTGTGAGCGTAGAAAAACTACATTTCCTGGTTGGGTAAACGTCAGAGGAAGTTATTGTGCTGAAGGGAATTTGCACGTGGGTTAATGCAGAAGTGTCAGCGGAATCCTTATGATGATATTCAGAATGTTCCTGAGCCCAGTTTGATAGTGATGATTAGACTAGCATATAAAGTTGGGTAAACGATGTTATTCATTAAATTACGCATGTCAGTCATTGGGCAGTGTCCGCTTCCATAATAAATAGTGGGGGAAATCATGCAAGAGTTGCAGGCAGAATGTCAGATAGAGATAAATATTAGATTTTTGGTAATTAAAATGTATTCAGAAAATAAGGAAGGTAATAATGAAAAATCATGGATTTATTTATTTATTACTGTATTTAATTGAATAATTTCAACAGATTTAATTTTTTGGCTACAGCCTACATATGGTAATGGATTGTGCATATTCAGAACTAATTAGGTAGAGTGGGAGAAAACGCCCCCATTGGCTAAAACTTCCACCTACCGTTTTTTCCCAAAACAAGATAAAGTCAATATAAATTTTTATTGTATGGACCACGTTGACACGAGTGATGTAGAAGTATTCACTATGAAGCTTACACTGCTGATGTACCGGAGAGAAAACGGATTTCACAGTAAATGATCTAATTTTCAGCTGTAAGAAAAAAAGTGTTTTAAAGCTTGTTGTTTTGTAGAACATCACAGTTATATGATATGAAAACAGCAATGCCTGTAAATAGGGAGTACGTGTTATTTAAAAAAAAATAAATCGAATTATATTCTCAAAATGACATAATTTATTCTCAAACATAGTCAGTGGAGTAAAATGGCAATTAAAATAAAATAGTAAAATAGGCAATTATTGTAGTTTTTCCTGTTCTAAACATCAAATCCTTTTTTTTTTTTTTTTTTTTTTTCATTAAATGTATTCTAACTAGTTGGTTGAATAAAACTATTTGGACTTTAATTTAAACTTTTAATTTAAACATTACCTCAAATTAGCATCAGGTAATTATTTAGCTAGCCAGTTTGCATCAGCTAACAAATTTTTTTAAATAGGCTTTTATAATTTTGTAATTCATAATAATTATGTTATTTTTTTAATTTTATGCTAAAACTGCCTGTACTCTGATTTAGCTGTAAATGTATTAAGCAAATTGCTTAATTGTCAGACTGGGGGGCATCTTACCCCCCTTGGTACAAATTTATTTTTTTGTTAAAAATCTAATAACATGAAAACTCTGGACATTTTTATACTTGGTTTATAATTTATGCCATTGTCACTAAAACTATGATAACTTTTCTGAACACATTTAACCTTTACACGCTCCTTAAGGTGGGCATTTCCCCCACTCTACCCTACACTGTAAAAAAACAATTTGTTGAGTCAACTTAAAATAATTTGTTACCCTGCTGCCTTTTTTTACAGTGTATTATTCCGGGTCTTGTTGTTTTGTTCTTTCACCTGAGTTTCAGAATAAATTTACGATAGTCTTAAAAGTCAGTAAAAATGACTTGTAGGTCAGAACAGCTTTAATGACTAAAACTGAATTGACCTATCGCTAAGCCCCGCTCCCCTTAGTTACTGCTGCTGCCTCGGACAAACAAACAGAGTTTCCCGCTGTCTTACAGTGACAATTGTCAGTGTGAAAACCTTGTCCGAAGATGTTTTTGATCAATTTTGAACACAGAAGGACCACCTCTCGTCGAGGAGCATTCAAGTAGGGCTTTAATATGCCATGGAGAGATATATAAATGATTTTGGTGTGTATCATAATTAATTTAAAATCGAGGGTTTACAGATCGCAGTGCAAACGGAAGAAATCTCATGTTAACATCCAGGATCAACACTGTTCATGTACCACAGTGTAAGATTAATTATTTTACATTTAACCAGTTTAATACGGAGAGGCACAGAAATGTAGACCTTTGTTTATGTGTTTTTGACCTACACTGTACATGACGTGAGAATAGTTAGCTGGGGTTTCTACGTTAGCTAGTTTTAGCCAGAGATAATAACGATATTTACAGACATGAACTTGAGCAGATGAAAAAGGCCGCTTAATGAGAGTATGACAACCAGAAAATAAACGTTAAATAATAAAATAAATTCAAAATTCTATTGCCAATATTCTCAGGATACCTGGAATCAGTGTTACAGACCCCTAAGGCACATCATTTTATTATTTTTGTTGCATAAACACCATTAAAATGACGAGAGCTTCAGATCTACCAATGATTCTCTATGGCGCTGCAACCTACAGATGTCCAAGTTCGATCTCCGTGCAGCTGATACTCAACTGCCATTGGCTCATCTGTGTTCTTTGGTTACCCGGGGGTTACCGAGAGGTCAATTATAAAGGAAATTTCCATGTACTAGTTTCATGTTATCGTGTAGCCTTACTTTTGAGACATTTACAATTTACATGATATTATAAAGCCAGTTTAAGTTGAATTGCACAACCCTCCTAAACTGTTGCATCATCAAGTTATAGAGTGTATATTGGCGACACTGAACGTAAACAATGCAACTCAACCGAATGAAACTCGCATATTTTGCTGATTATTGCTGGTGAAAATAGTCAATTATTGTCATGTTTTGGGCTGTACTAATCAGACTGGGAAAACATTTGGAGTACTATAGAAGAGCGCAAAAAGCAAAAGACAAAAGGTGTTTGTGGTTGGCCAAACTCAACCAGGATTTCCAGGGCAAGAATCTTGACAACATTCTTGTTTGTTCTTATCATTTCCAGTCAGGTAGGTGAAATATTAGGTAGGCTAATATCTTAATTAATACTGCTTGTATGAATCTTTACAACCTTTCCTACTTACTAAGTCCTTCTGATTTAGCACACATTTTTTTCTGGGGTTTAGACAGCATAAATTAGCAGAATAACTTATTCAGTAGTACAATAACCATGGAATCCATGCTGTTGTTTACATCAGAGTATCGCCAATATGGCCGCACATCTGGGTAACTGACCAAATCGTGACATAAGTGCAAACCCTCTACTGTTGAGAATAGAGGGTTGAGTCTACCAACTGCACTTTTTTGCAGTCACTCCTTAAAAAAATCACAGCTCCTATTTTGAACAACACTCAAGAATATGAACAGATTAGTGTTTTCTAAAATCTGCATGCCCAAATTAGACAGTCTGAAGTTTTGTATTGACCATTTGAGCTTCTCATATTGTAACATTGTTGTGTGTTGAACCTCTAAGAATAGGTTTTCTTTTACTCTGCTTTTAACTCTAAAGTTCAGTGTATATTTTGATTTGCACTGCTAATGCATTATTCTGTTCAAAGACAGAGCCATTTAACTCTTCCAAATAGGATTTGGTCCGTCACAGAATTGCTTGTCCTGTCTGAAGATCTATCTTACGGAGATGTTTGTTGTGTGCACTTTAATAAATTCAAGAACCTGTTAAATCTGGAAGAGCAGCAAATGATTTAAACCTCATTAATATTCAAATTGAAAAGGCATCAATGTTATGTTTTCTACATCTCTACAAATATGATGTGGCATATAACAACCTAACTCGCATGGTAAAATGACTGACTAAACAGGATTCAATTTGCATATTAATGAGCTAGATGACAGATTATAATATTTTGCCTTTTCCCTCAAGGGACAGACTCCTTTTTAGATGTTTCTTTTTCTAGGAATAGCTGATTGCTTTAAAGAAAAAAAAAACAGATAACATAAAGAACAATGGAAGTTAATTTGATCTTGTGTTCATCAGGTAAACATTTAAATCTCATGTGAGATTTCAGAGGTTGTGTGAAAACAATAATGCACCTTTTCAGTTTGTAGCCTATTGAGTGTGACCTATTGCTGCCTTCAAGTCATGTTGGATTCATTGTATTTATAAATGTGACCATAAAAATTTACTACTGATAATGAAAACGATAAACGATTTCTTAGATTTGTGAGGTTTGCTCAACATTTCTCATCATTATTTTTGGGTGCAGAAAATTATAAAAAGCATTGATAATATCAATCACCCGCCTAAAGAAAAATGTATACTTAAAAATACTTTTTTGGTGGTAAGAGAAAAAGTAAAAAAAATGCCCATCAAAAAAAAAAACCCCGCTGAACCCGCAACTTCCCAGAACAACTTAAAGGCTGTATCTTTTCCAGAATCCTGTGTTAACAAGTCCTTTTTAAATATGAAGGCATTTTCTTCTAAATGTTGACTTTCTTGGAAACGAGCGCCCTTCTCAGAACTGTCAATTTCTCTGTCTGTCAACTTAATAGGTAACATAAATTTGCACAATGAGGACTGCTGGCCAGGATGTAGTTTTGCATTGTCAAATGTCATAGTCATTAAAATTACATGGTTCAGGTACGGAAAGAATACAACATAAAAATGCCGGAAACATTTAAGTGCGTGTTTTTAAACTGAGTGGATTTTACTTTATTGCTCTCTTTTGTACCTGCTTTACTCATGATTTCTCACAACTGCCAGCAGCTTGTTTAGCTCTAGCTCTCACAGTGACACTACTATATAAAACAGATTAGAATCTTTATTTATTACCTCGCGGCTAGAGCCCCCAGAATTTGTTTCCGTCACTTTCACGCAATGTCACCGTAGAACAGCACATGAACTTATTATAGGGACAATTCCCCCGGAGCAACCTGGGGTTAAGTGCCTTTCTCAAGGGCACAATGGTGATGGCTCATGGCTCACTCGTTGCAGGGATTGAAGCGGCCTTAACCACTACTACACACCACATACACACCAACATGTGCCGGAAGACCTTTAATCAAGATTCACTTACAATGTAATGGTACTTTCACATAGCGTCTCCTATGCCCGTGAGACCATGTGAGATGATGTAGGAGAAGCTTCCTCTCTCACCTGGCTTAGATGCCTGACCAAAGATTTGAAAGATCTCAATTCACTGGAGCTCACCGATGGGTGGCAGCCAAGCGTCTATGGTGGGAATTGTAGAGAATTCTACCAAATGTTCCTTATTGCATGTTCCCATTGGAGACTGGACTCAACCTTAAATCACCAGCTCTCATTTAACTACCAGCTTCAGTTCCTTAAATTTCAGAAAATGCAGGATGTAGAAAATCAAAGGTTTACAGTAATATTAGTAATGTATGGAATTATAGTAAGGACTTCTAATTTGAGTGAACTCTATGAAGTGGGAATCTGTTGAGTAAAGTTTGCTGCCTTCTGCCAATAAGGTTAATAATACCTAGATAAAATACCCAGGAGCATTCTGGTTCATCTCAATGACGGATGCTCAGTTGTTGAAGGAGCCGAAGAGGAACCTGTAATATCCCGATCAGTTGATTTCCATTGTTAGCAAATCTAAAAACACTACGCTTCTTCTTGTTTCATCAAGACTTCACTGCCATCCACAAATCCTCTCCTGTGGTCTCATGGGATAATAAAGTTCGTCAGATGTTCATCTTTAAAAGTGGACTTCAATATCTCACCGGGAGTAGTAGGTCTTCTAGGTAATTTTCGCCTACTGTTTAATAAATACTGTGATTTCGGACATGCTGCTTGAGAGTAATGGCAGTCCGGCCCACGTCACACAACGTTGTAGTTTCCCTCCTTTGAGACCAGCCAAGACCAACATTTGAGGGGTTACTTCAGCACCAAGATTTAGGCACTGATCCAGGGTTTTTTGTGTGGAAAAGCACAGCCCAATTGACCTATAGGTCAAATGACCCCTCGAACTCAGATGAACCAATGGCAGTTGAGTATCAGTTGCACAGGGACCAGAACTCTGATATCTTTAGGTTTCAGTGCCATAGGGAAACATTCAGAGATCCAAAATCGGTCTGATGGTGTTTATGTTACAAAAATGTTAAAACAATGTGCCTGGGGTACTTCTAACACTGATTCCAGGTATCCTGAGAGGATAGGACATGGAATTTATTTAATTATTCAACATGCATTTTCTGGTAGTGATACTGTCATTAAGGATAGTTCACCCAAAAATTAAAATTCTGTCATTAATTACTCACCCTCATGTCGCTCCAAACCCATAAGACAAATGAAAATACTTTTGATAAAATCCGAGAGCTTTCTGCCTCTCCATAGACAGCAAGGGTCCTTTCACGTTCAAGGTCCAGAAAGGACCTTGAATGTGGAAGAACATCAACAAAATATTCCATGTGACATCAGTGGTTCAACCGTAATTTTATGAAGTTACGAGAATAAAAAAAACAACTACTTTATTCAACAATCCTTTTCCGCTTTGTCACCCTAGCGCCAGATCGGAGAGTACCACATGGAAAGACCCTTGCTGTCTATGAAGAGTCAGAGGGCTCTTGGATTTCATCAAAAGTGAAGATGAACAAAGGCCTTACGGGTTTGCAATGGTATGAGGGTAAGCAATTAATGACAGAACATCTTGTCATCTTGTGCTTCAGCAAGGTATCTCTGGTTAAAACTAGCTAACGTTAAAGTTAGTCCATGCTAACATACAAACCTAAACCACCAAATGTTCTCACGTCGTGTACAATGTAGGTAAAAACACATAAACAAAGGTCTACATTTCAGTGTCTCTCAATAATAAACTAATTAAATGTACATTAATTTAAGCTTGATCCTGGATGTTGTCATCTGCGATTGTGACTGAGGTTTCTCCCACTTGGATTGCAAATATGTAAACCCTCGCTTACAAATTAATCTTGTTAAACACCATATTTATTTTAAAAACTTTGTGCCACTTGAATGCTCCTCGACGA
The DNA here is from genome assembly GCA_033026305.1 of Cirrhinus molitorella. NCBI lineage: Eukaryota > Metazoa > Chordata > Actinopteri > Cypriniformes > Cyprinidae > Cirrhinus > Cirrhinus molitorella. Next base: position 14,593,054 of record CM065126.1, on the reverse strand, counting down.
GAAGTGATCCTTCTGAGTCCAAAATTTATCAGAAGCATCTTGGCACAAGGTTTTCATTTTCACACTGACAGCTGTCATTGTAAGACAGTTGGCAACTCTGTTAGTTTGTCTAAATGAGTAGATGGGCATTGGCTCTGTAACCAGCCCCAGTGGAAAAGTGGTATTACCAGTTCAATAGAGAAAGAGATGGAAATGTGTTTGATCTATAATGTTGATTTGTGAGCATCAAAGAAGACAATTAGAACTACTACAGGACAAAAGCTTACTTGAGGTTCTTCATACTCTGGACAATGACAGAAACTAAACACATGTAAGTACCTTTCACATGACTCGTGTCAACGCTGACCAGTGCATTGAACTTCATATACCTTCTTAACAAGGGTCCAGTTGACAACCACTGTTTTAGAGTAGTGTCTAATTTCTAATTGAAATTCACCAACAGCATCCAGAGACAGTAACGTTTCATCAAATGTTCAATGAGTCCTGATTTTCTCTCTGCAGTGTATCAAAGCTATTGCCAGCTCAAACACAGCTTTTTATGGTGCACGCTCCCCGCTTCCTTAGTACCTACTAGTAAACTCATAAAATTGCCCATCCGTGATACTACCTGCACCGCTTTTCATGTGGAGGTCAAAGCAAAAGCTCTGATGTGAGTCATGTGAAAGAGCCTTTAGAATTGCCGTCTGTGATTTGCTTCATCTAGTGAAAACCTGCACAAAGATCTTGCATAATGCTACTCAAATTCTAGCCGCAAAAGTCATATTTGTTCACCTACCCATCTGAAAATGATGAAGGAACATATCTTTTGCAGCGGGTGTCATCTATTTGTAGAGTCAAAGACTAAATGTCAACAGAATCGGCAGTGTTCTCTTGTGATAGGTGATGAATAACTAGAGACCTGTTCTTCCCGCCGTACGCTCTTTGTCCTCTTGCCGGTCACTCTTCCTCTGGGAGCCTTGCTGAGCTGTAGTAAGATAAAGGCAGGTGCGAGGGGATTCGGTCAATACCTGGATCGATGTCTCCACAGGCGAAGCAGCTCTCAGTCACAGTTGGGGCTGCCTCACCATGACTGCCTATGTGTTTCCAACATCTGTCTCACATTCGGCCTTTCCATCTCTGGTATCTTTTATACTGCACTTATCTGATCATGACCTTTTCCAAATGTTTTGTTTTCTCAACGCGTTTCTTTCTTTCTTTTCTTCCTTTATTGGTTCCCTTTACAAGGGTACTTTTCCCATGCTTTTCTGTTTTGTAGTGTTGTATTATTTATTAAATTCATCAAGTGGGGTACATCTAGGCTCAGGTGTTTACGGTGCGGAGCATTCTTGCCCTGGGGCCAGAGCATCAAAGCAGAGACATGTAAGAGACAGGCCCAGAGTTGAAATTGCTATGCAATGCTTGACAATGCAATGCTTATGAAAGGATGTCCCACCTTTTAAATAAAATAAACTAATTGACTTATAAATTAATCTTGGGTATTTTTTAACATTTTTATTTTTGTACAGCACAATAATTAGGCTTTAGAAATGTAGCGATGTGCACCTGTACAACCTGTTACATGTACAAATTCAAACATTCAAAAATGGCTAGAACAGTTCATGGTTTCACTATTTGTGTCACTCTGCTTACAGTATTTCTTAAAGTTAATGTCATGGCAGACGCTCAAATCCACCATAATTTTATAAATAATATTGTTTTTGAGTCGCAGAATGTAGTTTTGAGAGGTTTTTTTAGGTTTGAATGTGCTTGTTTAGACTTTTTTAGTTCACTTCCAGAACAAAAATTTACAGATAATTTACTCACCCTCTTGTCATCTAGGATGTTCATGTCTTTCTTTCTTCAATCAAAAAGAAATTATGTTTTTTGAGGAAAACATTTTAGGAATTTTCTCCATATAGTGGACTTCAACTGTGCCTGCGAGTTTGAACTTCCAAAATGCAGTTTAAATGCAGCTTCAAAGGGCTCTAAATGATCCCAGACGAGGAATAAGGGTGAAATCAGTCATTTTCTTAAATAAACTAATATTTATACACTTTTTAACCACAAATGTTCGACTTATCTAGCTCTGCGATGCACATGCGTACTCTGTGCTCCGGTTCAATACAGTTAGGGTATGTCGAAAAACTCCCATCTCATTTTCTCCTCCAACTTCAAAATCGTCCTACATGGCTGCAGAAGTACCAACCAAGTGTTTACAAAGTGAATGTGCAAAGATGATCAACCACCCTTTACAAAAAAAAGGTAATACAGCGATGTAGGATGATTTTAAATGTGATTGGAGTTTTTTAACATACCCTAACTGTGTTGAACCAGAGAATTTGTGATTAAAAGTATATAAATTGTACTTTATTTAAGAAAATAACTGATCGTTTTGCTAGATAAGATGTTTCGCTAGTTTAGTGCCCTTTGAAGCTGCATTTAAACTGCATTTTGGGAGTTCAAACTCGTGGGCACTCCATTATATGGAGAAAATTCCTTAAATGATTTCCTCAAAAAACAATTTCTTTATGACTGAAAGAAAGACATGAACATCTTGGATGACAAGGGGGTGAGTAAATAATCTGTCAATTTTTGTTCTGGAAGTGAACCTTTAGAAATACTTGGTTAATAAAGATAACATCTAACGTAGTGCTCATGAACCCACTGAGAGTGGCCTTAAAAAAAAAAAATCTGTCAGTGGTGGGGAAATGCTGTCTCATAAATGATGAAGAACACAGTCAATGGTGGGGAAAGAGTTAAGAAACGTTGCAAGTCAAGTCTCCCTTGTGGAGTTGCTGCCTGTGTAAAGCACGACAAATCAATGACTGTTAGGATGCTGTCTTTGAAGGTAGCTGCCTATGTAAGCAGCAAGGCAGCCTGCTAAGTTTTGGAACACGTCCAGTTTGCTCCCCTGAATCTCTTCAATCTCCAGGGTTATGTACTGTAAATATCTCTACTAGATTTGGCAGCACTCTGGTTCAAAACAGCTAAACAAATTCTCTTAGCTTTTCATCATGCCTTACTCTCAGGTTGCTCTTAGACTCCTGCCGCTGTGAAGTTCCACTCGTAGGTGGATGCTCTTATCCATTTACTGTCTTTGATTTACAGTTCCCATCCACTTTCATAAGCCCACTCTATTCATTCGATATCTTTTCTGCTATTTTACGTCCCTATAGATAGAGGTGCAGAAATACTCTTTTCTGTGACTGTTATCACCATATGCAATAATTCAATTTCTGACACCAAATCATCAACACGATCAGCGTGTATCTCGGAGGTGTGTCGGGAATCGGAACGCATCGGGATGTGAATGATTTGAGAGGAAAAACCCTTCAAAAGTGGAATGAGGATTGAGAGTGGGGTAGCTGGATGATGACAGCCAGGGGGGCTTTTTCCGACAGACTGATCTCTCTCATTCATCATCATTTGGCTTTTTAATGGTCTGACAGCTCTGGCAATGCTGAGGAGCTGCTGTGTCGCTCTTTCCGTCCCTCTATCTCACTCATGAGCCTCCAACTGTTGTCGCAATGTCGCTCTCCCCCTCCGCAGATGCCATGCTGGCCTGTTTCCCGTTGGCACGGAGGGGCCAGATTGGTACCGGGATCAACTCCAAGCTGTCAGAGATCCGCCTCAAATCCAGGAAACTGTAGCAGGGTGGTTGCAACTGACAAATATACTGTGCATGTCAGAGAAGAGGGACTTATTTTTTATTTTGTTGCATATGAGTGTGTGTGCTGGGGAACTTAACTGAGGGGGTGTGGGAGATTTGTAATGTACAGGAGGCTTGTGTTTGGTGGTAAATAATAAAGCAACATTCCCACCTAAATGCACTAAAGGAAGCTTAGGTAGTAGATCCCTGAGGAATGCTAGCTGTCTTCCTCTAGTTTTTTTTAGGATTTCAGTCATCTTGACAGAAAACACTATGTTAACAAGTTGCATCTCTGTTTGACATGAATCCACTTGTGTATAACCTGTACTAAAAGAAAAAAGTGTGATTATGTAGAGATAATTGAGACTATTTCCTCAAGATGCCTCATCCTGTTCAGACTGACACAGGTACACTCACAAGTGTTTCCTCAAGTGGTTCCTCCTCACCTAACAAACTGTTCAGTTGAAAATACCTGTCAAGGTTTGTCTTTCACTTAAGGAAGTTTAAGAGAAACATTTAATTTCAAGTTGATACTTAAATTAAACTCCTAAGCTACAAAAGAGCAACTTCTGAGCAATAAAATTGTCATCTTGGTTGAAATCCTGAGATGGACGGTGCGCTCCAAATGGGATATATCGCCCTCCGAAGGGCACTTCAGAATGAAAACAATCATGGCCGCCATATTTAAGTGTCGTTCCAAACCGAAGTCCTCAAAACTAGCCACTTCAAAGGGCCCTTCGGAATGAAGGATTTCGAAGGGTACAACTGATGGACACTTCGGCTCCCCATGATCCTTTCCGCAGATTCTTTGCATCATGACGCCTCCCCCGTGTGGCCACGGGATGATGACACAGAAGGGCACTTCAAGAAACAGTTGTTTGGTCCCCTACACCCTTCAACCCTTCAAAGCTCTCACTCCGGAGAGTAAACCCTTCGTGTGTTCAGGCAAGTTGGAGCTCAACTCTGCATGACACCAGCCCTCCAGGACCAAGTTTGGGCACCCCTGCTTTAGATGGTGCAGCTCATTGGTTTGTTTTCACATCAGCAGCCAATGAGCTCGCTGCTCAACATTCAAATACTTGACTAGTGCTTGTTGTAGCAGTTGCAGTGTGCTTCAGAAACCCTCCACCTTCCCCAGCTCCACCTGTATAGATCTGCTACAGCAGGGGCTCTCAACTCTAGCCCTTGAGGTCCACTTTCTTTTCTACCACACTGTCAGTAGAAAAAAAAAATATTGTGATTAAAATCATAACTTTGGATCAGTCTTTATAAAGCAGAAGTGCATTTTAACTTGATTATATTATAGTATACTTTTTTATATAAACTTAGCACTCCCTACCATCACCCAGTTTGAAAAATCCTGGATTGGAGAACTGATGTAGCAGCCATTTGCAGAGCTCTAAATGGAAGCTGTCCAGACAACAACAATTTTTCAAGCACTTCTAAATTCTGCCTCTTTGCAACAGAACAGCACTTCTGTGAAAGGCCAACATTAAGTCATATTCGGTGTTTTCTGGAAGCCTTGTAGAAATACCTGAAAAATATGAGACTAAACTTGCACTCTTAGACCTGAAAGCAAAGTGCTCCTTTCAGCAAAAGCTAAATCCAAACACTGAGGTACGATCATCCCTATCATCAAGTGTAATGGTTGTGGCAGAGTCATTGAAGGCATGATTTATACTGTAGAATATAATCTGCACTAAACCCACTAACAGTAGTTGTGCTTAGGCTTGTTGCTGCTTGTATACGCACCTGAAGAGAGCAATGTGATATTTCTCCATTGATTTCTCTGAGATTGCAGGGAGTCTCTGGTAGGGGTCCCATTACCCAGCACCGTACCCCTTTTCTTTTCTCTAAAGTGGAACATTAATCCTGGCTCCCTGAGGGTCTTACAGCGCCCTGTGTAATGCACCTTCAGGAATACATTGTAGATGGAAAATGAGACTCCATTCAATTACTTCCACTTCATGACAAAATCAAGCAAGACAGTTTCCTTTCTCCCTGAAGCTTATATGTTCCCGTGGTTGTCTTTTGTCATAAGAGAGTTGAAGTTCATCTATGAAAGCAATTATCCTTAAGTAATATATTACAAGAATTGACACTGTGTCAAATCATAATAGGATATGCGGTAACTTGAAATGACTGTTATGAAAGAAATCGAGAACAATAGTGTGTAGGGTTCTTACCTGAAATAACAAGTACTGGCAACCTGCTTGTACTATTGAGAAACAAGAGACACCTTCCTGCAGAGTTTATGTCCAGATCTAATCAAATGAACTTAAATCAGCTATTGAAGGTTTTCAGGATTACTATAAACTTCCAGACAGATTGAAGATAATGGCGCCTGAATGCCAGGCTGTGTTGTTGCCTCACTTAGACTTGTTGACTTTACAGGCAGCATTTGTGCACAAAGGCACCTCATGAAACTGATTTCGGACAGACTTTGGAGGCAGTATAATGGTTTAATGATGTACAACAAAATAGAAATCTTTATTTTTAGCTCCTGTCACAGAATCAAACACAGAGGATTAAGGAAAGAATGCATTTATGTTGCCTTCAAAAACTGATCAGATGAAAGTCTCAGCAGACAAGTTACATAATGTGTTGATTGAATTTGGATGTGTCTTGTTGTGTTCCTACCTCTGTATGCAGCATTTTTCATCTTTTGGATGTATCTTGGAGGTGTGTCTATCTATCTATCTATCTATCTATCTATCTATCTATCTATCTATCTATCTATCTATCTATCTATCTATCTATCTATCTGTTTGTCTGTCCACATCTGTCTGTTGTTCCTTCTGTCTATCTGTCAGTCTGTCTGACCGTCTGTTCGCATCTATCTGTCAGTCCATCTCTCTATCTGTCTGTCAGTCTGTTTGCATCTGTCTGTCTGTCTCTCTGTCCGTCCGTCTGTTCGTATCTGTCTGTTTGTCCGTCTGTTCACATCTATATGTCTGTCCATCCCTCTGTCTGTCAGTCTCTCCGTCTGTTCGCATCTGTCTGTCAGTCTGTCTGTCCGTCTGTTCACATCTATCTGTCTATCTGTCCGTCTTTTTTTACATCTGTCTGTCTGTCTGTCTGTCTGTCTGTCTGTCTGTCTGTCTGTCTATCTATCTATCTATCTATCTATCTATCTATCTATCTATCTATCTGTCTGTCTGTCTGTCTGTCTGTCTGTCTGTCTGTCTGTCTGTCCATCCCTCAATCTGTCTGTCCATATATCTTCCTGTCTGCCTATCTTCCTGTCTGCCTATCTATCTATCTATCTATCTATCTATCTATCTATCTATCTATCTGTCTGTCTGTCTGTCTGTCTGTCTGTCTGTCTATCTATCTGTCTGTATGTCCACATCTGTCTGTTGTTCCTTCTGTCTATCTGTCAGTCTGTCTGACCGTCTGTTCGCATCTATCTGTCAGTCCATCTCTCTATCTGTCTGTCAGTCTGTTTGCATCTGTCTGTCTGTCTCTCTGTCCGTCCGTCTGTTCGTATCTGTCTGTTTGTCCGTCTGTTCACATCTATATGTCTGTCCATCCCTCTGTCTGTCAGTCTCTCCGTCTGTTCGCATCTGTCTGTCAGTCTGTCTGTCCGTCTGTTCACATCTGTCTGTCAGTCTGTCTGTCCGTCTGTTCACATCTGTCTGTCTGTCTGTCTCTCTCTCTATCTCTCTCTCTCTCACTCGCTCTCTCTCTCTCTCTCTCTCTCTCTATCTATCTATCTATCTATCTATCTATCTATCATTTGTATTTGTCTGTCCATCTGTGTTGATATGCAGATCAGTTTAAATCGAGAACAATAGTGTGTAGGGTTCTTACCTGAAATAACAAGTACTGGCAACCTGCTTGTACTATTGAGAAACAAGAGACACCTTCCTGCAGAGTTTATGTCCAGATCTAATCAAATGAACTTAAATCAGCTATTGAAGGTTTTCAGGATTACTATAAACTTCCAGACAGATTGAAGATAATGGCGCCTGAATGCCAGGCTGTGTTGTTGCCTCACTTAGACTTGTTGACTTTACAGGCAGCATTTGTGCACAAAGGCACCTCATGAAACTGATTTCGGACAGACTTTGGAGGCAGTATAATGGTTTAATGATGTACAACAAAATAGAAATCTTTATTTTTAGCTCCTGTCACAGAATCAAACACAGAGGATTAAGGAAAGAATGCATTTATGTTGCCTTCAAAAACTGATCAGATGAAAGTCTCAGCAGACAAGTTACATAATGTGTTGATTGAATTTGGATGTGTCTTGTTGTGTTCCTACCTCTGTATGCAGCATTTTTCATCTTTTGGATGTATCTTGGAGGTGTGTCTATCTATCTATCTATCTATCTATCTATCTATCTATCTATCTGTTTGTCTGTCCACATCTGTCTGTTGTTCCTTCTGTCTATCTGTCAGTCTGTCTGACCGTCTGTTCGCATCTATCTGTCAGTCCATCTCTCTATCTGTCTGTCAGTCTGTTTGCATCTGTCTGTCTGTCTCTCTGTCCGTCCGTCTGTTCGTATCTGTCTGTTTGTCCGTCTGTTCACATCTATATGTCTGTCCATCCCTCTGTCTGTCAGTATCTCCGTCTGTTCGCATCTGTCTGTCAGTCTGTCTGTCCGTCTGTTCACATCTATCTGTCTATCTGTCCGTCTTTTTTTACATCTGTCTGTCTGTCTGTCTGTCTGTCTGTCTATCTATCTATCTATCTATCTATCTATCTATCTATCTATCTGTCTGTCTGTCTGTCTGTCTGTCCATCCCTCAATCTGTCTGTCCATATATCTTCCTGTCTGCCTATCTTCCTGTCTGCCTATCTATCTATCTATCTATCTATCTATCTATCTATCTATCTATCTATCTATCTATCTATCTATCTATCTATCTGTCTGTCTGTCTGTCTGTCTGTCTGTCTGTCTATCTATCTGTCTGTATGTCCACATCTGTCTGTTGTTCCTTCTGTCTATCTGTCAGTCTGTCTGACCGTCTGTTCGCATCTATCTGTCAGTCCATCTCTCTATCTGTCTGTCAGTCTGTTTGCATCTGTCTGTCTGTCTCTCTGTCCGTCCGTCTGTTCGTATCTGTCTGTTTGTCCGTCTGTTCACATCTATATGTCTGTCCATCCCTCTGTCTGTCAGTCTCTCCGTCTGTTCGCATCTGTCTGTCAGTCTGTCTGTCCGTCTGTTCACATCTGTCTGTCAGTCTGTCTGTCCGTCTGTTCACATCTGTCTGTCTGTCTGTCTCTCTCTCTATCTCTCTCTCTCTCACTCGCTCTCTCTCTCTCTCTCTCTCTATCTATCTATCTATCTATCTATCTATCTATCTATCTATCATTTGTATTTGTCTGTCCATCTGTGTTGATATGCAGATCAGTTTAAAACAACAGTGCTATTTTTTTTTTTTTTTTTTTTACAGAAATTCTGTCATTTTCTCACTCTTATGTTGTTCCAAACCCATAGGCTGCTTTTTTCTTCTGTGAAATGCAAAGAGAGAATTTGCTGTTGTTGTTTTTTTATTTATTCAAAAATAAATTAAATTCATAGGACAAGTATGCTGCACACATGCACATCTGTATCTGTCTGTCCATCCGTTATTCATCCATCTATCCAGTAGAGACAGGAGAGACTTGATCAGAAGCAATGTGGGACAGAGAGAGAAGAACAAAATTGGAAAGTATTACACGCTGGGACTTAAACTCTGTTTGACAATTTCCAGGCCAATAGCACATCACCACAACAACATCATGTCATTTTTCTTGTTCTACATGCTCAAAACATTATTTTGGTACATTAATTTCAAGCGTGTTTCATCAGTGTAAGCATAATGATCCATTATTTTTGATCCAAGAAACAAAAAAATTATAATTTCCAACCATCAAGTACCATCTGAGAGTTGAGGATTATTTACATTCACATTTTAAAGCATCTTTCTGCTTGACTGCACATTCGCCCTGTAATTTCCTGTCAGCTGAGCCTAGGATGATTGTGACCTCACAAAGTCAAAATGCCTTTTTGATGCATTTTGATGACTATGTTTTCACCTGGTATCAGGGGAATAAGGGACCAGAACGGAAGAGGAATATTCCAAGCACAGTCTGGCATTCACTGCCATGCAGCTGTAATGTAAATGTCATCCCAGTGCAAACTCTATAAATTTAATTTTCATATCTTTTCATTTTGACTCTTATTAATGCAAGATTTTGAAGGTCAGCAATAAAACATTTGATGTTGAATTGCATCTTTAAGGAGTCGTAATAGGTTAGATGATTAAAGCTGACATTAAGAAACATTCCTCTGTTCAGCGGCAGAGGGCAAAATGTAATTTGGCAATTCAGCATCCAGACTGCAATCAACTGATTCTGTTTAAACGCTTGATGTGCTGACAAGTTTAAAACAACTGTGCTCTTTTATCTAATGGAAGTTCTGTCATCATTTCCTCACTCTTATGTTGTTCCAAACCCGTAGGCTGTTATTTTTTTCTGTGGAATGCAAAGGGAGAATTGTTGTTGTTTTTCATTTAACATTCAAACAATTTAAAATTCAGAGGACAAGTATGCTGCATACAGCATTACTTGTAAATATGAACTGAACTTTATTTTTCTGAGTTTCAAAATATAAAGTTTCATGGTGTTTTATAGCGTGTAATAGCTTTTCCATCTCTCTGAGGCAAATTGTGTGTATTGGAGGGAGTTGATCTTACGTTCGAGCTCAAATTATTCCTGGTGAACAGACTGAGATTGACTCAAGCCGTGGTGCAGTTTTGTCCGCAGGGGTTCCTTACTCACCATTTACCTCCTTTAGTTCCAACAGCACAACCTTAATCCAGAGAAGCACATGAGCCTCAAGTATCCAGCTTCAGCTTTCCTCTTGTCTGTGCTTCTTTGTGTTTATTATCTTTTTTAATTAAAAGACAAGTACCATTTTATCCCACTTCAGTCCTGCTGGTTATCAAAATCTTTCCTGATGATCCTCTCATTTGTTTTCTGAAGCAGTCTCAAAGGAATACTTCATCCAAAAATTAAAATGATGACATGGTTAAATGCAACAAATCACAATACATTCAATTGCAATATGTGGTGATAAAAATAAAACAGATGACCTGTACACTTGTAGATACTATACTATATCACTATATACTATATCACAGTAAACCAAATGCACAACATATGACACACTGCTGACTGTAACTATGAGACTGAATTGAAGTCTCTATCAATATGTATTGATCCTCTTCAGTGAGCCGTTACAACAGATAAAATTAAAATTAGTTGTTTTGATAATATAATGCTAGAGGCTGCACTTGAAATGGAGTGCAGGTCTCTGCAGTATTTATTCAGTTTTATTAAGAAGGATCCATCAATGACTTCGAATAGAGTGTTTGAGTCATATGAACAATAATGACACTTACAGTGTTTTTTGTACCTTATTTGGAGTTTGACAGCCACTTTTACTACTTTTGCTGTGTGGAAAGGAGCAGCTACATCACACAACTTATTTTGTCGTCCATGGAAAAAGAAACTGCATTTGGGTTTGAGTTCCACTTTTGGGTGAAATTATATATATATATATATATATATATATATATATATAACTCAACGGGTCGTGTGACTTTGTCTGTCCTACCCTAAAGAAATATTTCACCTAAAAATTTAAATTGAGAGAGAATTTACTCTCAGGCCATCCAAAAAGTAGATGAGCTTGTTTCTTCTTTAGGGGGCAATATCACTGTAGGGCAGTGGTTTTCAAACCCTGGGTCGTGAGACTTAAAAAACTTTAAAAAATCATAGCAGAATTTTATGAAATCGTGATTCTGAAATGAGTGTCCGCTTTTTAGTGATTAAGCTTTGTGCGCTTTCCCGTCTATATATAGTCCATTCCGAATTTGAATAGGCTACAAGATGTTTTTGATGCTGCTCAGAAGACCAAAGTGGCATACTTGCTGCAATTTTCAGGAGTGACGCATATATCCGCATATAAATGGGGGATTCGCTCGAAATCTCTTTTTCTTTCTTTCTTTCTTTCTTTCTTTCTTTCTTTATATATATAAAGTCATGAACTGCACCGTTGTGGCTCCCTCCCTTCACCCCTAGAGGGAGCCTTCATTTCACTATGGACATTTACCCACTACATTTCCCATAACCCCATTCTCGTGCACTTCCTGTGTCCTCTCAATTCTCACCCCTGTCGGCCATCTTGCTTTTCACAATAATTTTTGTTATTCTGTTAATTCTGAGCGTTGTTTCCTGGTTGCCCTCCCGTTGCCGAGCCCCTTTGTTCCTGGTTTCCCGAGACTGTTCTCCGCCCGCCTATCGACCCCTTGCCTGCCCTTGGATTACTCTGCTCGCCGCCGGCCCCAGACCTCCACGCTCGGAAACTGACGCTTCTTTGTTCTGTTCTACGTTGTCCATGTTTGTTCCTGCCTGACTCAGCTTGTCGACCACCATTATTTCTGTTAATAAAGCTTGCACTTGGATCCTCCTGTCCACGTCCCGTTTCTGTTACAATATATATATGGGTCGTGTCAATTTACAGTTTTTCTCAGTTGCGTTGGTACATTTCTCAGATCAGAATTTAAATTTTTTCGAGACTACCTGTTCAATCTTCACATCATTGTGTCACTAGTGCATATCAAAAAAGCAGTTTCTCATTTCTTTGAACAAGTTGCAAATGCTTTGGTACATCCATGCAAATGATTATGTACAATTCTCTGCTGAATAGTCTTCACCCCCACAAAATTTAGGCATTAGTTCATAGCATAAGTCTTTACATGCAAAATGGTTGAACAAGTTGTCATAATATGTCAAGTATATTTCTATACATTTCCATTAGACTTTTTTTTTATCTAAATCTGTCCTGAATTGGTAAATTGCTCCCAAGTGAATCTTGACTTTCTCTAACGAAGGTGCATCTCATGAACCATCAACTGGCAAGTATATATATAGCACATATAGCACAACACAATGTTACAATGTCTGACAATGGAAGGACAAGGAATTGGACATACACTAAGGTGTAACTTTTAATTTACAATAATTGTCATCAAAACTTTAGCCATAGTTTACATCAGAACATCCCTCCAGACTACACTGTTATACTGACAACATGACTAAGCAATTTGACTGTCTTATCTGTACACAATGACACAAGGACTTGTCATTCTGATGGCACTAACATGTTCATTGACAGATATTTATTTTTGAGCGATGAACTAAGGATTTGAGCAATAAACTGGCTTTTGCAGGTAATCCATGGTGTTTTGCTATTTGTACGAATTGTTTTGAGAAATGCACTTACTATTTTGCAAATGTCAAGGATGATTTGAGAAATGTACCAAAGCGACTGAGAAAAACTGTAAAAAGGAAAAAAATAGGGTCGCTCTTAAAAAAGTTTGAAAACCACTGCTGTAGGGTACCCTTGGGTGTCCTGTACATAAATAACTAATTTGCCATAATAACTTGACATAAAAATGACTATGGAAGTGTGTGTTATACGTTAGGCTACGTTTTTATATACATAGCAAAAGCATTACTTGGCTCTTTAGAAACATTTTCAAGATTTTGTTATGTTTTGTGTAGGAGGATGCGTGTTATTTTGCTATGTCCCATGCACTGCCCATTAAATTTGAATGAGAGTAGAATATAGTCAAATCATAAAATTTGTACTTTGACCATTTGGTAATAAAAACAATACTTTTATTTTGTCCATGTCCCTTGAATGGTTGTCCACCCTGTCGTATTGGGAAATCCGCCCCTTTAAGAAAAGGCCATCCGCTTTAGTGACATCAGGACAACAGATGTTTAGTTTCTTCAGTGGGGGGAATTTCAATGCCTGAGATGAGTAAATTGGTGACTTTTAAACTGACATATTTTCTTCATATGAGTTTGCTCACTGGCTTCCTAAGCTTAACATGTCCACTCTGTCAGCATGAAATATGCTGGAAGTGATTAGAATACAGTATTTTTAAAATATGAACTTTTAATATATTAAATTGTCTTAAACAACGAGACTATTTAGCTAGTCACAGTTTGTTGTAAGCTAATATGCTAAGTGAAGCTCAAAACGTACACATGACAATGTGATTGAGAGTGTAATTATATATTTTTAGTTGAATAAATGTTTTTTGTCATATTTTGTCATGCTTTCTGTGTTCTGCTTAATGTGTCCACCGTCATGTGCTGTTCCCCCGTCATCTTAATATTTTAAAATAATTTTTAAAATAATAATTTAATCATATCTATATAATCCGGTGTGTCCAATAGCTAGGTGTGGGGGCAATAACATGCAAACAAAAAAACTGCATCCAAATATCACTGTTTTCTCCAAATAAGAAATAATTCATGTGCGAATTGTATGAGTTTCTTTAAAAACACATGGTTTATTTTAAGATTTATATATGTCTATGACAGGTGGACATATCTTATGGTTTATGCTTCGAATAATGGCCCATAATTATCTAAAAAAAAATGTGTGGGAGCTCAGCTAGTATGTTTGTATAGTACTTGAGTGTCTACTGTTTATGACATAAAGCGAATGGGAAATTAAAAACAACATTTTTGACTATTGTGATGGTTAAAAGGCACTCTGTGGTGATATTGACCCTTAAAACAGATCTGGAGAAATAATGGATATATCACTTGCTCAATGGATCCACTGCAGTGAATGGGTGCCGTCAAACTGAGAGTCCAAACTGTTGACAAAAGCACCAAATAATTCACAAGTTGCATGTTTGTAAGAAACAAATCTGTCATTTAGGCATTTTTGACTTCAAACGAGTCCTATATTCATGATACTGCTTTATTTCAGTGAAAAAGTCATCTTGCCTGAATTAGGAGAGAAATATGCACATATTAAGCCCCGTCTACAAGTCCAAAATAGTTCTAAACAAATATATTTTAATGTGAGGGGACAACAAGGGATGGACTAGTTTCACTGGAGGATGTGAGAATTAGAATTAGAATTTTTTTGCCCAGAAGCAATGGTTTAAATTTAGCTTAATGATGACACAAGATGTTAATTAATGGGCTGAAGCTGTGTGGATTATTGCAATGTTTTTATCAGCTGACTCTCATTCTGACGGCACACATTAACTGCAGAGAATCCATTGGTGAGCAAGTGATGGAGTGCTAAATTTCTCTAAATCTGTGAAAAAACAAACTCATTTAGGTTAGTAAATTTTAAGCAAATTTTTATTTTTAGTTGAATGATTGCTTTAATATTAACCCTCAATAACTGAGTGAAATCATCCTGGCGATGTTAACTAACCTTTAAGCGTGTGAGAGGACATGCAGCATTCACTCACAGAATCATCATTCTGCCTCTTGCACGAAACCTAAATGCCACACGTCACCATAAAGCCAGACATTGATTCATTCAACCCGGCAGGCCAACACATCTCACCTCAGGCCAATTAATAATTTAGTAAGTTATTTCTTTGCCATGCCTTCCTTTCTATGAAAACAAGCTGCTTCTTTTTGGTTTCTGTGTCATTTTCATGAAAAACCAAAAGGAAACAAGTCAAAAGGTCTTGCCGACGTGTTCATTCTGGTCGCTCACTATGAAATCAATATGTTGCCTCTGATGCTTTTTATTTGTCTGCATGAGTCAAGATGTGTCCTCTGGTCAAAGGCCGGATGCGCAGCATAGCCAGAGACATCATCAATAATCGCTGAATGGCAGCGCAAAGGTGAAATCATAATACCAAAGGGGAATAATCTCAGGGAAAGAGAGACATACAGATAGAGCACGAAAGGCACCGTGGGATACGGTATAATTCCCACATTCTGGAGGAAGATAACATAGATTTTATTTTGCAGGCATGAGGTGTTTTTTCATAGTAATGCATAAGCTTTTAAAATGTGACACTATGTGTATTTTTTCCCCACTAATCTTTTGGCCCCATACAGGATCTTGCAAGGATTTCACTCACATGCTTTTATGATTAGCAGATAAAGCACAAGTTGTACTTGACGTGAACCAAACCCATTTTTATTCATAAAATTTCTATTAAACAATTTGTTCCCCTTTATATTAAGTGTCGTATGGTCTTACATAACAGAGTCAGAAATAAACTTTTCCGTTATGCTTTACATACATGAGATTTTTATAATCACCTTATTATTATAATCACCATACTATTCTGTCTTTAATCTCATACTTAATTACTTTAATCAATATTTTAAACTGCTGTCAATAACAATAGACTGTTAGACTGTTTCAAAATTGTAGCCTAAATTATACATGTTAAAAAACAGGAACTCATAGTGCTTGCAATATTTTGACAAAAATCATTATTGTAGATTACATATTGTATAATTGTAATAATGGTTCAATATAATACTACATTCAATGTACTAATATCGATGTAGAAATCTATATCAAATGTTTTTGTTTCATTTTGGGCACATCACATTCTGACTTTACAGACAAACATGTCAGCCCATGATGTTAGCCAAATCTGGCACAAGTTATGCAAAACCTCTCACTGAATCTACAAAATGAATCTTTTATTTACATCGTATCTGCACTGTGTTGTTTATGATGAGGAAATTCGCGCGAGTGCACGCTCATCAACAGCCGACTAATCTAAGCGTCTTTGATTGGCCAATTCATTCCTAAATTCAACAGAAACACCTTTGATTGGTTTTATGGCTCAACGCTCCACAAACAAGCACGTAAAGGCAAGTAATTCCGCGAATTTACACTTTTCATTCATTCATGCATATCATTTAAATCGCGATGGTTTCTTGATGATGTCTTGAATTTATGGGGCATTTTAGTTCATTTTTGTGGCATTTTTGCCACAAGTCCTTGTTAATTTCCAACCCTGTTACATAATGCATTTGTGTTCATGTTGTATTGAAAAACATTTTTTGCTGCTATTGAGGTGAAATATTAGTGAGGTTAGAGACAGATTTCATGGTGTGGTTAGATTTTAGGGTGGGATATATTGTAAATGTACTACAGAAATTAATGACAGATGTATTAAATGCAGGTATTTCATAAATATATGAAAATAACAAATTAGTAATTTAAATGTTACTGCAAAGACACTTAACATAAACTGGGTCTAGTAATATTGATTAAATCACTAATTTTGCTACCAATTAGCATGTATTATTCTTAGCTTTGTTTAACACAATTTACCTTGTTGCAATCCATTCCACAGAAGTCCTATGATTCCATCTGGGCCTGTTTAAAACGTGACATTAGGCTCAAAGTACCACTTTCAGGTGAACTCTTTTTTCTTCAGGTTTCTAATAGCGAAACAGTCTGAAACAGTACATGCAGGACGTGCAATTGTATATCGTTTCTCTGGAGAGGCTTTTATTTTCAAATGTTGGTTTCACATTTTGGTCCTTCTCTTTCTCTCGATGCCCTAATGGCACGATTATGATAAACATTCAAAGAGCAGATGCTTTTCTTTCTATGGTCTTGCGGTATGTAATTTTAACCACCAAATAACAGTGATTCTCACTAAAATATTGTGCTTTTTGTGAGAACCGAGCATCGTATTTCAAAGAAAACCTCACATATACCAGCAGCTCTGTCACAGGGTTGTTTTGAAGGTCTTGTATCTACATTTGGAACTGTAGCATTTAGGAAATTTGTCTCAAGTATAGCAATCAGGCCGCAGGGGTACAAAAGCACTCCTTCCAGTAGATGGCAACCTAAGTCTGGTGCTGCCAAGGGGTCACTAACATGTGGCCTGAGCGGTGGTCCTTAAATGCATCTCTTTATTATTGAAGAAACTGAATATTGTGAAGAAACTATTATATAAGTGGCTCCAAACAGCTTTTAGACACAAAATAGACTTATAAATATATGTTACTGCATTTGATGCAAGACAGATCTGCAGACAAATGCTGCTGGAGCTTTTCTGCTAAGTAACTTTACTTTTCTAAAACATGTTTATCAATGTTTTATCGAGTTTTAATCAGCTGGTGATTATTATTCTCCCAGGTGTACACGCAGGTGTACTTTATTACATGAACTATCAACAACTATCCAGTGTTTGACCTACAGAAAGTGTCCCATGACTTTTGGCTTCATTTGCCTATTGTTTTATACTTTTAAAATCTAATATGTGTAGCGTTTTACATTAAAGTCTCAGACTAGATTTGATAAGTTGTGGTTAAAGTGTTATAGTGAAGCCACTAAATCTTGAATTTTAAACAAAAATACAGACTCTAGGGACCAAAAATTCTACTTAAAAAAAAAAAATGCAAATTTTAATATGCAAAAATTCCATTATTCATAGGTGTTCTCTCGGCAGATTTTATGAATTATGCAATAATCGTTTAAAACATGATTTACTTGGACAGAAACACAGATGACGGCTTTGGTTTCTTTCACGTCAAAAATCTCATTTGCAAGTGTAATAACATTAAGGAGTTTGCTGCAATCATCACGTTATCCTATTAATTATTAAAATAAGGGCTCCCAGGGTTCTCCCATTAATCACTGTTGGCTTGAACTGGAGTCTGTCAAGACACTCTAATCATTTCAACAGTGAATAATTATCATTCGGAATGCGCGCCGGCAAATCGCTCAGCGAGAGCGGAGATCAGTGTAGCGGCAGTGATATCCTGTACGGGCCCAGTGGACCTGTTGAATACTCTCCAGACAATGAGGAACAGCATTTTAAGATGCGCGCATGGATGAATCCTCACACATGTGACAGGCTTTACTTCCGAACGTGTCATCAACTTGTCATTTGAAGACAAAACATGTAGAATTGCTTTTTGTGAGTGGATGTTCGATGTGAGAGGTTCCCCTCTGTGTGTAGCGGATTGTGCATGTGTGTAAGCCAGAAAGGCAGAGCTTCTAGTCCCTGTTCTTTTTGGCAGTAGCACACGGAGCCCCCAAGTTTCCCATGTGTCATTCAGTGGATGGAGATTCAGCGACGTGGTGGGGAGCGAACGAGCGAGTGGAATTTTAACGCCGGAGTCTTTGTTTTTCGTTTGGTCACTGTGGAGATTCAAATTCAAATGGAAGCGGCCACTGAATCGACTGTTGACACACTGGGAGTCTCACACGCCCCCTTTTCCCCTCCCTTTCAGAAAGCAGCACACCCCCCATGATTAAGGCTAATTACAATGACGAATGCGCTCCTGTGAGAAAGCGTCTCAATCCGGTAGTTGTCCATGCGTGAAGTCTCCTTTTGCTGCCTCCGGCACGCTGTGATCCAAGAGAACACAGGCTAGAATGGCATGGCCTTCTGCAAAGGAAAATATGCAAATTAGGGGGAGCAAAAGACCAATATGGAATTTTCAGGACAGACAACAGTAACCAATGACAGCTTATTGTATTCAATAATTGTATGCATTTTTCCCTTTTAAATTAATTAATGATAATGAAAACACTCACTTGCACTACTGTTTGGGGTCAGTTTTGTTGTTCGTTTTGTTTTTATTTTTGAATAAAGTTTCTACTTTCATTCAGCTATACATTAAATAGATCAAAAGTGACATTATATTTATCACCAGAGCCAGATTACTTACAAATTGTAATTCCAAATTACCAAAAATGGTAGTTAGTAATGCAATCCATTATAATTTTACACATTTTAGGTAATATAATCAGACTACTTTTTGATTACTTTTTAGATTACTTTTGACTAGGGATGTAATGATTCACTCGTTTTCTCGGCACATCAATTGCAAAATCTGACAATGCATATGCATCGATCTTGAAACATGGATTTTTCAATCGTGAATCGTTGATTTCGGCCAGTAATTGATTTAAAACACTAAGAAGACAATGAATCATGATTTCTATAGTGACTCAGTGCTTTAAAATATATGCATTAAATGACTACAAGCACAAATGAATGGAGACCTTTAAATATCTCTTAATAAAAATCTATTAAGAGATATTTAAAAAAAAAAAACTGAATTCAGAAAATAAAAATAAAAACTAATTCAGAATATTAGTGAAAACTAAACTAGTATCTTATTGGTATTAAATAACACTGATCCTGCTAAAAAAAAAAAAAAAGTCATAGCTGGTCATCAGGCTGGTTTTAGAGGGGTTTTGACTACCTCTTTAGCTGGTTAGGCTGGGGGACCAGCTGGCCAACCAGCTACCTTCAGCTAAGACCAGCCAACCAGAGAAGGCTTGTTTTAACTATTTTATTATTTTTTTTTTTTGGGATGGCTGACAACTTAGTTTATATCTCAGGAATAAATTACATTTTTAAATTGTAAAAGTGTTTCACAATATTACATTTTTTACTGTATTCTTTTAATCAAATAATAATGGATGTCACAATTAAGGCATGGGGACATAACCGGTTTCAAGGTAAACTGCGGTTTGGAAAAGTCACGGTTATGCACAGTTTTTTTTTTTTACGTGTCATCAAAGGCGGAAAGTACAGGAATCTCTCAGTTGTGTGCAGCGAAGAGCATAATGAACCACATGACCCCTCCCCTCCGGTTAATGCAAGCAGTTAGTGAGAGTCACCTGTGTGTAGGATGGCCGAAAAGGGTGGATCCCTGGAACTTTCTGCCGTTGAAAAAGTCTGCTGTATGAGAATTTTAAGGGTAACGTAGACTAGCCTTGTTCTGTACACAATGATAGCGGTGATTGTTGAATAAATAATTCCAGGTCATATATAAAATATAAAATCTGTGTCATCTTCATTTCTCCCTTGATCAAGACAGAGACCCACCCTTTGTTTGGTTTCAGTGTTGGAATAAATGCTATTTGGCTTGCTACAGAGGCAGATAAAATAGCTAATTAACTAGCTGTCAACTAGTTTCCTCCCTCACGTTACTTCACAAAATGAGGAATAGCACCACATCTAAAACACAAACAAACTGCTGGCTCTCAGGTGACTTTGCTACTCGTTGAGTGTTGATCGGAGAAGAGACCGTGTGTGTGTGCATGTGCGTGTGTGTGCGTGTAACACTAGCGTTCTCTCTCCTTATGTGAATGTGCTCACATCCTCATACTTCACAGGTCCAAACTTAATCCAGGAAAGGTGAACATTCCTGCATTAAAACTTGGACTGAAAGATTAATGTGTAGAAAGTGAGCATGTCTCCAAAGACCTTGTTGAGTTGCAGATTTAACTACTGCATTATTTATTTATTATCGTTTTTTTATATATTTTATTATTATTTTTTTTTTTACAGAAAAAAAAAATCTGTTCGGATTATTGTTGAGCTGCAGGTTTAGGCTCACTTAAGTGACTTCACTTCATTTAATTAGGAAGAATTCAATTATTAATTTTAATTATTTAGCCTGACATGTTTACTGCTCCAAAATGTTCTATATGTTTCTTAAAAATAAAATATATTGTGTTCAGTGGAAGAAAAGTTTATGTTTTTTTTACCCAGCCATTTTAAAAATGTAGCGGTAATCTAAATACTGTGATACCGTGAAACCGTGATAATTTGTTTTTATCTAAGATTATCATAATGTCAGAATCTCATACCATAACTGATCTGATTGTCTCAAAACAATTTTTTTTTTTCTTATAAAAAAGAAATGTTCTGTTTCTTGAAATATGATAACGAATGTATATATATATATATATATATATACATATATATATATACACACACACACACACACATATTCCATGCATGTTTTTTCCAAACCTCTTATCCCAGGCTCTCAAGAAATCTATCTCGCACAGTATCGTTATATTATTGTTATTGTATATGTTGACAGTAGTTATTTATTTTTCCTATCAAAAGTCAGAAAATTCTTATGAGAAATGTCTCATACTTTCTGTATCTCAGCGTTTCATTTGTTTCCATTTTACATCTCTTACAGAATTCTGTGAGGAGTATCTGAGAAGTTAATACTCAAACTAAGAACACAGCAAAGTCTCCAGAGCTACGAGAGAGCAACTTTCCACAGCATACAATCTTCTGTATAGGTGAGACAGGCCTTCTCTATGGAATGGGACTCACGATTGCATCAATATCACATAACAGACCTTTCATGTGCAATGTCAAATGCAGGAACGTACAGGTATGCACTTCATTTTCTTCTAGGCACTTGATGTTGCAGCTTAGATATAATTTGAAGATGCTTCAAGGACAGGAAAAATGACTTGTCAAGTGCATGGATGCAAGCTTCAGAAGAGCAATGATGATGGCAGGTCAGGGGTCAACATCATGGCCGTACATCAATTTTTCACTACATCTTGTTTCAGATGATGACACTCCAGCACATGAGGTGAATTTGTGTGTGTGTGTTATCAAAAGCATATGAGTGTGTATATTTATTTTCTTTGTTTCACGCAGTCAGTGTGCGTGTACAAACATGCACACGCATAAGGGGGTCTCTACCCGCATCGAACCTGAACGATTCCTCCTGTCCTAGTGACCCAACCTTCCCCAGGGTCACGTCTCCACTGACGGAGATCAGATTACCTGGAATCCTTCAGAAGTCTCCTCCGAGCCAAGCTTCCCTGCTGATACACTGGGGAACCCCTGGCAGAAGAAACGTTAACGTGGTGCGATGGGCAGCCGCCCGCTTCGTAAATCACGTCTGGTGCAGGAGGGGGAAAGCTTGAAGGTCAAACCTTTTCAGCACTCGCAAATTATTTCAATCCTCAGTGGACAGTTTTCATTACAGCTGCCTCCTCATCTGAATAAACACGGCAGCCTGCTACATTCCTTGGAAGTTGGCACCTTCACTTCCACAGGGTCAGCGATTCAATAACAGACGGGACATCAAACGAGATCCTGTCCAATTACATGTTTTCAATAGGTGTACGGCTTTCCTACAATAGCAGATCACACTGAATAGAGACCGAAAATGTTGCGTTTGGTTTTCGCGAGACAAGTGACAGACAGGAGGAGACTATTCTATTCAAGTAATCTAGAAAATGTGTTTCGATTAAGCTAAAGCTACACTTTAGGAATGAAATACTGGCATACTGCTGATTGCTGAATGCATACTGCATAGTAGTGCCAGAACCGAAACTTCTAGGGGCCCTAAGCAAAACTTTGTCAGAGGGCTGATATCAATGCGTTCATAAAAACCCAAAATGACCCCCAAACTAAAGGGATACACTGTAAAAATTGTTTGAGTCAACTTAAAATAATTTGTTACCTGGCTGCCTTAAAATTTTAAGTTCAGTCAACTCGCAAAAAGTTTAGTCAACTTGAAATGTTACATTTTACTAAGCGACAACTTAGATATTTGAGTTGATTCAACCTCAAATTTGAAGGCAGCCGAGTAACAAATTATTTCAAGTTGACTCAACAAATTGTGTATTTTGTATCTTACAGTGTAGTTCATCCAAAAATGAAAATTACCTTATGACTTACTTAACCTCAAACCATCCTATGTATATGACTTTCTTCTTTCAGACAAATACAATTGGAGTTATAATAAAAAAAAAAATCCATTTATAATGCCATTTATAATGGCAGTGAATGGTGTTTAGATTTTGAAGCAAAATAAAGTGCATCCATCCATCATCAAAGTACTCCAAACAAACTGCTGGAACGCCACTCTCTTGTGAATGTAGATTACACAGATTACGATTTATTTAGTTTTAAAAATGGATATTTTTCTTACACAGATGCATGGATTTGCTTTAGAACTTCAAAATCTCAACAGCCATTATAAAGCTTGGATGAGCCAGGATATTTTTTAATATAACTCTGATTGCATTTGTCTGAAAGAAGAAAGTCATATACTCCTAGACTGTAAAAAACAACAAAGTTCAGTCAACTCTGAAAATGTTTAGTCAACTTGACATGTTACGTGACAGCTTACATATTTGAGATGATTCAACTTAAAATGTTAAGGCAGCCAAGTAACAAACACAGTTTAACAAACTGTTAAAAATTTTTTTAGTTTAGTCAACTTGAATATCTAAATTGTCACTTACAGTTGTACAACTTAACAACTTATTTGAGTTGACTAAACGTAATATTTTAAGGCCGCAGGGTAACAAATTATTTTAAGTTGACTTAACAAATCGTGTTTTTTGTTTGTTTGTTTGTTTTTTTTTACAGTAGCATGGCTTAAGGGTGAGTAAATTATGGATTAATTTTCATTTTTGGCTGAATTATCCCTTTAATCTGTTCTTTCAGAGCAGGTTCACTGTAAACATAAAATAGTGAATTGAGACTATATGAACTGGCACCCAACTTGGCAACTTTCCTGGGATTCAACAATAAGAATCTGCAATGAATCAAGCATTAGATATAGCTAAACGATGAGAAACAAAGAGTGAACTAAAGCTTTTACAGTAGCCTTGTAGAAAGCTGCTGACTCAATGAACCCGATATATAGGCTACAGGAGAAATGTGTATGCCAATCATATACCGCTTGTGAACGTGATTAAAAAAGATGAATGGCTTTCTAGTGTTTCTTGAAAATGAACTATAATTATCTAACATTAATTGCAGTCTTAAATTGATTAGTGAGTAGAAGTTATTACATTGCCACCTGTATGTCACCACAACAGGAGTCTTATATTTACAGCGATCATGTTACAGTGTTTTTCAGAATACAGTATAGTGACTAGCTTTTTAATTTCACCAGTGATGCATCATACTAAAGCAGATAGTTAAGTTGTTGAACAGCAAACGCATTCTTGCCCTACTTTTTTATATTTAGGCAGCAAACCCCTATAAAGTAGGGTAGATGAAGTGTAGTTGTAACAGGGTGAATATTTATCATTTCATGCAAGTTTGAACTATTGTCAGATGTGTACATTCACATTAGCATTATCTCTCTTGGTGGAAAATTTGAAGTACATTGGTATGTTGATCAGCATATTTGAAGAATTTGCGGGATTAGCTTGAATCCATTATGAAATCTTCATATCCAAAGTTCTGGATAGTGTGGTTTCCCAATGAAGTTACCAAATGTTGCAAAAACAAAAAACAAAAAAACAAACCAAAAAAAAACAAAAACAAAACAAACATTAGAATCTTCACAGAACAATGATAAATATGTGCACTTTTACTCTTCTTTAATTGTGCAATCCTTTCTGATTATGAAAACAAATTGTGCCAGTTGCAATTATTGATTTGAAATCAAACTGTGCCAGTTGTAATTATTGATTTGAACATTTTTGGGACATGCTAGAATGCTTGGGTCACTGAGAAAATCAGGCAAACATCCAAAGTGGTTAGCAAGAGACGGTTGCAACACTGTTATAATATTTGGTCCCATGCTGACTGCACTGATGACAAGACAATGTATACCAATGGGAGAAAATATCTGGTAAATATTTAAAGTGTCGTTGTGTGCACATTCGCATTAGCATTATCTCTCAGTGTGGAAAATTTGAAGTGGATTGTCCACTTTCCTGCAAAAATATCTAAGGATGATTTTTCGTAGGGGGTGCATTTTCATCTTCTTAAGGTATGATATATATATATATATATATATATATATATATATCAGCTTGAAAGTTTGTGAACCCTTTAGAATTTTCTGTATTTCTGCATAAATATAACATCATCAGATTTTCATAAAAGTCCTGAAAGTAGACAAAGGAAACCCAATCAAACAAGTGAGAGAAAAAAAATTCTTTGTCATTTATTTATTGAGAAAAATGATCCAGTGTTACATATCTGTGTGGTGCAAAAGTATGTGAATCTTTGCTTTCAGTATCTGGTGTGACCCCCTTTTGAAGGTACAGTTTCTTGTAAATGCTGATCAGTCCTGGACAATAACATGTAGGAGTTTTAGCCCATTCCTTAGTGCAGAACCACTTCAACTCTGTGATGTTGGTGGTTTTTCTCCTATGAACTGCTTGTTTAGGTCCTTCCACAACATTTTAATTGGCTTAAGGTCTGGACTTTGACTCATCCATTCCAAAACAATAACTTTGTTCTTCTTTAAACATTCTTCAGTAGAATGCTTGGGGTTTGTTGTCTTGCTGCATGACCCACATTCTTTTGAGACTCTGTTCTTAAACAGGTATCGTGATGTTTTCCTTTAGAATTTGCTGGTACAATTTACAATTCATTGTTCCATCAATGATGGCAGGCTGTTCTGGCCAAGATGCAGCAATACAGGCCCAAGCCATGATAATACCACCACCACCACCACCACCATGTTTCACAAATGGGATAAGATTCTTAAGCTAGAATGCAGCGTGTTGTTTTCTCCAAACATAAAACCAAATAAGCCAATAAGTTTTATTTTGGTTTCATCCATCCATTCAACCTTTCTCCAATAGTCCTCTGGCTTGTCCACGTGATCTTTAGCAAGCAATTTTCTTTTTGGAGAACAGTGGCTTTCTTCTTTCAATGCTGCCATGTGCACCATTGGTTGCTCAGTGTTCTCCTGATGGTGGGCTCATGAACATTAACATTAGCCAATGTGAGAAAGGCCTTTAGTTGCTTAGAAGTTACCCTGGGAACTGGAAACTTTTGCAACCTCACAGACTATTACACGTTCTGCTTTGGAGTGATCTTTGTTGGATCGACCACTTCTCAGGAAGGTAACAGTGGTCTTAAATTTCCTCCATTTGTACACAGTCTGTCTGACTGTGGATTTGTGGAGTACAAACTCTTTAGAGATGGTTTTGTAACCTTTTCTAGCCTGATGAGCAACATCAACTCTTTTTCCAAGGTCCTCAGTAATCTCCTTTTTTTTGTGACATGATTCACTTACACAAACATGATCAGATTTGACAGATCCCTGTTCTTTAAATATAACAGGTCACATACTGACATTAAATAATCATTGCACTGACTGAAAACACATCTGCACAGATGGACTCTAATTTCACCTTTAAATTAACTGCTAATCCAAGAGATTCACATACTTTTGCAACGCACAGATATGTAACACTGGTTAATTTTTCTCAATAAATAAATGACAAAGAAAGTTTTTTTCTCTCACTTGTTTAATTGGGTTCTCTTTGTCTATTTCAGGATTTATATGAAAATCTGATGATGTTTTGGGTCATATTTATGCAGACATAAGAAATGTTGACAGTTATTTTGTTTGTAGACAGATAAAGTCATCTCATCTAAAAAAAAAAAAAAAAATCCCATGTTTATTCTGTTCAATATTTGTGCAGTACAGCAAAAAGCAAAATACTTTACTTAGTGTACTTTATTCTTATAATGTGTTTGGCAAAACAGCTTGTTCCTAACTGGATTTAATTGTTGACAAACTTCACACAAAGTGTGCACATGTTTGTCAATCACTGTACAGAGAAGAAAATGTGTGTTCCTACAAAAAACTCTGCCTCTGATCTGTTAGCAATTAGATTGGGTTTTTATTTTTCTTTAATGTCCTCCATGCTTTAGTTGTTCAAACACGCACGCACGTATCTCAGTTGTTAGTTATGAACTAATGTGTACGTTTATCAAATATGCATGTTATGTAGCCTAATCAGAAATCCACTTTACTAGACTTTGTAATGAGAGGAAGTAGACTTTAGGGACTACTTTATTCACCTTATTTTTCCCGTAAGAGTGTTGCAGCCATTTGTGAATTGTATGGGTCTGGCTTCCAGTCTCATCCACGTCCAGCTATTATTAGCTGTAGAAAAAAGCTCATTTTGCTGCTTGATATTGCAAATTGGTGTGTCTTACCAATGTATTTTAATGTATTATCTTAATTACAAAGACACTGGTTTGTAGTGCAAACAGTTTTACCATTTACTACACGTTGTTCTTCTCGTCATTTTCCTATATCGGATAATGAACCAAGGAAGAGGTGGATACACTGATGCTTTTTTAAGTAGAAGAGGAATCAATTAACCCTGTAAGTTTCCATAAGTGTTTATGTTGAGGATCATATTTGATACAGACTTGTATAGTATAATATAGAGAGAATATGGAGCTCATACTTAAAGATGAAAACACCTCAGATTTTTATTCAGAGGCCCAAAAAGTTATGAAATGTGGTGTAGTTGCTGATATTTATAGGACCAAAAAGTAAGATGAAATTCATATAGCTTGTAATTCAATGAGACCACCTACATAAAATCCATATAAATATCCGTTGTCACTCAATATCTCCCAATAATATGTCTTAGTAAGATGATATTTAAATGCTTAGGTTTATGATCAAATCTCTAGTTTTTATTGTGGGAAAAAAAAATGTCTGATGTATCATATTATTCCTATATTTGTTGTACTGATTTTTACACCACAAAAATATCTATTTAGAACAAAATGAAATTGCTTTGGATTTCTTCATCTTTTAGGTAGATGAGTTCATGAACGGGTGGGCCAGACCCATCCCAGGCCCCCTGTAGAGCCAAACCTGGTCAAATATGTGAAATAACTCACTCAAAAAAAAGGCAAAAGAGACTAGAGTGTAGAACAAATCACATGGGAAATATTTAGCTGCGTCACATTTGAATTATTTCACTATCCTCTGAGGAATTGAGCCTCCTGTGTTATAGTTTTCAGCCATCACACGTTAGAAATGAGTGTTATAATGTAAGGACATTATGTGGCTCTAGCAGCAGTAGTTCGGCAGACATCATTTGTTGTGTTACATTAAAAATAGAGGAGTGAAGCTATAATAGGCAGTGCTGCGTCGGTGGCTACCAGCCACTGAAAATAATCCCTCTGGTTACACTCCTCTACTCTAATGTCTATGAAATAACTATGAAAGGGCACATGAGGATAGACGTATATGTGCCAACTAGAAGGTCAGGAATGGGGACAGTAGGTCCCTCCTCTAGCATAGAGTCATTCTGGCCCCTCAGTGAAACTTTAGCAATTTATTTTCTTTCCTTTTCTTTTCTGTCTATTCTCTGAAGTGGAACACAGCAAAGGTGTCTCTATTATATGAAGACATTTTATGGATTGACGGCTGACTTTGAGACCTGACAGGTCACTTTTTCAATCTACAGGCTCAATCTAAACAAAAAAAAGTGCCTCTTTGAATTTATTAGATAAATAACCGGTGTGAAAAAAGTTCTGAACACAGATATGCGACTAGAAAAAAAAAAAAATGTTGGATAGAATTGTATTTAGGTCTTGTCACACTGCTACTAGTTATTTCTATAGTAATATGTGCAATATTACTAGTAGTTTTTTTTCTTTCTTCACTGCAAACCATTCAAAATAAGACAATATTCAAAGATTCTAAACACTGTGTTGCTCTCTTGATTCTAGCAGTGCTGTTTTGAGGAAGGCAGAGCCACATTCAAAGTCGCCGCAGGACTCAGTGTTTGCATTCTCCATCCTGTGCCTTTTTGCGTTATCACATCCTGTGAACCGTGCCATTCTGCATTCCTCTCCACACAAAACCTCTCAGCTCAAACCCGGCTGTCTCAACGTGAGAGATGGTGGCGATGGGATCACAATTTTGCAGACGGATGACGTATTTCAGCAGCGATGGTGATGGGTACAGATGGATGAGGTATGTCGCGTGCCCTGCTTCAAAGGAAGAAGAAAGATGGCGATGTGTGCAAACATTAAAGAAGCAGTTACTCTTTCTTCTGTAAGAAACATAATGAGATCTTGCGTGAAATGTCTGAGCTTCTTTTTCGTATACAATGAAAATTAGACCAAACTACAAAATGGACAAAAACATCAGGCCTTCTAGAGTATTATAAGTCATCTGTGGCCATTTGATTAAAATAGCAGTCAGTGTTACCTGATAATAAACCTAATTTGCACCGTTTTTAAACAACTCAAGACATTTTGAGAACCAATGGTGCTTGCAATCAATAGAAAAAAATATGGTGCCAAGGAGCCGAAAAGGTGCCATACCTGAACACAAGTGTGAATGAGATCTGTGAGCTCAAGCAGAGAGTAGAATTACCAGTGAATAATTTTACTTCTACTTTTGTGTATTTTTAGAAAAACGAAAAGAAAAAAAATTGGGTTGGGACAAAATATATTACTTTTTTTGTGAACTTTTTTTGGGCTTATATTTTGTATAATATAATTGGTTAAAAAATATATATTTCACTCAATTTTCACTCAGAAAATGCTGGTAACTTGAAAAAGTAAAACATTAAATTAAACATGAAATTTTGACATAGAAAGACTAGAAATAGAATTTTGTTGTAAAACAGTACAATAATATTTGTATGGAAGCCTATTTCTGCCACTGAATAAAAAAAAAAAATAATAATAATAATAATAGGTAATTGTTTTTCACAAATTCTGACTTTTTTTTCTCAAAATTGCAGGTTACATACTTGCAATTGTGAGAAATAAAACTTTTTTTTTGTATTCCGCAATTCTGACTTTTTTTCTTGAAATTCTGACTTTTTCATCTTAGAATTACATGACATAAACTCACAGTTTTGAGTTATAAAGTCAGAATAGTGGGATAAAAACTCGCAATAGCGAGAAATAAAGTCAGAGCTGGGAGACAAAACTCACAATTCTGACCTTTTTCTCACAAATATGAGTTTATATCTCACAATTCTGACTTTTTTTCAGAATTGTGAGATATATGAACTCGCACTTGTGAGTTATAAAGCCCAGTTCAGAAAGTTATTTTGCAATTCTGACTAACTAAATTTGTCAGAATTGCGAGTTTACATCTCACAATTTTGACTTTCTTTTTCAGAATTGCGAGTTTATATCACAACATACTGACTTTATAACTCGAAATTGTTTATATCATACAGTTATGACTTTATTTCTCAGAATTGTGAGTTTATATCTCGCTATACCAACGTTACTCATTGCGTGGCTCGTGAGCCTCATGCGGCTCGCCAAGCTTTAATTTGTGGCTCTCATGGCAGTAAATAATATAGGCTATGATCAATAAAGGGATTTCATAAAAACATTTAAAACAAGCAGGGCAGGGCTAAAACAGACCCCATTAAAAACTTACACCGTGTCTACACCGGACGCGAGCGCGCAACCCGACAAAAGACAAGAACCCATTATAATTATGAATCCGGTCATAAGAAGAGAATACTCTATAACGCAGAATGTCACAGAATTTGTCAAAGTTTTGATGAATAAATCAAAAGTAGTTCATTACCATAGACTGTAAAAAACATGGACGTAGTGTCAGTGACGTCACCCGTAGGTTTCTGAAGAGCGTTTTTGATGGCCTGTCCTCACCATTTTGGAAGCGCGTCACTCCAGGAAAATAGAAAATGGACAAAGAGGTGGGACGTGGGTGGAGCTAAGATGTCTGGTTTTAAATGTATTAAAATAATCCTGATAAAGTAACACCCTAAGAAAAAACAAACGCAATAACAGGGATGAGATGCCAAGTTCAACTGCTGGAATAAGCTGAGGTAATGTGACGGCTGCCTGACACCTGTCACTCAAGTGGTCACGCCCTTAATTATGTAGAATTTTAATTCTTAATATAATTTAAATGGGTGAGTTAGAAAAAAATTCACCCCCCTCAGAGTTGTCATGAAGGGCAAAACTAGCTGTAAAAACCAAAACCACTTTTTGTACCAGGCTGTAAACATGTTTATATCTGTTATAAAGTTGAACATTTTAACATGAGAGTCTCTGGGGATTTGCTCCCTTTTGGAGCCAGCCTCAAGCAGCCAGCTGACGAACTGCAGCTTCAGTCATCATCCATATTGTTTCAAGAGCGAGAGCGGGAAGTTGCCGCTTGGTCATTACACTTAAATCAAAACACGATATGGACTAGTATCTGTAAATATTACGCTGCAAAAATACCATTGAAATATGAATCCTGCGTGTCTTTTTATGAATGGCCAACGGTATCTCAATGGAATTCGTACGTATTTTACGAGGTGGCTAATTTGAATGAATTCGTACGACCTCACTCATACGATTTTGTATGATTTGCCTAGACCCCAGTGACGGGTAGGTTTAGGGGCGGGGTTAGGTGAAGGGCATTCGTACGAATTGGGAACTTGTAAAAAGCATACGATTTAGCCAAAAAAGCGTATGAAGAGGTAAGTGAGTTTGTACAAATTCATACGAATTAGCCACCTCGTAAAATATGTACGAATTGCCGTGAGATCGGGCTGGAACTTTCTGCATCTGCTGTCTCGCTAAATAAGGACATAAATACATGAACAACAGTCAGTTTTTACCAATAATTACCCAAAACAGCGGAAATATTGACTCCTATTGACTTTGTCCTATAAGTGCGGCTCTCATGAAAAAAATTGTGAGGACCACTGCGCTATACTGACTTTATAACTTTCAATTGTGAGATTATATCTCAAAATTCTGAGAAAAACAAATTTAAACTAAGTTTGAATTATTCAGTTAGGAGAAAAAAAGTCTGAATTTTGAGTTCCCTGTTGAAAAAAAAACAGCATATGCTGGTTAGGTATGTTTTGAAGCATGGCTGCTGGTTTGAGCTGGTTTAAGCTTGTCTGAACTGGTCATGAGCTGGTTGTGCTGGTCCTAAGATGGC
The DNA here is from genome assembly GCA_033026305.1 of Cirrhinus molitorella. Classification (NCBI taxonomy): domain Eukaryota; kingdom Metazoa; phylum Chordata; class Actinopteri; order Cypriniformes; family Cyprinidae; genus Cirrhinus; species Cirrhinus molitorella. The sequence goes on along the minus strand of CM065126.1, from coordinate 14,561,156 downwards.
AAACCAGCAACCATCGTTCAAAACATACCTATACTTATATCTTGCAATTTTGTCTTTATAACTCGCAATTGTAAGTTCATATCTGACAATTCTGGGAAAAAAAAAAGTCTAAATTGTGAGTTTGTATCATACAGTTATGTATAAAATAAATAAAATAAAATAAAATAAAAAGTTATTTCTTATAATTCCAAATTTAAAAAAAAAAATGAATTGAGTTATCTTGTTATTCTGACTTATAATTTCAAATTTATTTGTCAGAATTGCGAGTTTCTATCTCACACTTCGGACTTTCTTTTTTCCAGAATTGCAAGTTTAGATCTCACAACATAGAAAAAAAAATTAAAAATTGTGAGTTTGTATCATGCAATTCTGAGAAATTGTGAGAAAAAAGTCAGAATTGTGAGATTAAAAGGTCACTATATATATATATATATATATATTTATTCATTGGTAGAAATAGGCTTGCATAAATTTGTACCACTTACAACTTTGACTTTTATTTCATGTTTTTACAGGAAGTATCATCCAAGATTTTCTAGAAGAAACATATCAAAAACTAGTTCTAGAGGTGCTCAGTAGGCTCATGCCAGGTTTTTGAAATGAGGAAAGTTAGTGGTCGACCAGAGAATGGCATCACTGATGCGAATCTTTGAAAATTCACATAAGATACTGAGCGGATTAAAGCCTTTTCATCCAAGGCTTCAATGACTTGATAAACTCAGAGAGAAAGCCTGACATGCCTAAAGTAGCTTTCCATCTGTATCCAAATACGCAGCTTTTCCGTTACACCGGCAATACTTGTTGTCTTTCTAAAGCCCTACCCATCTTTGTCTTCTTTTGTTTCACCTCTCCCTCCAATGCTCTTGTGCCCTTTTCTCTTTTTCCATCAGCTAATGTAGATTTTGTTGATGGCATGCCGTCAGCACGTGGGGAAATTGCAATAGGTCTGAGATGCGGGTGCTGCATCTGTAAATGACAGCACTGCGACAGCTCTCTGTCTCTCCGCAGGCCTCGCCACCCTACGCGGAAAGCCATCAGAGATAAGGAGAGAATAGACAGAGACAACACACGCAGCCAGTCAAAACACGCACAGGAGATGCTATCGGCTTAGACTGTATGGAATCAGCTGAGCCCAGAGGCTAGAGAGAGATAGTGAGATGGTGTTGGGGGAAGAAAAAAAGTGGAAAGAGAGAGAGAGTGAAATATTGAGTGATGTGACCGGCCTACAAGAGGCGGTTGCTTGTGTGTGATTTCTATGAATTCACATTTTTGTGGGCTTCCTATGTGGGTTTGTGGCTTTTCAGAGTTGGCCAAACAGAGGACAGAATGAAGCTTGTTTGAAAGAATGATATTTACAAGGGTCATATTATGAAAAATCTCATTTTGCTTGATCTTTAGAGATAAATAAGTTCATTGTATTAGCAAAACATACTGTTACTTTCAGAACTCAAAACTTCCGCCCTCATCCAAAATGAGCATCTACTGAAACAAGGATTTTTTCTAGAGATTTTCAGTCAGGTTTAGATCAGGACTCTGGGCTGGCCATTTCATTATTTCCATGTTTTTAGCTTCAAATGACTACTTTACCTGTTTAATAGTGTGAAAGGGGCCATTACATGAAAATGGCAGGCTGATTGGGAGATGAATGTATAGGGAAGGAACTGCAGGTTGCTGAAGGAGATTCTCATAAATATTTGCATTCACCCTGCCATGTGATCATTCGTATGCAAGTAAAATGTGGTACTACAAAACGTACATTTACTTACGTTTTTCCAGACACTAAAACGTACAATAATGACGTATTTACAACATCTAACTATACAAATACTTACGTATTTTTAGCATTTCTGAAGTATGACGATATCTAAAAACGAATCCTTATAATTATTGAAATTGCGGCATTAATTTCATTATTATTGTTGTTTTTAGTTGTCATTCTAATGTTTTCAATTGCGTTATTAGATTGTTTAATCGTTTACTAATATGAAATTATAACATTTAATTATGTTCTGTGTGATTCTGCTGCCAGCTCATTTCCAAGAATAGGTCTAATTTACATAATGTTAAACAAGACTATAGCTTTACTATAACCCTAAAAATAAATAAAATTTCTGCAATCGTTTAACCATTCATGCAATATTAACTTTGTTTGCCATGGTGGGACACAAAAGGCGTTTTCTCCAGTGTTAATTTTGACAACAAATTTTGATTTAGTTTTAGTCGTAGTCTTTTGACTAAAATGCCATTTCTTTTTAGTAATATTTTAGTCATCTGAATTGTTTTTAGTTTTAGTCTAGTTTTAGTCGACGAAATATCATAAGATTTTAGTCGACTAAATCTACAATAAATTTAGTCGGCTAAAACTTATTGGGTTTAGTTACAGTCCAATGCATTTATTAAGAATTTCTCTAAAATTTCCAAACTCATTATATAGGTTTGATATTAAGGTTTTATCATGATAAACACACACACATTTAACTGTGGTGATACACAACATGCCTTAATATTAAAATTCAATAAAAACACTTCTCATAAAGAACATGGTCTTCTTTTCAATGAAATACCAATGGGGCTAATTATGCATTCTTTATAGTTGTTTACTATATTCTTCATTCTTTCAAACAGACGTTTATTTCGTTTATTAATTTAGATTAATCTTTAGGGCTGTGTAAGTTTTCTGTCTTTCTTTTGTTGCTTAGTTAACATCTATCTGTGACTCGGACAATAACAACTAAATGTGGCTGCTATCCCTTTAAAAATGAATGCAGGAATGCAATGGATGCAATGTACTGATACACTTTCTCTTTACTGTTTACGTTCATTTAAGACGTAATCGTAAAACGGACAATTCGAGATAATTTTGTGTGTATTTCTCAGTTCATGCAACGCGAAAGAGTGTGAGACGTGCTTTCTGTGTGTATGCGCTCAGAAAACAAGACCGAATTTAGTTCTCTCTTGCGTCATCAAATTTATCAATATGTCTGCACTTCTCCTACATATTGACATTTCTGAACGTTTTATAAGACGTGCAGCAAGTGTATTTATGGTTGTGCCCCGCTGGTTTGTAGCATCTAACCTCCTACTATGCAACAGATTATTCTGAAAGAATCTTTTTCCAAATAGTCCCTCCCTAATATTTTCGTCTCGTTTTTATTCGTTGATGAAAATGCTAGTAGATTTTTGTCATCGTTTTTGTCTTTCAAGAAGAATTTTAGTCCGTTATCTTTTCGTTTTCGTCTGTGAAAAAAATGTCATTGACGAAGTTAATGACGAAAATTATTCGTCAACGAAATGCTGTGACTAACAATTGAACCATAAAATACACCGAACACGCATCATAATTACAAAATGAAACTATTTTATTTGTGCGTTGTAATCCAGATTACACAGCAATAAAACAGCAATAAACCCGCACTGAAGCAGGGTTGCCAGGTTTTCAGACCAAAACTGCCCAATTGCTATTCAAAACTAGCCCAATCTTGTTTTGAGGGGGATCCCCCATAAAAAAAAAAGCGTTCTGGGGGATAAAATACACGTTTTTTGTCGGGGTTCTCCAGGAAAATTCGTATTTTAGGGGCTAAATATGACATTATTAAGGTCGTTTCAACCATCAAAATCTACCCGCGGCAACAGTGTAAAAGTAGCCCAATTCCACATGAAAAGCAGACTTGGCAACACTTTACAAATTCAAATATTGCCGCATTAAGAAACGTAAGGTTTTACTACAGGAAAAATCAAGCATCCCAATTCGCATACTATCCGTCCTAAATAGTAGGCTATTCGAAAATAGAATTAGTATGTCCCAAATCGTAGTATGTTTAAAAAAGTATTCCAAATATATAATATGGAATATAATGTGGAACGGTTTGACAAGATGATTGACAGGGCAGCTTAAACAGTGACAAGATATATGTAACTAAGCAACAGAGCATCCGTTAAAGACGCAGCTATGACGAAGTAGTATGTCCCAAAGCTTGCCTACTATTCTGCTACATACTCAAAAGCAGGGCATAGTATAAGTAGGCGAATTGGGATGCAGCAGCTCATTGGTCTTCACGAGTTCATGGAGTGGATCAGGATAATAATCTGGATAATACTTTTAGCGATTAACAATTTGAATTCTGCTCTACACCTCAAACAAGCCTACTGTATTCCACCAGAGAGGACTGTGGCTGCAAACGCGTCTCATTTGGATTACTTTTTGGTATGGCTGTTTACATTTTTGAAATAAATAAATGATTGTAATTGCACTTTTTGGTCTGTCATGTTTTTTTTTTTTATTACTGTACAGAGAGAGTTATGATTAACGTTAGGTTTAGATGTAGGAGTGGGATTAGCGAATATAAAATAAAATATTTTTATGCTACATTGTTACTAAAATGATAATTTCCCCCCCACATATTTTGGTCAGTTACGTTTTATATCCTTTTATATTCACTATAAAATGTGTAGGTTTAGGTTTGGGGGTAAGTTAAGGGGGCTAAAAATCTAAATAGCTTATTAATAAAATGCTAAAAAAAAAAAATAGATATTTGCACATTTTAAAATGTTGAAATATGTCTAAATTACACACTTGGGCTTCAGTCTTTCCCCAGTTTGACTCCGAACAAAATGTATCCCATCGAACCTGAACAAATTAAACTTGTTCTCATCACTAAAGTGTGAAAAATTTTTGGAGCAGTTCTCCTCTCACCCACACAACATGCTCCTCAGCAAAAGTGAATTTAGCCTTTTGATTCTTTCTGTTGATGAGAGGTCCTTACCATGTTTAGCGCTGAACTAGCAAGCAATTCCAGCTGCAGTGTTGAACCAATTCCCAATTGAGAGTCTCTGCATTATAGTGTCTTCTCATACATTTGTCTTACATGGATGACCAGCCTTTTCGGGGGACTTGAATGAATTTGTGTCACTGTAAACCTGCAATATTCGAGGAATGACCGATTTAAAAAGACCAACTTCTCTTGCAGTGGCTGAAAGGGTCATCCCTTTGTCCTCCTTTTGCAGGGTTTCAATCACCGAGCAGCCCGCCATTTGCAGAAATGCTGTCAGTTAAATAGGGTTTGTCAAATAATTAAGGAAAGTAGCATCAGGTGGCACATTAACACCAACAACTTGGAGGTATCTGTGTTCTCTGATTTTAATATTTTTCCAAATGTCTCATTTTATTTTTTTTATACTGTTCTTCAGACTAAAGTTTATAAAATATGCTTACTGAACTGCCCTTCAATGCCTGTTTGGATAACTTCAGATAGGACTACACTGTGACCTTGAAATTTAGGAAATTGCAGGTTATTCTCCAATTTTGATCTCAACTGTATAATTTAATATACAATTTCATGACGGATAAGACAGTATATTTAATTTTCTCAATTCATTTATGGCAAGGGTGGCAAATAATAATCTTGGACCCTATATTTATGCATTAGTTGCACCATGTTAGTTACATAAATGCAGCATTGTGCAAGAACAAATTTCACTTACTAATTCCATTGTAGAAATGCTCTATTCACAGTCAGCCATGATTGAGTTAACAATATAGTATTCAACTGGTTATGTGATCTAATCCTGTAGGGCTTGAGACGATTCAATCCTTATGAAATAAAACAGCTTTCATTAGGCCACTGATATGAATGAAGGCTTTTTAAAAAGTAGCATTTATTTCTTTAGGGGTAAAACTTTTTAATGAGGAAAAAACTACTGAGTAAGTAACTTTTTAAGTCTTGTCTGCTTTTAGCTTCTAGCAGTGCTTCTTATATCTCTGCATGGTGAAGCCAAGTATTCTCTGTTGACAATATTTTTTCTCCTTTCACATTATACCATTGCAGAAGATTATATTAAACAGGGCTTAACTTGTAATCATTGGAAGCTTCTCTCACGCCCCTGTTATTTTCTTTTGATTTCGTTATAGAAACTAAGCTCTTGTAAAAGAACCCATCACACCCTAGTGCTCTCTGTGTGTTTATCCCAGGCTGGATGAACCGAAGACTTTGGCCTGAACATAAAGCACATCTGGGTGTGAGGCAGTCCGAAAAAAGGGGACGGATGGATGGATGGATGCATGAAAAGAAAGACCAAAGAAAGAAAGGCCAACATCCAAACTCAGAGCCATTGCCGTTTGGCCCTGACTGAATGTTCCTTCATTCTACGTGATGCGGATGCCAATGTGTTGCTTCGCTTGCTGAGTTTAGTACTGGCCTCATTTAGAAGTCCTCTGCACAATTGGCTGCTCATAAGAACCCAGCGAATATGAATGTAAGGCCTCTGAATGATACAATAATAGTTTTTTATTTCTTTGGAACTATAAAAAATATATATATTTTAAAGATTCTATGCAGCAAACTTTTTTCACATTCTTTTGAAAAACCAGCATTTAGTTGATCCTAATAGGCGCTCGTCGTCACAGTTGTAAACACACAGACGTTGTAAACGTCTTTCTTCTTTCATGAGGGGGCTGGCCACCACAGCATTTTTGTTTACATTAAAAACGCGACACACGCGTCTCCCGGAAATCCTGTATAATTTAACAAATCCGATGATGACTTGGAAATTCCTGAAGTGTTTCCAAATAAGTGTGCCATATGTATCAGACGTTTACCCAACGTTCTGTGGGCGTGACGTCGGAGGCTGAGACTATAATCAAGCTATCTGTATGATGACTAAATCTCTTACCTTTTAATTTTCACTGCACACGTCAGCAGTATGTTACGGCTCCGATGCCACCCTGTGGCAAGTTTCTGAAGCATCCTAGAAATGGCTCTCCACGCTGCATCGCTAAAGTTAGGTGCCTAGCCTCTTTTTGACGGATTATAATAATAATTGTCTTGATATCATCAAAGGCATCAGCAACAGGTGACTATCGCAGATACGTGATACTATTGTCTATCAGCACAACCCTACTATATGCTAATATTGCAATATGAAGTCCATGATACAATATGTATTGCGATCAAAAAAAAAAACTAAACTTATTCTATTGCATGTTCCTTTAAATGCAAATGAGCTCTGCTCATCCTGCCCCTCTCTTCTCTCTGTGGAGTGACAATTTGGAAACAAAAGACATCCACTGCGTCTTCAGCTGCTTATATGTCGGGAGTAAATTAGGACTACTATGTTCATTATTACATCCAACAAAAGTCACACCGACAAGAAACTGAGAATGACTTGATTTGAAAAAGGGAATTATTTTTACAGATGAAATAAAAACCACTGGGTGGATTTTTATTATTATAGGGTAGATGTGTACACACACTGCCAGCACACATTTATGTTCAAACAACATGCAAAAGTGAACTTTGCATCTGATGACCCCTTTAAAATTGTAATAACATTTCATGATATTACTGTATGTATGATTAAAGGTGCAATAGGAGATTTTGGGAAATGCTAACTTTAGCCTAATAGCACCGAAAGCGAACGTCCCATCCTCCCTGCAAATCTCTAAAGCCACGCCCCTTGAATGCATCCAAAGTTACACACACAGACCAGAGACAGCATTACTACAATACATTTTAACACCAAGTTAAAATGTTCAACAACTCGGACAGGAAAACTGTTTGGTGTCAATAATGCAGTGTTTCATTTATCTGTAGTACAGATCACCGACACAGGAACATCGTTTCACATACGATGAGCATAGTTTTTATTCGCACAAATTTCTCAAAACATTAGTGCCCCCTAGTGGCACTCATCAGTACACACGGGAGATGATGAGACGAGAAGATGGCGAATTTTCCCCGAGTTTAATACAGGGAAATACAGACATCTGTCTGAGTGAACTGGGTGTGCCTCACACATCCTGAAAAGTAAAGCTGCGGGCTCTTTGATCGGCCCCTGGTGGCTGGCAGCAGTATAGGTCATAAATCCAGCCCTCTCCATGTAATCTAATGGGACGTGAGGTAAACTAAATAATCAAATGACACATTGAATATTTTTTTCCCAAATATGTTTTCCATCGTTTGTGGTAGTTCTTATAATGCTGATTTATGTTCAAGTGTTCGTTTTCTAATAATGCTTTTAGGTAGTTATTTGATGCTATAAAGACGAGGTGTGGTGTCATGATTGTGATCTTGCGATTGGGTCTGCGGGGAATTTGGGCGGGGCTTTGATATCGCGGCTCCACCTCACGACACTACTGCGCAGACTCGGGCTCCAAATGAAACTCTACTGCGCAGACTCTGGCTCCAAATGACAGAATTTCCCACAATATGGCCGCTGCCATAATGAAATGCATTGGCTTCACTTTTCTATGGTGGAATGAATGGGAGACGCATCCAAAGAGTATAGAATGCCAAGAGGCGAAACTCTGATGCTTTTCTGGTAACAGCCACTAGCTGGCGTTTCGGTAGCACAGCCTCCATTCTGGGGTGAAAATGTCAACCGAACAGCACAGAAGCAGACAGAATGACAACGAAAGAGAAGTCAAAGAGCAAATAAAATAATGCAATCACTGCACGGAAATAGTGTATGAGATGAAAAACTGCAAAAAGTCATTCTATATGGTTTTTCTACACATTTTTTTTTACAAATCCATCACATTTTACTCACCAAAATTGACGAATCTAAGCCAAATCAGAAGTGCAATGGAAAAATTCTCAAATTAAGTCATCAGTACATTTTATGACTACTACATATTTGTATTGTATTATTATATATGTTTTACGTTATCAATTGTGGAATCCAACCATTAATTATTTGAGTCAGTTTGGCCTGTTTTATTGAGTATTTTCATTTTATTTTACACATTTACTATTACTATTATTAGTTATTATTATAGGTCTGAAATGAATATTGTAATTATACATTATATTGTATGTTTTAACCCCTGGAACACACTACAAACATGATGATCTTACAGAAATAATGCATTGCTGTGTCCATAACTGAATAATCAAGTAATTTTGGAGACTTTTTTTTTTGTTTGTTTACAGTCATACTTTAACGGATATTAAAAGACAATGCTGTAAAAACAAGTTGAAGCTGTTATATTATGTTATATATTTATTGTTTAACATTCCCAATTTTCTGATGCATGTCCTTAATTTTGTTGGCGTTAAATCAGCGTTTATAATGCTAATACTTGAACTTAAAATAGGAATTTCACCCGAAACTGATTTCTAGAGAGCAAAGATTTTGTGAAAAATGGAAGAAAGTCTGTTTTTGACAATCACTAGTCTAGTGCTTGTACATTATTCTGTTCTTATATATATATATATATATATATATATATATATTATCACAATAATAACAAATAACATTATAGTATGTACAAAACATACAGAAATACTTTCAATAATAAACAAGTTATGATTAGTTAGTTAACAGAAGTAATAAAGTATTATTCTTAAGAAACAAATGGAAACGAGTCACCATTCTGGTTGTGTATTTTAGCTTTAATGTATGTTTTTTTTTAAACAAAGCAGCTGATATTTGCCATAGCGACAGCAAGAAGCTAGTGGACTGGCCAGTCGCTTTCAGTCCAAAATGGCGGAAGCGTAGGACTGCTGCTGGGCGCAACTGTTGCTATGGAGCGTTGAGTGCTATTGAGTTTCGCCTCTTGGGATTCTATACTCTTTGACGCATCGTCCATCTTTTTTTACAGTCTATGGCACGAACAGAGTGCACAGAGATATGCAAATACACGTTGACAGGCAAGTAGGAAAGTCAATTTAAAAAGACAGAACATTTTGATTGGATGAACATTTCTTGGTCCAATGCATTCCACAGAATATATAAAATACATACAAATACATTTAGACCACTTAACTTAGTGATTGCTATTGAGATGTGAACGCTTTTTAGTAACATGCAGTACTGTATAACCTTGTTTAGGGTGTACCAAACGCACACATATAAGACAGTAATGTACTTTACCCCTCAGAATACTCACTGCAAGTGCTCTTAACAGTGTCATGGGTGTCTGTCGTAATAAGGCCTTTAATCAGGCTCAAACAGGTACACAGACAATAGTTAAATTCACAGGCAGGGTAAGAACACACGGACACATTGACGAGACCAGACACAAAGCATTGAAAAGAAACAACTAAAGTAGTGTGGTTAATGAACACAGATAGGTGAGGGTGATTAGCAAGTAATGACAGGAACACCATATATGGGCACATGAGGGAAAAACCAACATAAACAGTCCACAGGGGTGTGACAAACAGTAAGTAGACCACAACATTTTCAGTTTTCCTCTTCAACATATGTCATTTAAATAGGAGCCGTTTGTGTTGTGCTTTTTTTGATAAACATTTTTGGTACTGTGATGGGTCGCCACTCCATGTCCATTGTAAAAACAGGTTTTTTGATGCGAAACCAGATGAGAACCACTGATCTACTAGACAACACTTATTACACATAGAGCTTTGATTACATTTTTACACACACCTGCTCTATTTTCCGGGCACAGTTTCAGCAGAAGCGCAGCATTCCTACAGTATATCTGGCATCCGTCGCTGCTCTATTTGTTGCAGTACATGCTGTCTCCAGGGCTCATATTGGGTATTCTTCCCCAGTGCTGCTGTCAGCATGAAGGGCCGTTTTTGTCATTGCGTATAGGTCACCAGCTCGACTGTGATTAAAAAGAGTTTTGGCCTTTTACTTTTGTTTTTCCGTCTCCGTTTAGGCTGCGGCCGTATTGCGCGGCTTCCAATTCATTCGGCTGTCAGAGCGCATTAAAAGCGATCTTCATCATCAAATCTTGAACAGGCCCTCCGATTCTGTCTGATGTTCCCTGGCTAACTGAATCAATTCTATCTCTCGGAAAGGTAAAATGTAATTACCTTTTCTGTTTGATTGTTGTTGCTTCTCATTTAAATGACAATGATCTATGTATACCGCAGCACTGACAGCAGGTAAACATGTTTCCCCAGGGCTAGTTAATAGCCCTTTCCATCAGCAGCCAGTGCTTTCTGAAAAATAGGCATGCACACACACGTGCCCGGCATCGTTTTGATTGGGCCGAAACTCGGCGACCCCTAAGCGTATGTGTTGTTGTTGTATTTTTCAAAGAGACGCTGAATGAAGCAGGCCTGGCTTTGATCTTCTGTGACCTGCAATTGAAACGGATTCGCATTATGATTTGTCTATCTATCGGTTAAACCTCGTCTGGTTTTCAAACAGACTATGTCATGCTTCTCTCTAGAGACAGGCAGAGGCCTCCGAGTCGTCTTTTCTGCCTTTGAACAATCACATTGCCTCTGGCTGCCTGCACCAGAGTGGCTTATCGAGAGCGGAAAAAAATGTTCTGACAGTAATATTTCATTCTTGGTATTTATGCTGCAGAATGCCCTAACAATTCAATCACGGTGTATTTGACTACATTAAAGGCTTGTGAAAAAAAAAAAAACATTTCTTCCTTAGCTGATGGGTTTAGCTTTTGAAGCTTTTAGTACATTATGTCTTTATTATATGAAGGTCAGTTTGTCCTTTGAAACAAAGTGTTCTCTAAACATTTCCCAAGCTGCTTTAAATGTGTCTGTTTTATGAAACTTGTGCAGTATTGTGTATCTAAAATCTTCCACAAATACCTCAGCATAGATATGTGCAAATATAAATGAATGTTTTGTTATGGACGGATTTTAATGAAATGTTAAGATAAGCTGATACAAACTGATACAAACTTATGTCAACTGAAACCAGAAAATTGTCCTAAGGCCTTTTTACACCAAGGAAATAATCTACAACTCTATGAGAAAATAATAGTTACAGAGTGCAACAGTGTCCATATATATATATATATATATATATATATATATATATATATACACATACATATATATATTAGCAGCCTTGGCTCTGGAAGTATTTTTCCTAATAATTTTATTTAAAGCAACTTTGATTTAAAGTAGGGCTGGTAATTTAACGTGTTAATTAGATTAATTAATTACGGTGAAAAATAACACGTTAAAATTATTAACGCATTTAACGCACTTGCCCCGCCCCAGATCTATGTGGGTCATCTGACATTTCATACAGTTGATTGATGACAAATATGAGACAGGGCAACAACTCACTGCGTGATAGAGCCTAGAGAAAGTAATTAGAATGTCCCTAAAATTCAGGATATGGGGCCAACATGGCCCTCTTTGTATTTTTGTTTCATATTTACATCATAAGGTTAAGCAATATCACACAAGCAATAGGTTAAATGCAATATTACATGAGTGAAAATAATTTCATATTTCCATTGTAATATTATTAAAATTATTTAAATAAATTATTAAAGGTAGGGTAGACCAGGTACAGTTGGTACAGGGGTACAGTTGGGACACCTTAAATAACTTCTGTGCGCAACAAGTCTGATCTGTGATATTTGCTTTGCACATGCGTATTAGCACCCTCTTCGATCGTGGGAAATTTGATAATACGTTATTTAAGTTATTTAAGGTGTCACAACTGTACCCCTGTACCAACTGTACCTGGTCTACCCTATAGTTCACCCACCCAAAAATGACAATTGTTCATATGTAATAAATGTTATCAAACAAAATATTTCTTGCTGAAGCTACTTTTTAAAATGTCTGTTTGATGCTTTACACGACAGTGACTTTTTAAATTATCTTTTGGGAGTAATTTATCAGCCAAATTTGATGTACGATTCATTTGCAATTAATTAGATGAAATAATCACCACATCATGTAATTAATTAGATAACATTTTTTGATCACTTACCAGCCCTAATTTAAAGCAAAAAAATTTCTAGAACAAAAATTTACAGATAATTTACTCACGCCCTTGTCATCCAAGATGTTCTTGTCTTTCTTTCTTTTGAGGGACACATTTCAGGATTTCTCTCCATATAATGGACTTCTATGGTGCCCGGGAGCTTGAACTTCCAAAATGCAGTTTCAATGCAGCTATATATATATATATATATATATATATATATATATATATATATATCATTTATATCTCAAATGCTCATCTTGTCTAGCTCTGTGTGAATTCTGTGTATTTCGGTTCAAGACAGTTAGGGTATGTCGAAAAACTCCCATCTCATTTTCTCCTCCAACTTCAAAATCGCTGTTTTACCTTTTTTTTGTAAAGGGCATTTGATCTTCTTTGCACGTTCACTTTGTAAACACATGGTCGGTACTTCTGCAGCGATGTAGGGTGATTTTGAAGTTGGAGGCAAAAATGGGAGTTTATTAATAAAAGTATATAAATTGACAGTGTTTTTTTAGAAAATAACCGATCGTTTCACTAGATAAGTCCCTTTTTCCTCAGCTGGGATCATTTAGAGCCCTTTGAAGCTGCATTTAAACTGCATTTTGGAAGTTCAGACTCGTGGGCCCCATAGAAGTCCATTATATGGAGAAAAATCCTGTATTGTTTTCCTCAAAAAACTAAATTTCTTTACGACTAAAGAAAGAAAGACATGGACATCTTGGATAACAAGAGGGTGAGTTAATTATGTGCAAATATTTGTTCTGGAAGTAAACTTCTCCTTTAATGGCATTAAAGAGTTTTTTTTTTTTTGGCAAGATTTTCTTGCTCCAGTTCTCTGATTGGTGGAGATTGCTTTGCAGGATCATGGGTAATGTAGTTTTTCACCATTTTACAGGGATGTGCCCCAATAGTGAGTCCGCATTCGGGAAATGCATGGAAAACAAATAACAGATTCTATGGAGCAACTAAAAAGACATGGTTAGCTGCTTGCTAGGGGCATACATAAAACGTAATTTACCACATAAACAGAGTGAGGAGAGATGACTGATTGGATGCGAATAAGATGGTGAATGATTTACAAATTCTGAGCACCACTGACAAACATCTAATCTTGTAAAATGTGTGGTAAGTACTGCCGCTCTGTGGTATACACAGAGTACATGTGATCACAAATCTCAAAAGTGAAAGTGAAATGCACTTGACCATTATTCTGAGACCTATTAACAGTTTATTATTAACCTTTTAACTAACACAAAGCCTAACATTTTGTTCAACTCTTTTTTTCCGTCCACACACAATAATAAAATCAAGAATTACAATGTATTTCCATCAGGTTGGCATGTGTTCACATTTGGGGTTCTGGAGTTTGCCTCCATTATGGCTTTACCTCATAAAAGGTAAAGGGCTTTGAGCCATAAATGTATTCCAATGCCTAACTTTCAGATGTTGATGTAAAAGGAAGAAAATCATCAAAGCTACTGATTGATTCAGATGCCAGCAAAGAAGACACCTAGCAAAGGAAAAATGATTATATGCAATGCTAGCATTGGAACACTACCATAGTTTTAGATTTCCCTTTTGGTTTCCGAGTCATACATCTTCAAGTTGTGTTCAAATGCACTTTTCCAAGTAGAAAGTTGAAGAATTGAAAGAGAAATTCTTAAAGTTAAATTTCAGACTAAAACAGTTTATTCTAGGCTACCGAATGACCGGAGTCTGTCAAAAGTTCATTTCTGTAAGTGTAAAACTTTTTAATGAGGAAAAGAATTACTGACCTTTAAACCAAACCCATAATGCCAAGCTTTCCTCTCAGCTTGAGTGGCAGAGCAGTGAATTCAGTGGAAGGTCCAGGTCTTTTCCTGCAGCAGGTACAGCTTGATGTGGGTGAAGCTCATTCAAAGCCTCTCAAATCCAGGGGATTCACAACAATCAGACGCCACTCCTGAGGTGCAAGCGGCGGGAATGATAACAGAGATCAGATTCTTCTGATTCACACGTAAACCCCTCTTCTGTTTATCCCTGATGACCTTGTCTTCAGAGCAATAGGTTCATTGATCTGCCTATCATCCAGACCGTTGATCAATAATCAATCAGCCTTGACCTGTCAGTCTCTTATGCTGTGGAATTGTGCCATCAATAGAGTGAAGGACTTGATTGTTGATTCCAAAGAAACAACATCTCAATTAAAGACGCTAATCTGTGATTAAAAGGTTTATGGGATCATTTCTTCAAAATACCATGTCTTTCTTTTTGTCAATGAAATATAAAAAAGAGAAAGTATCATAAATCTATCCACATAAGACTATCTTCTGAACAAGGTAAATCAGAAACTGTGAATGAGCGTATTGATTTAAAGATGAAGAGAGGATTGAAATGAATTGCTTTAGCAGAGGTGAGTAAAGATAGGAAAGAAAGGATTAGGTGGAGAAGTGAAGCTGAAGGATAAGATGGGTTAGTGAGTCTAATGAGACTTGAGGTGTCTTCAGTACCAGGGGTCTGGAAGCCTATCAGTAATTTCCATTTTGTACTACACTCAGCGAAGAACTACAGGGGTGGCAGGGATTTTTAATGTCAACCTATTACACACTAGAACCATCTTGTTTCAAATTGAAATTTATGGAAATGTTATGTTCCAAAACTTTTGAACTGTATTGTATACTATAGTAATAGTTTTCTCATAAATTACAATTTGGACATTATTTACAGTTGAGGTCAAAAGTTTACATCCCCCGTTTGAGAATCTGCAAATTGTTAATTATTTAACTAAAATAAGAGGAAACATACAAAAAGCATGATATTGTCATTTAGTACTGACCCTAATACGATATTTCACATAAATTATGTTTACATATAGTCCACAAGAGAAAATAATAGTTGAATTTATAGAAATTACCCCGTTCAAAAGTTTCTTAATACTGTTTTCTTACCTGAATGATCCACAGCTGTGTTTTTTTGTTTAGTGATAGTTGTTCATGAGTCCCTTGGTTGTCCTCAGTGTGAAAAGATGGATCTCAAAATCAAACAAAGGGTTCAAAAACACAAAAATGCATGTTCAAAAAAGGAACTCATTAACAACTATCACAAAACAAAACAAAAACAAACAAACAAACAAAAAAGCTGTGGATCATCCAGGTAAGAAGACAGTATTAAGAATCAAGGGTATGTAAACTTTTGAACAGGATCATTTTTATAAATTCAACTATTATTTTCTATTATAAATTCTGTCCGAATGACTCCTGCTCAATTTTTTTAGTCTTTTGAACTAAAACAGAATGAAACTGAATAAATTATTCATTGATCATTTTTTTAGGCCTTATTGTTTAAGAAATAATACTTGGACATTCTTGCTGAAATCTCTTTTTGGAGAAGTAAAGGGGATGAGTAAATGATTTTCATTCATTTTTACTTTTAATTAGACATTCTTAAAAAGACTAAAAGTATATCTGAAGCTTTCACAGGTTTCACTGACATCCTGAGCATAATATGCAATAACAGTGTTGATCAATGGACATTTTTTCATCATGTGTGATCGCTCCATCTTCTGTTGAAGTAATAGCCCTGAGTGCCTTTGCCTGGCCACTCCTGGCTGGCCTTTATATCAGTTCGGCCTTAAAAACAAGCGCTGAAACGGACGGCCGTGAAACTTGCGCATTATCCCAATGGCCCTTTCCCATGGCCCTCTCAATCAATCACAATGAAAACCCCCCAAATCGTCTTCCACCGGCCCCCTCCACTGTCGCCAGTAAACAGTTTTCTTTTACTAAGTAAATAGAGAGAGAGAGGGAGGGATGGAGAGAGACCTGTGGGGAAACAAAAGAAACAGGCCAATTATCCCTGGCATGGACACTGCCTCTGTCACCACTGCTTCCCCTTTAAAGGTACTTAGTGTGAATACAGCCGTTCTTCCTGCTCGAGTGCCTGTGCCTTTGATTTCCCACTGCGTCTCACACAACACCTTAAGGTTTTGTCATCTTTGCTTCTCATTGAGGTCAAATATGACAGTTGCAATAGACATATATAGTAAAATTATGGAAAAACAAGGGCAAGCGTTTTCAGACTATTGGGAATATACTGAACTCACGTTTTAACAAGTCAGGGCTTATGCCATCACCAACTTTTGCACAAGTATGATGACAGAAGAATAAGAAGACTTGTTACTGTAAGTCTCATTCACATATTAGCATCCACATTCCACACCAATTAACAATAACGCTCTGTTTATTACAAGTGCGCACTGCAGTTTTGTCGTCTGCCACTTTTTATGCTCAAGCACTTTGTTCTGATTGGCTGTCAGTTTGTTTATTATGGAAGCCCATTTCCACTAAATAAACCTGACTTTTTATCTCACAATTCTGACTTTTTTCTCTCGCAATTGCGAGTTTACATCTTCTTTCTCAGAACTGCGAGATATAAAGTCACAATTCTGACTTTTTATTTTATTTTATAACACGCAAGGCAAGTTATTAAAGTCAAAATAACTTGCACTTTAGTCACAATAAGTTGCAATTCTGAGAACATATCAGTTATTTTCTTCCCCTTCAAAATTGGACTTTATAACTCACATTTGCAAATTTATATCTCACAATTCTGAAAAAACAAAACAAAACAAAACAAAAACAGAATTGCGAGATATAAAATGACATTTGCAAGAAAAATGTCATAATTGCGAGTTATCTTGCATATAACTCACAACTGTGTTTATATAAAGCAGTTCTGACTTTTTTTCTCAGAACTGCATGATATAAACTTACAATTTATATAACTCATAAGTTTATATCTCAAAATTCTGAGAAAAATGTCAGAATTGCAAGAAAAAAAAATCGGAATTGCGAGATATAAACTCACACTTTTAAAATTTTATAATACGCTGTGCAAGTTATTAAAATCAAAATAACTCACTTTTACGTGGCAATTCTGAGAACATATCAGTCTTTTTCTTCTCAAAATTGGACTTTATAACTTTTTTATAGCTTTTGTGAGTTTATATCACACAATTCTGAGAACAAATGTCAGAATTGCAAGAAAAAAGTCAGAACTGTGAGATATAATAAAGTAATAAAGTAAACTTGCAGTTCTGACTTTTTTCCTTAGAACTGTGAGTTTATATCTTCAAATTCTGGCTTTATTACTCACAACTGCGTGTTTATATAAGGCAGTTCTGACTTTTTTCTCAGAATTGCGTGATATGAACTCAATTTATATAACTCACAAGTTTATTGCGAGATATAAACTCACAATTCTGACTTTTTTTATTTTATAACACACAATGCAGGTTATTAAAGTCAGAATAACTCGCTATTAAGTGGCAAATCTGAGAACATAAAAGTCCCTTTCTTCTCAAAATTGGACTTAACTATAACTTTCTTTTTTGAGTTTATATCACACAATTCTGAGAACTGCAAGAAAAAAGTCAGAACTATGAGATATAAACTCACATTTGTGAAAAAAAAGTAAGAATTGCGAGTTATCTTGCAATGCTAGCTTTGTAACTCACAATTGTGAGTTTATATATATGCAAAGACTTTTTTTTTTCTGAATTGCATGATATAAACACAATTTATATAGCTCACAGGTTTCTATCTCTAAAAAAAAAGTCAGAATTGCGAGTTATCTTAGAATATTCACAATTCTTAGAATTGTGAGTTTATATCTCACAATTCTGGCTTTATAACTCACAATTGCGACTTTTTTCCCCCTCAGAATTGCATGATATAAACACAATTTATATAACTCACAAGTTTCTATCTCACAATTCTGAGAAAAAAAAGTCAGAATTGAAAGAAAAAACATTTTAACTGCGAGATATAAACTCACATTTGCAGATTATTATCTTGCAATTCGGACTTTTTTTTTTCTTAGAATTGTGAGTACAGTCAGAATTACAAGATATAAACGCATATTTGTGAGAAAAAAGTCAGAATTGCGAGTTATCTGATTATCTGGTTATCTGACTTTTTTTTTTTTTAGAATTGTGAGTTTATATCTGGCAATTTTGCCTTTATAACACAATTGCTAGTTTATATAATGCAATTCTGACTGCATTTGTGAGACTGCAAGTTATCTCTCAATTCTGACTTTTCTTCTCATAATTGTGAATTTATATCTCACAATTCTGATTTTATAACAGGAGGTCATGGGGAAGAGTAGACTATAGATTCCATCTAGACCTACTTATGGCTTTCAGGACTAAATCAAATTGAGGAAGATTTTATTTTATTTTATCCAGGAAAAGTCAGACATAGAACAGTAGACTCTAGATTCTGTCTAGGCCTACTTATGGCTTTCAGGACTTAATTTTGCACGCTTAACATGATACGAATCGAAATGAGGAAGACCTGAAGCAAGTCGGATTTTTATTTAAATTGAAGATTTGTATTCATCCACACGGCATTGCTTCAAATACAGACTGATAACACTATATCCATAGCTTTGGCACATGCAAGAAATAACACTGGAATCCATGAACAGCTAGTTTCATGTCAATATTTGGGAAGCATTATAATAGAAATCATGCAAAAATATATAAATATTTCCTTCACTGACACAAGAGAAAAACAGCATTGAAAAAAATGGAGTGAGAAAGAGAATAGAAAACAGAAAGGGAAAGTTGAAAGAACAGAGCGCCCGAGGCACATCAGCAGGGAATCCTAATAAGAAATATTGATTTCCCTGTTTTCTTTAAATGGGCCTGAAGCCCCGGCTGTGCAAAACACAGAGTAACCGTTTTAAAGGTTTGTGTAACGATCGGGGTGCTACACATGCTGTGTGTCTGAGGGATTAGACTCCTAAAAGTGGGAAATTGAGGAGAGGGATTTCTATCATGTCAGAGACAGAAAGAGACTGGAGATGCAATAGGACGAATCTAAATTAAACAGAACATTCTCATTATGGAACACCGGCTCGTGGAAATCCGCATTTTCAGCCAGATTATGGAATGCTGAAGTGGAAGGCAGGAATACAAAGCAGGAGACAAAAGAGGTAGGAAGCACCCTGCTCTTTGTTACGACATTGTTTAGTCTCATGAGCTTGCTCAGCTATTCAGCAGCACAGTCCGAGCTCTGTTCTGATCTCTTCCTTTGGGATCGTATGGGCATCTGAAAATTCGCTATTGTTCCATGAATAAGAGAACAATGCCCACCCCTCCCACTGAGACCCACGGCATGAAAGTCATGCGCTCGCTGCAGTGGGTGATACCATTGCATTAGTGCCCTGTCCCCCCTCTGATAGACTACTGTATGTTGACCCCTCAGTGTGCCTACTGAGCGGACACTTGCTCAAATTGTACTGAAGAATGTGGTAGGCGATTTTGACTATCGGCATGTAGTCTGGTCCACTTTGCTGCTTATTGCGGCCAAGAGCTGCTCACTTACGCAGTAAAGGGCTGACTAATTGGCTGACTGACATAGAAAGTGGCCAATCAAATAAACCATGTTTTGTTGTTGTCCAGATGTAATGTTCAGAGGTGGGATTTTTCTTAAATAGCATTTAAATATCATTCTCTCCATGCAAAAGTCCCATTGTTAGAAGTCTTAGATATTGGTTTACATGAAGAGCTTTTTATTTTTTCTTTTGAAGGATAATTTGAGTGTGAATCTTTGAGTGTGAAATCTCTGACCTTTAATTCAAAGACTGGCAAATCTAAGCACAGTTTGAGACATTGTTGGAATCTCTCCTAACACCATAGGAGATGTATTGTATGTAAGATTTTTTTCTCTGAATGTCTGAGAAGTGGGAGATCTCATACTGTAGCTGACAGAAAGAAAGAAAAAAAACTTTATTGCTCAGAGGCTGCTATTTTATAAATCTCATTTGTCTCAGACTGAGATTCTCAGACTTCTCAGTTGTATTTAATGTCAATTCAACTTAGTCTCTGATGTTTCTCCCTCAATTCTTTAGAAGAAATAATCAAAAAAAGAACCAAATGAGACAGTTGACACAGTATGAGTACATCAACATTTAATTCATGTGGACTGCACAGCTTAGATCACTGAGAGAATTTGAAGAACAATATTTTGGCAAATCTGAGGAGTGTTTGTAATGTTGAGAAACACAAGATTTCTGTATTCTTTTCTTTAGGAGAAATTTTTGAAAAGTATGAGATGCAAGTTCTTGGTGTTGGAAGAATCTGATGAGAAGTCCCATAGAGAATTAATGAATCAATGAATATTTTTATTTTAAGGCCAATATATTTAGAAAATATAAAAATACACATATACATACACAATACACAATGTATTTTTTACAGTAGCCTAAAGTTTACATCTTACAATTCAGATTTTTTTTTCTCATGGTTTCATGACACACTTGCAATACTGACTTTTTTTCCTCAATTGTAAGATAAAAACTTTCCAGTTGTCAGAATCGCATGATATAAAGTCACATCCAGACACAACCACTTTTTAAAAGTTACTTCTCACAAATAGTAACTGAGTTACATCGTTATAAAAGTAACTAATTACCAGGGAAAGTAACTATTGTGTTACCTAAAAAAAATTTTAAAATATGTCAAATATCTTGGATGCCCACAATATTAAATATGTTAAATAATAAAAAAAAAATTGTCTACTAATCTACACTATTTTAATGTTGATGTGGGACAATGTAAGAGACACCTTCCACAGGCTAAATATTACGTTACTGGGGTTAACCGTCTTTTTCTTGATGATTGCGAAAAAAAACAAAAATACTCCATAATTTTTGATCATACAGATAAGAATAAAGTACTGTAAAATATAGAAAATAAACAGGGTGTGCTTGCTGCCGCCTCAGTCTCCGTCACCTCTCTTCACAGACACATAAATGCAGTAAAACAATCTAAATCTCAGACATGGGAAACATATAGAAAGCTTGAAATGCCTACTTTTAAATGAAGTAAATCACGTCGAAAACAAATATTCTCTGATAAAGTAATCCGTATGATACCATGATAACTCATTATCTCTAATGTAATCATGCCTACAAGCAACTCCACTTTTCAAATTTTAAACATCTACGTGAGATGCATGGGCATAGTCAAACACCCACAACGCCTCTGTAAACAAACGCAAACTGGAAGAAGATGCGCATAGAGGAATAAGCCAGAATTTACCTCCGAAGAAGAAAGCAATGTGATGCGATGCAGAGCTTTGTAGGTCCTATGGCTAAAATAAAGCCTACTCAGATGAAATATATATACCCCCCCCCCCAAAAAAACAAAAAACAAAATGCAATGTCCCCATGTCCGAGATACGAGATGTTTAGCAGAGCTTTGATGCTGCTTTTTTTCTAATAAAGACAGAAAGTGAATGGTGACCAGTCTGTCAAGTGCTGCATATGACAAACACTACCATAAAATTATCATAAAAATAGGCTGCATTACTCATGCACTACATTCTTCCAAAGACATTTGATAGCATTGTGCGAGAAGCAGCTTCCTTTCAATACAGCTCTGAAATCTTATTCATGTTTCTTTATATCCAAGCATGCCAGGATTAATGTCAATGATGGGTTTTCACGTCTCATAACCAATCACGATGCACCAAATACGAATCTGTGTATATTCAAATTGCACAAATGGATCTTTCTGTGAATCCTTACATTTTATTCCATTTCTGTGACTTTAGAAGACTTGTAATATAATGCGTGAGTCATATAGAGTGCTATTACGGTTCTTCTATGGTGCTTTTTTGTTATTTTTAGAGCTTGACAGCCTCTGGTCACCATTCACTTTCATTTGCATCTGAAAGAGCTGCCAAACATCTGCTTGTGTTTTTGATTGAAGAAATAAAATCATACAGCTTTGTAGTGACACAAAGGTGAATAACTGACAACAACAATTTTCATTTTTGCTCAAATAACTCTACACAGCTTACGAAGAATGAAATCGCAATAAAATGTTCCTCTGGGAAGACCAGTGAGCCCTGCAGCTGCATGAAAGGAGGCAGGATCTTGACAGAGATAGAGACACAGTTGCTGGTTGTCAGAAAGATAGAGGAAGCACACACACACACACATTCAGACCAAGAACTGTCGGCTACTGTTAATGGCAGAGATAAAGAAACAGATTCTCATCAGCCCGGCGTCCATAAACGGCTCTGTCGGACCGGGGCAGAGAGCACAGTAGCATTAGAATGCACTGCTTGTTTGGTGCGCAGCCCAGTACCAGCTCACCAGTGGAACCGATGGGCAGTGACATCCTCACATCCACACACAGTCATTCACTTATCAACCCCCTCCTCCTCTTCCTCCCCTCGGCTTCGGCTTAAACAGACCAGCCTTTCTCACAACCTCCACACAATGCTCTGAGTGTACCAAACCCAGCCGAGAGACTCAGAGTGTGTGTGAAACAGAAAGACATAAATGCAGATTTGGGTGTGCGTCTTGCAAACAAAACAAAGAAAGGCCTTTCACTTTTTTTCCTGGCCTCTTTGAAATGCCTGGCATGATTCGGATGAGTCTTTTCTCATTTTAAATGGCCACAATCACATTGCAAACCTTAGATCCTTCTTGTTGTGGGGGTGTTCTCATAAGAATAATCACTATTGAGATAATGGTAGTATTTATCATTTAAATGTAGTATTTAATATTTCTATTTTTTTTCTCCTACACAGTAATGAAATTAAACGGAGAGCAAATGGAGACTTGCGCCTTGTTCTTGCCATTTTTTTTTTCTTCAAAGAACAATAGGCCAGTTATTTCACGTCTCCCCTAGGTCTCATCAATGTCACAAACTTTTGCCAGGATACCAAAATTTTATATAATAAAATTAATAATTATTATAATAATATATGAATTAATTAATTAAAAATTATAATATTTTAAACTATATAATTACATTTGATTTCAAAATATACAAACATTCTAAGATATGTGTCAAATATGCAGATCCATATGTATGTATGTATATATATATATATATATATATATATATAGTTGCTTGAATAAAAAATAAATAAATAAATAAATAAAAAAACTGCTAAGGTCAATATTATTAGCACCCTTAAGAAATTATTAGTTTGATTAGCTATAGAACAAACCCCTGTTGTCTAATGACTTGACAAATTAACCTAATTTGCCTGATTAACCTAACTACCTAGTTAAGCCTTTAAATTGCTCTTTAAGCTGAGGATTAGTATCTTGTGAAACAACTAGTAAAATAATATGCACTGTCATCATGGCAAAGACAAAAGAAATTAGTTTGGACTTGAGAGAAAGAATTGTTAATGCTCATAAAGATGGAGAAGGATACACACGTTTATCAAAGCGTTTTCAAGTATCAAGAACTGCAGTGAGATGCATTATCAAGAAGTTTAAAGAGACCAACACAGTGGAGAACAAGACGAGCAGAGGCAGGAAGCAAATTATTCCAAAAACTTTGCAAAGAAAACTAGTGAGAGAGGTTTCTGCCAAGACACTAGTGAATGACCTAGCCAAGTCTGGAATTGATGTCTCGACGAAGACAGTCACTAGAGCCCAGCACAGGAAAGAACTGCAAGGTTGCCGACCAAGAAAGACTCCACTTCTGAAGAAGAGACACCTCCAAGCTAGAATAAAGTTTGCTAAGGACAACCTGGGGGAATGTGATGCATACTGGAAACGTGTCCTTTGGTCAGATGAGACAAAACTAGAGCTTTTTGGCCATAGAGATGTTGCTTATGTTTGGAGAAAGACAGTGAAACATGGTGGTGGGAGTATAATGCTGTGGGGATGTTTCAGTGCGTTTGGAACTGGGAATCTCGTCAGGGTTGAAGGAAACATGAAAAAGGAAGACTTTTGAAAGACAACCTCAGACAGTCTGCAAGAAAACTTGGTTTGGGTCGACATTTTGTGTTCCAGCATGATAACGACCCAAATCATACATCACTTCTGGTGAAGAAATACCTCCAAATGAGCAAAGTGAGTGTACTTGACTGGCCCGCACAAAGCCCAGACTTGAATCCAAAATCTGTGGGGCGCACTAAAGTCCAGAGTTTGTGCCAGAAGACCAACAAATCTGGAGGAGCTTGAGAGATTTGCTAAGGAAGAATGGGCTGTCATTCCTCAGGAGACATGCTTGAAACTTGTTGAGAACTACAGCAAACGACTAAAGGCTGTTATCAAGCAAAAGGGATACACTATTGACTATTAACATCAATGTGTGTCAAATATGTGACCCTGGACCGCAAAACCACCCCAGTCATAAGGGTCAATTTTTAGAAAATTATTGAAACTTTTTGAGATATTTATGCATCATAGCTGAATAAATAAGCCTTCCATTGATGTATGGTTTGGTGGGATAGGGCAATATTTGGCAGAAATACAAATATTGAAAAATCTGGAATCTGAGGGTGTGAAAAAAAAAATCCAAATATTGAGAAAATCACCTTTAAGGTTGTCCAAATGTAGTTCTTAGCAATGCATATTACTAATCAAAGATATTCGGTAGGAAATTTACAAAGTATCTTCATAGAGCATGATTTTTACTTAATACCCTAAAGATTTTTGGCATAAAAGAAAAATCTGTAATACATACAAAAATGTATTTTTGGCTATTGCTACAAATATACCTGGTTTATAAATAAAGACTGGTTTTGTTTCCCAGGGTCACATATATCTTCATTTATGTGTCAAATATATAGAAACAAGTAATAAATAAAGCCACAAAGTCACAATTAATAATTTTTTATTTAGTGGTGGAAACAGGCTTCCACAGGTTTGCAATCATCCTGAGATCTTTGACTTTTGATCGCAGAGTCTGGGATCTATACTTACCTGAGCACAGTTGAAATCTCTTCTGGCTCTAGAAGAGACACGTCTGAGAAATCTCTGCCGTCTAAAGAGAAACGGTTCAACAAGAGGAAGTAAAACCCTGCTTCATTGTAAAAATGTGCCTGTAGCAACATTTCTGCAAAATGGTAATAAATTGCTTCTTGCATGTTTTGCAGCACAAGTTACATTTTTCCAGAAACAGAAGGTGAATCTGGCAGTTTTAATACTATCTTTTATTATTTTATGAATAGTGTAAAAGAGGTTGATGCTCTGTCGCATTTGAAAATAGCGCAGTTGTATAACAGTTATA
Organism: Cirrhinus molitorella; assembly: GCA_033026305.1. Classification (NCBI taxonomy): domain Eukaryota; kingdom Metazoa; phylum Chordata; class Actinopteri; order Cypriniformes; family Cyprinidae; genus Cirrhinus; species Cirrhinus molitorella. The sequence goes on along the minus strand of CM065126.1, from coordinate 14,535,451 downwards.
ACAGTTGATTTGAAAAAGTTGAAGTCAAAGTGTTGTACAAGTCCAACCTTGATGTTATGAAAGCATGAATAACTGTTTCAAGGACCTTCTTAGAAAGCATCATTTTCACTCTAACAATAGATCTTAACTGAAAGAAACTGCTTTTGATGACAGCGATAATATGTTAATCAAAACACAAAGTGGTATATCACAAGTTCGCCTGCCCATCCAGTCCTGATGGTTAATGGTAAACAAACTTGGCTTGGTGCCCTCAAAGAAGGCTCAAACCCCAGGCTCAGAGTTCAACCTCCCCATTACGGTGCTAAAGAGAGGGAGAATAACAGAAATGAAGGAGGAGAAAGGGAGGTAGAGGGATGCTGGAGGAATTGACGCTGAGGTGGTCCAATGAGTGCTCATAATAATGATTGACAGGTCTGAATTATTAGGTTCCTCACAAATCTAAGTTTGGACCTTAATCAAAAATAACACTACGGTTCTTGAAACAGTCATGTACATTAGTAGAGTGGGGACCAAGGTGATTGACAATGTCAGAGGTCATATACATCAAAACAATAGTGTTAACAAAAGCAAATGTGTAATTCTAGCTTGCTTCTACCGGACTTTGAATTTTTTATCTATTGTTTTGGCTCTTGTTTCATAGGAATCGTATCTGAACGTTCTGCATTGTAACTGCAATGCTGTACCAGGTGAGCTACAGAGCAAGTTTTCTAGGTTACGTACACTGATAAAATTATTCTGTGGTGAAGTAAATAGGCTACTACAGAAAATTCTATATTAGTACTCAAGTTAAAGCGTAAATATCAATGTTACAAAATTAAGTAAACCTACTCAACTTTTCTGATATAAGTTTTCCAGTTGTAGTTACACAGTTTTATCATTGCTTTTGTTGTTAGGTTTAGTAACTTGTGATTTTGTTACATCTGGAGTTAATTTTCAAGTCAAAATGAAGCATTCATACTCAAAAATAATCGCTACCTGGTCTCATGACAAAAATGTACATGGGGGCAGTTTTTTCGCATGACACGAAATACGTACCAATAAGTACATATCACTGCAGTTTCCAAAAAAAGTAACACTAATGGCAGTAAAACTCAGACACCTTTTATTCCTTTTCACACAAAGTATGATTTACAGAGTTTGATAAAGTGTAATTTCCGCACAATATTACTTGAAGAATATTATATTATGATTTAAAAACAATTTTAATATGAAAACTGATGCTTTTGCATGTTAGCATGACATATCCAGCTTCATATTTATGGGTTTTCATGAACAGTAGGTTTGTTTGGTAGCTCACGCAGTACGGAGAAAAGCTTGAGAGGTAAAAAAGCTATGGTTTGAATCCTGTGTAACTACGGTTTGACAAAAGAGTTCAAATCTACTCCCAGGGAAGATTCAAATGGCATGCAATTTTATATCAGTTTTGCATTTGTTAAGACTATCGGGTAGGTTTAGGGTTGGGGTTGGTGTACAGGGCATATTTCCAACATGATAGAGGATTAACTTTTAGCAGTAGTCCTCTGATATTTGAACTCTGCTGCGATATGTACCTGAAGCAACGTAATAAAAACACAGCTATATGTGCCTATATCAAAGTAATAAATACTAGCCAGGTTTCATGTATTAAACCTATGTTTTAGAACAACTCAGTGGACATTTCTTTTTGAAACTGCCGTAAAACGTGCAGTAAGGTACGTAAAAACGGTGCTGCTAAAAAGTACCCAGAGGTACGTACATTGAACAAAATTATAAATGCAACACTTTTGTTTTTGCCCCCATTTTTTCATGAGCTGAATTCAAAGATCTAAGACTTTTTCTATGTACACAAAAGGCCTATTTCTCTCAAATATTGTTCACAAATCTGTCTAAATCCGTGTTAGTGAGCACTTCTCCTTTGCTGAGATAATCCATCCACCTCACAGGTGTGGCATATCAAGATGCTGATTAGACAGCATATTTATTGCACAGGTGTGCCTTAGGCTGGCCACAATAAAAGGCCACTCTAAAATGTGCAGTTTTACCGTATGACCACCATTTGCCTCACGCAGTGCAACACATATCCTTCACATAGAGTTGATCAGGTTGTTGATTGTGGCCTGTGGAATGTTGGTCCACTCCTCTTCAATGGCTGTGCGAGGTTGCTGGATATTGGCAGGAACTGGAACACGCTGTCATATATGCCGATCCAGAGCATCCCAAACATGCTCAATGGGTGACATGTCCGGTGAGTATGCTAGCCATGCAAGAACTGGAAAAGCTTCCAGGAATTGTGTACAGATCCTTGCAACATGGGGCCGTGCATTATCATGCTACAACATAAGGTGATGGTCGTGGATGAATGGCACAACAATAGGCCTCAGGATCTCGTCACGGTATCTCTGTGCATTCAAAATGCCATCAATAAAATGCAGCTGTGTTCGTTGTCCATAACATACACCTGCCCATACCATAACCCCACCGCCACCATGGGCCACTCGATCCACAACGTTGACATCAGCAAATTACTCACCCACATGCTGTCTGCCATCTGCCCTGTACAGTGAAAACCGGGATTCATCTGTGAAGAGAACACCTCTCCAAAGTGCCAGACAGTATCGAATGTGAGCATTTGCCCACTCAAGTCGGTTACGACAAGGACAAACTGCAGTCAGGTCGACACCTGGATGAGGATGACAAGCATGCAGATGAGCTTCCCTGAGATGGTTTCTGACAATTTGTGCAGAAATTCTTTGGTTATGCAAACCGATTGTTGCAGCAGCTGTCCGGGTGGCTGGTCTCAGATGATCTTGGAGGTGAAGATGCTGAATGTGGAGGTCCTGGGCTGGTGTGGTTACACATGGTCTGCGGTTGTGTGGCTGGTTGGATGTATAATGGATGTATGTGCAATAATTATGCTGTCTAATCAGCATCTTGATATGCCACACCTGTGAGGTGGATGGATTATCTCAGCAAAGGAGAAGAGCTCACTAACAGATTTAGACAGATTTGTGAACAATAGTTGATAGAAATAGGCCTTTTGTGTACATAGAAAAAGTCTTAGATCTTTGAGTTCAGCTCCTGAAAAATGGGGGCAAAAACAAAAGTGTTGCGTTTATAATTTCGTTCAGTGCTTTTTATGAGACTGGATTACATAATCCACAGAATGTTACCATCATTGTGTATTGTGTATCAAGAAGTTTTTGTGTTTGGGTGAATGCCATATTATATGTGGTGTCTTTTGTATTAGTTTACATACACTTCAAAAAGCATAGCTTGATTCAGTGCTATATTGAGTGAAATCAAAGTATTGGCAGGTAAGCTCTGACTAGGTAAAAATTTTACAAGATAAAGTTACTTATAAAAGTTACATACTTAGAAAATTTACTTAAAATGTGTTAAAATTGTTAAGAAGATTTTATTAACTACATCCTACAAGTTTTTTTTTTTTTTTTTTTTTACTAGTCAGTGAAAAGCCAAATGGAGCTATCGTTATATGAGGTAACCCTGATAGCACACATACATCTCAGAGACGTCTATTTGACAACTGCATTTACATCTGCAAGACATCTGCAAAACGTAGTTTGCTCATCTGCAATACGTCTATTGGACGTTTCCTATTAGATGTCAAATAGATGTCTATTATATGTCTTTTCGATATTTATGATTTAAAATGTATGTAAAACTGACATCTTACAGATGTCTGACAGATGTTTGTACACAGCAGATGCTTTCCAAATCAAGAGATCTTTAACAGACATCTTGCAGACATACATGTGCTATCTGGGAAATGTCAAAATCTATTTGTTTACAAATCAAGCACTATAGTAAAAGTATTTTGAAATAATTTTTAAGGTATTGTGCAATGAACTACATGGAAATAAGTCTTTATAAATCAATAATCTGGCACTTCAATTAAAAAAAAAAATATGCCACTGATGTTTATTTTAACTAAAAACTGCAGTGAACGTTTATGTAATTTTTGGGGAATTTTGCAAATAGAGGCTTTTTTCCAGTTGAAAAATATGTTATTTGTTGGGAATATATACATAAGTGTATATAGAGACATACGTTGTTATTTTTCTTTCCTGCTTGATATTCTGCTGAGGTAATGCTGAGAGATGTGTGTGGAAGCTTTTAAGGGTCAGCAGCACTATAAATGAATAAATTCATAATCAGATTTTTTATTTATTTTTTTAGTCAGTCGCTGTTTATTCTCTCAAAGACGTATTAGTACCATCATTGCTTGAGAAACATTGTATTCACACATATACCGACTGCCATTAAATGCCACATAAAACGCATTTCCAATTATGCCACTTTTTATTTTGGACAATAAGTATTTCTCTGTCCTCCCCCGACTATAAGCTGCTTTGATGAGACAAAAACAAATTAACAGCGTCTGAGTGACTGAGTTCAGCTTCGCACCTGCACACCTGTGGCCGCCCCCCATCCCTTCAACAGTCTCCACGGTGACAGCGAGAGGACGAGAGAGAGAGAGAGAGAGAGAGAGAGAGAGCGGAAAATGATGCTCTTCGGGCGAGTGTTTCGGCACGCTCCCTCACACACCCTCTTTCACATCTCCTAATGGCCTGGAAAGGTGTTAATGTGTTTTTTCAGTTAATTAACTACTTCAATTAGAACTAGGGAGCTGTGGTGGAACAAGGGAGATGGAAAGCAAAGGGGAAAGAGATGAGTGCAAATATAAAGAGAGAGAGAGAGACATAGCGGTGGAGGGTAATGCTAATGCCCTTCGAGGCAGACATGGAGCGTGTGGTTAGTATGTTCCCATGGCAAGCGTTCTGATTAGGATAAGAGTGAAATGAGATTTCCCCTCATTAATTTGGAGCCTCGCTAATGACCTGTAACTTTTCTAATGTTCGGCTCGACTGTTATTGTCTAGACATTGTTGCAGGTATTTAGGCATAAGCTTAATAAATGGGTATTATGATTAATCCTGAAAATGGCATTTCAAGCACAGTCTCATTTGCATCCACGGTTTTTGGTCTTTGAATGATTCCAAAGCTCAGAATTGAAAAACATGAAAGCATTGATTTTCTTGACATTTGCATACAATGTATTGTCATTTAACAGATAGTTCTGCTTCTAAAATATGATTGGACTCAGTGAATTTTTTATGAGTAAAGGGTGTTCTTAGACACAGTACAAAGCAAAGTTTATTATTAATAATCATTCATTAATAAAAAGCCATGCGTTGCTATGATTTTAATGTAAATAATTATAACAGAATTCATTGCTGAATTTCAATTAAGGGGGTCCTCATTACTTGACATTCAGTACTGAATTTTGTTGTAATTATTATGCATACAGCTTTTATGAGCTTAATATTAACTGAGACTATGAAATATTTGTACTTTTAAAACTTCATTTGTCTCAGCCCAGGAACATTTAAGTGTGCTAGTGAAAACATATAAAATGGGACAAATAGAGGTCATTACAATTTGAGAAAAATTTGACCAATTATAGGATTTAAAAAATACACTTTAATTTGTAACACATACATTTTAACCGATTTTGACATTGAATTTTTGTAATTATTCGCAAAATTGACTATCAATTTTTGAGTGAAAACTGATTCAATGTAAATCTGACACCAGTTATTTTTCCAGTGTAGTAAGAAAAAAAAAAAATACTGCAATATACAGTTTGGGTGAAAACTTTTTGAATTTGGAGGTATGTATGTAACTTACTTTGCCTATATTTGGTATGTAACCATCCTCTGTAGCCTCTTAAGGGCAGTAATAAATGAAAAAATATCATAATTAGTCAAAATAAGAAAAATGTACACATCTCTGTTCTTTTCAAAAATGTTCACCTCTGGCTCTTGCATGTTTTTTCTTCCTGGAGCGTTTAAACCTTCTGTAATAGTTGCACATGAGTTACTCAGTTGTCCTCAAATACACAAAAAATGCTGGAAAACCAAAGAATTTGTAAGACCTGAAAGATTTTTTTGAAGAACAGGACAAACAAGGGACTCATGAACAACTATCACTAAACAAAAAAACTATGTATGTAAAGTTTTGAACAGGGTATTTTATAATTTTTATAAATGTAACTATTATTTTCACTTGTTGCTGCCTATATATAAACATATTTTATGTGAACTATATTACTATTAACATTTTAGCATTTTTATTATCATTTAAAATAACTTTAAGCAGATGAACTTGTGACCTCAATTGTAATTTTTAATAGAATGTTGCAGTGTTTATTAGAAATTATTTATCTGTGTATGTTATTATTAAATAATAAATAAATAAATAAATAAATAAATACATACATAACAAGTGCCCTCGTAATCTCCAATCATAAAGATGAAACAAACAAACAAACAAACAAACAAAAAGGCTACAATGTTAATTATTGTGGAAATGTGCACAAATGTGTAAAGGGTTCATTGTGGATTTCTGGGGGTCTTAGAAGCAGAAGTTTTCATGGGTAATGACAGTCAGTTTTATGACTTCTCAAAAGAAAAAAATCATACGTTGATTAGAGAAGATTAGAGAAAGATTGCAAGTTACTTACAGGGATAGTTCACCCAAAAATGAAAATTACCTCATAATATACTTACCCTAGGTGTCAGATGAATACAGTTGGAGTTAGCAAGATAAAGTGCATTCATCCATCATAAAAAGTACTCCACATGGCTCTGGGGGATTAATAAAAGCTTTGTGTTTTTGTAAGAAAATATAATTTTTTATAACTTTATAAAGCATAGACGTAGACTGTAGATGTAAGCTCCGGTGAAAAGTGACTTCCAGAACCAGCACTGCCGAAAAAGTTGTCAAGCACTAATGCACTCTACTGATCATTCCAAATCCAGAGAATGCTGTAATAAATAAAGCTTAGTGCTTTTTATTTCAGATATATTTGACTGAATACAGAATGCTTATCAAGGTGCTGTTAGTACCCCGGTCAACATCCTCCAAACCTCCCCCTCCCCTCCGTCTCTTCCCTTCTTCATTCCCTTTCTCCACCTACCTCATATATCTCTATGACAGCGCTTAATGACTGTCCTGAATGGGGTAACTTTTTTTCCTGAGCTCATTCTATCTCAGAGACGCTGTCAGCGGTGACACGCTTTAACTGTAATGTCCGCAGAGGCCCACAGCAGCTACACACCATCCATTCATCCCAATTTACCCTGTCTGTCCGCGTCTTCTCGTTTTCTCATTCACGTCCGCGCGGCAGCCCGAGAGGAAGAGTTTATGCATGTTTCCCCGTGCTCAAATTCCTCACAGATTGGTGTTGATCGATCGCTGAGCCCTCAAACTGGCACGACCAACTCACTCTGACAGCCACTTGCGCCGAGATCAGAATTCCAGTCCTATAAATAGCCACTGACAGAAGCGGCATGGAAATGCTGTTATTTGAGTCATCAACTTTGTGTTTTTTATGCAATTCTTTGTTTTGAATGTGCGTGAGAAGCTTCACAGCTCAGTTTAGAGAGTTTCAGTGTTGAAACGTACAAAAAAATCTATATTTTGTTCATACACAAAAATAGGTTTTGTAGACATAAGCCCAATGGTGACGACTGAAGTGATGAATCAGATGCTCAAACCGATTTGAATGTTGAATCACATGCTCAAACCATCATCTTATATGGTGAATCAAATGCTCAAAATGCTTTGTAGTGGGTTGTTGTGTTTAAGGGAGGCAAAAATTCAATACCATAAATTTTCACAGTCTTCCTCTGAGTCCACACTTTCATGTATTTCACTTTTCATGATGTAATGATGCTTTGACTATCGGTTAGAAATCTGCTGTGGAGCTTGTCTCAGTGCTAGCTCAGCTGAAGTGCACATGGAAACTATTACTTGCGAGCACCCTTCTGAAAGTGAAAATGACAAATGGGACAACCTGCGCTTTTTTCAACTTAAAGGGATAGTTCACCCAAAAATGAAAATTCTGTCATTAATGACTCATACTCATGTCATTCCAAACCTGTAAGACCTTTGTTCATCTTTGGAACACAAATTAAGATATTTTTGATGAAATCTGAGAGCGTTATGACCCTCCATAGATAGCAATGCAACTACCACATTTAAAGCTGACAGGGAAGAGAAGAAATTGTTGAATAAAGTCGTTATTTTTGTTTTCTTTGCGCACAAATGTATTCTTGTAGCTCTTTAACTATTTTGTTGATGTTCTTACTACCTTTTTGGGATTGGTAGTGTGATTGCTGTCTATGCAAGGTCAGAAAGCTCTCGGATTTGGTGAGAAATATCTTAATTTGTGTTCCAAAGGTGTTATGGGTTTACAACAGCAAAAGAACCTAAACCCACAACGACACTGACCAAGCAAATACATATAGTAAACAACAGGATAGAAACGCCTAATTATTTCTCTGTTTTTGACACAAAATGTAATTTTTTTATGTACAGAAATATACATGCGGACAGACACGTGTTCTCAGCGCTGCTCTGATGATTTTATAAGTAAAATAGTTTACCAACTTAAAAGCTACATGTCAGTTCTCATTAATAATGGCACTGTGCTTGAAGATGGTAAACTTACAGTTTCGGTATTAGTAGAGAGACGCACAGACTCAGGTAATTCACACACAAGTTTAATCTCTCGCTCTCTCTCTAATAACTTAATAACTGCATCAGTCTGCTATCTCAAGCCTCTGTTACAGGTCTAAAATGACTTTTGAATTAGCAATGAAAGTGTTAAATGATGAAGATGCATAAGAAATTAATCTTACTCACAAGAGGACAAAAACCAGACGGATATCTTTAAATAAAAATATTTTTTTCTCTCTTTACAATTAACAAAGCTAACACTAGCTTGCTTTTCAGATTTTTGAATAGTTGTATCTCGGCCAAATATGTCCTATCTTAACAAACCACACATCAATGGAAAGCTTATTTATTCAGCTTTCAGATCATGTAATGCTTTCAATCTCAGTTTCCAAAACTTGACCCTTATGATTGATTTTGTGATCCAGGGTCGCATTTTCTAATAATTCAACGGCCCGTCATCAGTTATTCTTTACATGTTACATGGTAAGTAATAGTTAAGCAATTACAGAAGTTATTTATTTAATTGTTCAATGCATAGTCTTGTTTAACATTGTGTAACCCATTGAAACAAGTTGACCTCAGAAGTAACATCAAATTATTCATGCTTATTTTAGATGCTATCAGTATGTCAGTATGTCAAACTACATATGAATACTCATGAGATGAGATCACCTTGTATCTGCTGGTGTTACTGCTAAACAGTCTTACTTCACAAAATGGAGCTATTAACAGTATTTGATGTAATATTTTGTATTATTTTTCTGGTTTTAGTTCTGTTCTGTCAACTATTTTATCATCCAAATTTTTTGGAGAAGACATTGCGTCCCTAGCCACTCTGAACAAAACACCCTGGCCATTGAGGCATGCTCAGTGAATGATGTCAAGGCTGTAGAAATTGCTAGATTGTTTGGTGTATCAGAGATGATGTTTTGATGCCAAGGGATGGTTGGTAATGATGTGGAACTCCAGCATTTCTTAAAAGCTTGTATATTGTGCTTGTGCCATGGAACAGATTTTATATGTATAAAGATATTACAAAAATATCAAACCTTTGTAAAGCTCCACCCCAGGTTTTGATTGACATTTGCATTTGATTCATCTTTGAGTCACTGGTTTGAGTTACTTACTACACTGTTGTACTCAGGCCTCCTACTCTTGCATAGCTGCATATTTGACCTGCAATATTTTGACTTCAGCCCAGTTTGACAGAAAGATCAACACTGAAAGTGACCAACCGCAGTTCGGTTTGTTTTCACGTGCCGTTTGAAGGCCAGATGTGACCCCTTTGAAGGCCAAGCCCACTGGTGGCATGCTTTCGTGACCCCTCACATCTGTGTGTTTAGTACAGTGGGAAAGTATTGTGTGACATTCTGTGGCCTTCGTTTAATTGAGTTGAGCTGAACTGTGATATTTGTGAGGTGCCGCACACACTGTGCTCTGGCAAGATAACAAGTGCTGTGGTCACTTAGAAGAGATTCTGAGAAAGCTACAAAATTACTGAAAGATCCAAATGAGGATCACACATGCATGGTAATTTTTTTTTCTGGGTTACTGACTGTATATTTGCTGTGACGAGCACTTTAATATACTCTTTGTAGTTGCTTAAGGATACAAACAGGTTACAAAAATACTGGGGTAGTTTTGAATGACTACAATATTCTTATACTGAGGTGTTTACATGGTGTTTCAAAGATCTGTTTAGGTTGTTGTCGTAACCTGAATAAAAGTGAATAAAAATAATTTTGTCAGTCATGGCTGTGTCAGTCTGTAGTGTGACTTCTAGTTATAGACAGATCGATATCTGTTGTTCTTGAAAGTGTTGTGAGAGGTGGAAACCCACTACAAATCTGGTCAGATGACTCCTAGATAATTGTTTTTTAAGCTCCAATCTCTAGTTCTGTATTAAGCGCACTGGACAGGGAGTAGGTTATTTCTATTGCTGTGCTGTTGTAAAAATCTGGAATCATTTGCTTCCTAGCAATTTTCACTATATTCACTTAGCAGGAATGTTGGCATGTCTTCTTAAGCCTCTTAACTCACGTATCAAATTTATAAAGAAAAAACAAGTATTTTCTGTCTTAAAAAGAGATTTTGTTTGTAATTATCTTTCATCCGTAATGTGCATGAAAGGGAAACTAATCTGCAAACTCTAAAGTATTAGAGAGGTATTAGAGTTGTAAGAAGAAGATTAACACCACACCCCCTTTATTTTTATTCAGGGCCAAATTAACCAGTTTACAATTATGTAAGTTTTGTATTAAACTACTAATATTTATATTGTACACATTTGAAGATACATGATTGGGTTTCATAGTGTGTATTTTTTTAAAATATAATAATTAACATAATCATTTTAATATTTTATTTTATTGAAGGTACATGATTTGGATTTTATAGTTCTATAGTATATATATATATATATATATATATATATATATATATATATATATATAATTATTATTACTTTTTTTATAATTTATAATTATATAATTTCAACACTTATATATAATTTGCTTATTACAGTGACGAGTATGCATGTATGAAAATAGCTGTAACAATGTTGTCCACTTTCTTTCTGTATTTTTAGTCTACTTAATTCACCTTAGTCCACCTTAGTCTACTGAAAAATTCAAACCTGCTATTCTAACAATAAATAAAACAATAAATAATCCTTCCACACTGGCCTAGAAATGGCCTAGAGTTCATGTCCAGATAACTGTACTGTAGTATTAACTTAATACCATTGTATTTTTTCTCATTGTCCATCTTTATGCTCACTGAATTGCTGTAGGCGAACTTATACAGTATGTAGTATCTTTAGTAATTTGCAACCTAAATATGTCTTACAGGGGTAGAGGTGGTTTAAAAATAAAGTATGAATGAATCCCGGCTATATGAGCTGATTAAACTGTCAGACACATTTGTGTCTTTGATTAATATCGATGATGTCAGACTAAGAAGATCCGCTGCGCAACAAGGAACAACAACAGTGTATCTCAATGGAATAGTCCCAGTGCACAGCCAAATGTCACACCTGAGGTATTCAGGTGCTCATGACAAGCCTCTCTCAGCCTTTGTATAAATGTCTACTGACCTTCTCTTAAATTACTGTATATAGCCATTGATGTACATCTTAAAATCTTTCTCCAAACTAGCAGTATTTTCCTAAGGATGTGCAGAAATGTTCCTCTCTTTCCCTGTTCGAATGGTTTGTCATGTCCTAGCCTTATGTTCTTGACTGAAAAGCCTTTCAGTGTCTGGAATTGTAAGGGCTGTTCAGATTATAATTACCCAACACTTCAGCCGAGTCAAATGAAGAGGGTGAGGGAGGTTAATGGGGTCTCATCAGCGATATGATCTCTACATCTCAAACCCAGATTGCTACAAAAGCAGGCTATAGTCATCACTTACATCAGGCTTAGGATGGTTTCAGCCATTGGAGAAAATGAATTGCAAAGACTTTTGACTTAAATGTGATTGCTATACTAACTCACTGTCTCAGGAGTTTCTTTGTTTGGTTCTGCGTTTTTCACTCAGGGTATGGTTTGCTTATAGTATGCATTGGTCCTGATTTACTTAACATTTGTCTGTAAAATTAGGGGCCAAGCACAGAAGGCATCTTATTCGTTGCCGTTCTTATTTGTCTTCTTCTTCCTCTTCTTAAGTCTATGGCAGCTCATAGAACCATTTGCAGAAAAGTTGTGTAATTTGACACACAGACAGAGGACAGTCTGAACATTAACCATAGCAAGTTTGGAGTCTCTAACTCAAATTCTCTAGCGCCACCACTTGTCCAAAAAAATTCACTCATGTTTATGCTAATAACTTTTGAACCGTAAGGTCTATAAGGAAAATTCCTTGGCTGATACTGAGCCAAATGGACACCAACAATTTAAAAACCGTAAGGTTTAGTTTTTTCGATATTATTAATAGTTCGTAAAACCCACTTTTTCGAACGGCCCTAGACAGTCTGATTTTTACCAAATGTAAACAAATTCGATAAATAGCACGCAGAAATGGATGTGAGGCTATAACGGTTTGGCGTATTGAGACCAAACTTTGTGTGTGTTATAACAACCATGACCTGAGGCTACCTGCACAGTTTTATATTTTTGCCTATAACTTCTGAATGGTTTGGCCAAAAATCACAAAGCGGTCTCTTTAGATTCAGAACCATACCCAATTTAGCCATTTTGGGTGTTGGCCATTTTAAATATTATCATAAAATATTACATTTTACGAACGCATTGGTGTATCATTACGAAATTCGGTATATGTCTTCAGCACCATGCCTTAACAGTACTCAAAAAGTTTTCCAAAAATGCTAATAACACTTGATTAAACTTGCCTGTTGTAATGAAAGTGATCTCATTGTATTTCTTGGGTCATGCCAAGAACTTTAATACCAATTATGCCATAATTGGCCAAACTTCCTGTCTGCCATTTTGATTTATGTTGAAAACCTACTTTTTCAAACTCCTCCTAGATCGTTGGTCCGATTTTCACCAAATTTGGCTTGGCTAATCTTCACACCATGCTGGCAAAAAGTTACAGATTTTGTGTCGAAATAGTTTTTTCTATAGTGCTGCAACAAATTTGAGCCATGATGCCAAAATGACTCTGAGGCTGTATCTCTGCAAAGCTTTGACATACTGACACCAAACGTTGTGTGTCATTGTCACCTCACACTGAATACACCACATCAAATTGATAACAGCGCCACTTATTGATCAAAAGTGATAATCCAGTGGTTGTATTTATGACTTTTCACCCATTTTGACAAAAAAAAATGCTTGACGCTTGCTGCCTTGCTTGCCTAGTGCTTGGCCCCTTAATTGCTGCTTGCAGCTATATGTACATCTGAATCTGTTTAAGAGCAATACATTGTCAATACAAAGAGAATTTTCACAGTAATTTGTTGACCTCTTAAAGTCAACATTAAATGAAGATTTTGTTTTATGTATTTCCAAGTGAAGCATGGTATTTTACAAGAAATCATATGATATGAATTGATTATATTAATTCCTTTCGGAATTGATTGTATTGTGGAAAATGGCTTCTGTATAACAGGTGGTTGGAGGGGTTAAAAGCACTAGAAAGGAAAATTGCTCACTCTGGAAAAATGTATTTTGATTTTATGTTGGCTTTAAGATGGTTGCTTTGTTCTTAACTCAATACAGCTTCAGTATTTAGCTATAATAACTAATAACTAAAAATAATAATAATAATAATATTTACTTGGCAGCTCTATACTTGTTCAAATTAGACTCCATAGAGAAGGGAGCCTGGCTTTTGCTTGACCTCCATATGAGATATCAGCAGTGTCCAAAACCTCTAATCTCCTCTGACATCCCTTTCAGAGAGAGAGATACAGCTTAATAACCCAGGCTGAAATTATAAAGCCTCCTTTATGTTCCCCTGAATTTCTTTATCTTGTGAAAGAATCTGAGAGGGAGGACACTGGAGCCAGATTGTGCTGTGTTCGTACTTTTGCATGACAATGTCCGCTCATTGATCCTGGCGTGTCCTGACATTCATGTCCAGCATGAAGTGAGTCAAGCTGAATGACTGAAGTGCCAGTTAAAAGGTCAGAGGTCATGCTCACTCTCTCCAGACTTCATTTATGATGGGAGATTATGTGCTGGTCAGTAAGATGTTCTCCTGTTTCTGACAGGGTCTCTTGTGTCAGCTGTCTGCCCCTTAGCCTGTCCCCTTCTGACAAACTCTTTAAGGAATCTGCTAGCAGGAATACATGTGGAAATCATGACTCAGTGGGGGAATACTTCCATGGACAATCCACAGTGTATGAGCAACCATGTCAGGGTCAAGTTAGACAATTCATTATCATGTAGTTCATGTCTTTCTGACCCTGTCATTTTTTCTTTCTTCTATGAAAATAAAAGAAGATGTTAGAAAGTTTGTTTTTTTATTTTTTTATGTGTATTGCATTGAAATAATTGGTTTTAAACCATATTACATCTGATATAGGGTTCTGATATAAAGTTTCAGCACATGCACAGAAGCATCTGTCACACGACATGTGAGTACTAAACTAAATTCTCTTGCATGTCTTATTGCGCTTAAACTGGGAAAAATGCAGACTTTTATGATATGTCACCTTTAAATATATTGCACTACAGACCAGTATGTTTATAATTGTGACAATACATTGACATAATCTGAAAATAAATACCATTCTGCAGTATCAAGCAGCGTAATGGACTGTGTTTGTACAGCTAAAATAAATGGTAGCCAATGACATCGGAAGCCTCGCACATTCAAGTTACAAATAGATACCCTGATCTTGGTAAAAATAAGGTTGATTCCTTAAATGTGTCAACTTCATCACTGTCAATTATTGTCTATCAAACTAGTTCTGGCTCTTTAAAAACATACCAGAAATCATAGGAATCACTCAGAACATTCAATTTTGTGGTGAAACGTAAATTCCCAATTGCGAATTATAAAGTCAGAATTGCAAGATAAATTCACAATTTTTTGCAAATTCAAGTTTGTATCTTGCAATTCTGACTTTTTTCTCACAATTGTCAGTTCCCCGTCTGTCGTTCACGTTCGACGTTGTGTCGAAGTGACGACTAGGGGTCGCTCTTGAGAGCCCGAACACCTCTGACAGCTTTGAGAAAAGGCCAATGAAATTGGTACGCAGTATTTGCATAGCCCGCTCCGCCCCGGAGATCCGGGCATAAGAGGGGGGGGCTAGGCAACACTCATTGTTCTGTTTCTTCGGAGCCGAATGCAGTATTCTCTTAGGGGAAAACAGCATTACTCACCTCTTCGTCGTTGGATCTATGGCACGAGCAGCGGTTTCTCCCTTTAACCCTTCTCTTGGTAAGCGAGAATACCCCTGGGTGCTTCGACGACGATCTCTAAAGAGCTTTTCCTCCTGAAAAGGAGTAATTTCTCTGAAAGAGCCGACACGGATGGATTGTGTTTACATTTGCCTTTCCGTCCGTGTCTTCCTGGTTGCGGTTTCCTCGTAAACAATAACAATCGGCACGATCGTTGTGCTCAGGGTTGAGCTAGTCTCACGCTGATACATCGCTTCGTTGATAGTTTGTGTTCTGCTTGCGGAAGGGAACATAACTATGGGTTGCTGCTCACGAGCCGCGAAGCCGCGGCTCACCGCGACCGCTTCCGTTCGGCCCTTCTACTTCCGGGTACGAGGGCCGCTGCGATGTGCGTCGATGGCGAGCAATAGGAAATGAGTTAGTTCCGCCGGGTTTCCCCCCGCGGATCGCTCGTTCCTCGCGACCCCCGTTTAGGTTTTTGGACAGATTATTAGTTCTTTTTACAACTTTACTCTGTTCAAAACCTTAGAAGCTGGTTGAGAGGTTGGCTGCAGCATCGGAGGGAGGACTTAAACCATGGGAAGCTGATGCTTCGACTGAGCAAGCTGGGGAGCGAGTCTCAGTTTGAGCAGACGCTGAAGTGGTGGGCGTGCTTGAACAAGATAACCGAAACACATCAGGTTTGAGTGAGAAAAAACCCTCCGCCTCATCCTGTGTGTTCATGGCTTCGGTAACGTACGAGATTGACTATATCGTGATAGGCCTTTTTTCGGCTGAAACACGATATATCAGATCCTCCTCCCTCATTTCCCTCGATGGCGGTCCAGCGCGAGAGGCTTCGTGGATTCTCCAGGCGGGTGGGCGCTTCAGTACAGCACCTGCATATCTGATGCCCTGCCCCCTGGTGGGACCACATAGGCTCTCGTCCAGAGCGTGAAGGGGTTCACGTCTTCTGGACAGGCTGTGTCCACCATGCACACTTTTGCCATCCTGCTGGCTGCCAGGCAAAGTGTTATAAGATCTGCACGAGGGAGATCTCGCCTCAGAGTGTCGCAGGAACTGCGTTCAGTTCTGTGTATGCTTCCGAGCATCAAATGTCGCAACGCAGGCTCTGGGTAGAGCGATGTCCACTACGGTGGTCCAGGAGCGCCACCTTTGGCTAAATCTGGCGGAAATGAAGGACACTGAGAAAGTTCGCTTTCTTGACGCCCCCATTTCTCCAGACTGGTTCAGGGCCCGCCTCAGGCTGGTCCTGCACCCAAACCAGCCTTGCCGTCGAGTTCTCGCAAGAAGGTGGCGCCGTTAGCTCATTTTCAGGCCACTAGGAACCCTCATCAGGCTTCGAAGCGCTCCTGAAGTGAGCCGCCCAGGGGAGAGAGATCTGCTGACCTGTCTAGATCCACACTCGGCGAGGGGACGAGTGTGGGCTTCGGCTCCATCCTGGCTGTCTGCCTCACGGCGGACAGCCACCACATGGTCAATTTAAGAGCAATTTCTTTCTTCTCTGGGCGTAAAAACCAGTGCGACTGCGTCCCTCCGGGGTACCCAGCCACTGAAGCACGTCAAAGCATGCTCGACCGCATCTCAGGCGCTTCTGCATGCTTTGACAAACCAAGTGCATCCTTCAGTCGACCCCCTGAACTCAGGCGGTCCTCCGTTGGATCCTTGTCGGTTACGATGATCGGTACACCCACCATGGTTGGGTCCCTCCGGGGTACCCAGCCACCAGAACACATCAAAGCATGCTCAACCGCAGGGCCTGCGCTTTGGCATGCTTTGACGAATCAAGTGCATCCATCAGTCGATCCCCTGAGCTCAGGCGATCTTCTGATGGATCCTTGTCTGTCGGTTCCGATGGTCGATCCTTCCATGGCTGGGTCCCTCCGGGGTACCCAGCCACCAAAACACACCAAAGCATGCTCAACCGCAAAACTTGCGCTTCTGCATACTTTGACAGAGAAACAAGCGCATCCGTCAGTCGATCCCCTGAGCTCAGGCGATCTTCTCACGGATCCTTGTATGTCGGTTATGGCGATCAAAGCACCTTGTGTCCTCCGGGACAGCACGCCCCCGAACAAAGGGCTTTCACCACAACTCAGTCACACCGTACCCACCCGAGGTACGTCGGTGGTCCCCCTGAGACCGTTGGCAGAGAGTTTTACAGCTTGGCTCGAGATACCCAACCTCTCTCGCTGGCTTCTCAGAACCATCCGACTCGGCTATGCTATCCAATTCGCACGCAATCCGCCCAAGTTCAGCAGCATCTTCTCTACCGAGGTTCGGGACGAGAATGCTGCGGTTCTTCGGGCGGAGATCGCGACCCTTCTGGCGAAGGACGCGATAGAGCCGGTCCCCTCGGCCGACATGAAGAAAGGGTTCTACAGCCCCTACTTCATTGTACCCAAGAAAGGTGGCGGTTTAAGACCAATCCTGGATCTGAGGATTCTGAATCGGGCCCTTCACAAGCTCCCCTTCAGAATGCTAACGCTCAAACGCATTCTCACGTGCATCAGATTCCAGGATTGGTTTGTGGCGATAGACCTGAAAGACGCGTACTTTCATGTCTCGATTCTTCCAAGACTCAGGCCCTTCCTGCGGTTTGCCTTCGAAGGTCGAGCATTTCAGTACAAAGTCCTTCCATTTGGGCTCTCCCTGTCTCCCCGCGTCTTTACGAAAGTCGCAGAGGCAGCCCTTGCCCCTCTCCGGGAGAGGGGCATCCGCATTCTCAATTACCTCGACGACTGGCTGGTCATAGCACACTCTCAGGAGTTGGTATGCAAACACAGGGATGTGGTTCTCAACCATCTGGCCCATCTGGGGTTTCGGGTCAACTGGGAAAAGAGCAAGCTCGCCCCGGTACGGAGCATCTCTTTTCTCGGTATACAACTAGACTCGGTTGCCATGAGTGCACGGCTCTCCCCGGAGCGTGCAGAGTCAGTGCTGAGCTGCGTCCAGAAGCTCTCACGCAGCCCGACGGTCCCCCTCAAACAATTTCAGAGGCTCCTGGGTCACATGGCATCCGCAGCCGCCGTCACGCCGCTGGGCCTGATGCACATGAGACCGTTACAACACTGGCTCCGTTCCCGAGTCCCGAGATGGCCATGGCGCCAGGGTTCATACCGGGTGCTCGTCACACCCGTATGTCTAAAAACCCTCGGTCCTTGGAAAGACATTTCGTTCCTACGGGCCGGGGTGCCCTTAGGACAAGTGTCCAGGCGCATTTTGGTTACGACAGATGCATCCAACACAAGCTGGGGCGCCGTATGCAATGGGCAAGCAGCTGCAGGGCTCTGGTCGGGCCCTCGGCTGCATTGGCATATCAATTGCCTCGAACTGCTGACAGTGTTTTTGGCCCTGAAGAGGTTCCGACCTTTGGTTCAGGGCAAACACGTGCTGGTCCGCACAGACAGCACTGCGACTGTAGCCTACATCAATCACCAGGGCGGTGTACGCTCCTTTCGCATGTCACAGCTAGCCCGCCATCTCCTCCTTTGGTGTCGAAACAATGTCAAGTCTCTACGAGCCACCCACATACCGGGCGAACTCAATTGGGTAGCGGACGCGCTCTCCCGACAGACTTCGCTTCGGGGCGAGTGGAGACTTCACCCTCAGACGGTTCAGCTGATCTGGAGTCTTTTCGGTCAGGCCCAGGTCGACCTGTTTGCCTCGATAGAGAACACTCACTGCCAGTTGTGGTACGGTCTGTCCGAGGCGCCCCTCGGCACAGATGCACTGGCACACAGCTGGCCTCAGGGCCTCCTCAAGTATGCGTTTCCACCAGTGAGCCTAATTGCACAGACCCTGTGCAAAGTCAGGGAGGACAGAGAACAGATCCTGCTGGTGGCCCCCTACTGGCCCAACAGGGTTTGGTTCTCAGAGCTGGTGCTCCTCTCCCCCGTTCCTCCCTGGCGCATTCCCCTGAGGAAGGACCTCCTTTCACAGGGGAAGGGCACGATATGGCACCCGCGCCCAGATCTCTGGAACCTCCACGTATGGTCCCTGGACGCGACCAGGAGGATTTCAGAGATCTCCCACTGGCAGTGGTAAACACTCTGTTGCAGTCGAGAGCTCCTTCCACGAGGCGGCTGTACGACCTCAGATGGCGCAAATTCACAAACTGGTGTTCCTCCCGGGGGGAGAACCCACGGAGATGTGGCATCCGAACGGTGCTTTCCTTCCTCCAAGGAGGACTGGATAGACACCTTTCTGCTTCAACACTTAAGGTCCAGGTAGCCGCTATTGCCGCTAACCACGACCTGGTGGAAGGTAGATCGGTTGGGAAGCACAATTTGGTTATACGATTCCTTAAAGGTGCACGCAGGCTGAACCCCGTCAGACCGCGCCTTGTCCCCTCTTGGGATCTGTCTGTGGTCCTCCGGGGCCTACAGTCAGATCCCTTTGAGCCGCTCCAGTCAGTCGAACTCAGTGCTCTCTCCCAAAAGACGGCTCTCCTGACTGCGCTCACATCGATCAAAAGAGTGGGAGACCTCCAAGCCCTCTCCGTCAGTGACTCGTGCCTCGAATTCGGGCCGGCTAACTCTCACGTTATCCTGAGACCCCGGCCCGGTTATGTGCCCAAAGTGCCCACCACTCCCTTCAGGGACCAGGTGGTCACTCTGCAAGCTATCCCTTCTCAGGAAGGCGACCCCAACCTCTCCTTGTTATGCCCAGTCCGTGCCCTGAGCATTTACTTGGAACGTACTGAAAGCTTCAGACGGTCGAGTCAGCTCTTTGTCTGTTTTGGAGGACAGCAGAAGGGGAAAGCTGTCTCCAAACAAAGAATTTCCCACTGGATTGTGGATGCGATTCGTTTGGCCTACCAGGCCACAGGGGTGCCCTGCCCGCTGGGGGTGCACGCCCACTCCACCAGGGGCGTCGCAGCGTCGGTTGCGCTGGCGAACGGGATCTCTTTAACAGACATTTGCAGAGCTGCAGGTTGGGCTACACCTAACACGTTTGCCAGGTTCTACAATCTGCGTGTAGAACCAGTCTCTTCGGGAGTCCTGAACGCAAGCCCAGTAACTCCTGAAGCTGACACGGTGTAGAAGCTTGCTGAAGCGTCGTTCCCCACGGGTGATGACGCTTCCCCAGTTCAGTAAGTTTCCTGGCGTGAACCCTGAACGACAATTTCCATCATGTTGCACCCGCAACGTAGCTATGTTCAGCGGAGGAACTAGCTATCAGAATCTAATATGAGGTTAGGTTGCCTCTTGTGAACTCTCATATTAGGTTGGTGCCCCACATGTAGTGGCTCCTAATGCGGCCCCATGTGTGTATCTCCACCTATACTCCCAGAGATGCGGTGTTTCCCTTAAGACAAAACTTGTCTCCGACCCTGAGCTCAGCAGTCTCTCCTCATGCGGAGCCTGCCTCAGGATCGTCCCCTTGTTGTGCTCCCCTAGTGCGAGCCCTCAAGTGTATTCTCCACACAAATACCTCCCTCCGGGCAGGGTGTGGTCTCCGTAGTGCCCATCCCCCCCCCGGGGAGGACGGACACTGGCCCAATGTTCTCCAAGATGTTCAACCAAAGGTGAGGAAAGGCTGGCTGAAGCTCTTGGGCATTGGAAGGTCACGTAGAGGTGAGTGACATTTATCTAACACGCAAGACCTGTTAATATTTGCACTCCATGCACTCGTGACGCGGTCCGCTGGTTGTGGCGTTTTCAACTGGGACCCCTAGTCGTCACTTCGACACAACGTCGAACGTGAACGACAGACGGGGAACGTCTTGGTTACGTATGGTAACCCTCGTTCCCTGATGGAGGGAACGGAGACGTTGTGTCCCCCTTGCCACAACCTCGGACCGCCTCTGAGTGTAGCCGGGTGCTTCGGCTCCTCAGATCAGAACAATGAGTGTTGCCTAGCCCCCCCCTCTTATGCCCGGATCTCCGGGGCGGAGCGGGCTATGCAAATACTGCGTACCAATTTCATTGGCCTTTTCTCAAAGCTGTCAGAGGTGTTCGGGCTCTCAAGAGCGACCCCTAGTCGTCACTTCGACACAACGTCTCCGTTCCCTCCATCAGGGAACGAGGGTTACCATACGTAACCAAGACGTTTATATCGCACAATTCTGAAATTTTTCTTGCAATTCTTATTTTCTTCTCAGAACTGTGAGATATAAACTCCCAATGCATTATATAAACTCCCAATTGCATTATATAAACTCACAACTATGAGAAATATGGTAAGAATTGCAAGATAAATGCACAAGTCTGACTTCTTTTTTGCAAATTCAAGTTTGTATCTTGCAAATTTCTACTTTTTTTCTTGCAATTCTGACTTTTTTTCATCAGAACTTACACATAAGCTCCCAGTTGCAAGTTTTAAAGTCAGAAATGTGAGATACAAACTCAATTCTGGCTTTTTTTTTTTCTCAGAATTGCGTGATATAAACTTACAACTGCAAGAAATTGTGAGTTTTTATCTTGCAAAAAAAAACTTTTTCTCTGAACTGTGAGATATAAACTCCCAATTGCGAGTTATAAAGTCAAATTTTGAGAAGAAAAAAAAGACTGATATGTTCTCAGAATTACAAGTTTATATTTCTTAATTTTGATTTAAGAACTTGCAATTGCGAGTTATAAAGTCAGAATTGCAAAAAATTCAGAACTAAGTTTATATCTTGCAATTCTGAATTAATTTCTTAAATTGCAAGTTTATTTCTCAGAATTGCACATTTATTTCTCAAAATTGCAAGTTCATGACTTGCAATTCTGACTTTATAACTAGCAATTGTGAAATTATATCTTTCAATTCTGACTTCATTTCTTAGAATTGTGAGCTTACATCTCACAATTATGACTTTATAACACACAATTACGAGTTTATATCTCACAATTCTAAGAAAAAAGTCAGAATTG
This sequence comes from Cirrhinus molitorella, assembly GCA_033026305.1. Lineage (NCBI taxonomy): Eukaryota > Metazoa > Chordata > Actinopteri > Cypriniformes > Cyprinidae > Cirrhinus > Cirrhinus molitorella. Next base: position 14,513,260 of record CM065126.1, on the reverse strand, counting down.
CAAGTTTGTGTCATATAATTCTAAGAAAAAAGTCATAATTGTGAGATGTAAACTTGCAATTGTGAGAAAAAAAGTCGCAGTTACCTTTTTTTTTCATTCACTGGCAGAAAATGGTTTCCTTACTTACCTGCTGTTAACAGGACGCTAAAAACGAATCACATAGCTGAATGATTGGCCTAGCGCTGCTTCCTTAAGAAAAATATAATTCTCATGTGTTTTAAGTCTTGTCAGTTTAAACATTAAAGTGTTTTAAGCCATTCAAGCGCAAGACAGCACGAAAGAGATGTGGTACTCACGTGATGTGATAGATTTCTAGTTTCTGTGTGCAAAAAGCCGCAGCTTGGACAGCATAAGTACCAAATTGAGTTCTCTTTCACGTCTTCTTGAGCAAATGCACACAAAATTATGTCAGAATAATAGTTTTGACAGTATAGCCACATGAAAACGTATTGTTTCCGAACCACTGTTCATCCCAAACAAGCAGGTTCATGATTTGTTCGACCCGTAACTCAATCTAAAACAAGCATGTGTTGAAAAAGTAAAGAAATGCTTATATTGCACTTTGATATTACAAGATGACAGTGCCCTTGCTCCAAAAGCTATAACAAAACATCATTTTTTCTTTAAAATACTTACATTATACTATATATATTTTTGTATTGAAGTGAAAATTAGTAATAATGTAAACTTGACTGACTGCTTTATTTCCACTTTAAACTTCAAACTCCAGCATCCCTGCAACAATACATAAGACAAACAATTTGGACAATGGATGTGTGGTTTCAGTGAGACAATTGCACAAGATTTTCTGTGAAAATGTGGAAATTTGGCCTAACTCATACAAGCATGTATTTGCAATATGAATCAGCACATACTGAGTATTCAATATTTGCACAAGTGTGTGATATTTAATGCTCAAGCCCACAGGGAATCTGGGCACAAAGTACTCAGTACAAACCTCTGGAGATTTACTCAGAAGTTCTGCTTATTCTTCCTCATTCTGGCTTGTTCATTTATTAAATATTTGGGCTAATTTTAATATGTTTCAAGCTACCAGGAAGAGCTTCACTTAGCATATTTTACCATGTGTAAATCCATTTCACTGAAAGATATGAAAAACATCAGCTGAGTCTGATACCTGGTTTTATCCTGCTGTTCGTCTGGCTTGTGTACTTATGTTGTGTTGGTGGATACAGCCTGGCGGGGTGACCCCTCGTCCTTTGAAATCCAGAATAGAGTATCATTACGTAAGAAGCACCACAGACCTGTCATTTATCTGCCCTGTTGGGGGCTAATTACATATCTGCACTCTTCTGAGTAAGCAAAGTCAAAAGACACAAGCATATGCAATATGCACATCTAAAAACAACATTTTGCATCCGCAGCAAAATAAAAGGAAAGCGCGGATGCAAAACACTTAAAACAGGTCAGTGGATAGAGGTTTATTTTAAAAACCACTATAGCTGTTTATGCTATCTCTATAAAAAAAAGTTACCTAGTGCTCTAATCAAAACACCCACCAGCTCCACGAGTACAGAATAATGCAAGCAGGTCTTCTGAGACACTTATTCAAACCAATCTCCAAAGTGATCCAACAAAACAAAGCCATTAGTGCTAATTAAAACCATTCAAAAGTACGGCTCTACCCTTTCCAATTAACAGAGAAAAGAGGCAAAGTCACTCTTTTGAGACTGAGCTAATTCTACTTGAGTGCTTAAACTTTAACTCTGCTAAGCCACCTCTCGGGAAAGTGGCCGTCATGATACAGTTGTTCACTGGAGGAGACACAGCGACAGGAAGGCCCTTCATTAAGCGGCGCAGGGCTAAAGAGGCCCTTCATTATCAGCGTTAGCGGCTAACGATCAGAGAGGAGGGGGCAGGGCTCATCAACTAAATGAGAGAGCCGTGAGTGACCCACGGTTAAAAGATGTGGCCCTGATCTGCCCTTGAACTCTGAACTGGAACTACAGAAGAGTTTGATTTTCACGTATGCCAGAGGAAATTTGCTTCAGCTAGCGATACTAATCTCTTTCACAATCTAGCCTAACATTCAAGACGTCTCATATAATGATTGAACTTTCAAAGTAAAGTAACATTAAATGGCCACATTGAATGTTGACGTACTGCAAATCTATCACTTTCGGTTCATCTTTCTCGATTTCTGTCACTCGCATAGTGTAAATCTTCTGCGCTACGGCAGGTTAGCGCTGGAGATTAAAAATGTAACGCACCTAATAAACATTTAATTTAAATGAGAGAGAAGCATGATAACTTTCCTACGCATCACAGGAAAGCAATTAGACTTGCAATGGTTGCTCTTACTGCGTCAATCAGAACGCATCCGCCTGAACCAATAATCTACATTAGCAACCGCAATGTTTCCCGATTGTGATTGCAATGTATGTACATTTACTTGAAGTAAAATAGCTACACACATTTAGCCACAAAACAACAGTAGATGCCGCATTTGATTTGAATAGTTTCACTTTTGCTAAAAATAAAATCTGTAATTACTTTTGTGATGCATTTTCAGACATTCATCCACTGCTGAAGGGACAATTATACAGTTTTAAAAGGTTAACAACATAATAACTAAAAGTACCTTGCTCCATAGACCTCCATTACTGTAAGTATAATTTTTATGCTTTCACAAACCAAGGGTGAAAATCTAAATTATTTTCTGCTGTAATCAACAGCATGCCACAGATACTGTCGATGAAGCCTTTAACATTCTTCTCTGTCTGTTTTTAATCCTCAAATAGAGTGTTTCTGAGCTGTGAAAACGAGTATATAATCCTACTTAATTTCCATGCACCGCCAGATATTAACGACATTAGCTGTGGAACTTTATCATCTCTGCAATAAAAATCTGATGAGTTAGTTTGGTTAATTTAGAGCCAAACTGCTCATTTGAGGAGCACATCAAAATGTTGATGATACATTTTTATGAGCTAGTTTCTGAGTGTCTATTCTGGGGTCACAGGTGAGCATATGGATAAAAACAACCCACGCTCACTGAAAATACATACTTGTGGCGACGTTTCAGACACACCAATATTATGTATCTTATTGCACGTTTCAAAGTGAAATGTCCAATGAGTGGCGCTAAAAGATGCATTCAGTATGTGACTATAGCCATGGTTGCTGCATTTTATTATGTTGGTTCAGGCACGTATTGTGGTGGTTCATAATTCAAATGTCTGGGGAGTTTTGCTAAAAGGTTAATGCTCTACTGTGTTGGAAATTAACATTCTCCCTACACCAAACCCAACCCTAAACCTATCCAATAGTGTTAACATATGCAAAAGTGATATAAAAAATCCATTCGCTGCAATTTTAACTACCTTCTGTGTGGGTTTGAGCTGTTTTGACAAGCCATAGTTTCTTGACATACCTCAGTGAGCGATACCGAGCAAACATAGGGTAGACCAGGTACAGTTGGTACAGAGATACAGTTGAGACACCTTAAGTACTTTTAGTGTGCAACAAGTCTGATCTGTGATATTTGCTTCGCATATGCATGTTATCAAATTTCCCACAATCAAAAAGGGTGCTAATAACCATGTGCGAAGCAAATATCACAGTTCAGACTTGTTGCACACGGAAGTTATTTAAGGTGTCTCAACTGTACCCCTGTAACAGCTGTACCTGGTCTAACCTACTAGAAACCCATACCTACAGTATTAAGCTGTATATGTGATCCAAATGTTCAAAAGTATATGTTTTCAAATCTTACAACATGTTAAAATCATTTTGAAGTCATATTATGCTAGGAATCAAAACTCGGACCCTGTAAATCATACTTTGATTCTTTACTGCCTCTAGTGTTCATTTCAGCTGAAAACAGCAGTGATTCGTACATATACAGTTGAATTCTGTGGTTTTTCTGCTTTTTTTTTTTTTTTTTTTAGTATTTCAACCCTTTCCAGCAATGACAGTGTATGATTTTGAGATCCATCTTTTCACACTGAGGACAACTGAGGGACTCATATGCAACTATTACAGAAGGTTCAAACGCTCACTGATGCTTCAGAAGGAAACACAATGCATTAAGAGCCAAGAGGTGAAAACTTTTTGAATTTGAAGATTAATTTTTCACTTCTTAAATTTAACTTATTTTGTATTCTGGGAAACATGTAAGTATCTTCTGTAGCTTCTGAAGGGCAGTACTAAATGAAAATAATATTATATTTAAGCAAAATAAGGAAAATGTACACATCTTCATTCTGTTCAAAAGTTTACACCCCTGGTTCTTAATGCATAATCTTCCTCCTGGAGCATCAGTGAGCATTTGAACCTTCTGTAATAGTTGCATATGAGTCCCTCAGTTGTCCTCGTTGTGAAAAGGTGGATCTCAAAATCATACAGTCATTGTTAGAAAGGGTTCAAATACAGAAAAATGCTGAAAGAATTTGTGGGACCTGAGTGATTTTTCTGAAGAACAGCACACACACACACACACACACACACACACACACACACACACAAACTGTGGATCATTCAGGTAACAACACAGTATTAAGAATCAAGTGTATGTAAACTTTTGAACGGGGTCATTTTTATAAATTCAACTATTATTTTCTCTTGTGGACTGTAAACGTCTCTTATGTGAAATATCTTATTCAGGTCAGTACTAAATAAAAAGTAACATGCATTTTGTATGATTTTGCAGATTCTGCAAGATGTATGTAAACTTCTCACACATTCAGGAACCTTTGAGAGCTGTCAAGTCAAATCTGACAGGTTTATGTCTTGTGTGGCAATGTTTTAGAGAACTGTTGCTTGAAAGAAACACTCTTTCTAAAGTTTCCCTAAGTCAGGTCTCCAAAAAAATATGACATTTGCCAACATGATCAAGAAGTAAATTTCTTGTTGTGCAGCATTTCATAGATCATAGCCTGGTGGCGTTCTGCCCTCTCGCGCCTTCACCCTTTTAGATTAACAGCCATCTGTTTCCCATTACCGTTTGTGACAAGGGCGCTGGGACCTTGTGGGAGTCACAACAGAAATCCATGTGTAAACCTGACGTTGAAGATGAGGTGCAATATTCACAGCTGGTAAAAATAGACCACACACAAACATACAACCACACACCTGCAATTACAGCAGTGCTCACATAAATGAACATATTCAACCGTTCTCCCATCACCACGCTTATGAATAATCACATACATGATCAAGTTAATAAGTTTCCACCAAGTTCTGCAATGACCTTGATCCACAGCTGAATACCCAGAATTATCCAAGTGCGGCAAATGCGTGGGAAAAAGGGTTGTCACCTGAATTATTTGCTGGCGGATGGTGTTATAAATGCAATGTGCTAATGAAGATGTATGTGATGACTTTATATTTTCCTTTTTTATCTTAACCTCATCGTTTTGTGGATAAAACATCATTATTCTTCTGTAATCCACACTTGTTGCAATAATTATTCTGTCATTTGTTTTGTTTCTGTGCAACACAACGTGATCTTTTTTTTTTTTAGCTTCCATTCAAACTCATGTTTATCTGCTTTGTGTAAGTGATGTACTGTAGAGTAAAGGATATTCAATATTCACAGGACCAAATGACTCTATGATGTCTCAGAGACTGTTATATATTTAGCTTTGCATGTCTCCATCCCCAGAGTCTGTCAGCTCCTCATTAGTAAAAACCAAACAGGAAAACATTTAATAGGCCAGAACCAATGAAAAATTAAGATGGAGCAAGGGGGAGGGGATATTATATTTTTGGTCTGTTAAGCAATCATATAATTTTAGCAAACTGATGTGTTAATACATTTTTAAAACTTTATAAACCATGATCTCTAGCTTCCACTAACTGTCGTACGAACATTTGACGTAGAGGAGTGAGTAAAACAAAACACCATTCATAAATCAGTACAAAATGAGGTTTTATTAAGAAAATGTCAGATGGGGTATAGGGGTAATTTTCATCTTTGGGTGAACTATCTCTTTAAAGCAAGACTAGTTAAAGCCTGCAGTCCATTTCCTAGACTCCAGCCCATCTGGAAATCTGCACAATACAGCTTTAGAACAAAGATGAGACTATACAACAGCAATGTCAAATCTGTTCTGCCATATGGGTCAGAATGCTGGCGTCTCATCAAGAGCGACATGAAGAAAACTGATGTATTCCACAACAACTGCCTCAGTAGAATTTGCCATATCTTCTGGACAGAGATGAGCGTGGTGATGAAGATCAAGCGGTGTAGAATGAAATGGCTAAGAGTTGGAGAACACCAAAAAGGAAGCAAGGAAGGCCAAAAACAACCTGGAGGAGGTTTGTAGAAGCTAAACTGAAAGAACTACACCTCTCAAGCGGTGAAGCACAACATGCTGCCAGTGATAGAACAAGATGGAAGCAGATTGTCACAGCTTCATGTTCTGTAGGGAACTACGAGACATAAAAAAGGAAGATTGCTCCACCACTTTAATGAAGACATCATTAACGACAGAACAACTGGTGTGCAACAAAGTTACTGTGGTTTAGAGAAACCTAGTTGATTTCTGCTACAATGCAGTGAACTACAGTGGTTAAACAGCGAATTATAAGGCTGTACGACAGGGTTCCTCAAATCCGGCCATGATTAAACTCATTTACCTGTGATTTTATCCACCGTTTTCCTCAACACAGAAGTGAGCCAGTGTGTAAAACTTCAGTTCATTATCCACTATAGGGAAATAACGAGAAGAATAACAGTGTACAGTAAACGGTAGAACTGTTTGCTCTAGTCAGCATGCTCATAATTAACATAATACATTAATATGGTAAGACATACCAATTAGCAATAGCAAGCAGCAAAACAAGCTGCTTTGTACAGCTAAAAAATAATGGGATGCAGATGAGACCGGAAGCCACACCCATAACATTTACAAATGGCCGCGCCTGCTCTTACAGGAAGAAAAAGGTGGATATCTTTGGATAACATGGATAACATGGATAACATGTCCTTGTGGGGCCCATGCTGGCTTTTTGCGGGCACAGTAATAAAGTTTAAAATTCGAGGAGGAAGGAAGCGGGAACCTGCTAACTTAACTTTAATAACTAAGTGATGTTTTATTAACAAATTTCGGGAGGAGCACACGCAGATAATTAACACGGCCAATTCATCATCAGCAATCACACTCCCTATCCAGTCAGCACAAGAGAGAATCCCTATAAATAACCAAAGCAGCCTTACCTCCACCATCTCTCGTTTTCAGCATCCCTCCACCACCCCGTCTCCTCACCTATACAGTCCGGGCAGGGGGAGTGCCCCGGGCTCGGGAATAACTACCGAGCTCAGAGCCCTCTCCCGGACATAACGCCAAATACGCTTATTCTTTACTTGGATTATTATCTGTAAGTACGAACTCGTGAAATAAATATAACATAAAACGTAACTAAGAGGCAGCCGCCTCATGCGGAATCCAGCGTATTTTGCGGTGTTGAAAATTGTAGCCAATCACAGACATATCTGTTGATTTCTGAAACGCAATGGCCAATCAGTTAGTCAGTGGTGTTTCAGTTAGTCAGAATCCACTCGCCAAATTTTTGTTCAGTCCTGAGTTCTGGAAACTCATGGATCCACACATTATAACCAAGTGTAGACGCAATGTAAATAAGACATTCATTGTGTAACAAGATTCATGGATTATAGCAGATTTTTCTGAGGTTGCGATAAACTGAAATGAGCGACAGCTTTTTAGTGATTAAGCTTTGCACCCTCTCTTGTCTATAAGTAAGAGACCTCGAAAGAGACCTTTTCAGAACCTGTTGTTTTATATAGGCCAGGGATCCTTAAATCTGTCTCATGAGATCTACTTTCCTGCAGAGTTTAGTTCTAACCTTAATCAAACACACCTAAGCATGCTAATCAGTGTCTTCAGGATCATTAGAAAATCTCAAGTGGGTGAGTTTGATCAAAGTTGGAGCTAAACTGCAGGAAAGTAGATGTCACAAGCTGTATTTGAGGTGTAACAGACATGAGCCTGTTGATAAGAATTTTGTGGGCAGTTTTCTTACTTACCACTAGGGGTGCTAGCGTTTTTAAGGTTTCCTTAAGTAAAGCCATGTTGGTAGAGGGAGTTAACAATAGCAACCAGTAGTAGTCAGCATGGCTCACCTGCTGAACACATTGTGGTGTGTCCTGGTAGGAAACTGTGTCATTTCAAGCCCAGTCTAAAGTCTTTTTTTTTTTTTCTATTTAAAACTGTATAGTATTGATGTTTTTTTGCAGATATGTATTTGTATTAACCTGAATGGAATGTTTTATATTTTACATTTAATAAATCCATTGATTTGAAATCCCTTTGCTACTGTACATTTTTGACAATATAGACATTAGTTATGTGGTGACTGCATCTATTTCAGATGTTTAAGAACAGTTTTTCCCAAAGACTTAAGTTATAGTAGCTGAAAAGTGAAACAGATGTACAGTATCTCACAAAAGTGAGTACACCCCTCACATTTCAGCAACCATTTTAGTATATCTTCTCAGGGGACAATACTATAGAAATAAATCTTGGATATATTTTAGACTAGTCAGTGTGCAGCTTGTATAGCAGTATAGATTTACTGTCCTCTGAAAATAACTCAACATACAGCCATTGCCGGCAACAAAAGCGAGTACGCCCTAAGTGAACTTGTCAAAACTTTGTGACAGTGTCAGTATTTTGTGTTAGCACCACTTACCTAGCACTGCCTTAATCCTCCTGGGCATGGAAGTCATCTTGGCGGTGTGTTTGGGGTTGTTATCATATTGGAAAACTGCCATTTGGACCAGTTTCTGAAGGAAAGGCATCATGTTTTGGTTCAGAATGTACAGTACATGATAGAATGCATATTTCCCTCAATTAACTGCAGCAATTAACCCAGACCATCATGCTACCAGCACCATGCTTGACTGTAGGCAAGACACAATTTTCTTGGTACTCCTCACCAGGGTATCACCACACATGCTGAACACCATCTGAGCCAAACAAGTTTATCTTAGTCTCATCAGACCATAGGACATGGTTCTAGTATTTCATACTGTCGGACAGGTTGTCTTCAGATAACTGTTTGCAGGCTTTTTTTGTGAACCAGCTTCAGAAGAGGTTTCCTTCTGGGATGGCACCCATGCAAACCAACCTGTTGCAGTGTGTGTCATAAGGTCTGAGCACTGACAGGCTGTCCTTCTACTTCTGCAACCTCTAAAGCAATGCTGGCAGCATGATGCATCTGTTTTTTGAAGCCCGGTTCTGCACCTAATGCACAGAACAAGTACTTAACTTCGTCGATCTTGGAAAACCTCTGTATGACCCTGGCAACTGTAGTGTAACTCTGTTTCAGGGTGTTACTGAACCTTGTACAGCCTAGGCCATCTTTATGGAGAGCAACAATGCCAATTCTCAAATCCTCAGAGAGTTATTTGCCATGAAGTACCATGTGGAACATCCAGTGGTCAGTATGAAAGAATTTTACTCAAAGCATCAAATTTGAACTGCTCTAATACAAGACACACAACTTTTTATGGTCCTGTCAAGCAAACAAAAACATGAACATGATGAAAAGGACATGTGGCTTTGCATGGTTAAACGACATACTGCTGTTATCACAGCTATTTTGACAATAATGGCTAATAATGAGTTATTTTCAGAGTACAGTAAATCTGCACTGCTATACAAGCTGCACACTGACTACTCTAAAATATTTCCAAGTTTCATTTCTGTAGTATTGCCCCTTGAGAAGATATACTAAAATGACTGCTGAGATGTGAGGGGTGTACTCACTTTTGTGAGATACTGTAGTTTTGTGAATTAATAGTGCGGGCCCTGCATGTGTGGGCCTAGTGAGGGCTTCCTGGGGGCTAAGTAAGGGCTTTCCATGCAGGGCCAGTGTTAAGGGACCAACGTTTTGCCAATGAGCAAAATCTCAGAGGCCCTGTGCTGGCAGCCCGCTGGGGGCCCTTAGGCTAGCCCTAAGTGGGCCTGTAAAGAGCCAGTGCAGGCTTGTCTGCAGGGACTGCTTCTTTCTCAGGGCTGTGTGTATGCTATTAGGGCAGAGATCGTCACAAATGGGCGGGATTTCTCTCTACAATAAGGCGTACATTTGGAGAAATATATATGACGTATGAGTTTTTACACAGCTCTCACGGTAATTTAAACATATTTTTCTAGGCGTAATTCGTATGGATGACCACACCTAACCTTACCCTAAACTTACCCCTCACAGAAACCATGATTTATAGTGCATATTCCAAAAAAAAAAAAAAATGCTATTCTCTGGTATCGAACCTGTGTTCATATGATTACACCACTTTGTAGTGCAAAACTCTACTAACTGAGCTACATGTAATCCTGAAAGTGTATTGGATACCTGTTGCTGAAAGGGGAGCAATTGTTGTATATGCTCTATGGAGACGTATTTTGAGGATTTGTGAAAACGACTTGCGTCGGGTGTATAAGTTGGAGAACATGTTGGTTTTTTTCCATGTCTATCAACACTGATGTCATCTACTTGATATGCTATGCTTACAGTTGACATATATAACCTTTAGCAGATATACACATTTAAAATGTATAGTGTTTTTCCTAGTGTTTGGGAAAAAATGGGCCACAAATTATTGGTGTGAAAATACTGATGACTCATCTTGCATGCAGGGGTATATACAAATTTGTCTCATAAAATGCTGTCTGGAATGAAAATGCCTCTTCATCCTTACACCTCCTGCAACCAGCTAACAATAGCAAGCCTGAGTTTGTCAGGCTGTGATGTAAGACTACTGGCTATTAAAAAGGAAGAAGAAGAATAAAAAAGTACACAACCTTTGATATGTCAAAACTGAAAATAAAACTGTGTTCGTCATACCAGTTCGTGGCACCTCTAAAAGCAAAATATCATTTGAGACAAAACTCTGATTTGCTTTACTGGTAAAAGTTGTCTACCTCTGCTCCCGCCGAGCGTTTCTGAGGTGTCGACCTGCTTTTCTGTGAAGTCTGTAGGACTGATGTTCAATCGACAGAGCGGGACCTTGACTAAACAGAAAACGATTCCTCATACAGTATGTGGAACACAGCACAGGGAGATTGCACAAGCCCTTTGTAGGTGTTTGCTTGAGGACAGTTAACGGGGAAATATGATCTCATAGAGATCAGGCATAGCCTGGGTCCTGTGGGACGGCACTGGAGGGTGATGATGACAGGTTACACAGCGCGCTACACCAGGGTGACAGTGGATGACGGCTCCTATTCTTAGCAGGCAGTCGCTGACTGCGCTCAAGTGTTACTGACTACATTATTCTGTCACTTTGTGCAGAGATTGATGTTTGATTTGTTACCTGTTGTTTAGGAATCATGTGTGTCTGCACACATACTCCCCCGTGTTTGTTTGTGTGCGTGTGTGTGCATTTGCTTATGTGAATGTGTGGATAATGAGTTTTCATAAATAGATGGTCTTTTGGGAGAAGCCACCTGTTTGAAGTGAAATTTGAAAGAAAAGCTGCCTTGAACTCTATGATCAGTATTGTCTAGCGCAGTCAGGGTTTTCCCAGGAGTGTGGTACTGTGGGAGGTTTTCATCTGCACATTTCTTCTCGTTTTGCAAGTCTCTGAGGTGTACTAGTCTAGGAGCAGACGAGATGTGAATTACACTATATCTTAAGGGCTTTTCAAGAGATGGTTTAAAAACTGATTCTGACCTGAAACATACTCCACACAACTACATAAATGCTAATGTTAGTAGCTATGCAAGCTCAGTTACATGTGCTGATGTGTTCCAAGAGTCAAAAACAACAGAACTGTATAACAGATTATAGTTTAAAGCTGGATACACATCTGGTCCAATGGCATGCATAACTCTGTCACCTCCCTTTTCTCAGATTTATTGATTTATTAAAAAATTAATGTCATTAAAAGCATGGTGTTTTGGTATTTTATATGTCACATAAACAGTTATGTACTGTATGTATGTACAGTGCACAGCATAAATGAGTACACCCCCTCTAAGTAAATATACTGATACTAATGTAATTCATGGAAAGATGGCAAACTTGAAATTTATTAAACATATACTTAATAAAAACAAACAAATATATGACAATATTTTCTGTAAAATAAGTAAATTAGCCAATTTTGTTTAAATGAAGGATTGCAGAAATGAGTACACCCTAGATTTAATTCAGCAATTGTACAATATTCTAGTACTTAGTATGTCCTCCATAACTTTAAGTACACTGCTCTGACCCTTCTTGGCACTGAGTGTACAAGTTCATGACAAATTGTCACATCTGTCCTGTTTAACTTCTGGAGGACGACCTCCTTAAATGCCCTGGTCTTTAATGGGGAGTGTTGCTCAGCTCGTCTCTACAGAATACCCAACAGCTGCTCAATAGTGTTAAGATTGGGTGAAATACATGTCCACTAAAAGATTTTCACCTTGGGAGAATGACTATCTTCATTGTCATATTAAAAAAAATGACCAAAAACTCAGGGAATGAGGAGAGGGTAGCATCTTCTGTTTCAGGTTTTTCTATTACATCACACAGTGGTGTGTGAATTACCTCACACCTTCAGCACTTATATATCCGAATATAAGAATCTTGTTTTCCTGAATAATTTTGACTTTCTATTTGGTAATTGATCGAGCAGCCTTGTTGGAACATTATATCTCCAAAAAGCACAGTGTATAATAAAGTGCATATTAAAATATGCACTTTATTATACATAAATTACATAAATCTATCTTAAATTATTTGTAAAAATATAATTAGTTCTACATTTATATAACATTAAAATATATTTTTTCATAGAAATGTATTATTATTATTATTATTATTATTATTATTATTATTATAGTATTACTTGGTTATATCACATTAAATTGTTGGTCATTAAATTTAAAAAATATTTTTACATTTTAAATTTAAAGTATTTAAAAAATATTAGTTCTACATTTATATTACATTTATTTTTATTTTATGTATTTTCTTTCATAGAAATGTTTTATTATTATTATTATTATTATTATTATTATTATTATTATTATTATTATTTGGTATTACTTGGTTATATCATATGAAAGTGTCGTCAATAAATGAAAATATCTCTTGAAAATGAGAAGAAAAAAAAACTTAATGATTTGCCAGCTAGTGTTATAAACTGGATCATGTATTTTATTTTATTTTATTTTATTTTATTTTATTTTATTTTATTTTATTTTATTTTATTTTATTTTATTTTGGTGGTTGGTTGGTTGGTTGAAATAAATATAAATAAACAGTGAAGTAAAATATACAGTATTTAATGTACTTCATTATATATAAATTGTATAAAAATAAATTATATTTTATATCTTACATTTTTGTAAAGATATGACTAATTCTATATTTATATTAAACAAATAATAAAAAATATATAAATGATATTATATATGATATTACTTGATTATATCACATTAAATTATTGGTCATTTAAATGAAAACTTCTCTTAAGAATGAGAAGCTCTTTGCATTTAGGTACTTCCATTATGCACATTTCTGGTCTTATTCTATAAAATCTGATCCTGATCCGCTGACACCTGTTCTTTTGTCTGAAATGAGCATTCCAAACATGTTCTCTCTATAATTTAGAGCTACTGCGAAATATGTCTCCAAACCGAGTTTTAATCAGCACGCAAAGCTGTTGTACGGTAAATGGTTGTCAGGCACCTCCATTAGCCATTAAGAGGAGCCTGACTGCCATCAACATTGCAAATTGGCATGCTCCACTCCCACAACGAGGGGAAAACATCAAAACTGGTTCTGAATCATACACGGGTCACAATTTTATCACCCTTTTGTATATGAACATCTATACACTCACCTCCAGGTATTTAAATATCATCTCCATAGCGTGTCGCTGGGCTAGCATGTGGAATCGCTGTGCTAATTAGCTTCGACGGGCAGAGCCGGCACTCTGTTCAGAGCCAAACAATGCTCTGTTATTGGAAGCCATCCCTCGGAGTCTGTGTATATCTGCATCATAATAGCTCGCAGGTTTATGACAGTATAATTCCTACGGTGATTCAGAGCACATGAATAAAGCTGATTTGACTCATAGCAACGCTTATTTCAAATGATTTTTGTCTGTTTTGTACTTCTAAAAGAGCAATGCCGTCCAAGTCTTAATGAATCATTTTCTGATTCTTACTTGAAATGACTAAGCTTGAACTCGGCATTATTCATATGAAGTAATGATGTGTTTTGTAAAAATTCAAATACGTATGTCTAAAAACTGTTAAGATAGCACCACATAGGAAGCAGAAAGACTATGCTGGTCCACCAAGTAGAACATCACCAAATCAACCCTGACCAGTCTGAACTATGTGAATTCATGCTTGCCTAAGCTAGTATTTTTAATGGCTGCATTTACGTTACATGGTTTAAGTGACTCGATTACAAATTTTTCCTCACATGTCAGATATGAATCGGATACATGCATTTGCGTCGGCCATGTAAACAGACAGATTGGATATTCCCTGTCAATGCAAGTCATTGAAAATAGTGACTGTGGTGATTGACGTTGACTCAAGGTGGATGATTTTCTTGGCAATGTTGCCAAATCTGCATTTTTTCCATGGAATTTGGCTACTTTTACATTGTTGTTTTTTAGTCCGCAGGTTAAAGCTATCTTTATTTTTGGAGAAGCGGAAAACTGTGTAAAAATGTGATTGGGCTAGTTTGAAGTTAATTTTGAATAGCATTTGGGTTGGATTTTTTTGCAGACCTGGCAACCTTGATGTTCATTTTAATGCTTTACAGGAGAAGTTCACTTCCAGAACAAAAATGTACAGTGTTTTACCTTTTTTTGTAAATTTGATCTTCTTTGCATGTTAATTTTGTAAACACGGTCTGTACTTCTGCAGCGATGTAGTTGATTCCTTGGCGGGGATCATTGAGAGCCCTTTGAAGTTGCATTTATACTGCATTTTGGAAGTTCAAACTCGGGGGCACCGTTGAAGTCCACTATATGGAGAGAAATCCTGAAATGTTTTCCTCAAAAAACATAATTTCTTTACGACTGAAGAAAGAAAGACATGAACATCTTGGAAGACAAGGGGGTGAATAAATTATCTGTAAATTTTTGTTCTGGTAGTGAACTTCTCCTTTAACTAGCAAATAGTACGAGATTAGTACAGCAATCTGTCATGTGCATTTGCGTCTGTCATGTAAGGAGACAGATTGGATATTCCCTGTCAATGCACGTCATTGAAAAAGTGACTGTGGGCAGGGTTGCCAAGTCTGTGTTTTTACACTGTTTTACACTTTTACACTGTTGCCATGTTTTTTTAGTCCGCGGGTTAAAGCTATCATTATTTCAGGAAAGGAGAGAACTGTGTTAAAATGCAATTAGGCTACCTTGGGGTTAGTTTTGCAATTGGGTTGGATTTTTTTGCAGACCTGGCAACCTGTTAGTACATCTATCCTGGGTTGTTTTGCCAGGTGCATAGTGTAAATGCAGATAAAGCATATGGGTCACTTTTAAAAGCAGTATGCTGGTCATTAGAAAAAATAGGATATAGTCAACAAATCAGAATTGACCCTTTACAGGGAGTTTGACTGACAGGCAATTTGACCTATCATAATGCAGAATCTGCCATTTTGTCTGACAAACAAACTAGGAGAATAGATCAACGTCGGTGAACTTAAATGTGAAAAATGGTTTGTATTGGCGTCTTTCCACGGTTGAGACAAGATACCTTCTGATGTTCATTCATGTTTATTTCATGCTTTAAATAGCAAAGAGGAAGAGTTGATCGGTTCACATGCCGCTTGAACTGAACACTACAGCGATCTGTCATGTGCCTTTGCGTCTGCCATGTAAGGAGACATAACGAATGTTCCCTGTCAATGTGAGTCTTTGAAAAAGTAACTGTGGTGACTGACGTCGACGGTGGATATTTTTCTAGGCAGGCTTGCCAAGTCTGCATTTTCCCCATTGTATTTAGCTACCTTTACACTATTGCCAGGTTGTTTTTTAGTTTGTGGGTTAAAGTGATCATTATTTCGGAGAAGAACAAAACCTTTTTGAAGCGTGTTTGGGCTAGCATGAGGTTAGTTTTGAATAGCAATTGGGTTGGATTTTTTGTAGACCTGGCAACCTGTCAGTACATCTATCCTGGGTTGCTTCACCAGGTGCATAGTGTAAATGCAGATACGCATATGGGTCACTTTTAAAAGCTGTATGCTGGTCGTTATTAAAAAATAGGATATAGTCAACAAATCAGAATTGACCCTTTATAGGGAGTTTGACTGACAAGCGATCTGGCCAATTATAATGCAGAATCTGCCATTTTGTCTGACAAACAAACCAGTCAGGAGAGTAGATTAACATCGGTGAACTTGAACGTGAAAAATGGTTTGCATTGACGTCTTTCCACTGTTAAGACAAGATACCTTTTGATGTTTATTCATGTATATTTCATGCTTTAAATAGCAAAGAGGAAGAGATCGGTTCGTGTGCCGCTTCAGCTGAGACACTACACTGATCTGTCACGTGCAATTGCGTCTGCCATGTAAGGAGATAGAAAGAATATTCCCTGTAAATGCGAGTCATTGAAAAAGTGACAGTGGTGACTGACATCGACTCAGGTGGATGCTTTTCTAGGCAGGGTTGCCAAGTCTGCATTTTTTTTTCTCTGGAGTTGGGCTACTTTTACACTGTTGCCAGGTTGTTTTTGTAGTCCGCTGGTTAAAGCTATCTTTATTTCAGGAAAAGGGGAAAACTGAGTTAAAATGAAATTGGGCTAGCTGGGGGTTAGTTTTGAATAGCAATTAGGTTTGATTTTTTGTAGACCTGGCAACCTGTCCGTACATCTACCCTGGGTTGCTTCACCAGGTGCATAGAGTAAATCCAGATAAAGCATATGGGTCACTTTTAAAAGCTGTATGCTGGTTGTTAGTAAAAGTAGGATATAGTCAACAAATCAGAATTGACCCTTTATGGGGAGCTTGAACGACAGGCGATCTGACCAATCATAATGCAGAATCTACCATTTTGTCTGACAAACAAACCATTCAGAGTAGATTAATGTCGGTGAACTTGAACATGAAAAATGATTTGCACTGACGTCTTTCCACTGTTGAGACAAGAAGCAATTAGCTATTTGTAGCAAATAGCAATTAGGTATTTTTTTGCAACCTGCAACCTGTTAGTACATCTATCCTTGGTTGTTTCGCCAGTTGCATAGAATAAATTGGTCACTTTTGAAAGATGTAAGCTGGTCATCAGAAAAAAAATAGGATATAGTCAATATCCTAACAAATTAGAATTGATCCTTTACAGGGAGTTTGATTGACAGGCAGTCTGACCAATCATAATGCAGAATCTAAAAATTATATATATATATATATATATATATATACAGGTCCTTCTCAAAAAATTAGCATATTGTGATAAAGTTCATTATTTTCTGTAATGTACTGATAAACATTAGACTTTCATATATTTTAGATTCATTACACACAACTGAAGTAGTTCAAGGCTTTTTTTTTGTTTTAATATTGATGATTTTGGCATACAGCTCATGAAAACCCAAAATTCCTATCTCAAAAAATTAGCATATTTCATCCGACCAATAAAAGAAAAGTGTTTTTAATACAAAAAAAGTCAACCTTCAAATAATTATGTTCAGTTATGCACTCAATACTCGGTCGGGATTCCTTTTGCAGAAATGACTGCTTCACTGCGGCGTGGCATGGAGGCAATCAGCCTGTGGCACTGCTGAGGTGTTATGGAGGCCCAGGATGCTTCGATAGCGGCCTTAAGCTCATCCAGAGTGTTGGGTCTTGCGTCTCTCAACTTTCTCTTCACAATATCCCACAGATTCTCTATGGAGTTCAGGTCAGGAGAGTTGGCAGGCCAATTGAGCACAGTAATACCATGGTCAGTAAACCATTTACCAGTGGTTTTGGCACTGTGAGCAGGTGCCAGGTCGTGCTGAAAAATGAAATCTTCATCTCCATAAAGCTTTTCAGCAGATGGAAGCATGAAGTGCTCCAAAATCTCCTGATAGCTAGCTGCATTGACCCTGCCCTTGATAAAACACAGTGGACCAACACCAGCAGCTGACATGGCACCCCAGACCATCACTGACTGTGGGTACTTGACACTGGACTTCAGGCATTTTGGCATTTCCCTCTCCCCAGTCTTCCTCCAGACTCTGGCACCTTGATTTCCGAATGACATGCAAAATTTGCTTTCATCCGAAAAAAGTACTTTGGACCACTGAGCAACAGTCCAGTGCTGCTTCTCTGTAGCCCAGGTCAGGCGCTTCTGCCGCTGTTTCTGGTTCAAAAGTGGCTTGACCTGGGGAATGCGGCACCTGTAGCCCATTTCCTGCACACGCCTGTACACGGTGGCTCTGGATGTTTCTACTCCAGACTCAGTCCACTGCTTCCGCAGGTCCCCCTCTCGTTGTGCAGCGTTTTCTGTCACACTTTTCCCTTCCCACAGACTTCCCACTGAGGTGCCTTGATACAGCACTCTGGGAACAGCCTATTCGTTCAGAAATTTCTTTCTGTGTCTTACCCTCTTGCTTGAGGGTGTCAATGATGGCCTTCTGGACAGCAGTCAGGTCGGCAGTCTTACCCATGATTGCGGTTTTGAGTAATGAACCAGGCTGGGAGTTTTTAAAAGCCTCAGGAATCTTTTGCAGGTATTTAGAGTTAATTAGTTGATTCAGATGATTAGGTTAATAGCTCGTTTAGAGAACCTTTTCATGATATGCTAATTTTTTGAGATAGGAATTTTGGGTTTTCATGAGCTGTATGCCAAAATCATCAATATTAAAACAAAAAAAAGGCTTGAACTACTTCAGTTGTGTGTAATGAATCTAAAATATATGAAAGTCTAATGTTTATCAGTACATTACAGAAAATAATGAACTTTATCACAATATGCTAATTTTTTGAGAAGGACCTGTATATATATATATACAATGTGAAAGATGAGACTATGTTTCCTACCAGAAGTAACCTGCTCTGTCTTGTCTGTCAGTGTGTTTTCTCTGCAATGTATTTTTCACTGCATGAGAGCATGATGTTCAATAGTAACTGAGGGGGGTGGGTCTTTGCGAAGGGTCAATTGGGCATCAAAAACTGTGGAGTAAATGCAGCCAATAAGTCCCCAGCAGGGCCATCAGTTTACTCTGGCTATTCACACCTGGCTCGCCTTGACAAGGGCGCACCTGCTCCAACTCGGCATTGACAGCATGCATCCATGGACAGCAGGTCACAAATAGCCACTTCGCTCCCAGTATTTCACCCACCCATGGATTCATGAACCAAGTAAGGTCATCCATAGTATCAACCCAACAATGTCTCAACCTTGAGGAACAATGGCGCATCAAGTGAGTGACTGTCTTGTGTGGAGTGGTTTTAAAAGACATGAGTAAGCATTTAACACGTTGTATATTGTGTAGCAATAAAATATCTTTTTAAAAGGACTTGAAGGCTATAAGAATGTGTAAAAAGCAAGAAATTTTTGTCCTTGAATAGAAAAATCTTTTCATTCTGTTTTAGTCTAGAGTCTTTTTTGTCACAGTCATTGCTAACACATAAAGCCCTGTGTAAATCAGCAGAGACAGCAGTGTCAGAGAGGGTCAACATAAAAAAACAAGACTGCTAGTTCAAATCCCGGTTTAGCACCACCGTCCATCAGAGTCGTTCACTCAGATGTGAAAATTCCCTTCATCATTTACTCACTCATGGTGCTGAGATCATGTCATACTCAATCCATTTGCTTCCGTAATCTGACATATTTCTGAGTGAAACATGATATTTAATAAAACAAATTTCATGATGTTATCCATCAGGAATTGGTTTGATCATAAACATAGGAGTTACATACTAAAAGGGAACAAGAGTGATGACTAAATAAAACAAATAATTAAAAATCGACTCTCTACTTAAATCACATATGAGTTTATGCATTTTAAAACGTACTTCTTAAGTCAAGTTTGGCGAGTACAGAAAGTACAAAAAAAGTACAGAAGATATTTAGTCCATATCCAACGGCTTTTTGGGTGATTGATCTTGACTCTAGAATTTGTCAATTTGTGCTATTTTTGCTGTGCAAAATACATACAATATGCATCAACTTATTATTTTTATAAATATATACAATTGAAGTCAAAAGTTTCCATACACCTTGCAGAATCTGCAAAATAATAATTTTAGCAAAATAAGAGAGATCATACAAAATGCATGTTATTGTTATTTTTTTATTTAGTACTGACCTCAATAAGATATTTCACATAAAATATGTTTACATCTAGTCCACAAAAGAAAATAATAGTTGAATTTGTAAAAAATCACCCTGTTCAAAGTTTACATACGCTTGATTCTAAACACCTTAAGAACAATTGTCTTAATAACAACAATAGTGTTGTTACTTAAATGATCCACAGCTGTTCTTCAGAAAAATCCTTCAGGTCCAGCAAATTCTTTGGTTTTTCTGCATTTTTGTGTATTTGAACCCTTTCCAACAATGACTGTATGCTTTTGAGATCCATCTTTTACACTGAGGACAACTGAGGGACTCTTATGCAATTATTACAGAAGGTTCAAACATTCACTGATGCTCCTGAAGCAAATACAGTGCATTAAACTTTTTGAATTTGAAGATGATGGTGAATTTAACTCATTTTGTCTTCTGAGAAACATGTAAATATCTTCTGTAGCTTCTGAAGGCCAGTACTAAAAAAAAAAAAAAAAACGATGTTTATGCAAAATAAGAAAAATGTACACATCTTTATTCTGTTCAAAAGTTTACACCCCTGGCTCTTAATAGATTGCTTTTATTTTCTTCTGAAGCATCAGTAAAAGTTTGAAACTTCTGTAAGGTTCAAATACACAAAAATGCTAAATCTATCAGCATCTAACAACACAGTATTAAGAATCAAGTGTATGTACATTTTTTGAACAGGGTCATTTTATAATATGTAATAATATGTGAACGTCTTTATGTGAAATACCTTATTCAGGTCAGTACTAAATAAAAAATAACATTTTTTATGATCCTTTTTATTTTGGTAAAATAATTAACATTTTGCAGATTCTGCAAGGTGTATGTAAACTTTCGAGTTCTACTATACATATAAATCTGTAATGAAAAAAAAAAAGACTAAAACTTAACATTCACTACACCAATGTTAAAAGTTTATGGTCCACACAATTTAGAAACTCAGGTCACAAAATTATCTTTGTTTTCCAGTCGTAAACAGGATTTGAGAGGTTAATCATGTCCAATTTCCAACCAGGAAACTTGTATTTACTGTAATTCCACTGTGCATGAAGGCAGCATTAGATCAGGGGTTTTCAATCAGTTCCTGGAGCTTCCCCAGTACTGCACATTTTGGGTGTCTCTCATATTGGACAAATCCATTTTGGTTCATGCAGTAGTCTACTAATGACCCGATAAGTGAATTCAGCTGGCTTGAATCGCACTACATTTCGAAAATACAAAATTTCTAAAAAACAATGCTATGGTTGTAATATGACTTTAATTTAGACATAATTCAACATATAATACAACCAAAATGGTAAAATATGCAGTCTACTCCATTGGCAATAGGTGGCATATTCCTAGGTGACCTACTACTGCAGAGATTGTGCATTTATTGGACATGCAAGACAAGCATTTGTGGCTAAGAAGTAAGTTTTATATATATATATATATATATGCATTGAAACTGCAATTTGGACCTTCAACCAGCCGCATTGAAGTCTACTTTATGAAGAAAACACATGGAATGTTTTCCTCAAAAACCTTAATTTCTTTAACTGAAGAAAGAAAGACATGAACATCTTGGATGACATTGGGGTGAGAACGTTATCTGGACATTTTAATTCAGAAATTAACTATTTGTTTTACCAATATCTTACTAAGTATTAATAAGCAGAAAATTAGGAGTTTATTGAAGCAAAAGTCGTAGTTAATAGTTAATAATGAGAAATAGTCCCCAAACTTAAGTGTGACTGAAAAAAAAAAAAACTGTAATGATGACAGAAGTTCCCATTTTGAATGTACTATTGTGTTAGACTTTATCTTGCAGTAAAGTATATAAATGTGCACAAAAGAACAACAGGAAATGAATTTGTTTTCAAACAGAAAATAACCCAAAGGGCTGAACATTTCCAAATAATCTAGCACTATTTGATATTCACTGAAACCCTGCGTGGGATTTTAGGATTAGCACTGCATAGTCCAGATTTCCAACTCTGACTCAAAAAGTGCATTCCAGTTGGTCTCAAGCTCCCATTGCTGCATAGCTGCAGAGCTGACCCATTCTCCCTTTGACATCCAGGCCCAGACCACAGCCCTCTCGGCAGCATGACAGCTACGTAATCACACCCAGACCAATTACACCGAACAGAGCCTTTGCTGAAGCCCACGCCCCAGCATTCTGCTCAATCCTTTGGGCTCTATAGGCAGTATCAGTCCCTGCCAGAGCCTTTGAGCAGCTGCACTGTCCCACCCAGCCAGTGTCTTCTTCTTCCTTCAGCCAGAACATTCTGTGCAGATGTTGGTGTGGGATAAAGACACAACACATAAGCTCTATAAAGCAACCCTTTGCTCTAGGTCTAGTGTGAGCCCTCCACAGCTACACAACCTCAGCCTAATGATGGGAGGACATGCTCCATGTTAGTGGGGAGAAAGTGGTATTTGTTCAAAATACAGTCAGACAGACCTCACAAAATAGTGTGGTATTGCCCAATAGTGTCTTCACAGGCTTTTCCGACATTAATATATTAGATAACGTATTAAGTACCATTAGTCAGTAAATTAGAAACAGGAACAGACTGCAAGAATGCCTGAAAATCCAGAAATTAGGTTTTGCACATCTGTTCCATCGTTCTGAAATCAATTTTGAATAGGTTTTTGGTTAAATGTCTGAAATTGGGTCAGTAGTAAATACAAGGTCAAGATAATTTCACGTTTTAGTGATTTTCTATGAAAGGCAATTGTGTGCAAACAGGAAAACTCATCTACTCGTTAGTCTGCTTTCATAACCTTGTTGTGTTTAATTAATTTTATTAATTGAAAAATAACATTTTAATGTTGTATATATATATATATATATATATATATATATATATATATATGTACATATGTGTTATTTTAGATGTGTCTTGACTAGTTTTTGTATGTTGTATAAATATATCCAGTGGTGTATAAACTACCTGAAAGCCATACTTAAGTAAAAGTACAGATATCTTACCAGAAAATGACTTTGGTAGAATTTGAAGTCACTGTTTAGAATATTACTTGAGTAAAAATCATGTGATATTTATTGTACTTCAGTCCAAAAAGTTTTTTTTTTTTTTTTTAATCTTAAAAATACTTAAGTATTGAAAGTAAAAGTACAAGTTAATACAAAATGGAAAAGAAGCAAATAAATATACTGGTATATAAAATGTTCATACACAGCTTGAGCAGCAAGATTGTGTTCAGTTTTAACTCTTTCTTTCATTTTGTAATTTTGAGTAAGAATAAGAAGCATTTCATCCGGTACTTAGTGTCTTTCATTCCAACATAAGAAAACTTTTCTGGAATCTGCTTCTGAAATAGCATTTAGATGTATTTACACAGTTTAATGTACCTCAGAGGTGCCATGGATGGATTTAACCTGCAGTTACAGATGCATAAATAGGCCTAATGTTTTGTTTTTAACATAAAACATTGAATACTGATACTTAAAATAATTTAAGGCATGAAAAAAAATAGTCAAAATGTGTCAATGAGTGAACTGATTCATTCAAATGGCTGATTCATGTTAATAAGTGAATCACTGAATCATTTTTATCAACTGATTTATTCAAAAAGCTGATTCATTCAATAAGTAAACACCCGTCCATTGCTCAGAGATGCAAAACGGTGCCGTGATCTGTGTTTGGAACTATTTTCGTTGGCAAAATTAGGCAAAAACATGCACTATTATGTCAAAAATGTAAGTCACTGAACTTGTATAAAAAGATTATTAAATGTGTTATCATGCTGATATCTGCAGAAAAACGGTGCTCTTTGTGTGATATAGAATAAGTGAACTATATTAAATTATATAAACATAAAAAGAATACAAAAACATTTTTGCGCCTACAATCTAGAATGCCTACATTTTGAGTTTTAATAGACTACTAAATCAACGTGTGATATAGCCTACTTGATAATGTCAGATCGCACATCATTACAACAACACTTACCATATTATCGCAGAAGATATACTGTATATCGCACGCCCCAGACTCGACTTGAGTGTAAAATGAACAGAGCTGGGTAGAGATTACGTCCAGATTACGTTACTGACTACAATTTTTGTCATGTAACCAGTTACATTACATATTTTAGGTAATTGAATCAGATTACTTTTAGATTACTTTTAGATTACTTTTGACTTAACTCATTTATCACATTGATTTAAATTATTATCTTGTAGCATAATGATGTAAAAAAATGCAAATGTATTGTAATTTACAACATGAAGCGCATTAAACATTTTATTACATCAAGGTTTCCCAAACTAGGGTTCAAACAGGAACTGCAGAGGGTTTATGGGTTCAAAAGAAACTGTGAACATGCAAATGTGATACTTAATTATTGAAATATTTCATTTAAAATCTCAGGGGTACTTAAAGTAAATATATTTGGTTAATAAGGTTTAGATGACAAAAAAATTGGGAATGCCTGCATTGCATGTAAATAAGAAATAACGTTGCATTTTAATGAGTATGAAAGGCAAAAGCCTTCCAAAGACACAGTAATACATGGTTAAAAAAAACTACCGAGTGATAATTCAAATAAAAATGAATCTGTTCATCAGTAGCTGATGCAATGTTGAAACCCTTTTGCAAATCCAGTGGTCAAATGCTGTGTCGCCACTCGACTAATGACTAGTCTATGTATGAATGTCCACAAAGCTGGACTTTCTGAATGTATATAATTGATAGGCTATTTTAAAAATGTAAAAATAAAAAAGAGAAATTAGGGGGAATCAATGAATTATGAATAATTTATTGCTGTTGTGTGAATAATATGTAATCATGTAATCCATAAAAAAGTAACTGTAGTCTGATTACGAGTACTTTAAAATGTAACTTACTCGTATTACAAGTACTTCATTTTTGGAATCTGATTACGTAATCCAGATTGCATGTAATCAGTTACTACCCAGCTCTGAAAATGAATCATCCACGATTGTGCTCGCACTTGTTTCCACATAAGCAAAAGTGTTTTTAGAAGTCTAACTTGCAAGCGCCAGACCATTGATTCGTCAAACCTGCTTTCCTAGCAAGTAACAAATATGCTTTGGGGAAATGTATCGGAGTAAAAGTATACATTTTAATTAGGAAATGTTGTGGAGTAAAAGTAAAAGTAGGCTGAAATATAAAAACTCAAGTAAAGTACAGATACTCCCCAAAAATACTTAAGTAGCCTACTGTAATGAAGTGTTATGTTCTGTGGTGTAATGTAACAAAGTAATATCTCTTGCTAACGTTGATATTTTAACCAAAAAAATAATAAATAAATAAAATCTTGTAGAAGGGCCTCGTTGATTAATTTTGCCTGGGGCCCCCACTTAATGTAGGTTCGCCTCTATCAGCGGACTATTAATAGCACTAATAATAATAAACAATAGCACATTTTTCATTCCAGTTTAGAATTAAATACATTTTAATGCTAATGTTAATGGACTTAACCTCATTAGTGCAAAAACATATTTTTTATATATATAAAAACACACAGATGTATTATATACCTTCATGCATCTGAATGTCATCAAACTGGAAACCTAATCTGCATTAATTATGTTGCAGGAATGTACACACATTTTCACGTGAGGTGACTTTATACAGATACCCCCTGCTAAGTGTGTAGGGAGCAGTGAGCACTGCCTAGTGACCCTGTAAATCCAAACGCAGATGAAAACATTGACGACTGAAAAAAAATGGTTATTTATGGCTCAGCTAATGATCCACAAGACCCAAGACCTGTAGGATGATGCTTGATTAAACACAGCTGAAAGAAACTTCTGTTATTACACACACCCAGTGGCCCACATTTCTTGCATTGTTTGTGTTTGGAAAAACTTACAAGCATGATATAGATGGATGACCATTGTCTGCTTAAAAAGAATTATGTCTTCTCTGAATCATCTTGCCCCATGGCTGGAGATTTGAGACATAATGTTTTCCATTCCTCATGGTCCTGACTAACTCCCATCTTGTGAGATGGGATGGGCAGGGAGCGTGGTAGTGGGAATACCACATTACTGGGATTAGGATGGGAATGCGAGGAGAGCGGAAAAGAGCCCATTCTCTCTGCTCCGCTGCACCTGTGCAGTCGCTCTAACTCTGAGTCTGAAAGTACAGCAATAGGGCAGAAATTAACTTAAGGACACATAAATCAAGGATCACAACAAAGTTGCAATCAAAAGTCAGAGATTTTAAAATCAACTCATCATTTCTTTCTTATTTCTAATTTAAAATTTCAGAATTAATAATAGTTCCTAGAAATATAACAAATGTTTGTTTCCTTGCTTGCAACTTCATTATGAAGCCATGTCCTGTGTGTCCTTATATGGCCAAAACACCTTGCGGCATAATTGTCGCTGATATATTGTGCGTTTAAGACATCAAGAAGAATTATGGCTGTTTACTTGGTTCCACATATAAAGCCCTGAGGCCGTTTTTGCACACTATTTCATAAATGCTCCGGGTTAGTCCAGTAGTAGCTCCTCTCTCAGGCAGTTAGGGCGTTCTGCAGACACACAGCATTGTCTGCTTTACTAACAGCGGACGTTCGCTCTGAAAGACATGAATAGAGAGTCTGCTGCAGTGTAAACAAAAGGGGGCTGGTTCATCCCTCTGTTCTCAAATCTGGACCAGTACTGTGGATGTACAAGAGGAGCAGGTTAGGGATCAGTGTGGCCACTATAAGGATGGGAGAGCATATAGACACATTTTTATCACTACTATTGCTCATAGTTAGGGCTAGAGATTTGAATAAAAACTAACTAGATAAAAGTTTGTCAAGACCTTATGTTGGCTTGAGAAAGCCTAGTCAAAAGTTTGAAGTAGTTTAAATCTTGAAGGTTTAAAATTTAAAATTTAAAGTAGTTTTGAGTTTGAAGGATATTTTTAGGTTGGTAGTAGTTTTCAGTTTTTTGCTATCACTAGGATCCATTTCTCAATACATAAGCAATTTTTTCAAAACTCTTCACACCATAAGCACAAAACAGTTTATGATGGGTTTTCATCCAAAGTTGTGAATTTAACTTATGCGCAAAAGTGGAATATCGAACATTTGCAAATATGCACCGTTTCCATCCGAGTAAAAGAGAACAAAATTGTCACTTTCTGATAAAATGGCACTATTTTAATATGGGTCAAAATTATAAATTTTTCTTTTATGCCAAAAATCATTAGGATAAGTAAAGATTATGTTCCATGAAGATATTTTGTGAGTTTTCCACCGTAAATATATCAAAACTTAATTTTTGATTAGTTATATGCATTGCTAAGAACTTCATTGGAACAACTTTACAGACGATTTTCTCAATAATCCACATATTCCAGATTTTCAAATAGTTGTATCTCGGCAAAATATAGTCCTATCCTAACAAACCATGCATCAATGGAATGCTTATGTATTATATATGATGTATAAATCTCAATTAAAAAAAGAAATGGACTCTTATGACTGGTTTTGTGGTCCAGGGTCGCATATAATAAATTACTTGTGCCTCAGAGTGAACAGACTAAACACAAAAAAATGTGGTCATTGCTTTCAGATGCCTGCTGTTTGGGAACGCAGTCATGTAAGACTGTTCTGGGAGCCAATTATACAGAAACACTTTGACGACAGACTTTGACGGGGCATTTCAGAATGACCATAGCAACATTTCAGATAATGCGCAATTGAAATCGGCCTGCTGGTAGGTTATGCCATTCCATAACGCAAAGTCACGTGACTATTTTGATGCTTCCATTATTCACATTAACTTTTTTTTTTTTTTTTGCACAAGTCAAAATCACTTTAGGATTTTATGTCCTAGTGATTTTATGTCCTTAGGAAATGTGTCCTAGTGATAATAATAAAAAAAATGTAAAAACACAGAATTTGGAGTTTTATTAACATTTGCTAGGATGTTGTGGGTAGTTCCTAGGATAAAAAGAAAGCTGACATATGTCAGAAAAGATTGACAGATAAATATATTATATATTTATATAAGAACACCTTTAGGTTAAGAAAACCATTAGTGATAATACCCTAACAATTCAGCTTGGTATCATTACTATTCGGAATCCGTAATGTAAACTAGCATAAAGTAATGTTCAAGCATATTTTGTATGTTTGGATGTGTACTGAAAAGTACAATAATGATGTATCAACATCTAAAACATGCAAGTATGCAGTCATCTCTCATTCTGAAAGATGAGTACAAAGTTTGGCATGTCACAAAACAAGCAAGTGACACTGACAGCAAATTTGTGTAATAATGCTTAAGACAGCAGTTTATGAATGTTTAATGAAAGCTTGGAGTATGACAGTAGATGGGGACAATTATCTGTGCAAAAAGAGTTAAATTACAGTCTTCTCCTCACACAGAGCTATCATATGGCTTCTAAAGACTTAGAATATAACACTAAAATAGAATGAATTACTTTTATGATCAGTTTTATACACTGTACACACTGTATAAAACAAAATCATTTTGAAATGTCATATTTAATTCAGTGTTACTTGCCTGTCTGTAAAATTTACAAGCAGTTACAACGAAAACTGCTTCAAAAATAAATCCTAACATCCAAATATACTTGAGGAAAGAAACAGTCCTCTACGTCAACAGAAATCACACACCACAACACTCTTAGAATGTAAAATTAGCTAAATATGTTTACAAATCATAACAGTTATTTATTATTCTTATTGAAAAAATACAAATATCAACCATTACAATAAATCAACTGATTCGATATTCTATCAAGTTAAATAATTTGTAAATATTTGTTCTTTTCTGTAATGATATGTATTAAGTTTTAAATGCCAAAGAAAATACGACCCAGTTGTACGTTTTTGTATCGACCTAATACAACCCATGTTTACGTTTTAAAGTTAAGCGCCCTCTAGCGGTCGTAAAAATAATGACAGTGTCGCGTTGGATCTGACGTCATGGAATGACGTATGAGTTTTTACACCGAACTACTAGGTGTAATTCGTATAAATGACCACACCTAACCCCACCCTAAACCTACCCCTTACAGAAATAGTGCAAATTCATGATTTATAGTGCATATTCCAAAAAAAAAAAACATACAATGAGAACATGTGCATTCTTTGGTATCGAACCTGTGTTGTTATGATTATATCACTTCGCAGTGTAACGCGCTACCAATTGACCTACACGTAAGTTAACGATAAGGGAGCAAATGTTGAATACGCTCTATACAGACGTATGCAAATGTTGAATACACTCTATAGAGACATATTTGAGGATTTGTGAAAACGACTTACGTCGGGCGTATAAATTGGAGGACATGTTGGTTATTTTAGTGTCTACGCTAAAGTACCAAAAATGTGCCACACTTTATACATATCTATCTATGATTATTAATAAGACCGCAGCTTATCTAAAGCGGCTTCTTACAAACTCTGAGCTCTATATATCTCAAAATTTTCTCCCTCTCGGCCAATTTAGCACAGAGCACCAGTACACTGGCACCGTGCCTGCGGTTGAATGACTTTGGGGTCATCAGTGGTGTGGCAGATTTTTCTCTGTTGTGGTACAGGGGAGGAGCCCTTATTATCTGTGTATGGCTGTTTGAGAGAGGCCAGTGTGGTGATATCTCTGAGCTGGAAGTACACTAATTGTCTTTGTGTCCTGGTTCTCTGCTCGCTGGTCCCGGCAGGTTACAATAGAGCACAGTGTTCCCAGCGGAAGACAATCGCTGTCTGTCTGCACTGGAATCGCAGAGTCACTGTCCACTCTGACTGTGCATATGCACACCGTTACTCTTACACACACGGATTTGCCCTGACAAGAACACACACTTGGAGAAATCACACTTTTTATGTGATGCTGGTAAGGCTGGAATGACACAACAATAAGAACAACCCTCTCCAGGTGTGTCACATTTTGTCACACACTGAACCATTTTGGAAAAAAAAAATTGGATTTCAAATATGAATAATTTTCTAATATCTTATTGTTTTTCCTAAAGAATAAAATTACAAGTTAAGTGTTATCTAAATGTATGGCAGTTCTTGTCAAACTCAATGAAAAGGACATGTTTTTGCACTGCCTGCAGATTACTATAATAATAAGAATACGTGTTCACTATTTTTGTCGCATCTGGCTTGACAGGAGTTGTCACAATTTTTTTTATGTGCCCTGTATTTTTAATAATTGTTTTCAGCCATCATGTTGTGTTGCAAGGTAAATTAACCACACTCGATTCAAGGTTTATCATTATGAATGTGCATGCAAAGTATCAACAGATGTGCTTTGGAAAGGCTGTACAACTCACTATTTCATTGGTTATGTTGGGTTCAAATTAAGCCACCTTTTGATTGCCATGCAATTCTTGCTGTTTCTTCATCTACATTCACAAAATTCTGTAAAATTATGTTTTTGATTGTTAGTTTTTGGATCTTAATTACGGTTCTGATGCAGCATGGAATAAAAGTGTTTGAAACTCATTTTACCCTATCAGAGTTTTGAGAATTAGACCTAAAAAATGCACAACCTATTTACACCAAGTGCAATAGTAATAAATACTACTTACACTAAGTACAATAATGTTACTATTTATACTTACAAATGCTCACTACAAACAGTTATTTAAAAAAAAAAAACATCATGTTTTACATTTGTCTCTGTAAGACACCGTTTTAGTGCCACGTAAAAAAAAAACCAATAATAATAATAAATAAATAATACTAATAAATTACAATATTAAAGTCACAATATTTTGAAAATAAAGTTGCAATTAAGAGAATAAAGTTGAAATATTTAGAGAATAAAGTTTAAATTATAAGAATAAAATCATAACATAATTAAAGTTATAATATTTTAAGAGTATAGCCTGCGCATGCAAATGGCCCGGATTAGGATCTCCGGGAGAAATAGCCAGGTCACCGGAATTTATTTGAATATATGTGGGATTATTAGCAGAAATCATACCATGTGTTATACTTGCTTGGAATTAATATTTCATGTCTTCGATTACATTTATTAGACCTATTTGTAATGCGCCAGCCACCTAATAATAGCAATAAGCTTTGTGCCTTTGGTACATTTAATATTAAACAAAGTCTCAGTTTTCAAAATCTGTCAGCTTTATAGCAAAATACAAACAATGTGTCATGCAATAATGGCGTTTTCACACTATTTAATGTGGCGGGACAGATCGCTGTATTCATGTGAATCAATCGGTTTTTTTCGATTACAATGAGGCATTTGTTTTATTAAATTATACAGTTATCTTTGTGAAAATTCCACCATCTACTCCACAAAAACATCTGTGCCATCCAATCTTTCATTCCTCACATGCATTTAATTAAAAACAACAATAAAATGTTTTAAAGCTTGAAGTGGACTCCAACTCATTAACATAAGTTATATTGTTGTCTTTTCTGAGGTATATGAGTGACTATTTATAAGCTGTTTTATTCACGGTGTGAATACAGTGAATGATTGGAAATAATATTTAACATCTTCCATTTTTTTGTAGCGCACCAGTAATCGCAATAATTTTGTGCTTTGTTGCTTTTAACATAACACAGCTCAGCTTTCAAATTCTGTCAGTTTTATCATGAAATGCAAATTTTAAATGTGTTTTTCCTCTTTATTTCAGGTTCATAGCATGATATAAACAAGGAACAGAAGGAATGGAAATTTATGACTCACATGCTGCTTAAACTGAGGCGAATACGGCAATCTGTCCCGCCACATTAAAGAGCGTGACGATAGACATATTGTTTGTATTTCGCTATAAATTTTGACAGATTTTGAAAGCTGAGATTTTGGAATATCTCCTGGTGTTCCCAATCAGGGCCATCTGTATGCGTAATAGGCTAAAATATATATATTATAATATTTATTATAACTTTAATCTTGTAATTGCTACAAATTAATTCTCGTAATTTTGACTTTATATCTCAAAATATTTTGACTTTATTCGTGAAACATTTTGACTTTATTCTCTAAGCACTATGACTTTATTCTCGCAATTTTGACTTTATTCTCGAAACATTGCAACATTATTTTCATAATTTTGACTTTATTGTTGAAATATTGCAACATTATTGTCATAATTTTGACTTTATTTTTGAAATTTCGAGATATTGTCTAAATATTTAGATTTTTTTCTCGTAATTTTGATGTTATTTTCGAAACATTTCCACTTTATTCTAGAAACACTTTGACTTTATTCTTGAAACATTTTGACTTTATTCTTAAAACTTTTAAACTTGAAACTGACTTCATTGTCTAAATATTTCAACTTTATTCTCAGAATTTCGACTTTATTCTCAGAATTTGTGCTTTTTTTCAAAATTTTGAGATATTGTCTAAATATTTAATTTTTTTTCTCATAATTTTAATGTTATTTTTGAAACATTTCCACTTTGTTCTCGAAACATTTTGACTTTATTCTTGTAATTTTTACTTTATTGTCTAAATTTTTCAACGTTATTCTCATAATTTGGACTTTATTCTCGGAATTTATTTTCGAAATATTTAGACTTTATACTTGTAATTTTTGACTTTATTCTCGAAACATTTAAACTTTATTCTTGTATTTTTTATTTTTTTTCCCCAAACATTTTGACTTTATTTTTGAATCTTTGAAACTTGAAACTGATTTTATTGTCTAAATATTTGGATTTTATTCTCATAATTTTCACTTTATTCTCATAATTTTCATTTTATTCTAAAAACATTTCTACTCTATTTTCATAACTTTGACTTTAATCTCTACAAAAGTTACAATAGAGGTTTTCTGTTTTTACATGAATCTTTTTCTCTCTCTGTAGTTTTGATGAGTGGCATGGAAACCAATTAGGGTAATTTTGACCGCAACACAAAGGCATACCCAGATTTGCAAAACAACAGGAGGGTTTTAAAGAGCCTGTCTCAAAATAAAGCTGCCTGTTGCCCCTTGAGTTATTACATTAAACACAAGGGCCCTATTTGAATTTAAAGTTGTTACTGAACATCAAGTTCAGCAAAATGTCATGTCACGTATCAACATGACTGATCATTGTTTACAGTATTGATCACTGGTGTCACTGATTAATATCTCAAGCATCCCATAAATATATTAAACATCTTACCTTTGGAGATTTAAGACAAGTTGGAAGTTATTCAAACTTCATTCTCATTAATTAATTTTTTTTAAAAGCACCTTTATTATTTTAGGTCTTCATGAAATGTCTGCAACATACTTTAGTTGAAATCCCTGAATTGTTGTTTAAAACTATCTTGTTTTTACCTTGCCAAAAACAGCTCTATTCACAGCAACCTGTTTCGGTGCATGTCTCTTTAAATGCTAATGAGCTCTGCTCACCCCGTCCCTCTATTGCTCTGAAAATCCAAACGGCCTGAGACTGTTTTTTGGGGGATTAAAAAAAAAAAAAAAAAAAAGAGAAGTTGTTAATGGATTTTTTTTCAAAGACTGCAAACACTGTGTAAAGTGAATTTTGTAATCCAATGTTCCGTTGTTGTCTTTAGGTCAAATATATTATTCTCAACTTTAATTCTTAAGTTAAGAAAAAAATAGCAGTTAAGCAAAAATGTATTCTTAATAATGTTACGTGAATATGATCCCTTGAGGGTTGCTGGTTTCTTGGCACAATATAAAAGAGCCCACCCTAAAGTCTTTATTCTGGTCTTCAGATATGGTATATTTTCATCTGTGTTATCGTCTGCCAGGCAAAAATCGTGCGTAATCGTTTACTGAAATGCCATATAAAGTATTAAAAAAGCAACACAAACACAGCAAATTTACAAGAGCTACTGAAGCCCACAGAATATATTAGGTTGTGTTTGATTATAAATGATGATAAATAAACCAATAACTATAGACATCAATAATCATGAATACATTAGGGCAGGAGAAATTGGTTTGGATGTGATAAGGCCTAGGAAGAAGAAAGTGTTATTGTAATGTAAATCACATTCAGACTGGGATACTGGCAGCCTATAATAGCATCATATTGACGCCATTAGATTATCTCATCATTCATATTCTGTCATGGGAAGAGCCCGGGCAAGTCCTCTCTTAGTGGAGGCAAAACAGTTTAGCTCTTTGTGTTTAAAGACTCAGCTTTTGCTGAGGGAAACATTACTCATATATACGGCAAATCAAATCTGATGTCACTGATACACACAAGTACACTCAAGTCATTTTTTTTTTTTTGCTCCTTAGATCTATTTATATGATCAATTCGATCAGCTTCTTATTTAATCTTATAGTATATGTAGGCATAGCGAATGTAGTCCCTGAATAGGGACTACAGATGCTAAAGTGTTACTGAATTTTAATAAATTAGAATATTTTTGTCAACACAACTGGGTTTGTTCTGGAACAGGGTTTAAATCAAACAAGCCCAAAATGGCATTAAACCTCAAAGGGCACAGTATCAAATCAAGCAGGAATAGGCTCATGAGGAGAAAAAGATATGCCTTGCAACTCATTTTACATGAAGGTACTATCTTTCAGAGATCCCCTGTTGACTCAATAAATTGTCCATGTTGTAGACAATAGTGAAAGAGTTGAGGTGGAAAGATTGTGTTGAACGCTGTATGGTTTTGTGATTTTTTGATCTGTTCTGACACGTAGGAGCACTAAAATTAACTTTTTTGATTTATAGGAATAGTTCACCCAACTTTCTGGTAGCTATTTTCACATTTCTGGCATTTGCCTTTAACGTGATTTAAGTTATAAAAAACAGATACACCCAAATAAGCACCATAAATGTGGTCCATTAGACACGTGGACTATATTACAAGTATATTCAGTCTGGTAATGTTTACAAGCACAAACATACATTGTTGTACATTTTTATTGATGCTGAAACATACAGTTGGACGCATTACAATTTTTCAAATTAAAAAATTTAAAAATATATAATATGTACAAATCTTTTGCATTATTAAGATATTTGTATCAATGCATTTTTATAATTGTATTAATAAGCGCTTAAAATGTTTAGACCCCTTAACCTACCTCCAAACCTAAACCTACTCATTTTATAGCGGATATAAAAAGATATAAAAAAATAAGACTGAAACATGCAGGGAAATGGCCATTT
Organism: Cirrhinus molitorella; assembly: GCA_033026305.1. Lineage (NCBI taxonomy): Eukaryota > Metazoa > Chordata > Actinopteri > Cypriniformes > Cyprinidae > Cirrhinus > Cirrhinus molitorella. Next base: position 14,477,943 of record CM065126.1, on the reverse strand, counting down.
TAGTAACAATATAGCATTAAAATGATATTTTTATAGTCGCTAATCCCACTCCTTCCACTATACCATAACTATTTCTTAACAATATGTACAGTATAAAGAAAAACATGACAGAAAGATATGTTCAATCACAATTTATTAATTGTAAAAATATCACCAGTAATCACTCAGAGGCGCAGAGCAGAATTTAAATTGTTAATTGCTGAACCACTCCATGAAGGCGTGCATTTCTCAAACACACCTCACCAACAACATGGCATGTTGTAATCTGTGGCGATGCAGGCGAGAGCCAATGAACGTTTGATATTTCTGTCGTAAAGCTGAATTTGAATTTGTAACAAGTGCGTCATTTGGTGCACAAATAAAATTTAAAACAGCACACAAATAAAATTGATTCTTTTGTAATTATGTTGCATTTTTGATGTATTTTATGGCTCTATTGTTATAGCATTTTGGAGAAAACATTTTTATGTCCCATGGCAAACAAAGTAAATATTACATGATAAGTAATGGTTAAATGATTGCAAAAATGTTATTAATTTTATAATTTTTAAATTGTTAATCACTGAACCACTCTGTGAAGGCACGCATTTCTCATTAAAACACACCACACTAAAAACACGGCATGTTATAATCAGTGACGATGTAGGTAAGAGCCAATGAACGTTTTGATTTTTCTGTCGTAAACCTGTCGTAAAACTTCTTGAACTGGCAATTTTTGAATTTGTAACAAGTGCGTCATTTGGTGCACAAATAAAATTTAAAACAGCACACAAATAAAATTGATCCTTTTGTAATTATGTTGCATTTTTGGTGTATTTTATGGCTCTATTGTCACAGCATTTTGGAGAAAACATTTTTATGTCCCACGGCAAACAAAGTAAATATTACATGATAAGTAATGGTTAAACGATTGCAAAAATGTTATTAATTGTATAATTTTTAAATTGTTAATCACTGAACCACTCTGTGAAGGCACGCATTTCTCATTAAAACACACCACACTAAAAACACGGCATGTTATAATCAGTGACGATGTAGGTAAGAGCCAATGAACGTTTGAATTTTCTGCCGTAAACCTGTCGTAAAAATTCTTGAACTGGCAATTTTTGAATTTGTAACAAGTGCGTCATTTGGTGCACAAATAAAATTTTAAACAGCACACAAATAAAATTGATCCTTTTGTAATTATGTTGCATTTTCGGTGTATTTTGTGACTGTAATGTCACAGCATTTTGGAGAAAACATTTTATGTCCCATGGCAAACAAAGTAAATATTACATGATAAGTAATAGTTAAACGATTGCAAAAATGTTATTAATTTTATCATTTTTAAATTGTTAATCGCTGAACCACTACGTGAGGGCACGCATTTCTCATCCAAACACATCACACCAAAAACACAGCATGTTGTAATCTGTGACGACGTAGGCGAGAGGCAATGAATATTTGATTTTTTTGCCGTAAACTTGTCGTAAAGCTTCTTGAAATTACAATTTTTGAATTTGTAACAAGTGCGTCATTTGGTGCACAAATAAAATTTAAAACGGCACACAAATAAAACGTATCCTTTTGTAATTATGTTGCATTTTTGGTGTATTTTATGGCTCTATTGTCACAGCATTTTGCAGTAAACTTTTTTTTATGTCCCATGGCAAACAAAGTAAATATTACATGATAAGTAATGGTTAAACAGTTGCAAAAATGTTATTCTTTTTATAATTTGTAAATTGTTAATCGCTGAACCACTCCATAAAGGCGCACATTTCTCATTCAAACACACCTCACCAAAAACATGGCATGTTGTAATCTGTGACAATGTAGGCAAGAGCCAATTAATGTTCGATTTTTCTGTCGTAAAGCTGAATTTGAATTTGCAACAAGCATATGGTGCACAAATAAAATTTAAAATGGCGCACAAATAAAATGTATCCTTTTGTAATTATATAGAATTTTTGGTGTATTTTATGGCTCTATTGTCAGAGCATTTTGGAGAAAACATTTTTATGTCCCATGGCAAACAAACAATTATAAAAATGTTATTCATTTTATGAGTTTAAAGTGTAGTCTTGTTTAACATTATGTATTCTTCTTAACAAATTGGCAGCAGAAATCACACAAAACAAAACTTTGTCTCATAAACGCGTCATGGCTGGATTTCGAGATAATCTGTGAAAAATGGTTTATATCTCTCTGTGTCTGTCACACAAAGCTATCATGTGACTTCAGAAGCATGTAATCCAAGGTCTTACAGACTGCTTTAAGGATACATTCATTATGCTCTTGAATTCGGGTCTGGACACCATTGCATGTGTTTTTTGTTTTTTTAGAAAATCTTACTTTTTGTTCCACAGAAGAAAGAAACTAAATCAGGTTTGAAATTACATGAAGGTGAGAAAATAATGACAGAAGTTTCATTTTCGGTGAATTAACTAATTAAGACCTCCAAATGTCTAGTTCTCTGCCCCCATGTCTCTTTGTGTTTTTAGTGTTCAAGGTTCAGACATTTATTATTGCTCATTGAAATTTTGCAGGTGAAATCCAGTCATTTCGATAGGAATCCACATGATGTAGCTAATGTAAGTTTCACATGAGGGTGAAAACATTCTCCATGCAGTTTTTGCTCATATTCGAGATGATTACACAAATTAGCCTCACTGACCAAGAGAACACTATTGATTTTGCCTAAAAAAGACCTAAATTTCGCTAATTGACAGTTCATTAACTCTGAACTCCCAAATTAAAATTGTACCTAATCCAATTTCTAATGAAGCTTTTAGATACAAGTCCTAAGGTTTCACTTTCTCTAAATTTCACGCTAATCTTATAGAAATCTAACAAAAAAGGGCCACTGTCATAGGCGCCGATTTATGTTTTTGCCTGTGGGTGCTCAACCCTCACCCCAAAGTTTGCAATTTTTTTTTAATAAAACACATTTTCACCGCTGTTTCCACGACTAAATAATAGCAGGGAATCAGGCTGATCTCACGGCAATTCGTACATATTTTAGGAGGTGGCTAATTCGTACAAATTTGTACTAGTACGAATTCATACGTTTTGGGCTAAATCGTAAGTATTTTACGGGTTCCCAATTCGTATGAATTCATACGAATGTCCTTCACCTAACCCCGCCCCTAAACCTACCGTCCTAAAATCATGCAGTGAGGTTTTACGAATTCTACGAATTAGCCACCTTGTAAAATAAGTACGAATTCCCATGAGATAGCCTTGCGAATACATATCATACACATGAGCAACGAATTTAATATTTTCAAATATTTAATTCTCATTATTCAGTAATTTATTATACTGCGTTTTAGTTTTTTTCTTGAGTACACTCCGTTGGATGGTGCATTGATAAATTTACTAGACAAAATGTATCTTGCAAAGTGAAACACACGTACTGCAAATAAATTATTTAGTAACCAACACACACTCTTTTTCTATGAGGGCTGTGCTTGACTGAATAAAATGATTTAATATATAGGCTACCTGTTTACAATAAGGACTTATTCGCGCGTACACAATTCGAGGGTGCACACGTAATATCAGAGGAGGCGCAGAGCCCCTCGCAAGCCCGCTGCAATCCGAGATATTCGTACTGGCACCCTCTCGTATTACAATAATGCACTCTTTACATTTGCCGTTACAAAAACGCCAAAACCTGCCTCAAATAAACTATGAAAACGAGAATACGGTCGTACAAGCTACAATACACTTTTTATTGGTTAAAATGAACCTCGTGTTTTTCCGTGGGTGCTCGATCATTTCGCACGGGATCGGCGCCTATGACTGACAGTACAAAACATATATTATGTATTATTCAACGAAAACACAATAGCTGCATTTTTTCAAAATTGAGTTATGAATGAAATCGAGCCTCTTAGACTGTGATCTCTATTCTCAGATTTGCTGTTAACATGTTTTGAGGTGTGAAAGATAGATGTAAAAAGCCTACTGTTTTCTTGTTTGTTAGCTGTTTATTGCTTTATCCTCTCCCATTTTCTATAACACTAAAAACCTTTTTACCATTCAGCCTCCTTTATCATTCTGTCACATTCTCTCTGATTTGAATATTGTTTTATTCGGTGAGTCAAGGCTGTCTGTTAATTACTTTTCTATTCATTTAACCATGTGGGTCTGTCCGAGTGGAATTGTCTGACTCCTGCATTAAATGGCCCACATTCCAATCCTCTGATGCTGAAACTAACATGAGTTCCCCTCTTTATCTCTGCAGCGCGTCAAATTAGCACACAGCGGATTCATGTTACAAAAGACTCGGCCAGCAAAAAAACTTGGAGACAACCTGATCTGCTTTTTGTGGGATTTGTCTATGTGCTCATGGATGTTCAGTGTCCACTGAGCCACAGGGCTGCCATGGGAACTAATGACCGATTTATTTTGTGGAACATTATCAAATTTAGTAATGTGTTCGATAAGACATTTCGCACTGGAAATGAGCCTTGGAGCTCAGTTATGGAAATGATTATTGATGTTTCATGGTTGTTTCAGTAATGCATTCAATCATTCATGACTGAATTAAATTTAATGCACTCTGGCTTCACAAAACTATAATTGCACAGATTCTTCACATTTAGAGGACACATCAGCATATTGATTTTCAAAATATTTTCTATCAAATGTTAATCATTAAGTTAATCGAAGCAATATTGTATTTAAATAAGCTTCTGCTGCTACTATTACTGTAACAGTTTTCAGCTCTCTGAAGGGCTATTATGCTTATTATGAGTATGTAAAATATGTATATGGACACAGTAACATACAATATCAACATATTAAAAGTGTAACAGAGTAGAGTGGATGTGGCCATTTGTCAATTTTATGAGTCTGGCTTCCGGTCTCATCTGCATCCAGCTATTTTTAGCTGTACAAAACAGCTCGTTGTACTGCTTCATATTGCAAATCGCTTACTTTCACGTTAAAGAATAAGGTGGATAAGTCAAATGCATTGTGTGTGTGCATGTGTGTGTGTGACCTGTCATAAGTCTGATTAGTCATTTAAAATCACAAAAGACAGAAATAGTTTGGCAAATTAAACTAAACTAAAAAATGGTGTTTTCTCCAACATGTCCTCCAATTTATACGACCGACGTAAGTCGTTTTCACAAATCCTCGAATACGTCTCTATAGAGCATATTCAACATCAAATACGTCTCTATAGAGCGTATTCAACATTTGCTCCCTTATCAGTAACAGGTATCTAATTCAACCTTAGCATTATGTGTAGGTCAATTAGTAGCGCGTTGCACTGCGAAATGATAAAATCATATGAACACAGGTTCGATACTAGAGAATGCATATGTTTTTATTGTATGTTTTTTTTTTTTTTTTTTGGAATATGCACTAGAAAGCATGATTTTGCACTATTTCTGTTTAGGGTGGGGTTAGGTGTGGTCACGTTTAAATTACCGTGAAATCGGTATAAAAACTCACACGTCATTCCATGACGTCAGATCCAACGCGACACTGTCATTATTTTTACGACCGCTAGAGGGCGCTTAACTTTAAAACATAAACATGGGTCGTATTTGGTCGACTCTTCAAATGAAACAAACAAGATGTGCTTTAACAAGCAGACTGTCAGCTTTAATTTGAGGGTATTTACATCCAAATCAGGTGAACGGTGTAGGAATTACAACAGTTTGCACATGTGCCTCCCACTTGTTAAGGGACCAAAAGTAATGGGACAGAATAATAATCATTAATCAAACTTTCACTTTTTAATACTTGGTTGCAAATCCTTTGCAGTCAATTACAGCCTTAAGTCTGGAACGCATAGACATCACCAGACGCTGGGTTTCATCCCTGGTGATGCTCTGCCAGGCCTCTACTGCAACAGTCTTCAGTTCCTGCTTGTTCTTGGGGCATTTTCCCTTCAGTTTTGTCTTCAGCAAGTGAAACGCATGCTCAATCAGATTCAGGTCAGGTGATTGACTTGGCCATTGCATAACAGTCCACTTCATTGGGTCATTGTCCATCTGCACTGTGAAGTGCCGTCCAATGAGTTCTGCAGCATTTGGCTGAATATGAGCAGATAATATTGCCCGAAACACTTCAGAATTCATCCTGCTGCTTTTGCCAGCAGTCACATCATCAATAAATACAAGAGAACCAGTTCCATTGGCAGCCATACATGCCCACGCCATGACACTACCAGCACCATGAGGTGGTAATGAGGTGGTATGCTTAGGATCATGAGCAGTTCCTTTCCTTCTCCATACTCTTCTCTTCCCATCACTCTGGTACAAGTTGATCTTGGTCTCATCTGTCCATAGGATGTTGTTCCAGAACTGTGAAGGCTTTTTTAGGTGTCGTTTGGCAAACTCTAATCTGGTCTTCCTGTTTTTGAGGCTCACATGGTTTACATCTTGTGGTGAACCCTCTGTATTCACTCTGGTGAAGTCTTCTCTTGATTGTTGACTTTGACACACATACACCTACCTTCTGAAGAGTGACCTTGATCTGGCCAACTGTTGTGAAGGGTGTTTTCTTCACCAGGGAAAGAATTCTTCGGTCATCCACCACAGTTGTTTTCCGTGGTCTTCCGGGTCTTTTGGTGTTGCTGAGCTCACCGGTGTGTTCCTTCTTTTTAAGAATGTTTCAAACAGTTGTTTTGGCCATGCCTAATGTTTTTGCTTTCTCTTTGATGGGTTTGTTTTGTTTTTTCAGCCTAATGATGGCTTGCTTCACTGATAGTGACAGCTCTTTGGATCTCATCTTGAGAGTTGACAGCAACAGATTCCAAATGCAAATAGCACACTTGAAATGAACTCTGGACCTTTTATCTGCTCATGCTCCAATTGTCCCATTACTTTTGGTTCCTTAACAAGTGGGAGGCACATATGCAAACTGTTGTAATTCCTACACCGTTCACCTGATTTGGATGTAAATACCCTCAAATTAAAGCTGACAGTCTGCAGTTAAAGCACATCTTGTTTCATTTGAAATCTATTGTGGTGGTGTATAGAGCCAAAAATGTTAAAATTGTGTCAATGTCCCAATATTTATGGACCTGACTGTCCATAACTGGACCTACACACAAGCCAATCAGACATAGCACTTGGAGATTAATAACTCACATCTATGCCAAAATGAAACACTGCAATCAAAACTTAACACTCCTTTCTAAAATTTGAATTACTCTTTCATATCACCAGCAACACACTGATGGACTTTATATAAAACACTGCAGTCTTTATGTTTCTATTTTTTATTGTCATTTGCTCAGACTCAAAAGTAGAATTTCTGCAGTAATCAAACAATAGTTTTTACGAAAAACAAACATTCAAAATTGAATCACAAATCATCAAATTTAGCAACAAAACAAAAGTTAAAAAAAAAAAAAAAACAATGACTGGATAAATTGCTATTGGGGGAAAAAAACATATACTTGTTTTGTGTGTGTGTGTGTGTGTGTGTGTGTGTGTGTGTGTGTGTGTGTGTGTGTGTGTGTGTGTCAAGCTTATGCTACAAGAAGTTTAGGTATTGAGGCTTTGGTCTAAGCATTTTGTTTTAGTGTGTAAGCAATGGGCAAAAACTGTAAAAAAGTTCATCTGAATATATTTTAAAATATTTTGTCTTGCACTAATCATTTTGATTTATTTATTTATTACACTATAAATAAATAAAGAAATAAACAAATAAACAAATAAATAGATGTACTGTCAAATTAGGGAATGTGTTAACTGCGGTATGATGTCGTTAATGAGTTTCATTTCTCATAAATATGATTAAATCAACCTATAAATTTAATGTTCCTCAAAGGATTTTTAACATTTGTATGTTTCTAAAATTCATATGTTGATATTACAAGTATCTGTGTCCAAATGTTAAGCATAGCTGTACTTTTAAATACTGGTTATTAATTACTCTTCATACAGTTGATGTCAAAAGTTTACATACACTTTGCAGAATCTGCAAAATGTTACTATTTTACCAACATGAGAGGGATCATACAAAACACATGCTATTTTTTTTTTATATTTAGTACTGAGCTGAGTAAGATATTTCACATAAAACACATTTACATATAAATAGAAAACAATAGCTGAATTTATAAAAATGACCCTGGTCAAAAGTTTACATACACTTGATTCTTAATACTGTGTTGTAACCTGAATGATCTACAGCTGTGTGGTTTTTGTTTAGTGATAGAGTCACCTGTTTGTCCTGAACAGTTAAACTGCCCGCTGTTCTTCAGAAAAAAACTATCAGGTCACACAAATATGCAACTATTACAGAAGGTTCAAAGTTTTCACCCCAGGCTCTTTTCTTTATGAAGCATCAGTGAGCTTTTGAACCTTCTGTAATAGTTGCATATGAGTCCCTCAGTTGTCCTCAGTGTGAAAAGATGGATCTCAAAATCATACAGTCATTCTTGGAAAGGGTTCAAATACACAAAAATTCTGAAAAATCAAAGAATTTGTGTGACCTGACAGTTTTTTTCTGAAGAACAGCAGGCAGTTTAACTGTTCAGGACAAACAGGTGACTCTATCACTAAACAAAAACAACACAGCTGTGGATCATTCAGGTAACAACACAGTATTAAGAATCATTTTTATAAATCCAACAATTATTTTCTCTTGTGGACTATATGTCTTTAATGTGAATTTTCTTATTTAGGTCAGTACTAAATAAAAATATAATGTATTTTGTATGATCCCTCTTATTTTGGTAAAATAATGAGCATTTTGCAGATTCTGCAAGGTGTATGTAAACTTTTGACCTCAACTGTATCTATGTTCAAAAGCATGCAAATGTTGTAGAAAAAGTGTAACCACACTAAAGGCTTCTCTTTCCTTGACTGCGCCTGGATTCATCAGTTTACAGTTTTCATGTTCGACTCAAACACACACAATGGTCACATGCACTTGCAGAGAAGGTGGTTTATGAGTGGATCTGGGATATCTGAAGGAGAGCGAACAAGTGAAAAAGTGATCGAGCTAGAAAGAGGGACCCGGAGCGAGATGAAAGGCGAGGGTTTGAGAGCGACAGTGCACTTGTTCCCTGGTTCAACCAAACAGAGACCAGCTTGCCCGGTTTCAGGGTGCATGTGTGAAGGAATGCATTCATTAACGTAATTCCTCTGCTCTCAAACAAGGCTTCCGTCATTTGGAGAGCAAGCGAGGGAGCGGAGAGCCGCGGGGTGGAGGGGCAGTTCTCGCTGAAGAAGGGGTGAGGGGTAAATACACCCCTTTCTCTGTAGTCAGGAGGGCAAGGCGCCCTAACACAGGCCTCTGCGTCCAAGGCGATCTGCATGTGAAAGACCCGGGCATCACAAAAGGATGAAAAGGTGCTGGGCAGGACCTGGACAATCCCTTCCTGTTCTGGTGGGTCGTTTGTTTCCATGCTGTCAGATACTGGGCCGCCGGCCCTCTCTACCCTCATCTCCTCAGCCCTCTGGTGCGCTGTTCCACATTCTCCCTCGTTTTGTTTTCCGGCAATTTCTTATACATGCTTCTTATTTTTTTTTATTCACGTGAATAGGAGTGATGGAGCAATGTAACGTCAAACGGCGACTGGAACAATTGCTTTCAAGACTGCGTCTAAAAGCCAAACAGCACCATGCATGAGAACTGCTTTGCATAACAAAAGAAGTGACAAAACCATTAGGCCAATTAGAGTATTTATATAAACATAGTAATGAATGGATTTAAGCAGTCATAAATTATGCTTACTGTGTGGGAAAATAACTTTGGTTCTCTCTGAAATTGAACGTTTGCTATTTCAAACCATGGTACTGCGGCGTAGCGTTTATTTTCCAAGATCAAATGCATTGCATTGCATAAATCAAAGAATACTAGGAATGAAAATGTGGCACATCAAACTTCAAATCTTTAATAGCTATCTGCTTGTGCTGTTCTTGTGCTGCTCCAACAGGGACAAAAAGAATGTTAATTATGTAAATTAAAAAGCGCTCTAATCCAGAGGGAGGAGCTGTTCCCATAGTGTTAGCTTTAGTTGAGTATTGGCACATATTGACAAAGCATTAGCCTCCATCCGCATTGTGTAATGATTTTTTTTTTTTCTGCAGAGGAAGTCCTCCTATTGAGATAAATGCCTTGTTTTCTTCTTTACCATTGTGGTACGTTCTGATGTGCGCCGGCGTTTAGTCAATCGCACTTCTTCTACTTCACTATTCCCATCTAGCTTGCCAAAAGAGGACAAATGAGTCTTTTAATATTAGACCCATGTGACCAATACACACTCAAGTTCACAAACCTTAAGACATTGGGGAAAGAGCTTTCATTCTCAATAAGAGGTAGAATTAAAAGAAAGATAAAACTCAGTTTTAATGATTAGTTACCTTCATGTTGTTTAAAACTTACATACTTTTCTTGTGTGAAACCCTAAAGGAGATATTAGGTAGAATGTCTGGGCTGCTCTTTATGACAACTAAAAAAGCAGAATAAAAGTGGAACAAAACTAATACATCGTATGCATCAAAATTATCAATGTTTCTTTTATGCCAACAATGATTAGGATATTAAGTAAAGATCATGTTCCATTAAGATATTTGGTAAATTTACTATGGTAGATATATCAAAGCTTAATTTTTTATTAGTAATATGCATTGCTAAGAACTTTATTTGGACAACTTTAAAGGCAATTTTTTGCACCCTTCATTTCAGATTTTCAAATAGCTGTATCTCAGCCAATTATTGTCCTATCCTAAAAACCATACATCAGTGGAAAGCTTATTTATTCAGCTTTCGTGTGAGTATAAATCTAAACAAGATATTTATAATTGACCCTTATTGTAGTCCAGGATCACATATGGGTATATTTTAAGCTCAAATTTTGTTCAACATCTCGTTTTGTGTTTATATTTTAAAAATAAATAAATAAATAAATAAATAATAACACACATCTTCTCAGAACAACATGACTGGGAGTAAACGAAAACACTTTGAAAACACAGAAAACGTGATAACTGGTTAGTGTAGAGGACAAGCGTTTTGGAGAATGGACAGACATACATGTTCACTTGCAGTTTGCACGCACGAAGAGGGGAAAAAAGCATCTCTATGGAATAGTTCATGTGAAGTCATTCATCACAATACGCCAGATGCATATCTTACAGACATGCTTCAGAAAGGAGTCGCATTTAAAATGGGCTAATTGTTTTTCAAACGTACAATCTCTTTCTCTCTCTCTCTCTCTTGCTTTCTCTCTCTCTCCTCCCACAATCTGATTTCTGCTGCTGGGACTCAGTGTGATCATGTGACGGGCTCGGAAGCGCAAGAAGAGCTGGTCGGTAACGGAGGACCGAATGCCAATCTCATTGAGAAAGCCCCTTTATTGCGCTTAAGAGACGGGAGGAACAGACGTTTCTAGTGCTGCACACATACACAGACAGACAAGACACAGGAAGCTCTGGGGAACTCGGGGAAAGGGTGCATTTTCACCGCCTCAAGAGGAAGTTAAGGACAAATCTCTCGCTAAAATAAATCTTAAAAGGGGCACTGGGCACGCGGGAGTCGCCTTTGCGAGTAACTTGTGGGATTTATCGGGAATTGTTTCTGAACGGACACCTGGCTTCCTTCTCCGCACGTTTCTATTTCATTTTGTTCATTTAATTTCATTTCATCAGCTGCCCTAAACAACTGTCATCCCCAGAAACTGCCGTAGCCTATTGCAGCAGCGGATTGTGCGTAAAGACAGAGACAGCAGCCTTTTCCGCGGACGAGTCAGGCACTTGCCTTCACTTGCGTTTTGGTACTATATTTATTATTTATATCAAGCCTTTATTTATTTCGAGACTTTTTCCGTCTATTTTTGGGGCGTCGGTGGTGATTTCTGTGGAATATGGTGGGGGAAATGGAAACGAAAGAGAAGCCGAAGCCGACCCCTGATTATCTGATGCAGCTCATGAACGATAAGAAACTGATGAGCAGTCTACCCAACTTCTGCGGGATCTTCAACCACCTCGAACGGCTTCTCGACGAAGGTAATGTTGATGGAATGACACGCGTCCGTCAAATCCCACCGAACGGGTTCTGGAAACGACGCACGGGTCGTTCGCGTTTAAGGCAAAACGGTTGATAGCAACAATTTATGGCGTCTGTTGCTTGCTTGGTGTCAGAACGTCATGCCTGCTTTGCCAAGCACACGACTTGTACAGCCTTTTAGTTCTGCTTTAATAGCTGCTTAAGTTTGCGCTCGCATTCGGTAGCCGCTACTTCTCCGATCCAAGGGGATACCTGTGGCTTGCGAAATGATTTTACAATGATTCCTTTGGTTACTAATGAATCCCTCGTCATAAAAACATATTTTTGATATGTTCATATGAATAACACCGTAATTCAATAGGTTATGTTTACAATTTCACCTTAATATTTGAGAGGCAATTGTTAAGGAGACTTTCTGAGACAAAAAATAAATAAATAAAACGTAAGTGAAAATTCTCTCATTCAAACTCTAAATTAACCAGTTTACACAGGCAGATATGGAGAGATTTACCACAAGAGTCGATAACTGGTGTAGCGCATTGGTTCGACTGGGCTAAAAAGAGAAAGTTGACCATCACTTACGTGTGAATAGTTATGTAAATTGTATTGGACTGTTGATGTCTACGTGATAATAACAAAATAGTGAGCCAGCTTACAAAAGCAAGAGAAACTTACTGTCACGCCTACAGATCCGCTTGCTATTTACCTGTTGTTTACTAAAATAACCCAACATAACGTCCCAGTAGCCTATGTGTAAGCCAATAGTTAAGAATATAAAAAACAACTCAACGTGTGTGTGTGTGTGTGTGTGTGTGTGTGTGTGTGTGTGTGTGTGTGAGAGAGAGAGAGAGAGAGAGAGAGAGAGAGAGAGACTTGGTGAAACAGCACACACAACAAAACCTTTTTTATTTTAATTTCTGTATCCAAACTTAATATGTCATTCGCGTAGCTTAGTTTGTGATATTAGTCTTTTATTGTCTACAGTGTGTGCACCATGATATGGTTTAGTTGTTGTCCTAGAGCGGTCTACGACTTGGTAATTTGTGGTTTAGGGTGAGAATTTCGGGTACTGTGGCACCAGGGGGCTCCTGACTAATTCTTTATAGAAACCTCTTGCACCATCTCCTGCTGTCAACTTTATAGTTGTAAATTGTAAATTGTAAGTTGTAAATGAGGTTTATATATTTGCACAAACTGCGCTCTTTTTCTCACTCAGACTGTTTTATAAACGTTTTATAGAGAGCCTTGGGCCTTTATTGCACATTAAATTATGTTAATTAACTGTTAAAAGGATGATTAAAAGCATCGCATTAATCTATCTATCTATCTATCTATCTAAAAGACCCCTGTCAATAGAGAGGGCCCCATTGTGAGTTCCTTTTATTCCTGAATGCAGAGGCGGTTTTGTCACTGAAGACTGATTTTCATTGTTCTTCTGTTTAGTGATATTCCTGCCTATTTAACACATGCATTTTCATTTTTTTCACTTTACGGAATTTCCCAGCCAATTGCAAATCTGTTAAAAAAAAGAAGCTGTTGTCAAACAAAGCAAATGTAATTTCAGACCGTGATGTGCTTGTAATAATTTAGAACCTCTTGAGCAAACCTAAGTTTTAAATTACGTTTATAAAACTCCATCATTACACACATTACTCTACATTACCGACTCATTACTCATCATTACGTTCTCATTACAGTGTGAGGGAGAGGGAGTCGTTATATTCGTTATATATCATCTTTGATCGCTACCACCCTCCCTTGCACAAGTTAGGAAGGTTGGTAGGCTTATAATCGCTGACACGCGCAGTCCCAAATAACTGTTTTCCGCTGGTAAATCATCTGCACCCAGTGTGCCATTCCTGTGTGGATGCAATCCCTTGGCATCTGCAGTTGGATACCCGAGGATCGTATTCATCTGCGAATCACAGTGGAATGACGTAAGCCTAATAACTCCTCTGTGATGTCATTTTAAAATGTCAGTTTCGTTTTTAGACTTCTAATAAAATATATGTAACGATTTATCAGTTTAGACACTAAAATAAACACATCAAAAAGTGCTTTTTACACACTATCCTGTTAAACTTGCTTTTTGGACATCATCATACGTCCCTCGGGTAGGCCTGCAGCCTGGCTTTACACTCTGCGCTTTGTGAATTGCAGCAGTTTCACAGTCGCTTTCTTGTTTATTTCTTGTCACTCACATTTACAGCCTTTCCCCCTGGTCGAAACTAGCTTTCCTCTCTGGATAAAGCCAGTGATGTTCGCCTGTAACATTAGCCACGTAATCAGGACGATGTGCTGATCTTACCTGCCAAAATGAAGAACATTCTTGCGAAGTATGACTCACGTCGTGAGTCTTCACAGCTTTTTATACCGAGAGTTGGTGAGAACCTGGCGTAGAGATGTGTCATGCTGTTTAATGCAATCTTTTTGAGTAATATGCCAGTTAGAGTAGTTTCCTCTACCACACATTATGGGTTTGTCACAGTCTAGCTTGTGCAAATCTGAATTAATAAAGCTGTCAAGGGGGCACACACTCCGTCAGACTGAGACAGCGAGTTAGTCTTGTGCTCATGAGAGTGAACTGAGCAGTCGGTTTCACTTCCACTATTGAACCATTGCAGAACTGATCCCTGACCTCCGATAAACAGGACACGCTGCTCAGATCTGCATGTTGGGAGCGTGTGCAAATGCAGACTAATTGCAAGTGGTTATGATCTTTCAGATTATTTTAGTTTAGTAATGCTACAGTACTGCAACTCACAGGCTGCATGTTTCAACATATATATTCCTTTGCAATCTCAGAAGCTTTGTCGCTACAGTGGAACCATCAACAAAGCATTGCTAAATCATCGGCTTTTGCCGAGCTCAGCTCTATTCTGTCCTAGAACGAAGAGGAGAACGTAAATTATGGTCTACCGCTCATGCTGGACCACTACATTGATCACATGTGGAACTCTTTCCTCCATGGCTCTGTGAGAATGAAAATGGAGAAATGAATTGAAGGTGTTGAAAATCTGTGGCATCATCGATAATCAAGGCAAGCGATAGCTCAGAAGCGCTCAGTAGCTGTGTGAGATCGCATGTGTGATATTCCCCGTGGGATGTTGTAATATCCAACAAATCTGGCTCTGTTTGGATGAGAGTGTGTGAATGTGTGCGTTCGTGTCGGCTTGCATCCATCTCATAATGTGCATTCATTTTACACTCTCGTTTGTAATATCACATAATCGGATGCAAGCACTAGCTTGGGAGCACTTTGGATTTTAGGCAATTGCTGTCATTATTACTATGAGAGCACTGTTAATTTTTGTAAATTACTTTAGATTACTGTAATCTACTGAAACCAGAAATCTAGACAAACTGTTATATTCCCTCATAAATTACTATAGCATCATTATCATTTTCTCTCAAACAGTTGGCATGGTGCTCATTTGGTAGTTACAGAGACTGGTAATATTATCAGTTTCCAAAGGTCATAAGTTCACATTTAATCAGAGGGCACCGTATACTGACAGAGTGTCTGAGATCCTCTATTGTTATTGTGCCCTAGAGTACTTCACTTAACCCTGGGTTGCTCTACGGGGACTGTCCTTGTAGCTGGTACTCGCTTTGGATGAGAAAGCTGTTTAAAATGGCAGATAACATTGTAAAACTAGGGCTAATCTGTTAGAGTTTAGCTGAATTTATTACATTATTTGCAGTTAATCAATATTTCCTGAAAAAATCCATACATTTAACTTCAAGAAAATCCTTTAGGATCAGCCAAACATGAAAATTCTGTCATTAAGAACTCATGTCCGAACCTGTAAGACCTTCGTTCACCTTTGGAACACAAATTAAGATATTTTTGATGAAATCCAGACAGCAACACAGCTGAAGCGTTTAATGGCCTAGAAAGGTAGTAAAGACATCGATAAAACAGTCCATGTGATGTCAGTAGTTTCGACTGTAATGTTATGAAGCTACGAGAATACTTTTTGTGTGCAAAGAAAATTAAAATAACTTTATTCAACAATTTATTAGCTTGGAATGACGTAAGGGTGCGTAAGTAATGACAGAAGTTCATTTTTAGGTGAACTATCCCTTTAAAATCTAGAAGTGCATGCAGGTCAGGGGGCATGATTAATTGTGTTTTTTTTAATAAAAAAAAGTATAAATAATAATAAGAAAAATGCCATCTATCACCCCAATTTCACCTCTATTTCTACTGACTGTTTTGTATTAAATATTAATTTTTGTATTAATTGAGTAATCCAAGGGGGATTTAGAGCTTGCACTAAAGCCAAATATATGCTTAAAGTAAAATGTGAACTTATGTACTATGCATCTTGAGGAATATACCCATTTTATGGAAGCCTCTTTCCGCTACTGAATAAAAAAAATGTTATCTCACAATTCTGACATTTTTCTTGCAATTGCGAGTTTACAATTCTCAATTCTGACTTTTTTTTTTCTCAGAATTGTGTGACAAAAAACGTACAGTTGTGAGAAATAAAGCCTTATAAATAAATCAAGTATGAATAAAGTAATAACCTTAAATTCAGAGTTTTGTTTCTCACATTTGCAAGTTTATATCACACATTACTGACTTTATAAAGTGCAACTGCAAGTTTATATTATTATTATTTTTTTTTAATCAGAACTGTGAATTTATATCTGAATTCTGAGAAAGAAAATGTCAGAATTGTAAGAAAAAAAGTCGCAATTACCTTTTATTATTATTCAGTAATATAATAATATATTATTATTCAGTGATAGAAACAGGCTTACATTCTATTTGCTCCAATAGCAAAAAAAAAAAAAAAATACAAAAAAAAACACAATAGTGTTTCTATGACTTTCCAAGGGAAAAAATATATACTTCATGTAAAATGTGAACTATACATTTTGCAATATCTTCATTTTATGGAAGCCTGTTTCCACCAAAAAAAAAAAGTAATTGCGACTTTTTATCTTACAATTCTGACTTTTTTCTCAGAATGGTGAGATATAAACTCACAGTTGTGAGTAATAAAGTCAGAATTGTGATATAAACTCGCAATTCTTACTTTTTTCCTCAAAACTCCATAATATATACTCACAATTGCAAGTTATAGAGTCAGAATGGCGAGATATATACTCAAAATTGTAGCAATAAAGTTTGAATCTTGGAATTTTTTGGAAGTTTTTTTCTCACAGTTTATATCATGCAATACTGACTTTATAGCTTGCAACTGCGAGTTTTATATTACACAATTCTGAGAAAAAACAGAAATGTGAGTTTATATCTGAATTCTAATCGGAAATGTGTTTTTTTTTCAGTGATGAAAACAGGATTCCATACCATTTGCTTCAATAGCAAAACAAACAAAAAAACACAATAGTATTTCTAACCAAAGGAAGGGAAAAAAATATGGAGAGATTAATTAAGCAATGAAAGTCAATAAAAAAGCAATAATATGCAGGTGCTAGCCTAGGTGTTAGCCTAACGGAGTACACGTAGCAAGGTTTTTATTGAATTGTTTATTTTTTTGTAGTTATATAATAAATAAAAAAGAAAACAAATAGATAGAATACAAAAAAAATAGAGAGAGATAGTGTTAAAGGCCTTTTTTCGAACAAGCAGTGCAAGAGATTTTATTATTATTATTATTTTTTTTTTTTACAACTAGTAGAATTAGAATAGAGTGCTAGTTAGAAACTTACCAAAATGTAATATCACTCCCTCAGCTTTTAGAAACACTCACCCAGCAGCATTAGCTAGATTTCTGATAATGAATACCAAGGTAATAAAACCCAAGGTAAAGTGTTGTGAATGTACTTTTTTATTTATTTATTTATTTTTATGAAAATGTACTAAGTTGACTAGATTTACAATGTTTATAACTGTGGAAACGCTTCACCACAGTTAGTGAAAATGATCCATTGGCCAAAACCACAGTCTAAAACCACAATTCCTCCTTTAACAAGCGCAAGTGCATTTGATACACATTATTTGAAGCTCCTTGCCATACTCAGTGTTGTAGAGAGCCGTTTCTCCTCGCTCTGAAGGGTACTGTGGCCTTTAGATATGAGACGTGCGACCGGCCCTGGCATGTCACCTGTGAGCGATGCATTTGCGTGAAGCAGACGTGATGCTCACAGGCTGATGCACAGACCAAGCGTAAACCCCTGCCCCCGTTAGTGCAGATGAATGCTCTCAATGGGCAACAGGAGCAGTCAGCCATGCTAGGCCATGCACTCGGCTCTGTAATAAAGGTGATGAATTTAATCAGGGGAGCAGCCGCTGCCATCAGTACAAGGCCCATAAGGCAAAGTTGTGCTGCTGACATCCATAGAGAATGGAGTTAGTTACTGTTTGAATAGAGACGGTAATAGAAACAGAGATGTATGTGAGCCCGTAAGGCACTGTAATGCTCAGTGGTCATTCATGGTTTGTACACCAAATTGTTCTCTTATGGTGTCGTAAAAGGTTTCTAAATAACCGACTGCTGCAATTTAGTAACTAGAACTACATGATATTTAGTATTCAAGGCACTCAAGTGCTATGTTCAAACAATCTGAATTAAATTCAAGATATTCTTAGTTGTAGGATGTCGAGCCTCAGACGGTGAGGCAATGGACCACCCACAGACACTGACGGTCTGATGCATATTGCACACAAAAATGGCAAGAGCTGGCACAAATCTGATTGGCTGGTGCTGTGCAACTTCCAGGAGTCTGGGTGCACCGGTCTGCCTGGAAACGAAGTCTTTTTACAAGGTACGGAGTGCTTATGAGGAAGAGCTAATTACCTGATTTGACGAAAGTTTTTCACTTTAGTGGCATCAGATCTTTCAAAGATATTCAGAGTTTTGTTGGAGGCACTTAATAGCATATATACAGTATTAGATGTCCACAAACTGGTATTTTTTAATTATTTTTAAAAGTATTTTTAATATTTAATAATATAAGCATTTGGTGATGCTGAAAATTCAGCTTTGAGCATAGGAATAAATTACAATTTTGAAGATATTCAAATAGGAAATGGTTATTTAAAAAATTTATAATATTTCACAATATTTATGTTTTTACTGTATTTTTTATCAAATAATTGCAGCCTTGAAGAGCATAAAATACCTTTCAAAATTATTAAAAAGGTATACAAATATTTAGCAAGGATGTAGTAAATTAATCAAAAGTGACAGTAAAGACATTTATAATATTATAAAAGATTTATATTTAAAATAAATGCTGTTCTTTTGAACTTGCTATTCATTAAAGAAACCTGAAAGAAATGTTTCAGTTTCCACAAAAAAAAATAATAAATAAATAATAATAATAATATATAGTAGCAAATAATCGCAGCCTTGATGGACATAAAATACCTTTCAAAATCATTAAAAAAATATATAAATAATAATATTTTTATTTGGCAAGGATGTAGTAAATTCAACAAAAGTGACAGTAAAGACATTTATAATATTATAAAAGATTTATGTTTAAAATAAATGCTGTTTTTTAAAACTTTCTATTTATCAAAGAAACCTGAAAGAAAAGTTTTAGTTTCTACACAAATTTTAAGCAGCAAATAAATGCAGCCTTGATGCACATAAAATACCTTTCAAAATCATTAAAACGATAAATAATCTATAATTTTATTTAATATGTTTATTTAACTTTCTATTCATCAAAAGATCCTGAAATAAATGTTTCCACCAAAAGCAGCAATTGCAGCCTTGATGTGCAAAAAAAAAAAAAAAATAAATAAAAATAAAAAATCTCACCCCAAATCTCTTAAACACTAGTGTATGTCATGATATCAGTATTTTAGCATTTTGGATAGACTGTTTTTTTTTTTTTTTTACAGAGCATTTCTAATCAATTATTTTGTGTGATGCTGTGCAATTATTTTTTATTATTATATATATTTTTTTATCCTGCCTCTAAATGGCATGTTAACACAAAATTGACTCACTTTTCATTAAAAAAAGTAGTTTCAACAAAAAAAAAAATAAGTGTTTGTGCTGCCTTAAAATTTTAAGTGTACTCAACTTAAATATCTACGTTTTCATGTAGTACAACTAATTTGAAACAACTTTTTTTGTAAGTAAGCAAGATGGTTCCAATCTTGTTTAGTCTGTTAAACAAAACTCAGAAGCCTCATTGACAAATACAGCGATGCTATCACGCATGTAGTTAACCAGGGAAACAGGACTCGTACATAACAGCTGGTTTATCACTACCCAAACAGGATAGGCACACTAAGAGTGGCCATTAATCTTTTGCACAAATTCACATTGAAAAAATCAGATGTGCTGATAATCACACTCTGAGGACCCATTTTAATGACTTTGCCTTCTAAAACTTCAATACAAGGCGGTTTACTTTCAGGAAAAGTCCTTTTCATGAAAGCTCCTTAAAGATCCCATGAGGACTGGAGAAGCGCATGCTCCACTTACAATTAGTCTAAGTGGCCACATTCATCACCTAATTGGAGCAATTAATTAATCCTGAGGAGTTTTACAGGGGTCAAAGTCAATTTACCCAGAATTAACTTCTTTAGGACTCTGTCTTTAGTTGTAAAGTAGTTTTCCTTTCAGGGATACTTTACAATCCCTCTCACTTTGTGGCATTAGAGGAGTAGGAAATGAGCTGTGTACTCATTAGGAGCTAGAGACGGAGAGAGATACAGGTGACTTACCACACTAGAAGCATATCAATGCAGCTCAGGGACGTACTATGTATTTCCATTTTAGTTTGAATTCTACATACAGTGGCTGTTGTCATTTTAATTCTTTAAGTATGACTTTGGTGGCCTCTCTGTCTACATAGTGGCATTGTCCCCCAGTTTCATAGACAAGGCTAAAGCCTAGTCCTAGACTAAAATGTAAGTCTGAACTGACTCTGTAAAAAACAAAAAAAAACACAATTTGTTGAGTCAACTTAAAACAATTTGTTACCTGCTAAAAGGTAGACTGAATTTAAAAGAAGAATACTAATAGCACACTTGAATAAACTTCTTTTTCATAAGGGTGTCTATGAAACCAGGCCTGTGTTTACTTTTTGATTACTGGTTTTTGAGTTTGCAACCAGTTGCAGGCAGATTCCTGAGGTGAGTTTCACTTCATCTTCCATTCTGAGACCCGCAGCGTGCCAGCGTCGCCGAGTTTAGTTTAAGTTTAGCTCTTTGCATTGATGTACGCAGTGATATTTTGAGATGCTCTGAAAGCAAGAGGTGATTGTGCATTCAACAGACGTATCTGATTAATAAAGTTGGCGTCAGAGCGTAGGTCATGCTATTTCAGGTAAGCATGCCTTCCTTAAATCTTCTGTGCATCATTGTTTCCTGTCATAAGAGGACTTTGAAGGGTCATTAGAGCAGAAGTAAAGAACACACACAGAGAGACTGTCATCTGACAGTACTTGATGTACCAGAGCACAGGGGTCACGGGGTCATGGTGTCACAAAGTCATGTGTCCCAGTTCTCCTCGCTCAAGAGCAGCGCCGGTTCATTTCAAGGAGAAATCAATCACATGACAAACCCCCCTTCCGTTTCTGCTTCCATCAGTTACTCTATATATCATTGGGGATTATTATGGCCGGCTTCCTGTGATGCCGTCATTATTAGTGAATACATCAGCGTTGAGCTTTATAATGCATTCACATCCCTCATTTTAAAAGCACTCTGTGTAATTGAAACTGTTTCTCACAGACTGCTGACTAAGTCTCCAGCCCGCCACGAGCTCGCCGGGAGACTGGGTGAGAGGAGAATGTGAATAGAATCTACCTACACGGACAGAGTCGTATTGATTTCAAAGTAAGAGGGTGAATGAAAAGGCAACATCTGAGCTCGTTTATGTCAATAGATTTTGGTCTCCTGTCGTTCCCTATCCTTGCCCGTTGCCTCTGAGAGCGAAATCCTATAACCCAAAATAATTCATATTCCACCGAGATGGTGCCTGAGATCTAACGTGTTAATCAAAAAGTATTTTTCTGGCTATTTAACTTTCACCTGCATTTAAATGCAGGGTTTGTTGCTATTAGGGGTTGCTGTGTATGTGGGCCGCATGCCAGGCTGGTGAGTTGATTCATTCTAAAGGGGGTGAATATAAAAAAATATTGCAAACTTTTCAAAATTTAAAGAACTATACCATTATCATCTCCGTGTAATGTACAAAAACACAAATTTGTGTAAACTGTGATGTAGTTGACATTGCCAACTACTAGTCTGGCATGAATACAACAGCGTTTTTAGTTGTTTTCATGGATCCGTGAAACATTTTGACAGCGTTGTTGTCTGTATGTAAAACTTCTCAAAAACTCAAAGAAAAAACTTTTCCGTTTTTAGTGCAATCATTGTTATGTACCATTGACAAATGTATCCTGAGATCAGGGGTGTTTCCTCCGAGGAGGCAAGGGAGGCAGTGTCTCCTCAAAATAATGGATGAGAAATAAATTCATAGTACAGAAACAAAACGTATCACAAAATATAAAATTAAAAAGCATATAAATCAAACATTGTCCAACAGCAACACCAGCAGGTAAAGTTAAAACGTCAATCCGTGTCTTGCTCACCTCCCCTGAGCCCATTAAGTTTTAACAGACCCCCTAAAGCATGCTGTGAGTTTGGGAATAAATAATTAATGTAATGAGTAATTGAGAATGAATGGAGAAAAGTGAAGTGAGAAGAGGCAATGCCTCTATCACAATGTTTGGATATGACTGGTTATGTTTGGCTGTGATTGGTTTATATGATAAATTCTGCCTCTTGTGTTTGTGCGTGTTCTGCATTCGTGAATCAGTCTGAATGAACAATACAATGGTGTTAATGGGAAGACTAATTAAAAAAGTGAGTAAACAACTCACACACTTAGATATAACCAGTGTTGGGAGTAACGCATTGCATGTAACACAAGTTATGTAATCAGATTACTTTTTTCAAGTGACTAGTAAAGTAATGCATTACTTTTTAATTTACAAGAAAATATCTGAGTTACTCTTCCAAATAAGTAATGCCAGTTACTTTTTTTCCCCAGTTATTGATTGAAAGTTCTCCTGTCCGCATGTTAAAGGAAAAATCTGGAGTAAGATGTTACTTTAGAATGAAAACAGTGAAATGCAACTCACAATATGATGCAAACTTGCAATAATTAATTATGTTAAGTACAAATATCTTTCATGTATTTACTCCCATTTTATTAACCAGTGTCTTTGCTTCTGACCTTTAATGATCCAATGCAATCATACTAATAAGTAAAAATTACTCAAAATAAAACTAAAATTTGTTTTTCTTCTTTTTTATTGCTGAAGAGTGTTGAACTTTCTTCTTCTGCGGTCTACTTTAGAAACGTGAACTTATTTTTCCTTGAGCCTGAGGCTTTTGGTGTGAAAGGGCTTTTAAATTTGCAAAAAATATAACTTTTTATATTCAAGACAAACAAGCAAACACTGCCCAGATTTAAAAAGTAACACAAAACTAATGTAACACATTACTTTCTATAAAAAGTAATGTAATTAGTTACTTATTTAGGGGGTAACTTAATATTGTAATGCATTACTTTTAAAAGTAACTTTCCCCAACACTGGAAATAACCAAATGGTTATGTCAAAATAAGACTTAAAATGAAAACATGATCTGTAGGAGTTTTTAGTGAATAATCAGATCAAATCTCCATGTCTGTGACCAATATTTACAGAGCTTTAAAACTGATGATTCAGAAAATTTCAAAAAAATTTAAAAGTTAACTATTATATATTGTTTAACTATTACATGTATTGTTTAAATTGTTACTGACTTGAGTTATTATTTTGAAATAAATATAAAATGCTTAAAAAAAAAACATTAACTTGTTGAGATTCATACTTGGCTTTAATAAACAGAATACTGATTGCATTGTTAAGCTATATTGATTTATATTGGTTTGATAAGCTATATTGGTGGATCAGCGGTTGATACTGTTCTAAATACATGATGTCTTAAACAGTACTGATCTTATCTAGTAAAAGCATCCAGTTATCTCTTTTCCACCCAAGCACCATGTCAGCATGTTGGTCTTGCTCAGACCTCTGCTGTTCCTGTCATTGGGCTATTTTTTTCAGTCTGCTCCAGATTCAAAGTTAACGCTTGGTCAGATTTGAGGATTGTTGCTGCTCGGGTAGCAAAAGGAGATTGATTTGTTTACCTTTCGTCAGCAGCACAAAGTTCAAGGTACGGGAGAGATATTTAATTGAATCTAGCCTCTTCTGAATGATTTTCAAATGTTCTGGGCTAGGGCCCAAGCAGATGCCTTTTAAAGGACACGGAGGGACCATCTAAAGTGCCATCCATTAGACTCTTCTGTTTAATATAGATAAAGAGCAATTCAGGCCATCTGAGAAATGATCGATTCCCTTACCTACTTAGCGTGATTTATCTCATACCCTTTGCACACCAAATGTGCATTTTAATTCTTTGTTAAAGGCTAATGGCTCTCGCAGGTTTTTATATAATGTCAGTACGCAGCCAAAAATTTCCCTGTTAATAGCATCGTCACATAAAAACCATAACCACCCTTGATTTGTTGGATCTGGGCTTGCTCATGTACGCCGTAGATTTACAATTTCAAAGTAATGCATTTTGTCATACTTCTGTAGGATTTTAATCATATTTCACACAGAAAATGCAGTATGGATCTGACTTTTAGTAAAGGGTAGAATGTTGATGGTGAAAAAGCCATGTTTTCAGCATAAATGTGACTTTCCGTCCCGAGAGCATGTGATGTGTGTGGCTGTTCATTTTCTTAAATTAACCTATTAACTCCTTACCGTCTCATCCCGTGACAGCGCAACACAATTAAGCGACACCCAATCAGAGAGGCTGGAGCAGAGAGGGGATTTGCATGGTTCTGTGCTTCACTTCATTTGCTAACTGATATATGAACAACGCTGAGTCTGTGTGTACCTGTCATCTGATGTCCCTGGACTGTATGGAGTACCTTGTCTGTCTCGGAAAAGACAGCCGCAGTCACTAGCCTTGTTCTCATCTCAGTGCCTTAGTGTTTTGAGTTCTTTACGCAAATTGAATGTCTGAGTTGCACAGAATGATTTTGTGTTTTTTGACAACTAGACTCACACTTCCTCCATTTTTCACATTCCTTTTAAGTAATCGATATTAATTCAGTGATGCCTTGATTTAAAATGTAATTGATCAATTTGCTGTAACTCTTGTTTAGAGAGTTTAGGTTATTTTTTAGAGGAGCTTTGAGGCTTTATTAAAAGGTTGAGTCAGTTGTGTAGTGGAGTTTTGAGGTGTTATCGAAGGGTTGAGTTAGTGGAGTTTTGAGAGGTTATTGAAGGGGTGAGTTAATTGTGTAGTAGAGCTTTGAGATTATATTGAATTGTTGCATAGGCTGTGTAATGGAGTTTTGAGTTAGTTGTGTAATGGTTAATGGTATCACTTAGTACAACTTTGAGGTTAGCTGGGGATTTGAGATGTTATTGAATGGCTGAGTTAGTTGTGTGGTATAGTTTTGAAATGTTATTGAATTGCTGAGTTGGCTGTGTAGTAGAGTTTTGAGATGAGGTTTTGTAGAGTTGTGTAGTAGAGTTTTGAGATGTTATTAAATGGTTGAGTTAGTTGTGTAGTAGAGTTTTGAGATGTTATTGAATGGTTGAGTTAGTTGTGTAGTAGAGTTTTGAGATGTCATTGAATGACTGAGTTAGTTGTGTAGTAGAGTTTTGAGATGTTATTGAATGGTTGAGTTAGTTGTGTAGTAGAGTTTTGAGATGTCATTGAATGACTGAGTTAGTTGTGTAGTAGAGTTTTGAGATGTTATTGAATGGTTGAGTTAGTTGTGTAGTAGAGTTTTGAGAGGATCTTGAATGGCTGAGTAAGCTGTGTAATGGAGTTTTGAGTTAGTTGTGTAATGAAGTTTTGAGGTGTTGTTAAATGGTTGAACCAGTTGTTTAGTGGAGTTTGGAGTTAGTTGTGTAATAGAGCTTTGACGTGTTATTGAAGGTTTGCGTTAGTTGTGTAATGGAGATTTGAGTTAGTTGTGTAATGGAGTTAGTATTGTAATAGAGTTTTGAGGTGTTATCAAATGGTTGAGTTTGTGCAACAGAGTTTGGAGTTAGTTGTGTAATAGAGCTTTGAGGTGTTATTGTAAGGTTGAGTTACACTCCTAAAAATAAAGATTCTTTAAAAGGTTCTACACAGCGATGCCATAGAAGAACCATGTTTGGTTCCACAAATAACCATTAAGTCAAAGGTTCTTTAAAGAACCATCTCTTTCTATCCTTTGTAGAATCTGAAGAGTTGACTTTTTTAGTAGGTCTTTGTGAAATTTTGAGGCGCTGTGTAAGGCATGAGATCATTGTATAGTACATTTTCATTATGCATTTGACATTGCTAGCACCATGCTCTACTGTTTGAGCTACAGAGTTTTGAGATGTAATTGAAGTTTTGAGTTAGATGTGTAGTAGAATTTGTGCCGTAGAGTCTTGGCATATTGTTGAAAGGCTGAGATCGTTATTTACAAAAGTTTTGATATGTTGTTGAACAGCTGAGTTAGTTGTGCAGCGGGATTTTGAGGGATAATATAAAGGCTTGGTTAGTTGTACAGCATGATTTTTGCTGCGAGTTATTAGGATTTGGTCATTCTGAGAAAGCGCCCGGAGGCATGTGGCGTGTGTTTGTGTGACAGAGTAGCCCATATGCTGGCCTCAGTATGGAGCCCAGCCGAATCTCCATCCTGCTGCATATTAGCTTAGTAGCACTCACCACTAAGAACCATCATTTCCTCTGTGTCAGCACCTCCTGAGGCAGCACACACATACACACAAATACTCTCTCTTTTATAAATGTGCCTAAACAGCACACACACACATACACACCGGAGTTGCCCCGAGGCCTTGGGCTGCCTTTTCTGGCTGATGGGATAAACCCCTTCCCCCCTACGTTTATTTAAATGGCACCAGTGGCGTTCTGAAAAGGAAGGTGCTGCCTTGCACTTTTAAATAGGGCAGAAATCATTACATACAACAGAGCAAGTAGACAGATCTAGGTTTTTTAACACACAAGGGCATTTACACAAGGGACAAAGGCACAGAAATATATGAACATGCAAATTCATTATGGAGCATCCACTCACTGTAAAGTCCTGGAGCGAGACTCTGCTACAGTTTGAATGTTGTTATGCAGTACATCTTAATGTATTGAATAACATATCCAACTGAATATTTACATACAATTGTGTGTTTTTCTTAATGTGTGGTTTATCCTTTTTATTGTAAAACATCCTTAAAAGTTACAGAGCTCAGAAGGTACTGCATAGCAGAAATGACCTGTATGCCTTTGCATGTGAAATAATGTTTGTATGTGTCTGCAATGAGAATGTTCTCTGCACAGGAGAGCTGGTGTGTGTTCAGACACTCTGGTGCTCTGGTGTCTGCTCTTTCCACAGCACACTGAGCTAATTGAAGTGGTTCTGTGCCAGAGCCGGTGATGCGCAGACCGTATCCCCCTCCTTTCTTTTCATGGTGGGGCTTTGCGCCGTTGAAGCATCTCCTGCTTGTACCATTGCATTCTGGGGGACTTTTTCCCTCCGGGCACAGGTGGCCGCTGTCGCTGTCCATTGATGCGGTGGTGCGGGAGGACACAAAGTGTTGCGTCAGTGCATTCGGTGCATTTCCAGTCTCACACACACTTAACCACAAAAGCGTGAGTGCTGGGTTAGAGAGGAAGCCCACAACCTTCCTCCTGACATCCAGCATATTGGTTAACCTTGATTGGCAACAATCTGTATTTGTCGAAATGTGTTGTTGCGTGGGACTGAGTTAGCAGTTCTCCAACTGTTAACTTGCTGACTCACTGTTTATTTACAGCATCACAATAAAATTCTTGGAGGGATACTAGGAAGTTATTTCAGAGTGTGAATTCAGACGTCAGCGGTCGACCTAGACTGATTGGAAATACATCATAACTCTAGGTACAATTCTAGTAAACCTGAAACGCTGCTTTTGCTTCACTTTTCAGGTAACACATCCACTAGAGGCGATATAAGAAATGTTTTTTTTTCCACTGCAAATGCCGGATTATTTAACAGACCAATGTCATGAAAAAAATAATATTGTGTTGGTTGTATCACATTTCATAACAGGTGCTAAAAAGTTAATGCTTTATCATGTTTGGAAGTAACACACTACCTGTAACAAACCCTACCCGAGACCTAACCGATAGTGCTAATAAAACACATTTTCACACATAATGTAAACACATAATAGATAAAAACACATTTTCTAATGCAACCCTGCC
Source organism: Cirrhinus molitorella (assembly GCA_033026305.1). Taxonomy (NCBI): domain Eukaryota; kingdom Metazoa; phylum Chordata; class Actinopteri; order Cypriniformes; family Cyprinidae; genus Cirrhinus; species Cirrhinus molitorella. The sequence goes on along the minus strand of CM065126.1, from coordinate 14,449,718 downwards.
CTTTTAGCTTGTTTGTGCAGGTCTTTGAGCTTTTTTGAGCTTGTGTTTCACAGGAATCATACATGAGCGCTCAGCAGATAGCTCAGATAGTATCAGGTGAGCTGACAAGCAAGTTTACTTCATTAGAAAAGCCATACAAATGCCCCTGGTTTCACAGACAAAGCAGTCCTAGACTGAAATGTAAGTCTGAGCTGTTTCAACTGAAGGAAACTTGCACTGACTGATCTTAAAATTTATTAGTGCCTTTGTTTTGTTTCAAGATGCACACCAGTAATGTTTTTGTTGAAGGCTTAGTCTAGGATCTGTCTGAAACCGGGCCATGGAGTTAATTATTGAACAATCATAATTTGTGTAAAAATGAATAAAAGTTGTCATTGTTTCACTTGAACTAGTGCTCATTTCAGCTGGAAACACCAGTAAATTGTGTAAGTGCATTTTTGGAGGTTTTCAGAGTAACATATTTAAAATGAGCCTGGGTTGTCAGTGGTAGTGACACTCTGATTAAGGTGTTTTGTATTTTTCATTTTTCAAAGCTTGCTCATTTAGGGCTCTCTGAATTCTGTTTTAATTTGTTAATCTGTTTAATTTTTTTCTGAATTCCGTTTTATATATATATATATATATATATTCAAAAAGCATGTCTGATTAATTAATAAAAAATAATGTTTTAATAATAATTTTATTAATAGTAGTAGTATAATTACAAGTTAAACCAAACTTTTATTTTGATGGGTTGCTGTGAAGACCTTTAAGTTTCTCAAAAGAAACTTTGATGGCCCTATGAAATGTATTTAATTTTTTTCTAAAGTATTCTTCGAAAGTTTTTTTTCTTTTTTTTTCTTTACGTTTAATTGTCCTGGTTTCCATTTTATTTTCTGATTTATTTTTTTCATACACTGTTTTAATGGTTAAATACCAAAAAAAAAAAAAAAAAAAAAAAAAAAAAAACAATATTATTTAAAAAACAGGCCTAAATAATTGAAGTCATGAAGCTTCTACAATTAATAGTAATTTATTAAAAGTTTAACAAAAATTGCATTTTTTTGGACCTATGAAATATTTCCCCCCCTCAAATTTGGTTTTATTTATTTATTTATTTATTTAATCAAATTCTGTGCTTTCCATTAATTTTCTGAATTCCATTTAAATGGTTTAATTCAATTTAAATAACAAAACATCTCAAAAACATCTCTAATTATTTTATTTCATAAAAAAAGAAAATACTATAATTCTATTATTTATTTATTTATGTATTTATTTATTCATTCATTCATTTCAGAAATACTGCTGGTAAATAAATTCCTTAAAGAATAATGTTTTAATAATTTTATTAGTTGTACTATCATTACATAAAGCAGTATGTTTCTGTCACAATTTCTTCAAGTTCTAAACATTTATTTTGATGAGTTGCTGTCAAGTTTCTCAAAATAAACTGTAAAATACTCATAAACTGACACTCAGAGCAGTTTTAGAAATTTTGTTTGTGAGTTCATGTACTCATATATAAAGGCGGCAGAAGCTGAATATACCACGAGCATCATGCATGCTTCAGTATGTGTATAGTAAACGAAACCGTGTGTATGCGCCATTCATTCACACAGAGACACACAGAACTTGCAGGATTTACATTTAAATATTTTTTTGTGGATTAACATTCACAACACTAGTCCATACATTGTTTTAATTTAAGTGTACTGACCTACTTTTGATTTATTCATCCAAAATTCAGTGACATTTTGCGTTATACAGTAAACTACATTTTTATGACTGGATACCGCAACTTATGACTTTCGCTCAACTCATTTAGAGTTTCATTTATGTATTAGATGTTACTCCTAAAAGTGCTTTGAAGAACTCTAAATATCAACAATTTTCACTGTTTATATAATGTCATATTCCCTCCTCCCCTCACTCAGGCCTTCTGATAGGGTATAGTCACAGGTACTAAGAAACCAGCATGCAAGTTAGTTGCATTCATCCTCTTTCAGTTTCTAGCATGTCTCTCATGTCTTATCGTAGCCATCCAGCTCAGCTGTCTCATTCTCTGGAGGAATCCGGAAGATTCTGTTCAACTTGTCTTGCTGTTTGCGTCTCATCCACACCAGCGGGCATGTGTTCTCTTTTCATCCAAGCACTGGTGTGTGTGTGTGTGTGTGCGGAAGCAGCAGGTTTTTTGGAGGGCTGGGCAGTATTATCATTCCGAGGAGAGCGCAGGCCCAGATGGCATCTCAGTTTGAGAGCGCGCCCTCTTTCTCCCTCCTCGCTGCCACCTTCGCTCGCAATGCAGTCGCCTCTGACAGAGCCGCGTAATTACAAACACAGAAGGATGTCATCTACCCCGGCTCTCTCTGTCTTTCAGGATGTTCTCATCGCTCTGTCTTTTCGCTCTCTCCTTTCTTTATGCTCTGGAAAGCGTGTCAGTAAAAGCCTGCTTTGCTCATGTCTGCGGCTGGGTCAGGCGTAGCTTTTATTCTCTGTGCCTTCTCTGTAATATCACTGTCTTTCTGTGCTGTCATGCTGCTCATTTTTCTTTGCTGTTACGTGATACCCACAGCCACCTCTAAGACCACCTTCAACAATAGCCAATTACTCTTACTGCTGAGTGTGCGTCTCTGCCACATTGGAGTATCACTCGTTTCCCTTTGTATTTTTGTCATTCGTTGCTCCGGAGACTTAATGGAGTTCTCATTTAAGCTTCATTTAAAGGTGAAGTGTGTCATTTCTATGTCACTAGCATCAAGAAATTGAAAAATAATGACTGTTTTTCAACAGTTTTTCTGAATACGGAAAATAGATAGCTCTTCCTAACATTGCTTAAATCTAAAACAGACACAAATGAGAGAGTTTGTTGACACAAATGGTGAGAGTTTAGTTATACATTTTTTAAATATAATTATTTTAGGTATATATTTTAATGTTAAATTTAGCATTTTATAAAAGTACAATATGGTTCCATTAGTTAATGTTAGATAATTAATTAGTTATTAGAATTAGAATTACTTAATAAAAATGCAGTTGTACATTGTTTGTTTAGGTTAGTTCACAGTGCTTTTGATTTTAATAATGGATTTGTAAATGTTGAAATTAACATTAACTGAGATTAATAAATGCTGTATAAGTAGTTCATTCTTAGTTCATGTTAACTAATGTAGATAACTGACGATAACTAACTTTTTGTGAAGTGTTAACCATAAATGTAAATATCACACCATAATTTGATAGGAAATGTTTGAGCATAATGGAATTTCAGAATTTATATATTTTAACAAACCTGAGTGTATATATATATATGTATTAGCTTTACTTCAGTTTTAGTAATTTTAGTGCTAAGACGTGCTTCCGTTTTTTTATGTTAGGTTTTGCTTTTGTCATCATCATCATCATCATCATCATCATTATAACTATTATTATTATTATTATTATTATTATTATATTGATATTTTTCTTTAGCTTTACTACAGTTTTAGTAATTAAAGTGCTTATACTTGCTTTCTTTTAGTTGCCAAGATAATTTTTATGAATTTCTTTTAATATATAATTTATTTGATAATTCATTTTGTATGTAATTTCATAATCTCTGCATTTTAACAAATCTGTGTTCAGTGTGAAATAGTGTTAATATAATTTACTTTTTTTTTTGTATTAAAAATAATAATGTCATCATTATTTTTTTTCTTTAGCTTTACTATTAAAGTTTGAGTAATTTTAGTGCTTAGACTTGATTCTGTTAGTTTTGAAGATAATGTTTCTAAATTTATTTTAATGTTTATAAATAAATTAAGTTTTTTTTAAGTTTTATTAATTTAGTTATGTTATGTTTTGCTTTTGTCATCATCATCATCATTATTATAACTATTATATATTATTATCATTATTATTTAAATATTTTTTCATTAGCTGTGCTACAGTTTTAGTAATTTAAGTGCTTAGACTTGCTTTCTTTTAGTTCCAAGATAATGTTAATGATTTTTTTTTTTTTTTTTTGGAAATAATTTAAATATATTTTCATGTTTTTTTCTTCTTCTTCTTCTTCTTCTTCTTCTTCTTCTTTTTTGGGGTTTAATTTTTATTTAGCTTTACTATTCAAGTTTTAGTAATCTTTTTCATGTAATTTGCTTTATGTAATTTCAGAATTTCAGCATTTTAACAAATCTCTTTGTTTTCTTTCGCTTTACGATTGCAGTTTTAGTCATTTTAGTGACTAATTTAGTGATTTATGTTAGTTGCCAATGTTTATAATTGTCTTTAAAAATGTGTTATCATTAAGTTTTCACCTAACATTTATATTTTATTTCAGCTTCATTTCAATCAACAAAAAATATTTTGAATAGTTCTAGTTTTAGTTAACAATAACAATAGTGATTACCTGTTTGTCTGACTAATTGTAAACACAGATATTATTTAGGAAACCTGTACGAAAACATACATATTTTTGTGCATAAATTACACACTTCATTTTGTGCAAAAGTCCCCATTTGCTCTCAGTTTAACCTGTCTTTGAGCTTATGTTTGTGCAGATATGTCCCTCTTCTAATGTCTCTTCTGTTTCTCTCTCTCTTTCCATTCACCACATGTGTCTTTCCATGCAGCGAGAGTCTGTGATGTCGTACCATATCCATCTGTTCAGATGAAGGCCTTGCCACAGGCAGAGCCACCTATAGCGCTTTGTGATGTCACCACGCGGCTATCATTTGAGCTGAAACTGTCATCTGGTCGGACCCTGTAATTTAGCAGCTGTTTGATTAATATTAAGAAAGCCCGGGTGTCTGCGATCTGTCAGCGGTGATGTTGACGAGGCCAGCGGAGGCGCACAACTGCAGCTGCTGGTGTTTGTGGTGTGAAATTCTCTGATTGAGCGGAGCTGTGATTACGATTGGAGATGGCTGCCCAGATAGACTTGAGCGCTTGTTAAGGGTCATTCGCTTTCGGGCTGGGCTAATAGTTTGCAAGGCTGCTGAAAGGCGAATGTGATTGTGGGAGATCTGGAAGGCAGATTGTGTTGTACTGACGGAGAGGATGGATCGTGCGTATTGACTGGGCATCGCCGGGATGCATAAGAGTGTCCTTTCTTTTCTAGACACTTAAAAAGGGAATCAAGAACAATTTTGCAGACCTGATAAAAAAGACTCTGAGTTGATATCATCATATGAAAATTACAGTTAGGTGATTCACAAGAATTCTGATTTCATTCTTATTAATTTTACAGTTAAATACAGTAATGTTGTGAAATATCATTACAATTTAAAATAACTGTTTTAAATACATTTTTAAATGTAATGTATTCCTTTGATGGCAAAGCTAAATTTTCAGCATCATTTCAGTCGTCAGTGTTACATGATCCTTCAGAAATCATTCTATTCTGTTTTTCATTATTTTTTTAAAATGAGTAGAAAGTTCAAACAGAACAGTATTTATTCAAAATAGAATTACTTTGTAACATCATTTGTAACAATTTATTTATTTAAATTATATATATATATATATATATATATATGAAAATCAGAAGTGGGTTTTTAAAAACTGTACAAGTACTTAGATAAATAATTACTCAGAAAGTAATAATGTTAATAGCTGCTTGAATAAGAGTAAAAAAGTATACTTTTAGTGTAAGTGCGCTCATCAAGACTGCATTTATTTGATCAAAAATACAGAAAAAAACCCTGAAATACTGCAATGGTTTCTATTAGAATATACATTAAAATATATGTTTTTTCCTGTGATGCAAAGCTGAATTTTCATCAGCCATTATTCCAGTCTTCAGTGTCACATGCTTTTTCAGAAATCATTCTAATATACTGATTTATTATTAGTATTATCTGTGTTGGCAACAGTTGTGTTACCAAATATTTTTATGGAACCTGTGATACTTTTTTCAGGATTATTTGGTGAATAAAAAGTTAAATATAAATAATAAATAATGAATAAAAATAACAGCATTTATTCAAAATATAAATCTTTTCTAACAATATAAGTCTTTGCTATCACTTTTTTTATCAATTTGACACATCCTTGCTGGATAAAATTATTTTCTTTAAAAAAAAAAGAAAAAAGCTGAAAAATTCAGCTTTGATCACAGAAATTGTTAATGTATATTAAATATAATGTTTAAAATTATATTAAATGTTTAAAATATGATGGATTTAGTAAGTTCAGTCAGTAAAGGATTTTAACTGATTTGCTCAAAAGAATCATGTTATCAAATCAGTCTTCACTGTTGTCTGTTTTTTAATTAACTAAAAAGAACCAGTTGGTTTATTAATGAATCAGACTATACTGGTCACGTTGTATGTTATTGCATGCAGCCTACACAGATGATTTAGTAGGAAGATATGTATTGTTTATTATTATTTCATCATTATTCAATTCAGACAGCAATCAAATATGACCTTTTTACCATGTGGGGGTATATTCCTACCTGATCTCATGACCAAAAAGTACATATCACTGCAGTTTCCAACAGAAATGAACAAGCAAGCACTTGTAACCGTTTTCGTACACAGTTATGATTACAGCTCCATATGTTTGGCTTTCTGAACATAACAAGCTTCCTCGGTAGCTCAGCTGATACGGAATTAGACTTATGATGCAGAATCCTTGGGTACAAATCCTGTAAAAAAACATGACGATGAAAGAGCTGAAAAATGAGAGATCGAAAAACAAGCTAAAACAACTTGCGATTGTGTTTTTACGTCACATTCGCTTTTGTTCATACTATCGGATAGGTTTAGGTGTAGTGGAGATGGTATGTTATTTTAAAACGTCACAGAGAATTAGTTATAGCGCCACTCAATGGTAGGGATGTGACAAGATCTCGTGGCACAAGATCTTGCGAGATCCGATGTGTCTAGCGAGATCTGTCTGGTCTCGCGAGAACGTGATAGTACGTGCAGTGTTTACATTAGAGCTGCAAGATTAATCCTAAAAAGATTGCGATCTCTGTTCGAATGTCAACGGAAACTTATTCCTGTCTTTCAACCACATAATGATCATTATTTCTGTGTTACAGACGTTTAAATAACAGAAGTACTAGAATACAAGTTTATAGTTTGGGGATAAACACTAAATGTCTATAATAGCGATCAAAATGAACGTATCATGTATGTAACACGTGTATGTATTGTAATTTGTAATGTTTGTCATCTTCCACCAGAAGGTGGCGACAACTGCACGTTTAAAAACGCATTTAACAATGAATCATTCATTCAGGAGATTCCAATAGTAAATTAAGTCTTTATTAATTCATTTGATCAAATATATTTTTAAAAAATAGCTTAAGCAATGAATGTTGTGTCAGAATCACTAGTAGATTGTTATTTTGTTTAGATTTCTAATCTAATCTTTTTTTTTCTTCAGAATCATGAGAGAATCCTGATCTCCAATTTTTTTTAATTGTTTTTTTAATTTATCCATAATCATGTAGCATAAGTTTACATGTTTATTACTGCATATAATTAATTCAAATAGAAGTTTAATTTCATAAAGTACAAGTTCATATCAAAATACACCTATATTTTTTGTGTTTTTCAGTTGAATAAAATACATGTTTTCCCTATATATTTCATTATTAAGGATTTCTTTTAAAAAGTTAAAAAATCTTGTCTCGTTCTCGTGAACCCATTCTTGTCTCATCTCATCTAGTGGGATAAGTGTCTCATCACAACCCTACTCAGTGGACATTTCAAGTCAGAACTGTGGAGACACCTACAAAACCAACATCACATAAAACGTACCATAAGCACGTTCATCTGTTCCTGGGGAAAAAACAAACACTCTTTTAGCGTCACTCAGTGGACATTTCACATCAAATATGTCAAGAAACATACATGGCGGTACGTTTTGTGTGTCTTGTTGGAAAGTTTCCCACAGGTACGTTTCATCATGAGATCAGGTTGGGATATTCAGCAGTCTAGAGTAAAACGATCTTGAAATTTAAAGATATGTCATCATTTTTGAGTCAACTGTTTCACACAAGTCGACCAGCTTTTAGGTAAAGTAGCCGAAGCAGCTTGCAAATCTGTGCTGGTTTGAGCTGGTCTCTTCAGCTGTTTTCTGTAATTAAGTTCTGTGCATACCCCACATCTGTGTTGGAGGCAGACGGAGGGGATCTATCACACCACGGGCCGATTGTGTAGGTCTGTGCACGTAATGTGTGCCAGAATGTGTATCAGTATGTGCGCAGGTGGCTGTTGCGTGCTCAGTAGTGCAGTAAGTCCAGCCCTGGAGGCCGGCACAGGAAAATGATTGAATTCTGAGGGCAAGAAAGCTGACAAATCACTAAAAAACGCTTTTAAAACGCTGTAATAACGCTGTCCATAAATCACCACTGACAGTTTAATCATCCTCGGGTCTGGGGCCTGATCTGACCACCGGACAGCCCTCCCTAATCAGCCAACGAGGAAAACAACCCTAAGCACATCATGTATTCTCCTCTGCTTATGCCTTCAGATGCTCTGAGTTTGGACGGGAGCATCTAAAAACGTCTCCTCGTGGTCCAACATGATCAGACGGTATAATTAAATCACTCAGCGTGCTATGGCAGACTTTGCTATGGCATCGCCTGGGCTTTGAGCTTGTTTGGTAAATGAGTTTGACTGCTCTGTAACAACATATTTCTCCTATGTGCATTTCCAGGGTTTTTACAGCTGTTAAAGATATGACAACTGACGGCTCAGAGAAACTCAGCCTTTTAAAAGCGAGAGAATGGAGCTTAATTCACAGTTGTTAGAGCCAGCGGAGGATGCACGTTTTCTGCTCCAGAGCGGAAGAGGCTAATCCTCAGCATCTCTGCTGTGATATACAGACTGAGTGGCAGGGACTTAACGGCCTCGGGGTATATTTGTGATGCTAATGTGGGATTCTGGATGGTTTGGCTGGTGTTTATTATTATCATTACAGGATACTTGGTGCCAAGGCCAATTTGTCATTGAAATCACAATGAAAGCCTTGCCTACATGTACAGTAAAGTGTATATGCGTGTGTGTTACATTTAATTTGCGACACTCTCCAGTGTTACGAATAATGTGATACAAAAGAACTGGGTGGGATGATTGTATATACAATGCAACAATAGAAATGAGTCAACTGGTGGAGTTTCTGCAAACAGAAAAATAGTCATCTCACTTCTAGTGCAGACAGCATTGTTGATAACCGTAAGAGCACTTTATGTAGTCCAGTGCTTAATGCATTAATGCGGAATTTAAATGATGCTCGGCCACAGGTGTGTTTTTATTAATGATTATATAAAACGCCTTCAAATGCTCATCGGTCAGATTTATAATGTAGTACTGTTTTAAAGGCTTGTTTGAAAGTGTTATATAATGTGAAGCAGATGTTTCCACTTTGAGGCAGATTTATTTATTAATTTCTTTTGAATAATCTTGTCTTTTTGTTTTGCATCAATTAGGCTGCAAATTTCAAAAAAGTGAATTATCAAATGAAAAGAAATACCATTTATTTAAAAAGTATGTTTAAATGTTTTGCATTTCATTGCACATTTTAATGAATGAAACACAGGAGTAAAACAATAATAAACTACTATTAACAAGGACTTATGATTAAGATTTTTAAAGGATTAGTTCACTTCCAGAATAAAAACATCCTGATAATTTACTCACCTCCATGTCATCCAAGATGTTCATGTCTTTCTTTCTTAAGTCCCAAAGAAATTAAGGTGTTTGAGGAAAACATTCCAGGATTTTTCTCCATATAGTGGATGTCAACGGAGACTTGCGGGTTGAAGGTCCAAATTTCAGATTCAATGGAGCTTCAAAAGACTCTACACAATCCAAGCTGAGGAATAAGGGTCTTAAGTCTTTACTTTAGAATATTGTTCAAGCGGCTAATAACTGCTTTAGAAAGACATAGTCAAACTTGAGTCATTAGTCAGTAATTTGTTAATCAGTTTCTTGTAAGTTGAAGAGTTAGTTCACCCAAAAATGAAAATTAACCCATTATTTACTCACCCTCAAGGCATCCTAAATGCATATGACTTCCTTCTTTCAGACGAATGCAATCAGAGTTATTTTAAAAGTTGTTCTTGCTCCTCCAAGCTTTATAATGACAGTGGGCGGGTGTTTCTCTTCATCAGTCCAAAACAAGGCCAATAAAGCACATCCATCCATAATAAAAAGTGCCTCACACAGCTCAGGGAGGTGAATGAAGGCCTCCTGTATCAAATCCATGCGTTTTTGTAATAAAAATATACATATTTAAAACATAATAATCACTTTAAGCGAGCTTGCACGGATGACGTAGGACGTATGCATTGCGCATGCATCTGTTGAGTTTCGCAAAAACCAGTGTTTGTTTACAGAAGCAAAGGAAGCAAAGTTTCCTTACTTTAGCAAAGGAAAACCAGTCTCCTCTTGGCCTAAATCGAAATCCTCTGACATTTTTCTTTACAAATCCTGGTTTTGTACTTCTAATCCATGACTGTTGTTTTGTTTTGCTCTCTTCCCTGCGCGTCCACGTTCGTTACTTCTCAGTGACGCTTGCGCAACAAGGATGTCATAAAAGTTAGATAAAAGAGATTATTACATTTTAAATATGGATATTTTTCTTACGAAAACACATTTATTCACTACAAGAGGCCTTTATTCACCCCCCGGATCTGTGTGAGGCACTTTTTATTATGGATGGATGCACTTTATTGGACTTGTTTAAAGAGAAACACCCACCTATTGGTATTATAAAGCTTGGAGGAGCCAGAACAATTTTTTATATAACTCAGATTGTATTTGTCTGAAAGAAGGAAGTCATATACACCTAGGATGCCTTGAGGGTGAGTAAATAATGGGCTAATTATAATTTGGATAAATAGCACTGGATGAATAACTAGATGAACAGATTTCATCACCTACAACAGTTCATGTCAGCAATATATTTTTGCATTTTCTTACCATGTGTTATGGATGCAAGTTTCTATTTATGCACATTAATTACTTTCCCTCTCAAGTTAATGGAAATAAACCGGTCTGCTTATTCTCTAGTAATTACATCCGTTTTCACAGCTCCATGGGCCTTCGCTGCACACACTTCGGCATCATCTCTAGTGTTCAGATGCTGTAGCCATCACTCTTGTGTACTCAACCTCAGAAGAAACTCTCTCAATGCCACTGTCTTTCTTGGCGGTGGCCTTCGATGTCAATGCGAAAAGCTTAAATCACTTTTGATAACAACATTGCCATAAAGCCCGGAGCCTCTTCCTCACTTATAGCCATCAACAGGGCTCTTTTAAGCTGCGATTTATTGAGATGAGCATGGACCACCATTAAACAGACGTTTAGCTGAAATATCTGTTCAAGGCAACCTCGGTCCACAGGCTATTATTATGGAAAGCTGTCTGAATATTTTGTAGAGTGCTTAGGCCATGTTAAATCAAAATTGGCGTTTTGTGGCTTTCATTGCACATGTATTAGCTTTGAGGTCATGTAATATTTTCTTAGCCTTCTTTAGCATATTTGATACGCAAATTTCTAAGGCTGCTAAATGATCAACATGATTAAAACTTTGCTGGAAAACCTGTTGTACTCATTTTTAGTTTTAGTAAAAGGGGTTTTAATATAATTGTAAATTTTCACCTTCAGGTTGTGGTTTATGTGTTGCTTTTGCTCTTTACTGAATTTTGTCAAGTAAATGTAAAAATAAATGTTATATTGTTACTAGTATTTCCCGATAAATATTTACTTGACTGAATCAACTCAGGTTTACTTGATTATCCATACATTATTTAAAAAAAAAAAAATCTAAATGTATTAAATACGATGCATTTTGTTGTTATCTCTCAATCATTATTTTATTGCAGTGCATTGTATGTTTTGCCCCCCAATAAAACAGCAGAGCTTTGATAATAAAACTAAGCATTTAAATATCCTCTTAAACATATTGTTGGGAGATATATACTATATTGCCAAAAGTATTGGGACACCCCCTTCTAATGAACAGGTTTGACTATAATAATTCCCATGAGTACTAATCTTAATGTATAAGCATATAGAGAAATGCTGGATTCAGTCAGTGTGGAAGTACTTGACTGGTCTGCATAAGCCAAATCCTAATCCTCGCTGAACACCTCTGGTGTGACTTTAAATGCAGATCTTGAGCCAAAAACTCATCGCCAAACACCAATGACTTGTACATACACTATATGAACAAAAGTATTGGGACACCCCCTTCTTTAGAACAGAAATAGGCACATCCAAAAATCATAATTAATGTATTTAAAAGTTGCATTTCTATCTCTATTGCTTCATTTTTGGAAGTGTCTAAAATGACTGTACCCATATGCACAAGTCACTGGAGTTTTTGGCTCAAGGTTTGCATTTAAAGTCACACCAGAGGTGTTCAGCAGGGATTAGGGCTTGGCTTTATGCAGACCAGTCAGGTTCTTCCACACTGACTGAATCAAACATTTCTCTATGAACCTTGCCTTATACACAGAGGCATTGTCATGTTAGAATAAAAAAGGGTCCTGTCCAAACTTATGCTATAAAATTAGAAGTAGACTAGATTAGAATATCATTATATGCTTAAACATTAAGATTAATACTCATGGAAATTACTAAAGTAGTCAAACCTGTTGATTAGAAAGGGGTGTCCCAATACTTTTGGCAATATAGTGTAGATTGAATACTGATATTTATATATGTTTTATGTAAGTAAGTCTGCTGTGCTGTTATAAAGATCTCATTGACTTGTATTACAAGCTATCAGAATTTTACTATGTGGCCATATCAGCAACTGCACCGCATTTAATATTTTTGCTCAGTTTGGGCATCTCAAGTGTTTTTTTCCTCTTTGCGTGTGAGCTCAGGTTTTATAGAGTTAAAATTCGGCAAAACTAATGTTTTAGCAGACATACGCATGATGCAGCAAAATATTAATGATAAATGTTGACAACAAACTAAAAATTAAAAACAGTGACAGAAAACATTACAGAGTCTTGAAAACAGCATGTTTTCTTAATGAGGACCCAGAAGCACATCTGCCGTATCACGTGAGGGTTTTTCTAATTGTTCAAATTAGGTGTAATTAAAATTTCAAGACAAATTCCCCATGACCTCACAAGAAGTGTCAAATTTGCAACATACTGCATTTGAGAAAGGACACAATAGTGCGCGTTCTGTGTGTCCTTCTTGTTGCGGGTGTGCGCTGAGTCTATGCGAGCGTGCGATCTCCATTGTAATTACATCTCTCCCTCAAACCGACCTCTTCAATTTGCCTCTGAGAATTGCACCAGGGGATTCTTCATCCAGTAATAGAATTACACAACACTAGCAGCAGCTTGGGCCTGGGATATTTAATGTCGTATATGAAATATTAACATACTTGGATGTTTTAATTGTCTTTCCCACCATATTAGAGCCCTCACTTCTTTTCTGACTCGCTGCCTCTCTCTCTTGTTCCTCGTCTTTGTTTTTTACCTCAGAAATAATAGAGGATGGTTTCAGAAAAGGACAGTTATTACTCACTTTATTAAGTGACGGAAGGATCACATGTAATAACAGTGATTACCTGTTCTCCATCCTCCCTCGTTCACCTGCAGCTAACCTCAGAAAGCTACAGGAGTTCAGTGTGTATTTTTGTCTTAAAATAGTTCATTGCAGTTTAATGTGCAGAGATGATTGTAAGTAAACCATTCGTACAGTAGGCTGACGTCTGTGGTCAACAGAACTTCCTTATTACTGTATGATTAATTAACAAAAGCAGAAAGAGACATTTACGTTCTAAACTTTGGAAATACTCTTCTGTTTCTGCGGCTCTATGGTACTTAAAAAAAGCAAAGCTGGTTGCTGTTGAGAGGCAGTTCTTACCAGGGCCTCCAGGCAAAATGGATATATATATCTCCTGAGGTAATTCAGAAGGTAGTCATATCCTCTTAGAAAGATCTTTTGTGGTTTTACAGCTGTTCAAAGACAGAGAAGCTCTCTTAGCCCACGTCTTGTCACTTTCTTTTTCTCTGTTCTTGCAGAGGTGTTCTTTGCTTGTCTTGTTCAGATGTACTAACTGTCCATCCTGGGCTAAAACTAATGCTGGCCAAACTAATGTCAGCCTGTCGTCTGGAGTCTCTTTATTCTGTGGTTCTTGTGGGTGGGCTAACGCTATCTGATTTAAGGCTGTGTGATTTGGTCAGGTATTGTGATTGTGGTTTGATTTGTAATATAAGTGTTTAATCTTTTATAGTGCTACTGCTTAAATATGATGGTTAAAGCAGCGGCTCTCGTGTTCATCATATTGTGTAAAAATGACAAACTAGCATGTCACTTTATGTCCACATTAATTTGTGTTCTGCTTATGCTCTGCTGCTTGTAGAAAAAGTTACTTTTTAAAAGTGATATACTTGAGGTCTCTTTAAAAAAACACATCTAAATTGCCATGTCAAGTTTTTAATATAATAATATTTGGATATAATTATTGTAATGTTACACAAAACAAACAAGCCTAATTAACTAAATAAATAATAATTCAAAAGTTGGCCTTAGTAAGATTTAGATAAAAAACACTTTTATTAGCAAAGACATAAGTGACTATGGAAGCCTGTTTCCTCCACTGAATTGTTTTTTTTTTTGTTTTGTTTTTTTAAAGTAATTGCAACTTTAAAGTAATTGTGAGTTCATATCTCACAATTTTTTGTGAGATATGAACTTGCAGTTGCATGTTATAAAGTCAGAATTGTATAATATAAACTTGCATTTCTGAGAAAAAAAGTCACAATTGCAAGATATAAACTTGCAATTCTAACTTTATTTCTTAGAATTGCCACTTTATTTCTCAGAATTGCAAGGATTCCATACATGACAGCAAAGACTTTTACATTGTTTAAAAAAAAAAAAAAAAATTATATATATATATATATATATATATATATATATAAGTATTTCAAATAAAATTTAATGAATAAATGAATGAATGAAAAATGTATTATTTTAAACTTTCGATTTTGCATTACAGGAATAAATGACATTTTGAACTGTATTAAGATATATAAAATATATACATAATAAACTAAAAAAAATGAAATGTATACATGTACACTTTATGTAAGATTTTACTATTTTACTGCATTTTTTATTAAATAAATGCAGCCTTTTAATAAATAAATAAATAAAATTCAATTTCAATATACAATAGACAAATTTCTTGTTATATCAGCTTTACTTTCACACAGCATTCTTAAATGTTTTGGTTAAACTTTTTATTTTGACAGAAGGGTCTTTTATGTGATCCTTTTTACTGTTTCATTAGTTTTGTGTAATAATGTAACATTTACAGTAACTGCCAATTTTTATTTATTATTTTTTTTTTAAATGTGAAAATATTGTGAACCTGGATTGTCCTGCATTTACCATGAACTGGGTTATAAAAAAAAAAGAAGCAATCTCCTTTGAGACTGCTGAAAACATTGATTTATGGGCACACATTTAGTATTTTTAAATAAGGCATAATGCACTGTTAGCTAAACAATTTTACAACATTAAACAATTTTAATGCACAACGTGGAGGCCAAGAACAGGTTGCCTCTGTGAAGTGCATTACATTTGTTTATTGCACAGCTAGCTGTGCATTATACCGCTTATACCATGGTCATTTGCCAGCATTGACTAATGAAAGCTGTTAATGATGTTTGCAGTGCAATATTTGACCAGAAGGGTAAAAATGCAGGTTATTTCATCAGTTATAGCTCGTTAGAGCACAAAGATGAAATAGTGTGGTAAGATCACATTTATTTGAATAAACGTGGTATAATGTTTAATAATCAAAGTCACAATCATGCAGCTGAGAGGCCCTAAATTGTTTGAATGCCATATTGTCAGAAAACAAAACTCTTAATGCAGGATCATTCTCTACTGTTAAATCACGCTGTGTGACTGTAGTCGCTGTAACATCCTGAATGGTTCATTAGGTTTAAGAGCCGTGTTTAAGGTGCATTTACACTCTTCCACCGCCATATTAAAGTGCATGTAATCCATTGGTAAAGGAAATGTAGCATATAGCCTGTCGCAATATCTGTAATCCTGTTCTTGCCCAATCGTTAACTCACGGTGTGTGTGTTTCTCTTTATTTCAGAGATCAGCAGGGTACGAAAGGACATGTACAATGACACATTAAACGGCAGTACGGAGAAGAGAAGCTCCGAGCTCCCAGACGCCGTCGGCCCCATCGTTCAACTCCAAGAGAAACTCTATGTGCCTGTTAAAGAATATCCTGACGTGAGTCTCAAACCTAAAACCCATTCACACTGCAAATACACTTAGAGCTCCATCACAGGGTTTTAAATAATTAATGGCATTTTTGCGAGAGCGCATGGGTTTTGTTTGTTTCATTAAATTAAAAATTCAATGACAAATGATTAAAAATGCATCCCGAGAACCTTTCAGTCACATGATCTAGTCTCGGGCAGTAGTTGAAGGTCAGTTAAAAATGATTTCAAGTAACTGTCTGCATACACACAGGCTCTTTACCGAAGCTCAATGAGTAAATGGAATAGTAAATAACTGTGTGCAGCTGCTCAGTATGGCCCTTATTTAATTACAAAGACATACAAGTCGATGTAATCTAGTTTTCCTTGCATTAGGACATGGGCTCCCGTCCAGTATATTGATTTCATTAAGAAGTACTGAAGAAGTGAGGTTGCACAAAGTGTTTGAGTCCATTTTATGAGTCCATTTAATTTATTGCGTTATTAAGCTGATGGTTTGTGGTCGACTGTCGCTGTGCGTCTGAGCAGTATAAATTTGCCCTGTGTCTGAGCAGTGTTTTTTTTTTACTTCACCATAGTTCTTTAAGTCACCATCAAGATGAAGTTTTTCATTTAGCTTGTCCCATCCACAAATATCCTGGTTTCAGAGAATGAAACTGAATAGGGACAAATTTGTCATTTTTATGCATAATTGCGTAGTTCTGCTATTTAATGCGAGCAATCAGAGGGGACGTTTTTTTTTTTTTTTTTTTTTTTTTTTTTTTTTTTTTTGTCATAATGGCTTACATTTTAGTATGCTTTTTATACAAAGCTATTGTATAGATTCAGAACACTTATATAGCCCACAAGCCATAGAGATTCAGTTTAAGGTGCTCTTTGGTCATTTTTGAAGCTTGACATGCAGCTTCAGTGCCCATTTACTCTCATTATATGGAAAATAGTCGTTTTGTGAAAAAGAAGTGTGTTTAAATGTAAAACTTGTAGTGCACTTCAAATCTTAAAGGCTAGTTCACCCAGAAATGAAAATTCTGTCACTTACCCTTATGTCAATCGAAACCCATAAGACCTTTGATCATCTTCAGAACACAAATAACGATATTTTTGATGAAATCCGAGAGCTTTCTGACCTTGCATCGAGAGCAATGCAACTGAAATGTTCCCAGGCCCAAAAACGTAGCAAGGACATTGTTAAAGCAGTCCATGTGACATCAGTGGTTCAACCGTAATGTTATGAAGCTATGAGAATACTTCTGTGAGCAAAGAAAACAAAAATAACGACTTTATTCGTGTCACATGAACTGTTTTACTAATGTCATTGCTATGTTTCTGGGCCTGGGAACATTTCAGTTACATTGCTCTCGATGCAAGGTCAGAAAGCTCTCGGATTTCATCAAATATATGTGTTCCAAAGACAGAATTTTCATTTTTGGGTAAACTATCCCTTTAAAAGAATATTTAAAAACAAAATGTATGAAATACAAAGCCACTTAAGTGTATTTAAAAAGAGGACACTTTCATGAATGTTTTTTAACACTGATAAAAAGTAAAAAATGTAGTTTTACTATGCATTACTATAAGTTAGAAGTTATGCTTGTCAGTACATTCAACAACACAATTCAGAGACAGTAGAAGTAATTAAGAAATTGCATATACAAATTAAAGATACTTAAAGGATTAGTTCACTTTCAGAACAAAAATGTACAGATAATGTACTTACCCCCTTGTCATACAAAATATTCATATCTTTCTTTCTTCAGTCGTAAAGAAATTATGCTTTTTGAAGAAAAAGGATTTCTCCCCATATAATGGTCTTCTAAGGTGCTCCCATTATGGTGCTCCCAGTTTGAACTTCCAAGATGCAGTTTAAATCTAGCTTCAAAGGGCTCTAATGAAGCTAGATGAAGAAGGGTCTTATTTAGCGAAAAGATCGGTTATTTTCGAAACAATTTGACAGTTTATAAACTTTTTAACGTTAAATGCTCTTCTTGTCTCGCATCTGCGATGCGCATGCATAGTATGTGTGATCTGGATCAATACAGTTAATGTATGTCGAAAAACTCCCAAATCGTTTTCTTCCCCAACTTCAAAATTGTCCTACATCGCTCCAGAAATACCAACCTAGTGTTTTCAAAGTGAACATGCAAAGAAGATCTTGAAGTTAAAAAAAGTATATAAATTGTCAATTTGTTTCGAAAATAACATCATTTTCGCAACATAATACCCTTCTTCATCGGTTGGGATCATTTAGAGCCCTTTGAGGCTGCATTTAAACTGCATTTTGGAAGTTCAAACTTGGGGGCACCATAGAAGTCCATTATATGGAGAGAAATCCTAAAATGTTTTACTCAAAAAACATAATTTCTTTACAACTGAAGAAAGAAAACATGAACATCTTGGATGTCAAAGTGGTGAGTATGTTATCTGTAAAGTTTTGTTCTAAAAAGTGAACTAATCCATTAAGTAATACATAAGTGGGTCAAAAAAGCATTTTGAAGAACAGCTAATTGCAAATAATATACATTTTAACTACATTTTCGGTTACACTTTTTTTAAGGTGTCCTTGTTACATTGTAATTATACATTTAAGTACAGAGTTAGGTTTTAGTTTAGAGTTCCTTGCATGTAATTATGCGTAATTAATTGCTATTATAATAGTAAGTACATGTAACGTGTAACAAGGACACCTTAAAATAAAGTTTTACCACTTTATTTTAAGTGCCAGAAAATTATTCTTTTAAAGTATATCATTTCCATAATAAGTTCTCTTTTTAAAAGTATGTCAAAGAGTACTTCTTTTTCACAAGATGGAGCAAGGATATTCTTCATAAAACTTCCTTTTATGTTACACTGAAGTAAGCGAGTAAAGACAAAATATTAATTTTTAGGTGAACTATCCCATTAAATCCTGCCGTTCCCCTGCATATATTTCTGAAAGAGGTATCCTACCCCCTGTCGCTCTCTGTGAGTCTTTGCACATCTCTAGTAACAGGGGTGACATTGAATTCTCCCTCGCCTTTCCCGTTTGTGTTGAGTCAGAGCCGCTCAAGCGCGTCACCAACAACCCAGTCGGTGGTTAACAAATCTTTCAAGCAATCGCCGTCAGATCCTGCTTGCCTAAGGCGCCTGGCCCTGGGGAACCGGTCGAGTTCCGAGCTGATTGATCCCAATTAACTTATTCCGTCCCAGCTTGATTCCTGCATGGCCAGCACTAATTGAGTCTCTCCAGCAGGGGTGTAAATACTGTTTGGGATTAGAGCCCTCCATTTTGCTGAAGTTTTCTGGTTTGAGGGGCTGTTTATGCGCTTTTATTTCCCACAGGAGATAACAACGCTGATGCAGTGGCGCTTGCATGTTTTTGACTAATTCATCCTTTAACCTATAGCGTTGTAAACGTGGCCAGACACGCTTGTTTGATCCATAAAACGCACACAATGAGAGTGAATAAGAGGATATTTGAAAGTCATCGCGGCTGCACCTCTGGCATACTTGGCATTAATAACATTAATATTTTATTGTTTCTTGCGCATAATACTGGAACTTTATAAAAAGCTAATTCCATTTTATATTCAATTACAACTGCAGTTTTCAAGGGTATGATGCTTTCTGTCTGCAGTTGTTAAGGCATTGTGGGTAATTTAGCTCCTGCTCTTAAAAGTCTGAGAGTTAGCCAGCACTGCAGTAAAGGCTATCGTTCATGAATGTATGTGTGTGTGTGTGTGTGTGTGTGTGTGAGGAGTTCTGGCTGCCCTTGCTGGTCTGAAGGACACCCAGGATCATTATTAGTGAGTTTGGGTTCATTAGGAAGTGGAGGATGAGCAATAAAAGAGACGTCCTTAAATAGCCCTCAGTGTCAATGGAGTCCTCTATATCCATAGAGACTAGAACTCATCTTATAATAAAACCAAAGAGATAAAATAGTCTGTTGTTGATGTTAAGTATAATTTCTGCACCATTGGTGTCACTAAAGCAAAAATAATGACTGTTGAAAAGGTTCTTTACTAGCATCAATGGTTCCATGAAGAACCTTTGTAAGATGTTCATGTTTTTCTTTCTTCAGTTAAAAAAAAAAAAAACAAAGTTTTTTGAGGAAAACATTCTAGGATTTTTCTCCATATAGTAGACTTCAATGGGAGGTTATGGGTTAAAGGTCCAAATTGCAGTTTCAATGCAGCTTTAAAGGACTCTATCCCAGCCCGAGTGTCTTATCTAGCAAAACAATCTGTCATTTTCTAAAAAAAATAAAAATTCATATACTTTTTAACCACAAATGCTCGTCTTGCACTAGCTCTGCTTGCATGCGTGACTTTACGCATTACGTAACTACGTTGAAAAGGTCACACATGGTTAGTTCTTTGTCTGTACTTGGGTTGAAAATGGTAGGGTAGGGCGAAAAACTAATTTTCTCGTCGTTGTTTTACCTTTTTTTGTAAAGGGCGTTTGACTTTCTTTGCACGTTCGCTTTGTAAATACTGGGTCAGTATTTCCGCCTACTTCATGCGTGACATTTCGAATGTGATTACATAATGCATGAGGTCAAGCTACTGCAAGATGGGCATTTGTGGTTATGAAAATGACTAGTCATTTCACTAGACAATTATTATTTCTTGACTGGGATTGTTTTATTTTTTCCCAAATTCCATTTAATTTTTTTCTGGATTCCGTTTTAATTTTTCTGGATTCCTTTTTGATGGATAAATAAAATTGTGTTAATTAAAAAGCATGTCTAATGAATTAAAATCATGAAACATTAAAATCATTTAACATCAATTTATTAAAGGTTTAACAAAAATGACATGTCAGGTGCCCTATGAAATATTGTATTTTATTGTTGCGAAATTTTGGTTTTAGCATGTCTAATTGTTTGAATGCATAACAACTTTTATTTATTCTTACAATAGCCTTGTGAGGTTTTATTCCCTCAGAAATTCTGTGTTGTGTATTTATATTTTTCTGGTTATCAACAGAAAGCATCAAATGCTGTGAATTCCTGTAACTGACGCTTGTTGTGGCTAGATTGGATACAGCTGTGTCCGGAAACTAACAATAAATTTTACTTAAATGGGACTGTCAAATGCGAATGAAGCGACTCTCAGAGCATTTTTTTTCATGTATTTATGTCCTCATTTATTAAGACGCCAGATGCTGAAATCACTGCGAGCGTCACGCATGCTTCAGTATGTGTAGTAAGCAAAACCACACGTCTGCGCCATTCATAAACACAGAGACACACGGGACATCCAGGATTCATATGTAAATAGTCATTTTGTGGCTTAATATTTACACATACTAGTCCATATCGCGATTTTATTTAATTAGATGACATACTTTTGATTAATTCTTCCAAACTTTGACATTCCATGACATTCCGCATTAAATAGTAAATTCTGTTTTTATGACTGGATTCTGGAATGTAATGTTTTTTCTCAAAAACCTTAATTTCTTTTCGAAAGAAAGAAAGAAAGAAAGAAAGAAAGAAAGAAAGAAAGAAAGAAAGAAAGACATGAGAGTGAAATTTTTGTGGAAAATAAAACATTCATGGAACATTTTCACTACAGAGCTTCTTCAAAGTAAAATATTTTTTTAGATTATTAAAATGTTCTTCACACTAAGTAAACCCTGGTTCTTTGAAGAACTGAAAGATGCTGTGGGGAAACCAAAATGGTTTCTTTTTATGGCATCATGTGAAAAGACTCTTTTGGAACCTTTTTGTAAGAATTCATTGGTCAGACAATCCAGATAGTCCTGCCTCTAATCTCATGCCATTGGTTAAACCAGTGTTGCTGCGTCAGTCTGGTTGTTTTGATAATAGCGTTAACACTTTTCAGGTGAATCAACAGATGCATAAGCTGTCTCTGCATATTTTAAATATTTCACCTTTATGCTTCTTCTAGAGCATCTCTTGGGAGCCAGTAATCTCAGTATTTCCTCTGCTTGAGGTCAAAACAGCCTCGATCTCTCCCAGCAGACATCTGATAGAGAGGGGAATCATGTTAATTGCTGGAGACCCCCTCTGGACAATCATTAACTTTAAGCTATTAGTCATTAAATATCACAGCGTCTCTTCAAAAGATGCCAATTATCAGCCTCAGCTGCGTGAGTGTGTGTGTAAATGTGTACATGCAGGTAGACCTTGATGTTTACGTGGGCCTAACTCACAAGACAGAAGCTTTGTTAATTGTAAAGCCACTTTTTACATTTGACTACTTTTTAATCTCCCCACTCGCACATTTTAAGAGCATTCGAATGTTTTTCATTAGCAAAAAAATGACATCAGAGTAAGTTTGGTCTTGTTTACACCTGTTCATTTGTTTTCAAAGACCATGTGTAAATGCCCTCCGACTAACTTATCTTACGAGTGTCATCTTTGATTTTGAAATTAACTTATGATGAATAAAATGCAGCGCATATGTGACCCTGGACCACAAAAAAAAAAAAAAAAAAGAGAGAGAGAGAGAAAACAGTCATAAGGGTCTATTTTTTGAAAATGAGATTTGTACATCATCTGAAAGATGAATAAAGCTTTCCATATATGGTTTGTTAGGATAGGACAATATTTGGCCCGAGATACAACTATTTGAAAATCTGGGATCTGAGGGAGCGAAATACTGTCTAAATACTGAGAAAATCACCTTTAAAGTGCATATTTCTATCAAAAATTTTGTTTTTTGAAGTATTTTCAGTAGGGAACTTACAAAATATCTTCATGGAACATGATCTTTACGTAAAATCCTAATGATTTTGGCAATAAAGAAATATTGATCATTTTGACCTATACAGTGCATTTCTGACTATTGCTACAAATATACCTGTGCTACTTAAGACTGGTTTTGTGAACCAGATGTCACATATCTGTTGATTTAAATGGAACTATTTTAACAAATCAGATTGATATCCGATCAGAGAAAACACATGAAGTGACCAGGTGTAAACAGGCCCTCAATGATTTATTGAAAGCAATTTAAGATTTTGAATAATTTACATAGTCCAAAATGATGTGATTTATTCAGACACCTTCAACATTTCTCACATTATCAGTTTTTTCGCTATAGTTTAGAAAATGATAATGAAATATGACAAGAACTGTGTTAAACTGTGTCAGAACAAATTCATCTTGATAATGTCAAATGACTTTGATAGAAAGGTATGTAATGGACTACAATCAAACCAAAAATTACTATCACAACTATCAATACTTTGTTGACCAAATACCAAGCAATGCTTAATTTTTTTCAGTCTGTGGTGTAAAAAGATAGCATTAGCAACTGAAGAAAAAACACTTAAGCAAAACATGGTCAAAGTGTCTCGATAATTTTTGGTCCCAAATTTGTATCAGTTTTACAGGTAGTCAACTGTATAAAGAATTTTTGTGTATAATATGTCACAGTTTATTTATTTTGCTATCCTCACTTCATAAATGAACTATAGTGTCCTGTAGCCACTAGTAAAAAAAAAAAAAAAATCATATTTGGTGTCTGAATCATTTTTGGTTTGACTGTATACTGTATAAAGTCACAACTGTTTTCAACATTACTAATAAGAAATATTTCTTGAGCAACAAATCAGCATATTAGAATGATTTCTAAAGGATCATAGGACACTGAAGACTGGAGTATTGATTAAAAATTGAGCTTTGCATCACAGAAGTAAATACAATTTTTAAATACATTCAAATGGAAAACAGTTATTTGTAATAATATTTCACAACATTACAGCATTTAATGATCAAATACACAAACAGTACTGTATACATTAAGAGAACAACATTCATTTGAAACAGATATCTTTTGGAACATTATAAATGTTGTTACTGTAACTTTTGATCAATTAAATGCATCCTTTCTGAATAAAAGTATTAATTACACTAATAGTCAAAAGTTTTTGCACTGTAAGATTTTTTTTTTTAAAGACGCCTCTTCTGCTCACCAAGCCTGCATTTATTTGATCCAAAATACAGCAAAAACAGTAAAATATTTACATATTTTCACTATTCAAAATAACTGCTTTCTATTTGAATATATTTTAAAATGGAATTTATTTCTGTGGTTTCAAAGCTGAATTTTAAGCATCATTACTCCAGTCACATGATCCTTCAGATACCATTCTAATATTCTGATTTGCTGCTCAAAAAACATTTATTATTATTATTATTATTATTACAGCTGAGTAGTTACTAATAAGAAATATTTCTTGAGCAACAAATCAGCATATTAGAATGATTTCTAAAGGATCATAGGACACTGAAGACTGGAGTATTGATTAAAAATTGAGCTTTGCATCACAGGAGTAAATACAATTTTTAAATACATTCAAATGGAAAACAGTTATTTGTAATAATATTTCACAACATTACAGCTTTTAATGATCAAATACACAAACAGTACTGTATACATTAAGTATCATCACAAAACTGAAAAATGCAAATGCATTAATTTTAGCTTATTACCAAAAATGCAGCACGATTTACACAGCTGCTCCCGTTTCATGAATGATCCCCAATGTGCACACAGGCATCCACACCGTTTGCCCCAGCAGGCTTAAAAATCTCTAATTATCTCGTCGCAGGGCGGCCACTGATATTTCCAGGTCAGGGGCAGGATGACATGATAGATTTATAGATGAGGTATAGTATGAAGGGAAGAGCGTGAAAAAAGAGTGAAGAAGATAAGCAGCCTGGGACGTGCGGCGGTGATGAATGTGAGGCTATGATGAGGTCGGGGAATCGGGGCAGAGGAACAGCGGCCTGCCCCGCCTGATAAAAGAGAGGGAACGGCCCCACACGCACCTCATGCGCCCCACACACACTCGTCTCCCAGACAGGCACGCAGCGGCACAGAAATTAATTTGCTCCTTCAAACTCGTGCTGTGTCGCCCCTCTCCCGGCAGCACGCACCCGTTCCGATTTGCTGAACAATGTTATTAGGCTGGGAAAGACAGCCGTCCTAGAAGAGCGCTGCTGCTGCTGCTTGAGATGATTGTTGCCTTTCATTCCAAGGTACAAATCTACAGTTATTGTTGTGTGTGAGTGTGTGTGTGTGGGGGGGGGGGGGGGGGGGGAGATAGTGTTAGGGAAAAGACACCGGGCCATGGAGGAAGAGCGCTATAAATACTCAACTCAGGGTCTTGGTGGGGACAAAGCTTTTAATTGTTGAGCGCACGAGTGAGTGAACCGCTGCTGTCATCTATCATTTCTCCCAGTGTGTCCTTTTCTGGGTCAAACTCGTCTACAGTCAGGATGAGCAAGTATCAAAGATTATTAATCATGATCAACATGAGCTGCAAGATTGATTCCCCTTCCTTTAACAAGTGCATACAGTGGATTACTTTTAATCAACTGGTGTTTTGGTGACTTTTAGTGGATTTATGAAGTTATTTCTCCTCGGGAGTCCAGCAGAATAACCACATTACTGTCAACAAGACCTACTATAACATTTGACTAAATAAGCATTTCTTATGCTCACTAAGGCTGCATTTATTTGCTTAAAAAGACAGTAAAACAGTAATATTATTACAATTTAAGATAACCATTTTTTATTTATTGTAATATATTCCTGTGATGCAAATCTGAATTTTCAGCATCATTACTTCAGTCTTCAGTGTCACATGATCCTGCTGAAAACACATGAATTTTTTTTTATTCTTTGATGAATAGAAAGTTCAAGAGAACAACATTCATTTGAAACAGATATCTTTTGGAACATTATAAATGTTGTTACTGTAACTTTTGATCAATTAAATGCATCATTTCTGAATGAAAGTATTAATTACACTACCAGTCAAAAGTTTTTGAACTGTAAGATTTTTAATGTTTTTTTAAAGACGTTTTATTTGATCTAAAATACAGCAAAAACAGAAAAATATTTACATATTTTTACTATTCAAAATAACTGCTTTCTATTTGAATATATTTTAAAATGGAATTTATTTCTGTGGTTTCAAAGCTGAATTTTAAGCATCATTACTCCAGTCACATGATCCTTCAGATATCATTCTAATATTCTGATTTGATATTATTATTATTATTATTATTATTATTATTATTACAGCTGAGTAGATTTTTTTGTTTGTTTGTTTTTTTGATGATGAATAGAATGTTCAGAAGAACAGCATTTATCTGAAATACACTCTTTTGTAACATTATAAATGTAATTGCATTAATTTCTATAATATCTTCCTCCCCATCTCTGAAAAAAAAAAAAAAAAACATTACTTCAGATAAATGCTGATCACATGCTGACCACAGAACAGCAAATTCTTAAACAGCTAATCAGCATAATAAAATGATTTCTGAAGGATAATGTGACACTGAAGACTAGAGTAATGATGCTGAAAATTAAGCTTTAAAGTCACAGGAATAAATTATATTTTAAAATATATTCAAATAGGAAGCAGTTATTTTAAATAGTAAAAATACTTTATAATATTACTGCTTTTGCTGTATTTTGGATCAAATAAATGCAAGCTTAGTGAGCAGAAGATAATTCTTAAAAAAAAATTTAAATCTTACTGTTCAAAAACTTTTGACTGTTAGTGTATAAAAAAAAAAACAAATCTTTTGAGTGGTAGTGTATATTCTTCTAAAAAATAAATAGCAATAAGTTTGATATTTATGTTAATATCAAAATTTAATGTTAAAATGTATATAATAGTGACTTACTTAAGTGTCCAGATACGTTTTGTAGTTATTAAATGTGTACATAGTGTTTGCATGAGTCTCTGTTGTCTGAAAAATATATTAATAGTAATTAATATCTAGAGGAATTTGGATCAAAAGCAGAGTGTATTAGAGATGAAAATGTTTTTGCTCAGAGCATTTTTTTCTGACATTTTTTAAAAAGTTGATTAAAAACAGGCACAAATAAGAAAATTGTTAATTAATCTTAATCTTGTAGCTAAAGAAGATCAATCTAACTGGAAATGTTTTTTTCTTTTAATTCTAATTTATAAAATCTAATTTGATTCCAGATCTGAGTGTAGTTTGAGACATTAAGATCTCATTTGAAAAAGAGAATGTTTGTGAAATTACCAGGGTCGTTTTGTGAATTTGAGGGACTTTTAATCCTAATCACTGTCTAGGAGAAACCGAGATGTTCAAGCGATGCCATTTGCGATTTTCTGTGGCTAACATCCCACGATACTGTTTATGAATTTACTTTCATAAACAGTACCCCCCCCCCTCCCTATATTTTGAAGTCTGCCTGCTTCTGCATGTCCTCTGGGTGTTTAACAATACATTATAGTTTCACTTTCCTCGACCAGCGCTTTGCCACTCTGAGATGCTGCTATTTCGGGAAGACTGTTGCGTTCAGTATGTTTTTATGAGAGTGTCCTTGCGGCTGCATGTATATTTGGATCTAAAGGGCAGCGTGTTTCAGCACATGTGTGCGTTTGTGATTTGTCCTGTCAGACTGGAGATCTGGCTGCCTGCCCTTCTTCTCTCCAGGTGTCATTGTTTTAATTAAATGGGTCTGATGGGATGGACCCATAACTCAGAACTGAACGAGGGCTTAATGAAAGCAAAACTACTGGACGTTAACTGGGGTATTGGCTGCCGTACCTGCAGCAGCTGGTGTTGATTAATATGACTTCATCTCCTTGTGAACGTGTGTGTGACTGTCTGACCTCACTGTGCAGTTTTGTAGCTTTGTGAATTACAGAAGTAAAAATGATTGAATGATTATGGGATTGTAATACACATTTAAATGTAAAATTTAAATAAAATAATTTATATTTGAATATATTTAAAAATATAATTTATTCCTGTGAGGCAAAGCTGTATTTTCATTAGCCATTACTCTTCAGTGTCACATGATTCTTTAGAAATCTATCTAATATGCTGATTTACTGCTGAAACATTATTATTATCAATTATCAATGTTAGAAATTAAAACATATTTTTTTGTGGTAACAGATATGTTTTAAGGATTATTTAATGTTTAAAACGGACAACATTTATTTAAAATAGAAACCTTAATACAGTTATAAATATCTTTACTGTCTCTTCTTGTTACTTTAATGTGTCCTTATTGAATAAAAGTATGCATTTAGCAATTGTATACTTAATATTCACTATAAATGTAATATATACACTACCAGTCAGAAGTTTTTGAACAGTGTCATTTTTAATGTTTTTTTTAAAGAAGGCTCACCAAGCCTGCAATTTGCATTTGATCCAAAATACAGCAAAATCATTAATAGTGTGAACTGTTTAATAATATTTAAAATGACTGTTTGAATATATTTTAAAATGTCATTTATTTCTGTATTCAAATCTGAATTTTCGGCATCATTACTCCAGTCTTCGGTGTCACATGATCCTTCAGAAATCATTCTAATATGCTGATTTGCTGTTGAAACATTTTTTATTAATATATTCAATGTCAATATTTATAACAGTTGAGTACATTTTTTTTTTCAGGATTCTTTGATGAATATAAAGAACCAAAGATCAGCATTTATCTGAAATGAAAAGCTTTTGTAACATTATACACTATACTATTCAAAATCGTGGAGTCAGTATGATAAATTCAATAAATGCTGTTCTTCATCAAAGAAACCTGAAAAATTCTACTCAACTGTTTTCAACATAATAATAAATCACTGCTAAAAAATTTGCTTTGAAATCAAAGGAATAAATTACATTTTAAAATATATTTTACAGTTTTGGCTGTACTTTAGATCAAATAAAGGCCGGCTTGCTGTGCAAAAGTGACTTATTTAAAAAAACATTACAAATTGTACTGTTTAAAAAACATTTGACTCGTAATGTGCAATATTTAATTGGTTAGATATTTGGAAACACGCTGGGACTTTAAAAATGTCCAAAATGCTTCACAAGCAAGCCAAAATGCTTCACTTGATGATTGATTCATCAAGTAAAAAATACTTGAAAAATGTGTGTATCCTGTTAATAATTACTTAATTATCTTTTTTTAATGGTTGTAATGGCTTAATTATTATGATAATATTCAAATAATTTCTAATCCAAATTAAAATTCCTCACCCATTCTCAGTTGCTCTCAGCATATATTTGAAAGTACTAATTCATCATACACAGATCATCGAATCATACTGAATTTGGCAAATATCAGATCAAACTGTGTCCCTATCATAGTAAATATTTAACTCTTAGTCTGTATTTGTTCTAATTCTGGTTGTCTAATGAAAGTAGGCTTTGAGGTTCTGATATGAACAGATTCAATAAGGCTGAACGTCTTCTGAAATAAGGTTATAGATTCCAACACCTACAGTATGTAACCTTTTAAACCAGGCTAAAATTGTACACTCTTAAAAATAAAGGTTCTTTATTGGCATCAGTGGTTCAATGAAGAATCTTAAACATCCATGGAACCTTTCAAACGCAGAAAAGGTTCTTTATAGTCTAAAAAGGTTCTTTAGATTTTTAAAATGTTCTTCGAAATGGTTCTTTTGAGATCTGTGCACTGAAAGGTTCTTTGAGGAACCAAAAAGGTTCTTCAATGGCATCACTGCAAAAACACCATTTTGGAACCATTATTTTGAAGAGTGTAAAAGCACTCCCATACGCATTGACGGCTTTGCCCGCGGTGAGATGAGGTGAGGCGCAGCGGTTGGTGTGTGAGTCTTCTCATTACTCTGGTGATAATAAACAATAACACGCACACAGGGGAGAGGTGCAGCGGCGTTCCGGATCACCTCGCGGCTAATGAAGGTTAATTAGGGTTCATTAGGACATGATGAGCGCTAGCAACACCACCACAGCCCTCTGCTTTATGCCTGCCGGCCGCCTCAGGTCCTCCCTCTCCGGCTGTCACTCCTGATGGCCGTAGAGCCGCCACGGACACCTGAACATCAGTCCGAATCAGAGAGAGTCTGGATAGACACCATTGCAATTACAATATGTCATCAGTAAATTAAGATATACAGTAATCTAATATGTTCCTTATAACTCATATTATACTAAATATCGTTTAATAAACTGGACATTATAATATATATATATATATATTTTTACCTTATAAAACCTACTGTATCTTAGTTGATATGCAGGTCCTCTAAATTGTCAACATGATCATAACTTTGCTGAAAAGACTGTTCACTGTACACAATCTACTACTTTTATATTGCTAGTAATAGAACACTTGCTGGACTGAAGCAATGTTTTACTTGATTTTCCATGCATAAAAAAATATTTAAAATGTATCAGATATACATCAGGAATGTTTATTTGTTCATCTCTCGATCATTATTGCATTGCTTTATATTTTTTGACCCCACAATAAAAACTACAGAGATTTGAACATAAAACTAAGCATATCATCTTACAATGACATATTATTGGGACATATAGAGAGACAACTGATATTTATATGGATTTTATGTAAGTAGTCTGCTATACTGTTATAAAGAGCTCATTGAATTACAAGCTATCAGAATTTCATCTTTTTCACTTTGGACATATACAGTTGAAGTCAAAAGTGTACATACACCTTGCAGAATCTGCAAAATGATTGTTTTACCAAAATAAGAGGGATCATACAAAATTCATGTTAGTTTTAGTACTGACCTGAATAGGATATTTCACATGAAAGACATTTACATATAGTCCACAAGATAAAATACTAGGTACATTTATAAAATGACCCTGTTCAAAAGTTTACATACACTTGATCTTAATACTGTTAGCTGAATGGTCCACAGCTGTTTTTTCATGATAGTTCCTTTTAAAGTCCCAGTTAAACTGCCCACTGTTCTTCAGAAAAATTCTTCAGGTCCCACAAATTCTTTTTGTGTATTTGAACCCTTTCCAACAGTGACTGTGTGATTTTGAGATCCATCTCTTCACAACTGAGGACAACTAGAGAACTCAGGGGTTCACAGGCTCACTGATGCTCCAGAAGAAAAAAGCTATGCTTTAGGAGCTGGGGGTGTAAACTTTTGGACAGAATTAAGTGCACATTTGTTTAATTTTACCTAAATAGTATATATTTCATTTAATACTGCCCTATAGAAACTACAGAAGATACTTACATGTTTCCCAGAAGACGAAATAAGTTACATGTACATTGATCTTATAATTAAAAAAGTTTTCACCCCCGCTTTTAATGCATTGTGTTTCCTTCTGAAGCATCAGTGAGCATTTGAATCTTCTGTGATAGTTGCATATGAATTAGGGTTAGTTGTCCTCTGTTGGAAAGGGTTCAAATACACAAAAAGGCTGAAAAAGCCAAGAATTTGTTGCGACCTGAAGGATTTTTCTGAACAATTTCAGGACAAACAAGGAACAAAAGCGCACACACAGCTATGAATCATTCAGTTAACTTTTGAACAGGGTCATTTTTATAAATTAATCTATTATTTTCTCTTGTGGACTATATGTTAAGGTCTTTTATGTGAAATATCTTATTCAGGTCAGTACTAAATAAAAAAATAACATGCATTTATGATCCCTCTATGATCCCTCTTATTTAACTCATTTCTGCAGATTCTGCTAGGTGTATGTAAACTTTTGACTTCAACTGTAAATATCAGGAACAGCACCAAATTTTATATTTTTTCCTTAGTTTGTGTGTCTGAAGCAAACGTAAGTGTTTCTTTCTGAGTTTGAGCTCCATATTCTCACTACTGTATGAGGCATAAAAATCTGATGCATCAAATATGATACTTTACAGGGTTAATACTTGCTTTAATGAGAAACCTGAGCTTGTTTGTCTTTCTCATGTTTTGACAGTTCTGGGCCAATCATATAGAAAGTTTCTCAGAGAAAGACCTAACGGCAAATTTATTTATAAATGAAACCCAGGTGGAGCATTTAACGAACGTACGATAATTTACGGAGGCAAGCATCAGAGGAGTGCTTCAGCAGAAACACCTGTTACTCACAGCATGTAACATTATTAGTCTATAAAACATAGGACAGATTTCTGTATTATTTCAACACCGCCGGGTTGGGTTGCATCAGCCGTTCGTAAGTTCTTGCTTAAATTGGAAGATAAAGTCAATACTAGATTCCTAGTAACTACTAGCTGGTGTTTAACTTTTCAGGCTTTCCTGTAGCTCAAACAGATACCAAAGTCATAGGTTCAATTCTTAGGGAAAGCAGGAACTAGTAAAATGCAAATGTTTAAATGTAAAGTCATTTGTTAACGTAATGTTCTCTGTTTTTGAATGCAAATGTCAACATTGTTACATATGTCTGAAGAACTGGTAAAACATGACTCTTTTGGTGCATTTCAATTAATCTGATGTTTTATGCGAATCATTACGATTGATCAGAGGCTGTGTCCCTTTACATCAAAATTAGACTAGGTTGTACAACTAAGTTGTACCTTATTCACAGCTAGTCTTTATAACAGATTTATAACTGCATTTGTAAGTCTTTATTGCTGTTTTATAACTGAATTTGTAAGTGCTTTGAGACGGGTAATAGATAGAATGTACCCACGTAATTATTCAGTAATTCACTAAAATACATTAAATTCATACCTAAAATTACTTAAATACAATTTCTTTGATGAATGTGTTTTTAATTTATGATTTTAAATTGAGATGATACAATTAATGGTCATGATACTATAATGAAAAAAGCCTGAAAAAAGGAATCTAAGCGTGCAAAAAAATCAATATCCTGAAAAAATTGCCTTTAAAGTTGTCCAAATTAAGTTAGCCATGCATATTACTAATCAGAAATTAAGTTTTGATATATTTACTGTAGGAAATGTACAAAATATCTTCATGGAACATGATCTTTACTTAAAAACCTAATGATTTTTGGCATATTATTATTTATTTATTTATTTTTTTATTAATTAATTTATATATATATATATATATATATACTATTTCTTTTTACTGCTTGTTACCTAATGGTTACAACACATGGTATTATTATTTACATAATATATGGAACCAATATAAATACAAACAGTAAGCACTTAGTAAGATTTTTGTTATTTAGTTACTTTCTCTAAACTCTCTGCTTAGGAATTGATATATATCATAGTATATTTTGTAACGTTGAAAAAAAAAATTTCTTTACTAAGATTAAAAGGAAAGCAAATGGAGACTTAAGTCTCATTCTTAACTCTTAATTTTCTTATCTCATCTAGCTAAGGCAACTAATTACATAAATTTCAGCCTGTGTCACACAAAGCTATTGTGTGGTTTCTGGAGCCTTGGCAAATAGCCCACTAGTCTTATGAACTACTTGTACAGTACCTTTATGGTGCTTTTCCATCCTTTTTTAAAGCTTCATTCATTGTAATTGCATGGAAAAGAACTACTACCTTTTGTGTTCCGCGGAAGAAAAGAAAGTCGGGTTTGTAACGACATTCGTGCAAGAAATTTATGTCAGAATTTTCATACCCATTCAGAATTCCTTTAATGCTGGTAGCAATGCAATGTCTAAGTAATGTGGACTCGCTTCCATAAACCCAGCACGCACACACATACTAACAGAGTGAAATTAGACAACCACAAGGGAATCGGCCAATCAATACCACTCACAGATCATCAGCACAGGAAGCCGTGATAAAACATTTGAGATCAAGTGTTGTAGATATGGAGGCATACACGCGGTTAGACGTCTCTTTTCCTCTCCACGCGTCCCCCGCCTCTCGGAGAAGAGATGCGCCCTCCTTCCCCTCCCCTTGTCCTGCACAATAATGAAAACAAAAGACATCCTGCAGGAGGGAATCAGAGCGCAGTGCTATTAGAAGCCATGCAATAATTAATTTGCCTATTACCAGAGCCGACTCGTTTATCTTCATAAGATAATGCCATCACTCCCGGTCTCTGGCAGACTTGCATGCGCTCTGTCTTAAACGGCCCTAATTACGTCCCCGCTGCCTATTTTATTGTAGTTGATGGAAAACACACTTAATCTCCACTGTGCAGAATGAGTAAATAGGCCCCAGCCTTGAACAGCAGATATTAGAGATTCCATTAAAGCCCAGTGCTTTTTTTATGTGGCTTTTGGTTTGGGTGCCGGAGCACTAAAGAGCTGAGGTAAGGTGTACGCCGATGAGGCAGATAAGTCAAGCTGTCTTTAGCCGTTGCTTTTTCTGCGCGCTTCCAGATATAGAGGGAATTTTTTAGTGGGGAAAAGGCCCGGTGATATGATTATGGCTACCGGTCGTGTTTTAATTTATGAATGGCTTGAAAAGATCATTCACCTTGTAATGTTTTAAATTTAGAAATGGTGTGGATAGTGGTTTGCTGCATTGTTTTGGGCTGCTACCTGAACCTAGAGGAGGTTTCATTGCTCTGAGGTTGCTCTTTCTCAAGAGACTTCATGGAGTTCTCAGTTTCAAGTCTCAGCTTTGTCACAGATGTTTCTGTTTTCCTCAGCAGGCATAAAATGAATGAAACTGTTGACAGAATATAGAGCTGTCAAATCTGTCTCTGTCTCTGTAAATATGAGCACAGTTTGAAAGACTGTTAAGATCTC
This sequence comes from Cirrhinus molitorella, assembly GCA_033026305.1. NCBI lineage: Eukaryota > Metazoa > Chordata > Actinopteri > Cypriniformes > Cyprinidae > Cirrhinus > Cirrhinus molitorella. Next base: position 14,415,096 of record CM065126.1, on the reverse strand, counting down.
TTTAGAAACTCTGTAGAAGACAAATATGACAATAATGGGGTCTTTTTCTTACAAGAAATAAATACAATTTTGTTCTGGATTTCGTGAAATATAATTGAGATATTAAAGAGATTTCACTGAGGATGACTAATGAAAGTGTTAGATGTTCAAACTCCATGTGGGAAATTCTATAAAATATAACTGTTGTGCTCTATAAAGGATAGTTGAAGATTCTGTCATGATTTACTCACCCTCTCTTCATTCCAAACCTATGAGACTTTCATACATCTTCAAAACTCAGCTGAAGGCTTTTTAAAATAAAACAGGTCATTTATGTCTCTCTTTTGAAAGTCCATGCAACCACAACTTTGTTGCTTCAAATAGTTCATTAAGATATTAATGAGTAAGGATAATCGAATTCTTATCTCAAGCATGCCTAAGCTTATGTTTACCACATTTGACGTGCTTTATGTATGTGCGTTGACTGTTTGTATGTAAATAAAAAAATTAAATTAAGTGTATTTTTTATGATTTTACGAACTGAAGAACCATCTCTTTCTTACCATTCTCTTTTTATAATCTGAAGAACCTTCTTTCACCACAAAGAACCTTTTGTGAAACAGAAACATTCTTCAAATGTTAAAGGTACTTTATGGAACCATTTAGACAAACAAGGTTCTTCTATGCATTGTGAAGCACCTTTATTTTTAATAGTGTAATGCAATGAGCAGAAGTAAATTATGACAGAATTTGTATTTAAGCATTTTACTTTAAAGGAATAGTTCAACCAAAAATGTAAACTTCTGTCATTTATTATTCACCCTCATGTAGTTCCAAACCTGTAAGACCTTCGTTCATCTTTGGAACACAAATTAAGATATATACAGAAGAATACTTTCTGTGAGAGTAACACAAGAGTAGCATGACACATACATGTGATGCTGCTCACTCAGGAGCTGGTGTTTTAATTTTTGGGTGAACTATCCCTTTTTTAGCAATTAGTTCATCCTTGTGTTGTTTCAAACTTGGCTTTTTTCTTCAGTGAAACACAAAAGAACATTAATTCCATGAAGGCATACAATGACCTGATTCTCTGCAACATCAGAAAGTAGAAAATTATCCCATATGACTCATGCACTATATTCTGAAGTCATATGATAGATGTGTTTGAGGAACTGACCAAAATTTAAGATCTTAATCATTAAAAATCATTGTGATTGGTAGACTTATCCATTTAAGCCAAGAGAGACAGGATTTTGCTTTGCCAAGATGCAAGATGCTTCACCAGACAAACTGTTTTTGGCCATGTGGTCCAGCATGAGCTGAGAAGGGTTGAGTGGGATTTAAAAAGGAAGAGAATGTTGAACGTGACCCAACAAAGGACGCAGCTGCTGCCCTGATCACTCAACAGACCCACAGAAAATGATTTAATGGACACTATACACACTCTTAAAGATAAAGCCTCCATGCCACTAAAGAAACATTTTGGGTTCCAAAGAGATTCTTTCATAGAACTGTTCTTAAAAACATTTAAAAAAAAAAAAAAGGAACCTTTTTATATTAAAAATAACCTTCTGTGCAATGGAAAGTTCCATGGATGAAACCATTGCAGTATCATAGAGAACCGTTAAAATGGGTTCCTTAAAAGACCTCTCAGTGAACAGGTCTTAAAAAGCCTCTTTTTTCTTCATATGAAGAACATTTTAATAATCTAAAGACCCCTTTTTTTCATTATAAAGAACCTTGAGTGTGATGTAAATGTTCCATGGATGTTAAAGGTTCTTTGTGGAACCATCAAAGGCAAAAAAGAACCTTTTAATATTTAAGAGTGTAGAACAGAACACTGTCAGAAATAAGGGTTCATCAATAGTTCCATGAAGAACCTTTAACATCCATAAAACCTTTCCATTGAAAAAAGGTTCTTTACAGTGGAAATTTTATTAATCGTTTGATTAAAGAGTGTGTATAGTGTAGGTTAAAAGAAAACAGTAGTTATTTTAAGAACTGTTCACTGAGAAGTCTTTTTTGGATCTGAAAAATTGGTTCTTCAATGGCATCACTGTGAAAAACCCACTTTTTGAACATTTATTTCTAAGAATGAAGAACCAGCTTAAAAGAGACATTTTATTTTTCTTCATATAAAGAACATTTTAATAATCTAAAGACCCTATTTTCATTATAAAGAACTTTGAATTTGATGTAAATGTTCCATGGATGTTAAAGGTTCTGGAACATCAATGCCAAAAAAGAACCTTGATTTTAAGAGTGTAGACCAATGATTCCATGAAGAACGTTCAATATCCATAAAACCTTTCCATTGGAAAAAAAGGTTCTTAGATTCATAAAATTTTCCTTGCACTAAGAAAATAATAGTTCTTTGAAGAACTGTTCACTGAAAGGTTCTTTGAGGAACCAAAATATTGGTTCTTCAATGGCATCACTGTGAAAACCCCACTTTTTGAACATTTATTTTTAAGAGTGAAGAACCATTATAGGTTCTCCTCAAAGAGCCTTCTTAAAAAATCTTTAAAGAGACACTTTTTCTTCACATGAAGAACATTTTAATAATCTAAATGGGAGAGAACCATTATCGGTTCCTCAAAGAAAGAGCCTTTTTTCATTATACAGAACCTTGAGTATGATGTAAATGCTCCATGGATGTTAAAGGTTCTTTGTGGAACCATCAGTGCCAAAAAGGAACCTTGATTTTTAAGAGTGTAGACTAATATTTTAAAGATGAAGTCTCTAAAAAGGGTTTTTTACAGCGATACCACAGAACACTCTTAAAAATAAAGGTTCATTATTAGCATCAGTGGTTCCATTAAGAACCTCCAAACATCCGTAAAACTTTTCAAAAGCTTCTTTATAGTGGAAAAGGGGTCACACTAAAGGTTCTTTTAAGACTACTCACTGAACGGTTCTTTAAGGAACACAAAAACTGGTTCTTCAATGGCATCACTGTTTTCAACAGTCTTTTCAACCACTTTTTGAACATTTATTTATAAGAGAGAAGAACCTTTAGCGAACAAAGCTTAAAAGAGCCATTTTTTCTTCACATGAAGAACATTTTAATAATCCAAAAAGGCTTTTTTTTTCATTACAAAAATGCCAATAAGAAACCTTTATTTTTAAGAGTTCACACTGATATGCTTTAGTTCACAGTGGCTTGCGTCCTCACTTCTGTAGAGCATCACAGACAGCACCTCCCACACAAACAGACACATCTCACGCTAACCTATTCACGCAAGCAAATATGTTCAGCGCATCGGCCTCCATCCATTGCCCTGACATCACCTGACAGCGAGGAAGATGAAAATTTAATTCATCTTTTCTTCTCGTCACTCTCTACACACCTAGACACTCACACAGCCCTCTTCACACACTTGCATGCAGACATTCATCAAAGCATCAAAGGAGCTTTGTGAGACGCGCAGCAGGAGCAGGCCCACACAAAAGACGCAGGTACAAGAGAGCAAGATTGTGTGCGTTTGATAGGAGAGCTTCGGGTGACAGCCGGTGAGTTGAGAGGTGGGGAAGTGTTGCATCCATTCAGGTAGGCGAGACGCTGCTGTCACTTACGCTTTTGCTGTGCGCTGTGCGTGAGCAGACGCAGAGTCTGTGTGTGGCGGCTTCACTTCCTGCTTTTTGTCTTTTTTGGGAGACAGACTAATGGGATATACGCCAGCAGTGTTTGTGAAATGGGAGTTTAAGCTTTCAGAATCAAACGTGTGCATTCTCAAAACATTTTTTGTCCTACAGGTAATCCAAATTGACCCCATTTACTTTCTTAATAAACGTCCCTGATCTGGATGATTCAGGATGATTCATCAGTGCATTTTATATTGAAATGTACTTTTTTTGCCCCTGAAATGACTTTTTTTTGAGAAAATAACATTAAACTCATCACCCTTTTTCACCCTGTTCACCTTCAATCCAGTCAAATCCAGGTCAGGTCCATCTTACATTACTGCATTATTTCTTACTAAATAAAGAGCACAAGACAAAATCCAATTCCAGGCAAAATCCAATTCAACTTCTTAAATTTATAACATATAAACCTGGAAATTATTTAATTGATATTTAAAATGTATAATTTATATGATATTTGTATATAAAATGTATTTTATTTGTATTTAAATTTATGAATGCAACACTGCCTTGCAAAAGATTTTATGTTTTTAAAAGAAGTGCCTATGTTCAAGTCATACATTGTAGTAATACATTGTTATTATATAAAAAAATACAATAATTTAAAATATACAAGTAATGCGAGTTACATAATTCGATTACTTTTTTCAAGTAACTAGTAAAGTAATTAGATTACTTATTTTAAAAAAAAATCTGAAGCTATTCATAGATGACATTAAACAGTATTCGCATCACATTTAATTGATGACTTATGACGTAAAGTATATTAACATGCAAAATTATCCACCCACTTTTTCAGCATTACCTAATATCTGGAAGTACTGGAACTGGTACTGACAGTACTGGAAGTATATATTATTTTTTATAAAATGAAAAAAAAGAAGTGACTCATTTCACAAAGCACTGCAAATGACATAATTAAACCAGAAATTAATTTCTGATACATTTAAAAGTGTTCTTATTTTTTTATTTATTTTTTAAATTTAGTTTTTTAATCTTATGAAGTGATAGTGTGTCTTGGTTTCAAGAAAAATATTCAGCAAAAAATGCTGTTAAAAAATGAAACATAAACAACATCCTTGGTAAATAAAAGTATTGATTTCTGATTCAATTATGTAATTTGCAATGCTTTGTGGAATGAATCACTTATTTGTATTATTTTTTATTTATTTATTTATTTTTTATAAAACATTAAATATTTCCAAACCCAAGATATTAAAGGATTAGTTCACTTTCAGAACAAAAATTTACAGATAATTTACACACCTCTTTGTCATCCAAGATGTTCATGTCTTTCTTTCTTCGGTCGTAAAAAAATGTTTTTTGGAGGAAAACATTTCAGGATTTCTCTCCATATAATGGATATGAATGATGCCCCAAAGTTCAAACTTCCAAAATGTAGTTTAAATGCAGCTTCAAAGGGCTCTAAATGATCCCAGCTGATGAAGAAGAGTCTTATCTAGCAAAACGATTGGTTATTGTCTCGTTTTCTTCCCCAACTTCAGATGTTGCTGCAGAAATACCAACCCTGTGTTTACAAAGTGAATATACAAAGAAGATTAAAAAAAAAAAAGGTAAAACAGCAGATGATTTTGAAGTTGAAGGGAAGGGAAGAAAACGAGATGGGAGTTTTTCAATATAACCTAACTGTATTGACAGACTGCGCATCGCAGAGACGTGACAATCCAAGCAAAGTATATAAATTGTCAATTTGTTTAGAAAATAACCGATCGTTTTGCTAAATAAGACCCTTCTTTATTGACTGGGATCATTCAGAGCCTTTGAAGCTGGATTTAAACTGCATTTTGGAAGTTCAAACTTGGGAGCACCATAGAAGTCTTTTATATGGAGAGAAATCCTGAAATGTTTTCCTCAAAAAACATAATTTCTTTTTCAACTGAAGAAAGAAAGATATGAACATCTTGAATGACAAGAGGGTGAGTACATTATTTGTAAATTTTTGTGAAGTAATCCTTTGAGAACTGCTGAAATTGCAGTATACATCAAAAGTCAACAATTAACTGCAATGCGAATACTATTTAATGTCAGCTCTATGAATAGCTTCAGATTTAAATGATATAATGACTTTGATGGTTACCCACTCATTAACCCACTGAATTCAATATTAACTCTTGAAAAGTTGAGGCAGGTTGGATAAGTTTAATGAGATTTTATAGTTTCATGTTTAGTCCGAGCTCAAATCACTATATGTGAAGGACACTGCAGCAGATTTTTCCCATCAGGGGATACCCGCCAGCATCTCTGAAACCCAACAGCTGAGTAAAGGCGAGTTTTTTCAGGTCCGTCCGTATGTGTCTGTGTTCAAGTGCTCTCACCAGGCCCGAGCGTCACATAATCCAGACGGAGAGCGGAGGTCATCCGACCGTCTGTGAGCCGCTACGGAGAGCTGTGTGTGTAATCCCGGCAGATGTGTGAATACAGCGGGGAGACGGCGGATGTATAATTTGCGCCTGCTGCTTTCGGAGTGAAGCCGTTCCTTCTGGAGTCTCTCGCGCTGATTACTCAATCTCCAAGGGCACCTTGGAAATTCGCCTGTGCAGGCCTGAAGAGAAGACTTTGATTTGATATACCAAGCAGTTTTCCATCACATAGCGACAGCGGCTCTGAACATACATGACCTTTGCGCTGGCTTGGCTTCTGAAAGGGCTTGTTATTTCCAGTGGCGGTCCATGAGGGCATTTTCCAGGCAGACTCATATGTATATAAATATCAAGTAACCTGTAAGGAGTGTTTTTGATACGTAGAAAGTTCAAAAGAAGAGCATGTATTTGAAATATACAGTGGTGGCCAAACTTATTAGAACACTAGCATTTTCAGCAGCTAAAATATGGTTTTAAGTCTGATATTTCTAGATCTTTTGCTATTGTGTGTCAGTCGGAAATATCAAAAATATAATTTTGCCATTAATTGTAATAATCGAATGAGATTTTTGTTTGCACAAGGAGTCAGTGCTCCACACCATCATCATTCAGTCTGTCTGGAATGACATGAAGAAACAGAACAAACTGAGACAGACTAAATCCACAAGAACTGTGGCAATGTCTTCAAGATGCTTCAAGAGACCTACCTGCAAAGCTACAGTATTGTTAAAAGTAATAGACACTTGTGTAAAAATGCTGTAAAATGAGGATGTGGTCACAAATAATGTCATAAATATATTTTCTTTATCAGTTAACTTCTATTAACTAAATGAAATCAACATTTGGTGTGACCATCCTTTACGTTTAAAGCAGCTTTTGCCCTAGGTGCAGTTTTTTGAAGGATCTTGGAGACATTGCCACAGTTCTTACATAATTATATATACCGCATTCTTGCTGAATGTTCATTTCTGATTATTATTTTTTTTTTCAGTCATTTGTTTATTTATTTATTTGTTTATTTTTTATGTAACAACAATAAATACTCCCGTAAATACCACTGAAAAGTGGGTGGATACTATTGCATTTTATCATAAGTCAGCAGTTAAATGTGATGTGAATCCTGCTTAATGTCATCTTCATGAATAGCTTCATAATTAGATGGTATATTGACTTTGATGTTTATCCACTAATAAACCTACTGAATTCATTATTAAATGTTTAAAAGTGAGGCATGTTGGATAAGCTTTACAATGATAATGTTTGATATTTGAGGACGTTTCAGTATTGTATGGATGCATGTCAGTCGTAACATGAACAAACAGTGGAAATGACAGCTTTTTGGCTAGTTAATCTTGACTGTGTGTTCTAAGACATTAGACGCTTTCATTTAACAATGATTTATTAGCATGTAAGAGATGCCATATGTTTATTATAATAGGTTTATTAATAACAAAAAGATGGAGTGACAGTCATCTTTTTTTTTATTTACATCCAGAATAAACACACACACACACACAAACACACAACTTTTATTTGAAGGGTGAACGCACACGCATACAAATGTAATGCACGCCCTTGTGCTTTGTGCCTCCAAGTAAAATTTAATTGCTTCTTTTCATTCATATCCGCAAGCCTCTTGGACAGGGATGAAGGGTGCCAAAATAAAAAAAAAATAAAAGCTGCACAAACACATACTCAGTGACTGTGTTTTACCAGTAGTCGATTATGCATGGAGTCAGTCATGTGAAAAGAGCGTAGCGTCGGAATACCAAGCACATTGATAAAGCGGACCCCGAAGGCTTATTGATTAGAGCAGGAGGCCTGTAGTGTAAAATGGGATTTTACAGAATGCAAGACTGCATGCCTCCAAAACAAACCGTCGCTGCACGTCACACTGGCTGTGTTAGAATGGAGTTCCCTAAAGGGCCGAAAAAGATGCAACATGCAAACTTCCTAAAAAATAAAGATTAAAATAGTGATCGCATGACTTACAGTTTTATACAGTGCGCAAGATTGTGAAATATGAGGAAATAACTGAGAGTTGTTGTTCTGGGGTTATTGAGTTACAAGTTATATAATCTAAAGTAACTGGGAAAACATTGCTTATTATTATCAGTGTTGAAAACTGTTTTGCGGATTAGTGTTTTTATGCAAACTACATTTTTTCAGGATTTCCTGATGAGAAAGTTCAAAAGAAATTAAACATTTACAACATAAATATTCTATAACATACATACCACTGCAGTTTCCAACAAAATTAACACTAGAGGCAGTAAAACTCTGACTTAAAAACAATTTTAATATGATGGGAGATCATATTAAAAACATATTGAAAACTGATGCTTTTAAATGTTAGCATGACATATCCAGCTTCATATCTGTGGGTTTTCATAGACAGTCGGTTTGTTTGGTAGCTCACGCAGTACGAAGATGCAGAGTTGTGGACTCGAGTCGCATGACAAATTTGATGACTTGTGACTTGACTCGACATAATCAAAGATGACTTGAGACTATGACAGCAATGACTCAAGACTTGACTTGGACTTGAACTCTGTCTTTATGGCTTTATCTTCTTAAAAAAAAAAAGGAGTTCTGATCAATTTAAGCTGGTTACTGAAGCGTATGATTACGATGGGATGATTAGCGCAGCTTTTGGCACTGAGCCAGGGACTCACTAAGTGAGCGCTTGTATTGTTTTTATCCACATAATTAGGGTGACCATACGTCCTCTTTTTGGACTTAAAAAATGTGTCCGGCCAGGATTCCTAAATCAACCAAAATGTCCAGGATTTGGCTTTTGCTTTCTACAGTCTCCATTCATTTTGTGCGTTTTTGTATCAAAGCCTAGTGCGGGACTGTTTTCTTATCCCGCTCCCGCAAACATTTTGAATATCATTTTTACGCATCACAGAGTCGCTATCAATGTGCGGAGTATTTAAATCACTTTGGATGCAGCTCATGTTAGATGTAAGGTTGCCAAATCCACATTTTTGGCCTGATTTTAAACTGTTGTGGCGGGTTGATTTTCTCACATGGGTTAAAAGTTTGACTTGTTTAGGACTTGTAGCTTAAAGTTGAGGACTTGCAACACGACTTGAATTTGCCCGTCTTGACTCGGGACTTGACTTGTGACTTGTCTGTCTTGACTTGGGACTTGACTCAAGACTTGAATGCAAAGACTTGAGACTTGCAAAACAATGACTTGGTCACACCTCTGCGAAGATGCACTTGAGATTGGAAGAGCTCTGGTTCAACAAAAGAGTTCAAATCTACTCAGAAGGAATATTTAAATGGCGTCAACAATTGAGTTTTTATATCGGTTTTGCATTTATTAACACAATCGGGTAGGTTTAGGTTTGGGTTTGGTGTAGGGCATATTTTCTACACGATAGATGATTAACTTTTAGCAACAGTCCGCGAATATTTGAACTGTGAACCCCGCAATACGTACCTGAAGCAACATAATAAATATGTGCTAGGGTTTACCTATTGAGCCTGTGTTTTACCGCCACTCAGTGGACATTTCTTTTTGAAACTGCCGCGAAACGTGCAGCAAGGTACTTAAAAACGGTTCTGCTAAAATGTACCCCAAGGTACATATTTTTATGAGACTGGGTTGTCTATAACATTATAAATGTATTTACTGATCTTTTTTAAAATAATACATATATCAGTACAGTAAGTTAAGCATGAATGATTTCTGAAAAATCATGTGATATATTAAAATAGAAAACAGTTGTTTTAAATTGTAATAATGTTTCACATTATTACTGCTTTTTACTGTATTTTTGATAAGACACAGTGGATCAAATATTGTAATTGCATCACAATGATATTGTAACTGTAACACAAACTCAGCCACGTTTGCCTGACAGTTCTTCAGCATTACAGGCTACAGACCAGGTCAGAGCCTTTGACCAACAGCCTTCAGGTCAGCGCTGATATACCTGATCAGTTAGGGTGAATAATTGTTGGCTCTTATCTTGTCAGAGGCCCAGAGGAGGCGCTGGCATATGGGAGGCTATCGGCTGCTGCTCTCTGAACATTGTCTGAGTCAGAGCTGATGAGCTCCATGATAACACTTAGGCACCCTGCTCAAATAAAGGACCTCCCAGGGAATTCCATTCACCCTCTTTAAACCATCTCACATGTCCATGATCACTTTTGAATTTAGCCAGGGTTAGAAATTAACCAGGGATAAAGGAAGGTGCCAAAATGCCACAATGTCGATGTTGATGTGGGGGCAAAAATCTTTACATTTAACGCTCCCCAAAAATACAAAACAATAAATGCAAATCTACTTAAAAATGAAAATCAGCCATAATGGTGGTCTGTAATCTAACATAAAAAATAATTCTATTATTTAAAATATATGTGATCCTGGACCACAAAACCAGTCATAAGGGTACATTTTTTGAAATTGAGATTTATACATCATCTGAAACCTTTCCATTGATGTATGGTTTGTAGGGTAGGACAAGATTTGGAAATCTGGAGTCTGAGGATGCAAAAAAAAAAAAAAAAAGAGAGAGAGAAAATCACCTTTAAAATTGTCCAAATTAAGTTCTTAGTGATGCATATTGCTAATTAAATAAGTTTTGATATATTTACAGTAGGAAATTTACAAAATATCATAATTGAACATGATCTTTACTTAATATCCTAATGATTTTTGGCATAAAAGAAAAATCAATAATTTTCCCTAATACAGTGTATTGTTGGCTGTTGCTACAAATATACCCTTTTTACTCACAACTGATTTTGTGGTCACATATTCTATATTTAAAAAACTATAGTATTATCATAAATCATCATTATTCATTTTATATATATCTCACTTGTCACAAACCCAAGGACAATGCATAAACATTTCAATAACCCTGAGTAAACAGATGCGTTTTCAATTGCGTTTTGAAGGTGGATGAGATACAGTTTCACTGAAATGCTGGGGGAGGGATTTCCAGGATGTACTGTAGGGGTCAAGACACTGAAAGACTGTCCATACATTCACTCTCATAAAAAAAAGGTACAAAAGCTGTCACTGGGGTGGTAACAGTTCAAAACCTTATTTGCCCCTAAAGGGTGCATATAAGTACCTTAATGGGATAATTCACCTAAAGTCATTAATTACTCACCCTCGTGTCAATCCAAACCAGTAAGACCATCGTTCATCTTCTGAACACAAATTACATTTCTGACCCTGCATAGACAGCTCTTGGATTCCATCAAAAATATCTTAATTTGTGTTCTGAAGTTGAACAAAGGTCTTACAGATTTGGAACGACATGAGGCTGAATAAGTAATGACAGAATTTTTATTTTTGGGGTGAATTATCCCTTTAAAGGTACCTATTACCACTTAAAGTATACATATTAGCAGTGTTGGGGAAAGTTACTTTTAAAAGTAATGCATTAAAATATTGTGTTAGTCCTAAAAAAGTAACTAATTACGTTACTTAGTTACTTTTTATGGAAAGTAATGCATTACATTACTTTTGCGTTATTTTTTTAAATCTGGGCAGGGCTTGCTTGTTTGTTTTTAATATAAAAAGTTCTATATTTAGCAAATGTAAAAGCCCTTTCGCACCAAAAACTAAATAAATAAGCTCAAGCCTGAAGGAAAAGTAAATTCAAGTCTGTACAGTATACTGTAGGAGAAGAAATTTCAACATTCTTCAGCAATGAGACAAATGAAGTTAATCTAAAGTAAGTTTTGCTTATTAGTATGGTTGAATTGGATCAATAAAGGTCAGCAGAAAAGACATTGGTTAATAAAATGGGATTGAATACATACAGAAAACAACTGGCATTAGGGTTAGGGTTTCTTGTAAATGAAAAAGTAATCCGTTACTTTACTACTTGAAAAAGTAATCTGATTATGTAACTCACATTACTTGTAATGCGTTACCCCCAACACTGCATATTTGTATCTAAGTAGCACATTTCAGTGCCTTTTGAAAAGTTATCGCCCCCAACGGCAGCTTTTATACCTTTTTTAGAGAGTGTTGCTAAACTGAAAGCCTAAAAGTAGAAAGCAGGAGAATGAGGATGAATCAGATCAGCTAAATATTGTGGTGCAAAACCATAAAGGGCTTAAAAATGGTAATTATAATTCTTGTACCGAGTGTGATAAGCAACCAGGAGCCAGTGTAGGAGTGACATGTGTGGCTGTGGTTGTTTGGAATTAAGAATTACATTAATAACTTCAAACTTAAGAATATTATGTCTAATGCTCCCTGCATAATAATGATTCATAATAACCTACTACTTTACACTATAGAGAGTAAATTCAGAAGTAATATGAAATGTACAATTATAGTATTGTTGATGCAAACTTTGACTTGTCAAATGACAAAATGTATATATCTTTTATTGCTCCATCCGGACGCAGATGCAGTGAGTGAGATGTGTGTGTTTGTGTGTTGCAGTTTAATTTTGTGGGCCGGATCTTGGGCCCGCGGGGGCTCACAGCCAAACAGCTGGAGGCAGAGACAGGATGTAAGATCATGGTGAGAGGGAAAGGCTCCATGAGGGACAAAAAGAAGGTAAGAGCTACAAACAAACACACACATGTACAAACATTCACTTACACATTTATAATAAACACACATGTTCATAGAGATAGAGTGAATTCAGGTGAATTTCTTACCTTCAGCTGGCTAAAAGAAATTGTTCCAGTTATCCTAAATTAACCTCTAAATCATTATCAAACTATGATTTTATATTGTTAATACCTTAATATATACAAATAGTGAGTTCTTCAGTAGTAAAGTTGTTGTTTATGGTTATTATGAGAAAATATTAAATTGCCAATAAATTAAGTGTTTCTAACCTAGTTTTACTTGATATTCATTCAGTTAATTCATAGTAAGTATTCCAAAAATATTTAAAAACATAAATGTGTATGAATTTAATTTATAAATAACATTTCTTTGCTATTAATGAATAACTTTTTAATGTTTTTTTAAACTATAGATATATTTTAGATCTTTTAACCCTCTCCCTAATCATAAATATAATCACTTTTTTCAAAAATGAATATATTTTAAATAATAATATATGAAAATAAAATATATGATGAAATAGAAAACTTACATACAACAGGAATGTTACATAAATTATGTAAAGGTATGTAAAATTAGGAATCTGTGTTAAATGCAAAAAAAAAAAAAAAAAAAATTATATACAAATAATAATCTGTAAATTACAGATTATTTTAATTAATTAATTAATTGATAATTCTTTTCACACTTTATTACATGATTATTACACTTATTCAAAAAGTAGAAGATACAGTTTCTAAACTATGAAGAAACTATTAAGTAATATTATGAATTAATTTTGGTCCTTGCTTATTGTGTACTTAGTGTTAACTTTTTTTTTTTTTTTTTTTTTTGTCACAACTGTCATTTGTCAGTAAATTGAGAACATTTGCAAGCACTAAAATTTCACATTGACTATAAAACATTTACCTTTAAAATTTTCCATAAAATGACATTATATTATATTATTTTATATTACACTTATTCAAAAAGTAGAAGCTACAGTTTATAAATTATTAAGTAATATTTGGCAAGTTATACTTTATTGCTTTATTACTGTGTGCATATAAAGTGTTAACTTTTTTTAGATATATTATATTATATTATATTATATTATATTATATTATAATTCAAAAAGTAGAAGCAGCCATTTCTACAAAAACTATGAATAAACTATTAAGTAATATTTTGAAAATTATTCTTTGGTGCTTTATTATTGTGTAAGTGTTAACTTAAAAAAAAATAATAATAATTGTTATATATTATATTTACTTGTTTTAATTTCATATTAGTGATATTGTGTCACTAATAAAATCATGATTTTTAAACATATCTATAATGTGTTTAATAATTGTATTTTCTTATTTTAATAATGATCAATTTATCATTTCTAAATTAAGTATTACATTGTTTACAAACCAGTTATTTAGTTGTCATCAGTGGTTCGTAAGATCATTTAGAAAGTGTAAGTAAATGATTCATAAACTATTTAAATGTATATTTATACATATTATTTAAAAATATAGTAATAGCATGTTAATAAATGTTTTATTAACACATATTCCTACTGTAATTCATGAATCATTCAGGTAGTTATAAAAAATGTAGTAGTTGTCAGTTAACTGATTTTGTGAGCTCATCTAAAGTGAAGACTATTTATGCCTCATAAAGCTTTTACAAAGGATATTTAAAGGCTCAGTTATCTTATAAAGAGAAAAAAGGAACAAACAACACAGAGTAATACAGCTCTCTTTCTCACACACACACACACACACACATACACATACATATATATATACACTACCGTTCAAAAGTTTGGGGTCAGTAAGACTTGCAATTTTTTTTTTAATGAAGTCAAGGCTGCATTTATTTTATCAAAAATACAGAAAATAAACTGTAATATTACAAAATGTTATTACAATAGAAAATAATGGTTTTTATTTTCATATACTTTAAAATATAATTTATTCCTGTGATGCAATGCTGATTTTTCATCAGCTGTTACTCAGCGTAATTATTGCATAATTATTTATAAGCTGTTTCCCAGGCTTAAGTGTCACATGATCTCTCAGAAATCATTCTGATATTCTGAATTATTAGTAGAATTATCAGTTTTGGAAACAGTTGTGCCGCCAATGTTTTTTGTTGTTGTTGTTGTTTTTTTTAACCTGTATTTTTTTCTTTCAAGAACAACATTTATTCAAACTATAAATATTTTCTAGCAATGTAAATCTATTATGTCACTTTTTATTAATGTAACAATTTATTCATTTCTTTCAAAAAAAAAAAAGAATGAATGAACATTTACTGACCCCAAACTTTTGAACGGTAGTGTGTATATATATATATATATATATATATATATATATATGACGTTTTCCCAGAGGAAAAAAAAGATGAGTTATGATATTCTGTTAGTAGATTGTCTGAATGTTTATTTTGTATTTTCTTTTTTTCTTAACTTTTTTTACATTTGCGATGGTCAGGCTATCATTTTTATAATTCAAACCATATAACATTGCAGTTCGAAAATGTCATCCAAATTGGTTAATTTTGGACCCTGGAGACATATTAACACATGCATGAATAATTATGACAAACTCACAATCGCACCAGATGGAGGAATCTGATTGGCTGATTATGTCTTCATACATCCGTATGCTTAAACATATTGTTCATTTTTAATATGCACTCAAAATTCACTCAGTCAGCAACTGTGGTTTGAAGTTCATCCAGATGAAAGATTCACCGGCGCTTGTGATTACACAGAGTTTACATGCGTACGCTTAATTCGAGAGTAAACTAGCCTGGTCCAGTCCGCACTGCCCAACTGAGCTACTTTGCGGGGAATAACAAGCCCTCCCCTCGCTCCTGAGAGCCACGGGCAGGTGTTCAAACATTGTCCTTGGCCTCAGATGAGTGGGGGCTGGATCCTGTGGCCCTGCCAAGGCTCCTCTCCCAATCGAACCCCAGTCAACGTACAACATGCTGGGCTAACGACGCCGGGGCGGTGGGGGTCACGGGACGGTCTGGAAGCACGGGGTCACATTCACTGTCCATCATTAACACTTGAGCAAACACACATGTTCTCATGAACGCAAACACGCAGTTTATTATCATTGGGATTACTGGCATTTCTGGGAGAAGAAACACTACGCCTGCACTACTACACAGATGTGCACAATCACACACACGTACTCACATATGTATCTGATCTGGAGGCGCATTTGTGTTTCCATTAGTTGGGCTGGACCCATATTTGGACAAGTGCTTGAAGCGGATAGTTATCCGAGCCCATCCCGGGTGACCGCGAGGAGGATCCAGAGGAAAATAAAACAAGTGCTCTGTGAAAAGCACTGTTGTCATCTCCAGTGTTTCATGCACATCTGGATCGGCTCTGCATCCTGTCAGAGCACAGCTGGTTGTCCGCGTATCGGATCTCATCTGCGTGCGCGTGCGTGCGTGCACCGCCGACGGCCCCTTTCTGATAGTACGACCCGTTCGACATTGACGGGGTCAATTGAAGCTCTTGTGCAAACATTCGCATGTGTGTTTAAAGGTTCTGCTGTCTTTGCTCTGCAAGTCTCAAGCTGCTTTGGTAGATAGTGGAAAATTTCATGCTTGTGTCCTTTGTTTCTCATGATCTCTTCACCTCCTACCTTGCATCTGTCATTCACACACATCTACCGGGGAACATGCCATGGACATCTAATGTAACTCTTTACATCAAGGTCCTATAGGTTAGCATTGCTTAATGCAGTCACTAAATAGAAATGAAAAGTACTTTTACAGCATTTATTAATTTTGGTGAATGTTCATTTTGACTTTTTCGATTTCAAGGTTTGAAGTCAGTACGATTTTATTTTAAACTAGATAAAAAAGTTTGTCAAGACAAACTTTAAGTTGGCTTGAGAAAGCCGGACCAGAAAGTTTAAAAAGTTTACAGAGCTTAAAGAGTTTAAAAGTTTAAAAGTTTAAAACATTTAAAGAGTTTAAAAGTTTTAAAAAGTTTAAAAAGTTTAAAAAGTTTACAAAGTTTTAAATTGTTGAAGTTTAAAGTAGTTTTGAAAGCTTAATTTTGGATAGATAGATAGATAGATAGATAGATAGATAGATAGATAGATAGATAGATAGATAGATAGATAGATAGATAGATAGATAGGTTGCTAGGGTGTTGCTACGCAGTTGCTAGGGTACTTGGGGTGGTTACTATGGTGTTGCTATGCAGTTGCTAGGTACTCAGGGTGGTAGCTAGGTTGTTACTAGCATGTTGTTAGCATGACTAGCATGTTACTAGCATTTTAGATAGATAGATAGATAGATAGATAGATAGATATAGATAGATAGATAGACTTTAACATGATTAGCATGATTCTAGCATGATTAGCATGTTTCTAGCATGATTAGCAAGTTACTAGCATGTTGCTAGCATGTTCCTAGCATGATTAGCAAGTTACTAGCATGGTTAGCAAGTTACTAACATGATTCTAGTATGATTATAGTATGATTAGCCAGTAGCTAGCATGTTTCTAATATGATTATCAAGTTAGTTTGAATGAGTTTGAATGGATTAGAAAGAAGCTAGATTAGTCTCAAAGGATTCTGGGAGCTTTGACAGTTGAAATTTGAATGTCTTGGCTCATTTGAACATTCCGTCAATGTAAGTCTATGGGATTTTTCTGAGGTTTAATCGTTAATTTTAGGAAAATCTTTAGTCCGATCAGTTAGAAAAGATATAGCAACTCAGGTCAGATCAGTCTGAAGATCTGGGCTGAGTTTGGAGTTTGTAGAGTTAAAGCTCTAGGACGAGTTAGTGTCGACAGATTTAGTCTCAGAAGAAAATAGCAGATCAGTAAGTTGGCTTTCTCAAGCCAACTTAATTAAATGTATACTTTTCAGCAAGAATGCTTTACTATGATGGTGTTTTAATGCCATGTAAAAAAAGTCATAATATTTCGAGACTAAAGTCTAAATATTTCCACAAAAAAGAAAAAATGATGAGAATAAAGTCTAAATGTTAAATGCTAAATTTGAAAGCTGAGCTGTGTTATATTAAAAGCAGCAAAGCACTAAATTATTGCGATTACTGGGTGGCTGGTGCGCTACAAATAATGAATGATAGACATTAAATATTTTTCCAATCATTTACTGTAATATACCATGAATAAAACAGCTTGTGAATGTTCACTCATATAACTCAACAGAAAAAACAACAGTATAACGTATGTTAATGAGTTTGAATCCATTTCAACCTTTAGAATGTTTTATTGTTGTTTTTTATTAAATACATGTGAGGAATAAAAGATTGGACTCCACAGACATTTTAGTGGAGTAGGTGGTGGAATTTTCACAAAGAAACCATTATAATTTAATGAAACAAAAGTCTCATTGTAATCAAAAAGACGATTCATTGAAATGAATACAGCGATCTGTCCTGCCAAATTAAAGAGTGTGAAAAACACATTATTGCAAGACACGTTGTTTGTAATTCACTATAAAACTGACAGATTTTAAAAGCTAAGACTATTTTATAATAAAAAAGTACAAAGCTTATTGCTATTATTGGGTGGCTGGCACACTACAAATAAGCCTAATAAATGCAATCGAAGACAATAAATATTATTTCCAAGCATACTGTCCCTGCGAGTATAACTATGATTTTTGCTAATAATCCCACGTATATTCAAATCAGTTCAATCAACCTGGATTTGCATGCACAGGCTATACTCTCAAAATATTATAACTTTAATTGCTAATTTTCGTAATTTCAAATCTATTCTCTTAATATTTTGACTTTATTCTCGTAATTTCAACTTTATACCCAAAACATTTCGACTTTATTATCGAAAACATCTTGACTGTATCCTCGTAATTTTGACTTTATTCTTGTAATTTGGACTTTATACATTTCAACTTTATTCTCTAAACATTTTGACTTTATTCTCATAATTTTGACTTTATTCTTGTAATTTCAACTTTATTCTTTTAGTTTCAACTTTATTTTTGGAGTTTCAACTTTATTCTCAAAACATTTTAACTTTATTCTCATAATTTCAACTTTATTCTCGAAACATTTCAACTTTATTCTTGTAATTTTGACTTCATTCTTGAAATGTTTTGACTTTATTCTCATAATTTTGACTTTATTCTTAAAAAAATCGGACTTTATTCCCAAAATATTACACCTTTAATCTTTTTATTTTAGATTTTTTATTTTTTTTATGTACCACTAAAATGCTGACATAATGTACCTTGATCAGAAGTGACAAAATAAATGTTGTAAAGTATTACATTTCCACAAAAATATTAAGCAGCACAACGCTTTTCAAAATTGATAATAGTAAGAAATATTTACGAGTACCAAATCAGCATATTACAATGATTTCTGAAGAATTATGTGACACTGTGAAGACTGATGTAATCAGCGTTGCCAGATCCATGTTGTGAAAACCTGGCAACCCTGGGAGTAATAATGCTAAAAATTCAGCTTTGAATCACAGGAATAAATTACATTTAAAAATATATATATATATATATATATATATATATATATATATATATATATATATATATATATATAATAATTATTATTATTATTATTATTATTATTATTACTAGATTTTTATTTAATAAATGCATCCCACATTTTCTAATGGTAGTGTACGCTATACACTGTATACTACAATTCAGATTGTTTAAACTAGTATTAGTAAATTGTTGTTGTAAAATTTTAAAAATTTTGGTGTTCAGTTTGTTAAATATTGTAGGCTATACATTGTATACTACAATTCAGATTGTTTAAACTAGTATTAGTAAATTGTTGTTGCAAAATTTTCAAAATTTTAGTGTTCAGTTTGTTAAATAATGCACTGGAACTTATTATAAATAATTATAATAACTGCAAAGTGACTCTTCTCTTAATAACACTTAATAGAAATTTAATAATAAACATTAATAGATAGATTAATGTATCTATATCATAAATAGATTGTTGTTTTTTGATACTGTTAATCTAATAAGCAATGAAAAATACCAACATGGGCTCATTGGAAATACATGCCTCTATATACATTTCTGCAAAACTGTTAAACAATTATTCCTATATGTACAAATCCCTGCAGTTTCCAGTTGAAATGAACACTAGAGACAGTAAAACTGACAACTTTTATTCCTCTTTGCATAAAGTATGATTTACAGATATTTACATAGTTTTGATTAATAAAGCTTCATTTTCACACAATTACTTGCAGAATATTAGATTATGACTTCAAAACAATTTTAACATCCTGCGCGATTTGAAAACTGATACTTTTAAATGTTGTCGCCACATATACAGCTTCATATGCATGAGTTTTTTAATTCAGTAGGTTTGCTCAGTAGCTCACCCGATATGAGCGACACTAATACATGCATGAAACAGCGTAGTAAAAAAGCAGCAATACGTGCCTGTACCACTGTAATAAAAATGTGTTTTTTCGCCACTCGCTGGACATTTCTCTTTGAAAATGCCGCGAAAAGTGCAGTAAGGTACACAATTACGGTGTTGCAGAAATATATATGAGCCTGGGTTGAAAAATGCTAATTTTGCTTGCTGTTAGTTTCACTTAAGCTGTGTTTATGTGTGTGTGGATGAAACATGACACGAAGGACAAGGATATTTGCCCGAGACAGGAATAATCCAATCAATTGCATGTAGGTAGAATAAGCCAATAAGTAGGTCCACATGGAATCGGCATCCTCCACAGGAGGAGAACGCATGTCATTCATGAAAATCTGCAAATCCCTTGAGTGTTAAACTTCAGCGTGTAATATGTCTCACTAGTTTGTGTTACAGATGTGATTTCTCAAATAACGCAGCTGGTTAAGCAGAGGAGTTACTACACATTTCTGAAGGCGAAAGCATTTTTCTCTGTTGAGATTTAAAAGCTGTGAATTCTAATTAAACATTTTCCTTTTCTGTGCAACACATTCATTTGAAGTATTTCATAATAGTACATTTTACCAGTGCTCACTTGAGCTCTTAAAAGCGTGAACACTTCTGATTTTACGTCAAAGCTCAGGATAGTCTGACTGTCTAGTGAAGGGTTCATGACTGTATGCATTCTTCTGATATTTATGTCATTGAATATTTTTCTTCAAGTATAGCAGAGCTGCAATTCCACAGGCAGTTAATGACTATTAGTGTCATTGTTATTAGAGAGGAAGAGATTTTCTCTCTGACTGTTCCTGTGGTTCATGGACTCACACTTGTTGTTGCAACAGCAGCTTTCAACAGCTTAATCTCATGAGATACCATGAGCGTTTTCTGCTGTTAAACCATTATGTCACATTGTGGATGGCCTTTAAATATAATTTAGTTAGTCTTTCTCTGTCTCACCTTCGCCTTGAGCACAACTGTGATGTAAAGGAAAATGACAAGTGGCAAGGAGAGTGCTGAAATTTCTACCACCACTCAGGGCAAGTGTTTACCGCTCAGAGCATCTATCCAGCACTCATTTACTGATGTACTGTATCCATTTCAAACATTCAGCACTATCCTACTGTAATGCAGATATGTAAACACACACACATTCATAATTTCCAGAAGAGAGCTACTGGTTAGCAGGTCCTCATTCATTTTTAAAAAGTACTTGACTTTAAAAAACAACACAAAATATAAAGATTTGTCAGATCTTTAAAAACCCGAATTAATAAACATTCTCCATTTATATTTTGGTTATGGCCTGTTTGGTTATGGATAGACATAATGTCACTACAATTCATTTTTCCCCTCAATGAGCAAGCATATTCTCAAAAATTTTCATTTATATTTTCAGTTAAAAAAAATTCTGTATAGTACCCAAAATAAATAAATATCTACTAAATAATTTTCAGTAGCTCTCACATAAATTGGTAAATGAACTAAATTCTGCAGGATAGTTTTTTCTGTAAATAAAAAAAAAACACCAAAAAATAATATCAGTCATTTTAAATGCTTCATATTAAATGACATTAAATTCAATAAATTTAGGCATCACAACATTATATTGTGCAAAATAAAACGGCTACTGGTTTTATAGTTAATGAATGATAAAAAATTCCGCAAAATAGTATTTTGTGTAAATAAATAAAAAAAAACATTAAAGACTAATCAGAAATGGAAATGAATTTAGGCATCACAACACTATAATGTACAAAAGGAAAAACTGCTATTAATTTTTCATTTTATAGTTAATAACTGATAAATGAACGATATAAAGTTGTGCAAAGTAGTGTTTTATGTAAATAAATTAAAAATAAATAAATAAATAAAATCAATCACAAGAAATGGAAATAAATCAAGGCTTCACAACACTATAATGTACAAAATGACAAATGTGTATTCATATTTCATTTTATAGTTAATAACTGATAAATGGATTATATAAAGTAATATATATAATATAATAATATTTTGTGTAAATAAATTTAAATTTAAACATTAAAATCTAAAATCAATCACAAGAAATATGAAATGCTTTTAGGCGTCTCAACACTACAGTCTACAAAATGAAATACTGATACTAATTTTTAGATTTTCTAAAGATTACATTAAACAATCTTGTAAAATAGACACTTTAAATGAACGATATAAAGTTGTGCAAAGTAGTGTTTTATGTAAATAAATAAAACATAAAACATTAACAACTAAAATCAATCACAAGAAATTGAAATAAATTTAGATGTCATAACACAATCTACAGAATTAAATATTGATATTCATTTTTCATTTCATAGTTAATAACTGATAAATGAATGATAAAAAGATCTTCAAAACAGTATTTTTGTAAATAAATAAAAAATTAAAACATTCAAAGAATTAAAAGAAATGGAAATGCATTTAGGCGTTTCAACACTACAATCTACAAAATGAAATACTGATATTCATTTTTAGATTTTCTAAAGATTACATTTAACAATCTTCTAAAATAGTGTTTTTAAACATTTACTTTGATGACAACAAATGTCTATTAAATAAGCATCAAATATCCAACTGAATTATGTCCACTTTCAATCAATATTAATCAATTACAAAAAAAAAATCTAATTTCATCTTTCAAAACGAAGCCATGGGATTCGACGGAAAAGTAGCGTGCACTAAATAAATTGTAGATCAGCCCTGGGCACGTAGGGGATTCTGCCGCTGATATACAAAGTTAATATGGAGCGTGTTGTCTTGCTGATGTAGTTGCCGTCATCTTTGTTCTGACTGGGCCTGTCAGAGAGACTCAGCTGCAGTGTTGGGCCCGCTGGCAATTACTGTTATTAGAGCTGTCACAATCACTTCAGATTTATCCTCTTGCAGCCTTACTAAACAGACCCGCGTGTGTGTGTACGTGCGCATGTGTGACTATTTTATTTCTGGATTTTCTTCTTGTATTTTGCATACATATTAAACTGATTGTTCATGCATAACCATGGTACTAGTTTAAACACATTGTCACTATGTAAATATCACTGGTATATTCAGTGCTCGGAGTTATTAGTAGATTTATGTCTAATTTAAATGGGTCATATTATAAGCAATCACATTTTTTTTGATCTGTGACAAAAGAGTCTATAAAAAGTTATTTTTAAGGTTAAGGTTCCTGATCATTTCAGTATGATCAGAACAGTTTGGTTTAAAAGTCACATTTTCAAATATACAGCATTTACTCTGAGAAAAAGGTACAAAAAACAGTGTTGTACCTTTTAGGCACTGATATGTATCTTTAAGGTATCAGTATGGACACTTTACACTACCAGTCAAATGTTTTTGAACGGTAAGATTTTCATGTTTTAAAGTATTTTCTGCGCACCAAGCTGCATTTATTTGATTGAAAGTACAGCAAAAACAGTAACATTTTTAAATATTTGTACTATTTTAAATAACTGCTTTCTATTTGAATACATTTTAAAATGTAATTTATTCCTGTGATTTTTTTAGCATCATTACTCCAGTCTTCAGTGTCACATGATCCTTCAGAAATCATTCTAATATGCTTATTTGCTGTTCAAGAAATATTTGTTGCTGTTGTTGTTATTATTATTATTATTATTATTATTATTATTATTATTATTATCATCATCATCAATATTTAAAAAAGCTGAGTATTTTTTTCTGAATGAATAGTAAGATTAATATAAAATAAAAAGATCTGAAATAAAAAGCTTTTGTAACATTGTACTCTATACCACTCAGAAGCTAGGAGTATATTTGTAGTAAAATCAGTAAAATTATAGAAATTAATACTTTTATTTAGCAAGGGTGCTTTAAATTGATCAAAAGTGATGATAAAGATATTTATAATGTTACAAAAGATTTATATTTCAGATAAATGCTGTTCTTCTGAACTTTCTATTCATCAAAGTAACCTGAAAGAATTCTACTAGCTGTTTTCAACATAATAATAATAATAATAATAATAATAATAATAATAATAATAATAATAATAATAATAATAAATGTTTTTTGAGCAGCAAATCAGAATATTGGAATGATTTCTGAAGGATCATATATATAGAATACAGTGAATTCTGATTAGCTGGGACACTTAAAAGTGTTAAAGTTACTGTACATTTTTGTGTAGTTTTGTGCAGTTACAATTGAATATATCACATAAAGTACCTTCTTTCATATTGTAGCATTACATTTACAGGTTATGCAGAATACCATGCAGTATACTGATCAATAACAATTACACACTGGAATGGAATGAAAAGAAAAAAATACTTTGACATACTGCTTTTGTTCCAACTTGCATATACTGGTGTGAAAACACAACTGTGAACTGAAATGCTGACCTAAATGTTTGTCTGGCGGAAAACCTGATGAAACATCTCTAACAAAGGAAGTGAACCTTTTTTCCTTTGTTCTTTAAAATCCTCTAACAAGATGCTTTGATGTAACTTCGCTTTTACACAACCACCAAATCGTCTGGATTTGAGGGCAAAGCCCTCTGTCGTTCTCTAAATCTATCCCGAGAGAGAGAGCCAGGCTGGTGTTTGGTATTCTCTCTGAGTCTGCTGCTTGCTGGAGTTTTTCCTAAGATTTGAAATGTATATATTTTACAAACAAGAAAATGAAATCAGATGTGTCTGTCTTGCAGCAATTTTTCAGTGTTTCTAGTCATCAACATGGTTGACCCAAATCATTGCATCATCAGAACATGAACCTGCTCTGAGCAAAGCAATGTTACTCTTCCTTTACCATGTTTACATGCACATGAAATATCAGAATTTCTTCATATTGTTACGTTAACGTTAAACGGATAGTTCAGCCAAAAATGTAAATTACCCCATGATTTACTTACCTTCAAGCCATCTTAGGTGTGTATGCAGACAAATCTGAGTTATATAAAAAAGTCCTGACTCTTCCCAGGTTTATGAAGGCAGTGAATGGTTATTAAGATCCAAAAAAGCCCATCCATATATCATAAAAAGTACATGATTCCAGAGGGGTTAATAAAGTCCTTCTGAACCGTAATCAATGCATTTTTGCACCTACTGTGCCACTCTTGCGGGATGTGCGTGCAACAGTTAGTGGAAGCTAGTTTTATAAAGGTTTATAAAGTTTTAAATATGTTTGTTTTTTCTTACACAAACGCATTGGTTCGCTTCAGAAACCTTTTATTAACCCCTCTGAGTTGTGCGAAGCACTTTTTATGATGGATGGATGCACTTTACTGGCTTTCAAAATCTCATCACATCATTATAAAGAGCCAGGGCATTTTCGTGTGAAAAAAGAAAGTCATATACACCTAGAATGGCTTGAGGGTGAGTAAATCATGGGGTAATTTTCATTTTTGGTGAACTATTTCTTTAAGAGTTAAATTGATTTCCATAATCCAATTATGCCAATATTCTGGTTTCTAGAAATCCGAATAAGACAGCTGTCATATATTAGTATTATATAGTAAGAAAAAATGTTTGATTTCCTGCCCCATCTGCAATTGGTCAGATAAACAGATAACTCACACCACTGATTGAGCCAGCGTTGCCACAGTATATTAGACAAAACAAAGCACTGTTATGATGAGTCACAGTGTTATACTTGTTATGGAAATCAAACAGAAAATGGTTTACTTATAGCTGTCGCTACACATTAAGCTGGAAAACGAGGATCTTTTAACATTTTGTTTCAGCATTAAAATGACACATTTCAGCCTTTAAAGAAAGGAACATAAATCAATATACAGACAGCTGAAAGCACTGCAAGAGCCTTATGACCTACATTTTACAATTCATTGCATTTTTGTGTGCTGTTGTCAGAGACATGAATGAGAATTAATGAGTTGACTAAATTACTGTGAACTACTGTGATGTAAATCACTGTACTACTAACACCGAAATAAGTCACAAGTACAAGCAAATAGCTGGAAAGAACATACAAGTCCTGCTTCATGCATGCTGATTACGTTTGTTTGATATGTGTGTTTGTATCACTGATTATTATTCCCCCCAAAAATTGCAGGTAAATCAAATCATAGGATTTCAGTTCAAATTGGAATCAACTCCATTGGGATTGTCTTTTGAGTTTGAAAGATTTCCCATGGAGATTTTGCACTGGTTTTCAACTTGGTCAAACAAATTCACCGTTTTTTTCTAATAGAAAACTGCTTGGTTTAAAAACGACTTCATACAATGGCAAACTTTTGGCAATGGACAGTTTTTCACCCACAAAATTGTCTTAATTTGACTTTACCTTAAAGGGATAGTTCATCCAAAAATGAAAATTAAGTCATCATTTACTCACCCTCATGTTGTTCTAATGTTGCATGCCCTTCTGCCATTTCATGTTTTATTAATCTTGATTTCTCGCAACTTGTGTGTTTTTTCTGGACAAGTTGGTGAACTGCGCTAATAGAGTCTCATGAGTGTCCAGCCATGCACAGAAACTGACAGCCAAGGTTAGGATTTTCATTAAATAATAGATAAAATTTCAGTTTGTTTTTCACCAAACTCTATACTCCCAGAACTCTCAGAGTATAGAATATGTGTCACATGGGATCATTCTGTGATACTTTTGTGTGTTTTTTGTTTTTTTTTACCTTGATGCTGGTCGCTATTCACTGCCGTTATATGGACAAGTGCGAGCGGGACATTTCTTAAATGAGGGGGGGTGAAAAAAGGTCTCCTGCAATGCGATTTGTAAGAAAAAGTATTCATATTTAAAATGTAATAATCACTTCAATCTAGCTTGCGCAAACTGTCATACCCAGAAGCTGTTCCGGGAGGATGATTTTGCTTTACAAATTGTTGTTTTGTACTTCTAATTTGTGACTGTTGTTTTGTTTTGGCGCATGTGCAACACAACACCAACACGGATGATGACATCATCCACCCGGAACATCTTCCGTGTATAACAGTTTGTGCAAGCTAGATTAAAGTGATTATTACATTTTAAATATGGATATTTTTCTTACAAAAATGCATTGATTTGGTACTGGAGGCCTTTATTTAGGCCCTCCCCCGAGCCGCGTGAGGCACTTTTTATTATGGATGGATGCACTTTATTGGACTCCAAAAGTTTGGACAGGATCCTTTTTTATTCTAACATGACAATGCCTCTGTGTATAAGGCAAGGTTTATAGATAAATGTTTGATTTAGCCAGTGTGGAAGAACTTGACTGGTCTGCATAAAGCTATGTCCTAATCCCAGCTGAACACCTCTGGTGTGACTTTAAATGCAGACCTTAAGCCAAAAACTCACACCAAACACCAATGACTTGTGCATATGGGTACAGTCATTTTAGAAATAGAAGCAACAGATATGGAAATACAATTTATAATACATGAATTTTGCTTCCATCTTTGTTGCTACAGTTTTGGAAGTGCCTTTTTTCTGTTCTAAAGAAGGGGTTGTCCCAATACTTTGTATTTCCATAAAAAGCATTTCCATATCTGTTGCTTCAGTTTCTAAAATGACTGTACCCATATGCACAAGTCAGTTTTTGGCTTAAGGTCTGCATTTAAAGTCACACCAGAGGTTTTCAGCTGGGATTAGGACTTGGCTTTATGCAGAAAAGTCAAGTTCTTCCACACTGACTGAATCAAACATTTCTCTATGAACCTTGCCTTATACACAGAGGCATTGTCATGAATAAAAAAGGGTCCTGTTCAAACTTTTTTGGAAATTTCTAAAGTAGTCAAACCTGTTCATTAGAAGGTGGTCTCAATACTTTTGGCACTATAGTGTATATTGGTGAGTATGTTGAGGAACAAGCTCATGTCTCATTATACTCCCCCAGCCGAGTCGTGATATTAGTTCCCAGAGCTTTCCACCAAGGGGTCGGCGCTCCTTCAGAGCGGCATTATTGCCTCGGTGAGGATTACAAAAGAGCAGGACAATGGATTTATGGACATTGATTTCACTAGTGCTCGGCTACGGCACGGGCAGCTCAGAGACAGTGCGCGAGGGGAAAGAGGTGTAAACAAAGGCCTAGCGGAGGGGCCCCACAGTTGGACATATTTCCTGTGTTGAGCGTTGAAGGTGCGTCACCTTGACTACCAGCCTGTCATTTGCTGCCCTGCGGGGCCCGCAGAAGGAACAGCCGCAGCCTGATGCGAGACAACCTGCCTGGACCGCGGGATAAACAAGTGTCTTAGCTGTATCTTACCCTCAGACAGACTGACACATACACGAATATACACACCACCTCGACTCTGGTCCCTCCTGGCTGTCTCTGGCCGGCTTACTTCGAGTGTTATTGACAGCGTGGCTGTGGGTGGGTTGCTGCGCTGTGACAATCAACCTCAGAAGATCAATTTTTAGCACTTGTCACAACCAAGGAAACCCAAGTAAATCAGCCAAGTGAAACCAAAGGGCCGAACAGAGAGAAAAAGGAAGTGACCTAATGACACCCGAGCACTACCATCCTGAATGATAAATCATATTGCATGTTTGGCGATACGCAACTCCGTTTCCACCCTTCCTTGCTTCACGCCGAAAGGGGCAACAATGGATCCTTAATGAAAATCAGCAGGCAGAACGCGGGAACACAGACGCCGACGCTGATTGCCATCAATTTCCCATTTGCAGTCACGAGGAGAAAAAATGAGCAGTGTTTGCATATCTGATTATTGCATAAATCAGATCTTGATTTTTCATTTGGAAATCCTTCAGGAAAACGAGAAAAACAGCAAAACAAGCCAAACGCAGACAAACAAAAGCGGTGGTGTAGGCGAAGTGTAACGAGCCCCTTCAACTTAATGTGCTCTGGGTTTCTATCAATTAAGCTGTTTGCCCTCAGCAATCTTCAGAGCTTTTTAATCCAAAGTTTTCATGGTTTCCTGTCGTATAATTTAGCTTTCAAAGCCCCTGTATTGCTGCTCCACTAGCTGCACCAAACAGAACTGCAAAAAATTTAGTATTTTCTGAAGAAAATGTAAGTGGTATTTGGTGTTTCTGCAGTGGTGTTTCAAAAGCATTTTAGGCCGTTGCTATGCAGTTGCTGGGGTTTTCACTTTCTTGGTGATCTCATATTGGACCTATAAATGTTTCCAAACAGGTTTCACAAACACTTCTCGTCTGCCATTGGTCTGACAGAGCAGATAGCCACGCCCTAAACTCCCTCCATTGGTTGAGCTGCTGTTGCTGTGTGCTTCTTGTCTACATTCTTAAACAAACAGAGCAATGTTTTGAAAGCACCTTGAAGTGTTTATATTTTTCAACACACAAATGTCTTACTTATAGTTGTCTCTGTATATTAAGCTGAGTTAAAAGCATATTAACAGAATACATTTACATCAGCTTTGAGCGCTGCCGAGCTATGACTCACCACAGCAGTGATCTAGTTTTGATTTGTTGCTCATGCTATTGTTGCTTCTCTCTGCTAGCTGTGAAGCTTTTGTCACCGCCTGTCTTGAGACTGTATGAATTTTACGAGGTCTCTTTTATAGAGCTGTGTCTCACAGGATGACATATACATGGCATCCTGACTTCTGCTTTGGTAGCACACTGCGGATCAAAGAGGCAGCTTCTCCGTTTTATTTTTACTTTCACATCCTCTCTGTTGTAGTCTGTGTTTTTATTAGATTTGCAATTGCACTTTAGTCTTATCAAGGTATCAAACTCCACAGAGAGAGTGGGAGCTGAGACAAGTCCCAACATCCTTCTTGAATCTCATCATACCAAAACACACATATATTATATTTCTGGTGAACTCTGTTAAAACATGTATGTTGTAGCCAAAGGGTCAAGGTTTGTGTACCACTATACACTATGCACTTATACTCTGCAATATCTATTACCTACTGAAGTCCCTTTTCCTCAGTGCATGAAGAGTCAGAATATTAACCTATTCTTCGCTTTTCTTTATTTGTAGCAGTCAATATCTTGTACATCAGCAGTAAATCTAAAACCTTTCTTTCTGTCATGCTCTCTATCCAGGAAGAACAAAACCGAGGCAAACCTAACTGGGAACATCTGAATGAAGACCTCCATGTGCTCATCACGGTGGAGGACGCTCAGAACCGGGCTGAGATCAAGCTTAAGCGTGCAGTGGAGGAGGTTAACAAGCTACTCGTGCCTGCGGTAAGTGCCGCTGCTCTCCTGCTTACACACTTCCCTTCTCATCATTCTAGTTGCACTCTTTTGAATATAGCATATCATGCTTATTTAGGCTCTCTGATGTTATGTGTCAAAATGACAGGCAGTTGGCTTTTGAAGGTATATGCCATGAGCTTTGTTGAGGTTTGAAACCATTTTCACACAATAAATTGGCCCCTCCACACTTCAGTACAGGTTCTGTTCACAGGCTGTGTGTGTGAGTTACTTTATGATGTGTCTTACAGCAATGTTAAAATACTGACATCATTTGCATTTTTTAAGCACTATATCATGCTCAACTCTCTAGGTGCAAATATAATATAATCATCGGTGCTTGGCCTTTAAAACCAATTATCACTGATTGCTTTGTGGCAATTTACTGGACATCGAAACAAAAATGTTCCAGACAGCTGCTGTTTCAATTTGCATAATTCATATTGTAACAGGGCAAGTTATTATTACATCATGCAACAAGTATCCACATTTCTGGTTCCATCAGACAAGCTGTTTTTAGTGACTAAGCATTATATAACAGTTAATATTAATATTTGACATTGACTTATATTAGTAATAGTATTAGTAACGTTCGTTTATCAGTAATGTTCTTATATTAGTAACAGTCAGAGTACATTAGAACGTGTGTATCTGTGATTGCATGTGGCCTTAAAACATTTTCCTCTTTCGTTTCCTTTCCTTCTGGTGTCACTTGATGAGTGGGAAGTGAAACATTCTCCAAATGCTCTCCTGACAAATGGGAAGTGCTGTGCAGGGCCAGTGTGGTTGAGTAATAAGTCACTCGAAACATTCTCTAAGCTAACCGTTGCATCATTGTCATTTAACTCTATATGAAAGGGTTGGAAGAAGAGGGTCAAGTCAGCCTGTATGGTTGTACATTAAAGTATTTTAAATGCTAGCAATGCTGTCAGTCAGGCAGTTAGAGTATGCAAGAATACACACTACTGTAGTTCTGTTCAGCTAAGCAGCGTTGAAGGTGTCATAGATGTACTTCCAACCAAAAGCTGTTCCAAACAGTTGCATTCAAGAGAAATTTAGATTAGAAATTTACTTGTATTCTATTCAATGCTTAAAAGGATGTTAGCCTAATTAAACTGGACTATTTTTGTTATCATTAGTCTTCTAAATCATTAGCTTAGCAATTTGCTAATGGAATCACTGCATGTAAATCACTTATGATCCGTTCCATGACGGTTAGGATGCTGTCTTAGAAAGTAGATTCCATGGGCAAGATTCTGTTGTTTTCTAACACTGGTGTGTTAGGGTTTATGAGGTTACATGACCTTAAAAGTCAAGTCATTTGATGAGGAAGTAAGTGCATTGAGGTCACAGTCTTTAGTTTATATGGTATGAACTGTTGTAGACAGATTCCAAAGCTCTGAGAGTCTGCTAATGACTATTGCATGACCAGTGGGTCCTCCCTCAATTATTTCATTAGCCGGGGGCATTCATGAAGTGCTAAGGATTCAGATGCTTACTGATGCTGCTTACTCTCTCTGTGTTGCATTGGTGCAAAATGTACCATAGATTTTGATAAAACACTGTAGTTATGAGTGTAGTACTTCCCCACAAACAATGAGACTAGGGCTTTGCATTAAAGTTTACAACAGGGATGAACATCGGCACTTACAGAAACTGTTATTTTAGCCAGTCTAACCTAATCTAGCCTAATGTTTTTTTATTTATTTTTTTATTTTGCCCTGGTGTCCTGTCAGGTTTCAAGCATATCAGGTTTCAAGTTTTTTGCTCTTGTGTTTCCTGTGTACATGCCACATGTATGCCACATTACAAATTCTTGTGGTATACATGCTGCCTATGATGTGGCTTCCTTGCAGCGTATAATTGTACTAACAGTTTTTTTTTGTTTTTTTGGGTCAGAACTATGATGTAGTGTTCTCAACCCTGGTTCTAGAATACCCTTAACATTACTCATTTTGGACATCCCTGTTGAAAAAAAAAAAAAGCATATGCTGGTTAGATATGTTCTGAAGCATGGCAGCTGGACCTGAGCTGGCTATAAGTTGGTTATGGGGTGGTCTATACAGTCAGGTTTGCAACTGCAAATGGTCAGGTGCTGGTCCTAAGCAACTAGCTCCTGCTCAGAACCGGCTCAGAACCAACTCAGGACAAGCTTAAACCAGCTCAAACCAGCTGCCACGCTTCAAAACATAACCATAACCTAGGTAGCAGTTTTTTCTTTTTTTTTCAACAGGGGTCTGTCTTATCTACACCATGTCTTGGTGTCTTTATTAATGAGGTAATGAGTAGATTCAGATGAGTTTGGTTAGAAAAACATGTTTCAGGACCTGTGTTAAGAACCACAAGAGTTTTGCTCCAGCCTTGATGAAAAAAAAAAAGAAAACACCTCCCTGTGGCTTTTTAGTAATCCCTAGACCTTGATTAGCTTGTTCAGGTGTGTTTGATTAGGGTTGGAGCAAAACTCTGCAGGACTGTGACTCTCCAGGACCAAAGTTGGCCACTCACTACAAGAACTACTGGGTCACATCCTGAGTCAGGGTCTCTAACCCTGCTCATGGAGACCTATCTTTCTACAGACTTTAAATTCAACACTGCTCCAGCACACCTGCCTGTAGTTTTCAAGTTACCTTGACAACCTTTATTAGCTGGTTCAGATGTATTTGATTAGGGTTGGAGCTGAACTCTGCAGGATGTTTGCTCTCCAGGAGCAGGGTTGAAGTTTCCTACCCTGGGTCATGTCCTGCTCCATCAACTGTCTCTCTTAAAGGATTAGTTAACCACTTATCCAGAATAAAAATTTCCTGATAATTTACTCACCCCCATGTCATCCAAGATGGTCATGTCTTTTTTTTCTTCAGTCGAAAAGAAATGAAGGTTTTTGAGGAAAACATTCCAGGATTTTCCTTCATATAGTGGACTTTGATGGAGATCAACGAGTTGAAGGTCCAAATTGCAATTTTAATGCAGCTCTACACAATCCCAGCCATGGAACACGGGTCTTAACTAGCGAAACGATTGTTCATTTTCTGAAATATATAAAATATATATACTTTTTAAACACAAATGCGCTTGCACTAGCTCTGCGATGTGCGTCTATGACTTCAAGCATTATTACATAATCACATTGGAAAGGTCATGTGTGGTTTGTTCTTTGGTTTAAAAAGCTAGGTTAGGGCGAAAAATCTCCTTTTCTCCTCTTAAATTGCCCAACGTATAGATTGGTATTATTTCACTAGACCCTTATTCTTCGGCTGGGATCTTGTAGAGCCCTTTGAAGCTGCATTGAAACTACAACTTGGACCATCAACCTGTTGATCCCCATTGTTTTCTTTTTAACTGAAGAAAGAAAGACATGAACATCTTGGATAACATTGGGTTGAGTAAATTATCAGGAAATGTTTATTCTGGAAGTGAACTAATTCTTAAATTCATAAAGGTAAATAAAGGTGAAACTTTAGTTATAACCAAAGTTTTTATTTTAAGACATTTTAGATGTTTCTGTTGGCCAATGTTGATCTCAAAATTAGACAGTGCGATTTGAAGATTTTCATGTCAGGTTACAGAAAGACCATGACATGATGTGGCCACCGGAGGAAAGATGATATGTTATTGCTTCAGTAGGCTGACATGGCAATTGCCAACACCTTCAATAAGCTCAGTGAGAACAGTCACACCTCCCTAATCAGCGGACCTACGCTTTGGGTCTCAGAGTGGACACAGAGTACAGCTACTACTGCGACAACAGCATAACATTTAACCTGATCCTTCATCTAAGAGCAATTCCCTCGTCTGGAAGCCCACAGAGAGGCTGCCCCTTCCTTATCAATCCCAGCCCCGCTGCTGCAGTGTATGATGTCCAACAGTACCCTCCCACATCCCAAGGTAAAATCCATTAACACCTCTGTGTTTGCCTACAGGGATTTTCTCTGTCAAATAGATGGAGGGAGGTTTTTTTTTTCCTTTTTGTTTGCACTAAGATAACAGCCACTAGTGTTCTGCTCCAACTTCTGTAAAGATCGTCATAATCCCTGCTGAAATTTGCATACTGATTGATTCGCATCTTGTGGCATTTGAGCTGAAAGCTTCTCCACATGTGGGTGGGGCTAGCAGCGCACCATAGGTGTTTGTGGAAACATTTCCTTTTTGACAAAATATATATGTAATGGAGGTATCAGGGGGTCACTTGCTGGATTGGCAGTCTACCTTCCAGGGAAAGCTAGCAACAAGAGTACTTTATAGCAGCACACCAGGAGACGTCAGCTTGGCGTCATCTATTCTAAATCATCATCATTATCTACATCACCACCGTTGCTCTCATCATCATAATCAGCAGCCCTGGCAGTAGTGGCAGCAGTTGGTGTGGTGCACGCAGAAATCCAGTGACCAGCAGGATACTGCTAACACAGTCAAAAGCAATTATCATCAATGGCTTTGTGACAAATATATAAAAGCCTTCGCTTCACAATTGCATCTGATTGTGCTGACTGAGGCAAGGTCTCACCAGACTCCCCTGAGCTCCGCTGTCTCTCATAAGCAAGAAGGAAAGCTTGTTTACTTATTAACGGTGGCAACATGCTGATCTCTTCCATACAGTGAAAGTGAATGGTGACTAGGGGCTGTTGAGCTCCAAAAAAAAAATAAAATCATAAAAGTACCATAAGTGTAATCCATATAACATGTACACATTATTCTTATTAAGTCGTCCGAAGCCACAAGCATCTCATTGTGGGTTTTTGGAGCTTTGAAAGCCTTTGGTCACCATTCACTTTCATTGTTACGAAAACGACAGCATCAGCATTCTGCTAAACTTCCATTGTTGTGTGCCTTTTGTAGAGCTGTGAAACAGTAGGCTGTGCATATGCTCTGAACGTCTCAAAGCTGTCAGCTCATGGGGACCCTGATTTGAGTCTTACTCGATTTGACTTGTTCATAGATTTAGTTGTTTGAAGTGATAGATTCACACTTTGCATGTTGTGGTAGCCCAGGAGCATAGGATATGAGCTCATAGCTAAAGCATTGAGCATTTGATCTCAAGGTCCTGGTTAGTGTTGCAAATAGCAAGGTTGTGGTTACTTTCATATCCAGGAAGGAAGTCCTATGTATCTGCATGAGAGGGGGACAATCTTTAATGCTAGCATGTACATTTTACATCCTAAAATGTAAAAACATTTTAGCATGTTCGTACTCACTTAAGCTCTTAACCTCCTACATGTCACAGATTATTCATATTCCTGGAAAAACAGACGTCTCGTGTCATTTCGCTGTAAGTATTTTCAGCTATGCTAAGATGAACTATGACACACAACTTTAGCACCAAATTACATGCACACCCTGGAGAAAGCTAATTTCAGAAAGGCCTTTATTTAGAACGTAAGCCGGTAGGCAGCATCTAAACCTGTGGTGAGGTGAAGCGCTTACCGCTATCTGTTAGCTCTCAACGTTCTCTAACTCTGTTTCCCCACCCTGTGTTAGTGGTAGCTAGGCCTAAATGGTCATTGCTGAAGGGACTACTTTAATTAAAGTCCTGTCTGTCAGCCGCCCCTCCGTGGCTCCCAGCCTGGAGCCATGACAGATAGAGGCAGCTCTAATTGTCAGGGCTGGAGATAAAGTGAAATTTGAAATTGGGTGTGGAGGCACTACTACCACACAATGCACATACACACACACACACACACACATACACCTCCCCTTTTTGGCCCATGTGGTTGTCCAGCTGTGCTGGCAGTGGTGTTGAAGATGAGGGGAAGTTAAGTAAACAGCAAGGGCCAGCAGGGGCCGAAGTACCCGAACCTCCTTCTACCTAGCACAGCTCAGATTAGTCCACACTTCCTTCTTTGGGATGAGATACCTCCAGCTCATCCATGAAGCTCAGTATTTGTGGAGCTTTTATGGGTGTGAAGACATACTGCTGCTACACAAATAGCATACATAATAACCCGTAGATCTATACAGGTGGAGCTGGGGAGGTGGAGGGTTTCAGAGTAACTCTGAAAGCGTGCTGCGAAATGCACTAGTGATTGCTAACCAGCCTTTTAAATGTAAAGCAGCAAGCTTATTGGCTTATAAGCTTGTGCCAATTAGTTTAACGCTGTGAATATCATCAGTTTGCATTAACGACCCATCAGCCTGCACCATCTAGAGTTCCATGACAGAGCTTGGCATTTAAACTCTACAGGCAGTGTTGCCGAGTCTGCGGTTTTCCTTTAACTACTTTAAAGAGCAGGTCATATGGGTTTCCAAGAAATATATTTTTTGCAGTTTGTAACGTAGATATTCTTCAATGTAAACTGTCTGCACAGTTGTTAATCAAAAAAGTGCATTATACATAAAGATATTGTTGTCGACTCAAAGATGATGAGCCTTAAAGAGCCATCATATTTTTGAATCTTCTGCCTGTTACCGATAAGCACATTAGCATAATCCCCGCCTGCTTGCGAAACATAAACAGTCTGACCTGCCCACAAACACTTCCGTTAGTTAGTGTGTTTACATCATGTCGAGAAGATGCTGCATTCTGCTCTGTGAAAGCAAGTTTGTTTTGTTTTCCTTGCCGAGAGATGATAATGTGAAGAATCAGTGGTAAGAAAAATCTTTTTTTTTTTTTTTTTGTGCTAATATGTGATGTATACCTGTTACTGGGGTCACTTTGACCTGCGGACATCAAAATCAAAGCGCAATTGGCAAAGTACTCTTTGCCAATCACAACATGCTTGGCCACCTGACCAATAAGAGCAAAGTAGGCTTATGGAAGGGAGGGTTTACAGACGTTACGCTCAAAGCTGCCTTGAACGAACTGTTTCAACATTATTGACAAATGACTCTGTGTGTAAATGTATATACTGAGAAAATTACAATGCATTTAAACCTGTTGTAGGGGAATATTAGAACACTTTAAAAAACCACATGACCCACTCTTTAACACTACTTTAACACCGCTGGTTCAGAGTTACATGTCTGAACAAATTCCTGTCTTTAATTTCATAACCCAAAGTAACCCTTCCCAAACAATGGATATGAATGATAAATTACATTACTTTTCTTAGATACAATTGGTGGATGAATCATGTAGACTTACATTAAATTAAGGACCCAAACTACATCTAGGGTACAGAATATTCAGGGACTTCAGGGCAGACTTAACCAGTAAGCAACCACCTAGAAACCAACCAGAACACCCTAGAAACTGCCCTGAACTCTGGAAACCAGCCACAACACCCTTGCGTCATTTTTCTTCCATCTAGTCATTGTATCTTTTTCTTTGACTTCTTTCTACTTCGCACATATCCACATGCCAATGTTTTGAGATTCTCAAACTCTCCTAATTCACCCGCTGGCACACGTGCTCACGACGGGATTTTGAGCCCCGCAGAATGCGAACGACTGCTGGGAGAAGCGTTTAGGAGGCGATATCTAGGCGGGGTGTGCACAAGTTTTGTTTGGGGATTCCCGTGACGTGCTCAGCAAGCGTTACTCACACATAACTGAATCTCTGCCTGCAAGATTGCACATGGACACCCTCACATCTTTGTAAGAACGCCCGAGTGGCTGTAGAAGCCAAGGTGCATTATGGGTGAGCAGAGCCAGTGTTGCTGTTTGTGACGCTGCTTCTTTTTTTTTTAGGAAGGCAGGAGAATGAAGGGCCCAGTGGTTTGTGGGAGGTTCCATCTGTTCCCTTCATGGCACAATAGGCTCCCTCTTGCATGACATGTTTTTCTGCCTCTTGCTGTTTCTCAGTGTGCTCAGCACTACCAAGAGAGAGAGAGAGAGAGAGAGAGAGAGAGAGAGAGAGAGAAAGAGAGAGAGATAGAGGGGTTGAATAGAGCCCATGCCTCTCTTTGCAGAAATTTGAGTGTGTGATGCCGGAAAATCTCTAAATAAGACATGTTGTGCTCATTTGTGTGCACGCACATTCGGATCTCGAGAAATTACTGCACATTTTTGCATATCTTTGTCTCTTTTTGCAGGTGCACACACTGCCTCCTTTTGTCCAAAGGTCTCCTTTCCATCAGTAATGTGACTTTGTATATGTCGGCGGGTGTAGCTCTGTGTGTGGCTATGTGTACGTGTGAACGGCAGGGCTGCTCTGTGGTCACATGATTGAGTAGTCATCCATGTCTTTGAGGCTGAGAGAGCATCAAAAGGCTCTTTGTTTACAACTGGAGTGTGGAAATCCTGAGCGGGCTCTTTGGCCCTACAGGGTTGGATAATGCTCCCAGTGGGGCCCATTCCCCTTCCCCTCCTCTCGGAGAGTCCAGCATCTCTTCCCTCCCTCACATTCTGTTATGTTCTCTATCTGTGTGTCCCTCCCTCAGTCTGTCATGATGTTATTGAGTAACACTTTGTTTTGGAGCTAATGTTGGTACAGTTCGGTTGCATGCGGAATAAAGGCTAGTTGGGGTTCACAGGGCAGAGAGTGCATTACTGTGGCAACTCTTTGAGAGGCCCCATCCTCAAAGGAGAGCACTGGGTCATGTGACTGTACTACAGAGGAGCTTAAATCATCCACCCACTGCCCCTGCTTTCAAATTTTCAGCTACTTGAAAGAACAAGCTCACTCATTCATAGGACCAGATGCAATCTGCAGACTTTTTTGCATCTTTTGCATTGACTTTGTGGGAAGTATGTGGAATTGTACTGAATGGATTTAAATGGTTAAATCAGGTGTAGGAACATTCAGTCCTAGGGAGCGCCAAACCCTAAAAAACAAAACACCTCACATGCCTACAGTCAAGGTAAAAAATGTACATTCCCCTTTCAGAATCTGCTAAATGTTAATTATTTTACCCAGATTAGAGGGGTCATACAAAATGCATGTTTTTGTTTATTTAGTACTGACCTAAATGAGATATTTCACATAAAAAATGTTTACATATAGTCCACAAGAGAAAACAATAGTTGTGACTCGGTTCAAAAGTTTACATCCCCTTGATTCTTAATACTGTGTTCTTACCTAAATGATCCTTTACCTAAATTATTATTATTATTATTATTTTTTTAGTGATAGTTGTTCATGAGTCCCTTGTTTGTCCTGAACAGTTAAACTACCTGCTGTTCTTCAGAAAAATATTTCAGGTCCCACAATTTTTTTTGGTTTTCCAGCATTTTTGTGTATTTGAACCCTTTCCAACAATGACTGTATGATTTTGAGATCCATCTTTTCACACTGAGGACAACTGAGGGGCTCATATGCAACTATTACAGAAAGTTCAAATGCTCACTGATGCTCCAAAAGGAAAAAAACATGCATTAAATGCTGGGAAGTGAAAACTTTGGAACAGGATGGAGATTTTTATTCGTTTTTATTCGTTTATTCGTACATTTTTATTCGTTTGCCTAAATATCATATTTTCTTTCTATTAGTACTGCCATTCAGAGGCTACAGAAGATCAGAAATATCTTATTCAGGTCAGCACTAAATAAACAATAACATGCATTTTGTATGACCCCTCTTATTTTTGGTAAAATATTGAACATTTTGCAGATTCTGATAGGTCTGATTTCATCAGGTCAGATTCGTAATCCTGAAGTCATTGATTGGCTTGTTCAGGTGTGTTTGATTAGGAATATAGTTGAACTCTGCAGGGCTGGAGCTCTCTAGGACCAAATTTGTTTGTCCAACTAATGGCAGATAGGAGAGCCGTATGAACCTATTTGGTGACACTAGTGGCCGTGAAATTACATACTTCACCTTTATAATATGAAGAGAGAGGGACATAGATTTTCTTCAGCGTTCTGGGGGCCCAGATTCTGTGTGGATACTCAAATCAACTTGTCCTTCTCTCTGCTACCTCTCTCTGTCCTTTTTCAGGAACGACAGAGTAATCCCTGTGTAAATAGCGGGGATAGTGTATAGATGCAGACTCCATGGCCGTTCAGAAATCTATCCAGCTTCTCTGCTCTGCTGAGCTCCAATAGAACAGCTGCCTCCCCCGGGCACCACGGAAACGAAATGTCACGAGCGAAATAAAGGCTCCCGTTCTGACCGTGTACCTTCTGTCAGCAAACGCCACTTTCCTCAACGCTGCACTTAGTCTTTAATGCACTGCTTGACTTTGCAGACGCTGGGTGGCCTTTTCTTCGGAGGAAACGCAGAAATCACTTGCGTGTTGTCATCTCTGGAACCTTTTCTTTTTGGTCTCTGACTTCCCTACACTGCTGCAAGGGTAAAGAATTAATATGATACACTTGTGAAAGGGTATGTGAAAGATTGGCCTTTGTAATTCTATCAGTTGATTCTGGAATTTCCTTTAGGCCAGTGCCGAATGAGACTAAAGGAAAAGTGATTCAAATGAAGACAAACTGAAGACTTTAAATATGATGTTAAGGACATATTAAAGGGATAGTTCACCCAAAAATGAAATTTGCGCCATGATTTACTCACCCTCAAGCCATCCTAGGTGTATATTACTTTCTACTTTCAGGAAAATACAATCGGAGGTGACCCTGGACCACAAAACCAGTCATAAGGGTTATTTTTTTAAAATAGAGATTTATACATCATCTTTCAAACTGAGGACAACTGACTCATATGCAACTATTATAGAAGGTTCAATATTTGACATATTTATTATATTTGATATAACATGATCTTTACTTAATATCCTAATGATTTTTGGTATAAAAGAAAAATCTATAATTTTGACCTATACAATGTATTTTTTGGCTATTGCTACAAATATACCCATGCTTCTTAAGACTGGTTTTGTGGTCCAGGGCCACGTATTTAAAAATGCCCTCTTCCAAGCTTTACAATGGCAGTGAATGGCTGTTGGGAATTTGAAGCCCAAAAAAGTACATCCATTCATCATAAAAAGTGCTCCACATGGCTTCAGGGAGTTAATAAAGGTCTTCTGAAGTGAATCAATGCATTTGTGTAAGAAAAATATCCATATTTAAAACCTTATAAGCCGTAATCTCTAGCTTCCGCTAACTGTCATCTGTTTATGAGAGAGTGGCATTACAGCGGATGGCGTAGGACATAGGCTTAGCATAAGCTTGGGTGAGAATATGCCAGTCTCACAAGAACCAAGTTTTGACATTTTTCTTTACAAATCTGAACAACAGTTAGCTGAAGCTAGATTACGGTTTATACATTTTTAAATATGCATATTGTTCTTACGCAAATGCATTGTTTCACTTCACACTTATTAACCCCTTGGAGCCATGTGGAGTACTTTTTATGATGGATGGATGCACTTTGTTTTACTTCAAATTCTCAACACTCATTCACTGCCATTATAAATCTAGATAATAAATATACCTCTGATTGTATTCATCTGAAAAAAATAAAATCATGTACACCTAGGATGGCTTAAATGATTAGTTCACTTTCAGAACAAAGATTTACAGATTAAAATAAGATGTTTATGTCTTTCTTTCTTCAGTCGTAAAGAAATTGTTTTTTGAAAAAAACATTTCAGGATTTCTCTCCATATAATGGACTTATGACTATGGTTCCCTCAAAATGCAGTTTAAATGCAGCTTCAAAGGGTTCTAAACGATCCCAGCTGAGGAAGAGACTGGGAAACGATGGGTTATTTTTTAAACAAATTGACAATTTATATACTTTTTAACCTCAAATGCTCATCTTGTCTCGTCTCTGCCATGCGCATGCGTAGTCTGTGTGATCCGGATCAATACAGTTAGGGTATGTCGAAAAACTCCCATCTTGTTTTCTTCCCCAACTTCAAAATCATCCTACATCGCTGCAGGATGCGCATCGCAGAGACTAGACAAGACAACCACTTGAGTTTAAAAAGTATATAATCAAATTGTTTTCGAAAATAACCAATCGTTTCGCTAGATAAGCCCCTTCTTTATCGGCTGGGATTGTTTAGAGCCCTTTGAAGCTGGATTTAAACTGCATTTTGGAAGTTCAAACTTGGGGGCACCATAGAAGTCCACTATATGGAGAGAAATCCTGGAATGTTTTCCTCAAAAAACATAATTTCTTTACGACTGAAGAAAGAAAGACATGAACATGTTGGATGACAAGGGGGGTGAGTACATTATCTGTACATTTTTTGTTCTGGAAGTGAACTAATCCTGCAAATCATGGGGTAATTTTCATTTCTGGGTGAACTATAACTTTAAGGCTAGTGAGAGGTCTACATAACATTTTGTAAAGAACCATTCCTTTTTGTTTTAAAATAGCGGTGCCAAATCCTGTTCCTGGAGATCTACCTACCTACAGAGTTCAGGTCAAACCATGATCAAAGACACCTGTCTGTAATTATCAAGTGCTTCTAAAGATCCTAATGAGCTGCTTCAGTTGTGTTTGATCAGGAAGTTAGATCTCCAGGAACAGGATTGTTTTAATATAATTTTATTTGTCTCTTCTCTAGAGTTGTCTCTTCTCACCTATAGCCCAAATTATCTGTG
Source organism: Cirrhinus molitorella (assembly GCA_033026305.1). Classification (NCBI taxonomy): domain Eukaryota; kingdom Metazoa; phylum Chordata; class Actinopteri; order Cypriniformes; family Cyprinidae; genus Cirrhinus; species Cirrhinus molitorella. Next base: position 14,372,624 of record CM065126.1, on the reverse strand, counting down.
TCAGGCTGGCCACATTCGTTTTATACCTCTACGCTGTGTCAACAAACCCCTCATTTGTGTCTTTTTTATTTCTCCTAAGGAATGAGACCAGGGTATAATCTGGAGACTTTTCAATCTCATTGCTTTCTAGGAGGACAAAATACAATATTAAAGGGATCTCATTTGTGATTTTTCTTTCCTGTGGCTTGTCACTCCGTGTCCCTTATCAATTGGTTCAGGTTGGTTCATTACTCCGGTAGAATACCATCATTAGCCGGTGGTTGTGATTGGGCCTAACAATGCTCTTGATTCAGACGCAAAGATAGTCCTTCTCATGCCGATGTTTAGAATTCGCATGCAGCCTGAAGATGAATAATACAGGAACGCATGCATTTTTAAAGGCCAAAATTACTCAAATCTGTTTTTCAGACAGTCTGGGACAGACGCGGATGCTCTGTGGGAGCTGCTCTGCTGGAGGACGAGAAAATTCTGTGTGATGTTGAGGAGCACTTTCACTCGCTCGCTCTCTTTCTCACACTTTTTTTAATTCCCCCGTCATGTTTTTGACTTTGTGACCAGCCTTTTTGTTCCAGTCCTCATTTTTTCACATGTTGTGAGAGATCAAAGCTTCCTTTTATATGAACAGAGATAAGAGGAGCTGTATTGTTATGGAGAGATGGCTAGTTGCAGGGTTACCGGGTAAGAATGTGTGTTTTGGAGAAAGAAAGAAAGTGTGTGTGCTTCTGCAAAACAATCAAAGTTTCACAACGATAAAGTGAGTCTTGGTGAGCTCTCTCTCTCTTTCTCAGTCTCTGTGTGCCGTCTCCTCAGTTCAAAGCCAGTTTGATGTATGAGACTTCCTCCTCCTCCTAATTGCACCTCTTTAATTCCAATGAGGAGGATGCCTACGCTCTGACAGCTAATCACTGACACGGCCCGCTTTACTCGGCAGTTGGGTGTACTTGTCTGGAAACTTCATGTCTGTTTCAACTGTGTGTGTGTGTTTAGACACATGTGCATGCGTGTGCACTTGCATTGTCTCTTGCTTTGCTTTGCTTTGCTTTGCTAAACTGGCAGACACAACAGCTGGCAGGACACCGTAACGTTTCAGGCATCTGTTCTAATGTACTCAGGTAATATCTGGCTTGCCATTAAAGCTGCTTAAGTGGTTTGTTTCCTCTAATAAGTATGCAATAAAAAGATTCCAATGTGATAAGAAATATTTCTCATCAGATTTTTCCAAGAACGAATTACCTCGGCTATGCCGCTAATGTTAATGCGGTATGAAATCTAAATTGACCCTATTTATTTCTTTTATGGAAATTCCTGGTCTTGTTGTGTGCAAATCATTGGTACATGCCATTCCTAATTTAAACATTTGTCTTCAGAATCTTTCATCAAAGCAACTTTTCTTTTTCGACTCGTGACAAATCCCTCCTAATTTTCAACCCTTCCTCTCCAACCATCTGCCTCCACTGTGGTATTTATGCATCCACTTCTCGCAATCCAAATACAAATTGCTGTTTTACATGGACAAAACATCAGATGAAGTAAAAGTGTAGTAACTGGTTTTGATTACCATTTATTTGGTAATTGATTGAAAATTCGGTCATCATTTACTCACCCTCAAGTTGTTGTTTTTTTCTGTTGAAGATATTTCAAAGAATACTGGTAACCAAACAGTTGACAGTAGCCGTTGACTTCCATAGAATGGAGAAAAAGTACTATGGAAGTCAATGACTACGATTGTGATTGTGATTGTGAAAAAAGCAGAGGGGAGGATGCTTTTGAAAACTTTTTTTCTCTCTCCATAGGCAGAGGTTGACCCAACTCCAGTAAGACTACAGTTTAATCTGTTAACAATGCACATTATAAACATATCTTTTTAGGCAAGTACCACACAATGAGTGTCATGTCATAAAATGTTTTAAATACGATGTAAACTGCGTCTAACAAAGAATTCAAAGCGTGTATTGTGAATCATTTGATTCAGAACAGAAATTCAAAGAGCGTATGATGAATTATTTGATTCAGAACAGGAATTCAAAGAGCGTATCACAAATCATTTGATTCGGAACAGGAATTCAAACTGCATATCGCAAATCATTTGATTCAGAACAGGAATTCAAAGCATGTATCGTGAATCATTTGATTCAGAACAGGAATTCAAAGCATGTATCGTGAATAATTTGATTCAGAACAGGAATTCAAAGCATGTATCGTGAATAATTTGATTCAGAACAGGAATTCAAAGCAAGTATTGTGAATAATTAGATTCAGAACAGGAATTCATACCGCATATCGCGAATCATTTGATTCAGAACAAGAATTCAAAGCGCGTATCATGAATAATTTGATTCAGATCAGGAATTCAAATCACGTATTGTGAATAATTTGATTCAGAACGTGAATTCAAAGTATGTATCGCGAATCATTTGATTCAGAACAGAAATTCAAAGCGCTTATCGCGAATCATTTGATTCAGAACAGGAATTCAAAGCGTGTATCGCGAATCATTTGATTCAGAACAGGAATTCAAAGCGTGTATCGTGAATCATTTGATTCAGAACAGGAATTCAAATCGCGTATCGCGAATCATTTGATTCAGAACAGGAATTCAAAGCGTGTATCGTGAATAATTTGATTCAGAACAGGAATTCAAAGCAAGTATTGTGAATAATTTGATTCAGAACAGGAATTCATACCGCATATCGCGAATCATTTGATTCAGAACAAGAATTCAAAGCGCGTATCATGAATAATTTGATTCAGATCAGGAATTCAAATCACGTATTGTGAATAATTTGATTCAGAACGTGAATTCAAAGTATGTATCGCGAATCATTTGATTCAGAACAGAAATTCAAAGCGCTTATCGTGAATCATTTGATTCAGAACAGGAATTCAAAGCGTGTATCGCGAATCATTTGATTCAGAACAGGAATTCAAAGCGTGTATCGTGAATCATTTGATTCAGAACAGGAATTCAAATCGCGTATCGCGAATCATTTGATTCAGAACAGGAATTCAAAGCGTGTATCGTGAATAATTTGATTCAGAACAGGAATTCAAAGCAAGTATCGTGAATAATTTGATTCAGAACATGAATTCAAAGTATGTATCGCGAATCATTTGATTCAGAACAGAAATGCAAAGCGCGTATCGCAAATCATTTGATTCAGAACAGAAATTCAAAGCGCTTATCGCAAATCATTTGATTCAGAACAGGAATTCAAAGCGTGTATCGTAAATCATTTGATTCAGAACAGGAATTCAAGCACAACTATCAATACTTTTTTGACCAATTACCAAGCAATGAATAATTTTGTTCAGACTATGGTGTAAAATGGTCACATTTAGCAATTAATGAAAAAACACTTAGGTCAGGTCAAAGTGTCCCCAAGTTTTTGGTCCCAAATTTTATTGGTAGTCCAGTGTATGAAGAATTATATGTATAATATGTCACAGTTTACTTTATTTTGCTATCCTCACTTACATAAATGAACTATAGTGTCCTGCACCTACTAGTAAAACAATATGAAAAATTATATCTGGTGTCTGAATAATTTTTGGTTTGACTGGTGTTTTGTTAACATGGACTCATTATTGTGTTTGTGGTTGTGACATAAATACTTTGATGGTTTCTGGACAGTATAGTATAAAGGAATTAGAAAGTCTTGCATTTTCAACATTAAAGTACATTTGCACAGTACTTTAAACTCTTTTATTTTATTTTAAATGAAAATTCCTGTTCTCCCAGACAGTCTCCTTTAAATCGAACTTCCCTTTCACTGTCCTTCACAGTCTAGTAAACGTCAAAAATGCTTATCTTGATTAACTGTGCTCATGTTTGTTTTTCCAAGCAAGACAGGTTGATTAAAATGACAAATTATGAATAAAAGTTTCGAATATTAGGGTTATTATTACACTTGATTGAGAAGCATATTACATTGCCTGTCACCTCGTACCTTTATTACACTTTCAAATCATGCGAACAGGACTGAAGTGAATTAACATACTGTTTTGTCTTCATTTACTATCGAACCAGACTCCACGACTGTGTGTGAACTGTTGTTTAATACTCCTAATACATCCTGTCTGCTTAGTGTGCTACTGTTGTTAATGGGCCACAGAACAGATGAGGATTTCATTCGACAGAGCCTGCATTTGTATGCACATAGACGCGGGCACATACGCAGAGTTTTGGCACCAGGGACACTTGCACTACTTCCCTCTCTCAAAGCCAATTAACATGAAACCTCATGTGGAGGAAACTGTCTAAGACTGTAAGCTTCGCATTCTCCCACAGGTTTGCAGCTGAACTGATGCATGTTCACATACTGCCTTTCCAAACGCACAAGTGTACATACACAAGTCTGTCTCTCCCTCTCTCTTGGGCCATTGTGACCCTGAGTATTTTCCCTCACATCCAGGAAAGGCTACTTCCCTGCCTGTTACCGAAATAACCTGCAGTCTAATTTTAACCTGCGGGTGTTCAGACAAAGAATAGAGATCATGATCTTTGCACTCATTTATGTGCCTAAATTTACCCTGCAGTTTTAGTGGAGGCTGAAAATGCCAATTATGCATAGCTGATGTATTCCCAGTTGGATAGTAGAACCATATTTTTTAGAAAAAGAACTTGAACTCATCAAATGGTAATAACGTGGTACTTTGATGTATGTATTTGAGGTTTATATACCATGGTATTGTTGTAAAGTTTCTTCAGACCAGGAGACGTTTTGGGTTTTCAGCAGAGTTCTTTATCAAGAACCGTGCTGGTTCATGCTGCAGTCATCAAAACAAGTCTAAACTAGGCAACTGATACATTGTATTTTATAGGCATTCAGTGGGCAGTCCTTAAAAGTGTGGACCTTACAGAAATGACCACTTCTAAAGACAATACAGGAAATCAACCCCCGACTGTGAGGTTGAACAAACTTCCTTAACAGTACCCAAATGGTTTAATCTTCACCTGGTCACGGGAACTACCAAGGTGTGAAATTCACATCCAGTTGCCTTTCAGTAAACAGACACCACTATGTTCACATTAAATGCCTAATACAATGTAGATAACCTTAATTTATATATGATGTTACATCAGGATGTAGGATCTTCAGATCTTAAACAGATTCTTAAATTTGTAATCCTACAATCCCCCATTTGAGAGTTCTATGAAAACTCTCACATAACACAAATTTAAACCTTCATAAGTCCATTCTATGGCCTATGTTTGTTAACATAAGCCCCATCTTCCATTCATGTAACTTGAAGAAGTTACAGGCAAATATAACTTATTCTGTGTTTTATCCTAGATTTACTTAGGTGTAAAAGTTCTTTTCAGAACCATTCGTGTTGACACATATACAACAAGGTATGATAACATGTTGTAAAATCTACATGATAACACAGAAAAATCATGTAGCATCAGTGTAGAAGTCTTGAAGTCCGTGGCACTTCTGTGAAGTCTGTTCTGTGACGTCTTCTGTAGTCCACTTCTCACGTAGATTCACTCAGATGATTCTTGTTCCTCATGAAGCTTGTTCATGGATTTCTGAAGTGATGCTTTCCACTAGGGTCCAGGTTATGAAGATGACTTGGCATATACACATACCTGCACACAAGAAAACAAAGAAACAGCAGACCAGCAGTATTCATGCATAGACATTTTTAGACTTCTCTTGATCGTATAGTGGTTTTAAGTCTAGTGATCGTATAGTGTTTTTTAGACTTCAGTTGATCGTATAGTGATTTTAAGTCTAATGATCGTATAGTGTTTTTTAGACTTCAGTTGATCGTATAGTGGTTTTAAGTAGTGATCATATAGTGTTTCCCTTAAACTAGTTTAAAGTTATTTGACACCTAGTAGATCAGTGAGGTAAGGATGGACTAATGGATGGGGAAAGCCTATGAGGGAATCTTCACGCAGGGTTAACCCCCGAGGCCTGTTGCATTCGGTTCCTCCCTGGGCCCTCACTGGTCCGTGTGTCCTATCCTATCCCTGTAGGTGGAGGAACACTATATTTTTCTGTATAGACAAGTTTCTTATGCAGGAATTTCCAAAAATTCCCAAATTATTGCAGTTGTTACATTTCTATCCTCTAATGAAACATCAGTCCTATTAGACATCATAACAGAGGATGAGTGACTGAATGAAACATTCTGTAATTTAAAAGTTACGGCTGTGAGTGTACATAATCAGTGTCCCCAAGTGGAAAAAGTGTTAGTCAAACTACTTTTGTTTACAAAGAACTCTTTCATCTTTGTGTTAGATTGGGGGGGGGGGGTGATTTAAGAACTCACAGCCTTAACAGTTAACACCTCAGCAAGTCGCCCAACGAGTGTGTCGTAGTGGGGAAAGTATGTTTCAGTGTTTCTAAGAGACTGCGTAGAAGCTGATTTAAATTGTTCATTTCTCTTACATATTTTTTGTTTTTCCTACACTCTTTCATCCTATGTCCAGACTTCCCACAGTAATGACAATTACCTTCTCTCTTAGGACATTGGCGTTTCTGCTGGTTCTGTGTGTTGACCTTAAAGGATGCTGCTGCAATTTTTACTCTAGCTTTAACATCAGAGTCTCTTTCCCAAGTAGCTAACCTGTCCAAGTTGCCTTGCAGGTTTCTGTTTGACCATGTGAGGTCTAAGAAAGGCAATGCATTTCTATATTCTATTAAAAGTCCATCAGCCCATGTTCGAACTAGTGGACCTTTGTGATCCAGCACCTTCTCTGGCGTGTCAACTATACCACTGTAAGCTGCTGCTGACTGGCAAAATCGTTCAGTGTACTCACTAAGAGCTTCATCCTTATTCTGTACACAACTAGTGACTTTTGCCCAATTCACTTTTGGCCCAACAATGTTCTTTAACTCTCTCAGAACTCCTTCTCTTAATTCGTCTTTAGTAGCATTTTTAAATGCAGACTTGCTTACTGCATTTTCAAAATCACTGAATTCAGACTCTGTCAAGATTTGGGATACTATCTGGGTGACTTCAGTTAGAGACATATCATAGAGGCGTATCTTTCTAGACAACTCTCTCCTAAACTCAGAAAAATTTCCATGTATAGATGGCAAATTCTCAGCAATTCTTTCTATGTCTTCAGGACTTAAAGTATTGATCACTTGGATCTGCGGTGTGGGGTTTGCTATTGTAACAATGGCAACCCTTTCAGCCCTACTGTGAGCCTTTTGTTCTCTACACATCTGAGCTGCATTTACATTTTTCTCTGTTAATCCAGTATTGCTATTGTTGCCACAGTCTTCTTGTTTACATGAAGACTGTAAATCAGGATGACTTTCATCTGACTCTTGGTGATTTGAGTCACTTTTGGTGGTGGTCTGCTTACGACCCACCTTTTTAGTGAGACTGGTCACTCGACTTTGCAACTGTTTGATTTGTTCTTTTAACTTAGAGATAGACTGATCTTGCTCTTGTGCTATCACTAAACTGAACTCTCTGTGGCAGCAGATAATACCTTTTAGGTTTTTCTTTCTGATACATGCCCCAAGTACTTTTTTGCATTCTTCAATTGACCATACTTTTTCTGGATCAATGCCAAATTTCTTTGTCAAATCAAATCTTACTGACTCAGTCACTATTAAGTCGATTTGTTCTCCTAACAATGATGTGAACTCATTGTCTGTCCATAAAGGGGTAGCTAATCCACCTTTCTCAGTTGTTGGAATTAGCCTAGCATTTCTTCTCAACATTTTGTAATGTCTTTCTGACACAAACAGGAAATGTTAAGTCTTCTCTGTCTGAACAAATATTAGCATGTGATGCTAAACTGCCTGACACATCTCTAAAACTATTTTTAGAGGATAACTTTAACCTTTTAGAAGTTAACCAAACCCTACAGCTGTTTGTTAACTCTTCTCTGCAGAGGAGAGCAGAGGATAGCACTTTTTACTGGTCTTTAGTGGTTCTTTGGATAGAGTAACACTCACCAAATTGTTGCGCTGAACAAAAAGGTTCTGGAATTCAGTCTGGAATGAAGTCAGATCTTTTGTTGAACTGAAGTTTCAATCTGGTTTCAAGTGAAGAACTCCATCCGGGTCACGGCACCATCTGTTGTAAAGTTTCTTCAGACCAGGAGACGTTTTGGGTTTTCAGCAGAGTTCTTTATCAAGAACCGTGCTGGTTCACGCTGCAGTCATCAAAACAAGTCTAAACTAGGCAACTGATACATTGTATTTTATAGGCATTCAGTGGGCAGTCCTTAAAAGTGTGGACCTTACAGAAATGACCACTTCTAAAGACAATACAGGAAATCAACCCCCGACTGTGAGGTTGAACAAACTTCCTTAACAGTACCCAAATGGTTTAATCTTCACCTGGTCACGGGAACTACCAAGGTGTGAAATTCACATCCAGTTGCCTTTCAGTAAACAGACACCACTATGTTCACATTAAATGCCTAATACAATGTAGATAACCTTAATTTATATATGATGTTACATCAGGATGTAGGATCTTCAGATCTTAAACAGATTCTTAAATTTGTAATCCTACAGTATATATATACACCATACTTACAGAAATGCCTTGGTAAATGTCCGAAGTACTTTGTAATACTATGTAAATACCATGGTACATAAATATGGTAATTGGGATATATGGTACACTACCGTTCAAAGGTTCACAGTCAAAAGGATTTGTCATTGTTTTCGTCTCTTATACTCACCAAACTACATTTATTTTATAGGAAATACAGTGAAATATTATGAAATATGATTACTGGTATTTTTTATTCTGAGAAAAAATAACTTGAATGGTAACACCATGGTATTTTGATGTATGTATTTGAGATTCATGGTATATATATATATATATATATATATATACAGGTTCATATACCATGGTATATATACCATACTTACAGAAATACCAAGGTAAAAAAAATAATATACAATAAAATAAATTAAATACAATAATAAAATAAAATGTAAACAAAAAATATATATAATAAAACAAAATGTAAAAAAAAAAAAAAAAAATGAAATAAAATTAAAAAAATTAAAATAAAACTAAATATAAAAAAATAAATTAAATTAAATTAAATTGTACCCATGGTCATCAAATAGTAATACTATGGTATTTTGATGTGTATGTGTATATATTTGAAATTCATATTCATATTCATATTCATATATATATATATATATATATATATATAAAATAAAAAATAAAATAGATGAAATAAAACAAAATGAAAAATAATAGAAAAATAAATAAGTAAAATCAAAAGGAAAAAAAACATAAAAAAAAAACTATAAAATTAAATTAATAATAAATAAAATAAGATACAATAAAATAAAATAAAATAAAACAATTTAAAAAATAATAAAATAAAATAAGACAATAAAATAAATTTTAAAAATGTAAAATAAAACAAAATGTAAAAAAAATAAATAATAAAATAAAATAAATGTAAAAATATAAAAAAAACAAAATGCAAAAAAGTAAAATAAAATAAATAAGATACAATAAAATTAAATAAAAATGAAATAAAACTAAATGTAAAAATAATAAAATAAAAATAAATTAAAAACAATAATATAAAATTAATTAAAATTCTAATTGGGTTGAGGCTTGGATTTTAGCGAGTCTGAAGTAAAAGTATTTGATGGACGTATAATATGTGTCAAGAGCATTCACTCAGTATCATCATCTCATTTTTCACCAAGATGGCTTTTAGAGGGTTTTGCATCTGAACTCTTCATATGTACCATGATATTCTTGGAAGTGCTTTGTAATACTATGTAAATACCATGGTACATAAATATGGTAATTGTTTAGTACACTACCGTTCAAAGGTTTGCAGTCAAAAAGATTTTTAGATATGTACCATGGTAATTCTGGATGTTTCTTGGAGTCATTATATATGAATATAGCCATTCAGTACCACTTTTTTGTGCCCAAGGCGTCATGTGCTTCTGTCAGTTTGTGTCAGTACATGATGTTGTTAATTAATTTTCTTCCCAATTAACAAGTGCTTATCATATTCAGGAAGCCAATTACAAGAGGTACAGCAAGCAGGCTTAACATAAATATTGGACTAAGGTGTAATTATTCTCATAAAGCACTTTTAATTTTCACAATAACTGTGTCGAAAGTGCGAAAGTGTGTGTGTGAAAACAAGCAGGAAGTATGTGTTATTTCTCAATGAGCGCAGCTCTGCTCGTCTTTATGTCTCTGTGGGGAGGATCCATCATATGTGCAGCTGTGAAACAAACAAACTCACAGCTGATTTTCAGTTTGTGCTTGACGTCAGAAAGCCAAGCAGTATTACTGCACTAAAGGCCAAACCATCCTGACCAGCCCGACACAGTAGAGCCCTGCACAGACCTCAAATATAGGTCCTAGCTCGGCCCGAGTCCAACCCGAGCCCGTCTTTTTTCCCAGTTCACACTAAACAGCTTATACTACTGTTTCAGCTATTAAAATAGTTCAGTTTTGAATGCAATGAAAGGATGATTATATTTCGTTAAGTTTTTGTGATTTTTTAAGAAGCGAACAGCGGCCAGCAGAAGACTGTTCACAGTTTGTTTGATCAATTTGCCTTCTCAAATCACGACTTGACTAAAATAGAATCTATAGATATAAAACAGTTCAAGTATGAAACAATGTTAGTTTAAACGTTAAACCTAGATAAATGTGTGCTATTAGGTGCTTATCCAATCATGTCTGCGGAGGGTGGAAGCTGAAGCCACTTTGCAGGACATGGAGGCACCAGTGCAATCACTTGCATTTTTTTCAGTGGAAACAATTTAAAATTACCCATCATTTTTGCTCACAAAGGTAAGAGTAACACATCATTCGGAACAGCAAAGAGTCTGCTTTTATTTGTGTGCACTCACAATATCAACAAAACGTTACAGTGCTTTTATAAAATAAAGAAAACAAACATTATGCGCTTTCTGCCGTCTCATTCTTGAACAAGAACGCTTCAGAAAAATTAACCAAAACTCAGCTAATACTTGCTTCACAGACATGATAAATATATAAATAGAACGCTTTAAATTATTACTTAACAAAATAAAATAAATCGAAAACATCCGTGAAAATGCATTTCTCTCTAAAGACGCATTCAAAGACGAGATTGCGAGTCAGGATCTTGTGACACTGACTCAGAATACACTAGTTTATTAATAAATAATTTATATCTCCTTACTATTTCCCCCTGACACATTCATTGTTTTGTGGCAAATTTTAAACATTTTAAAAATTGCGTGCGCTTGAACCGGATCTCTTCCGGCTGCACCGTCCGAGCCGGTCTCGAAAGTGAAGTCTTGTGTTGTTTCCACCAGCGCCACCGTTTTTTTCATCACCATAATTGAATGTATAAAATATAAAAAATAAGGAGAAGCCTAAAACAGGTCCGATGTCAGTCTGTGTCTGAACCAAGTGTGCTGCACAAGACTTGAAAAGTGAAGCCAAAACGTTTCGATCGCCCCCAGGTGGCTGGTCCCAGTATAGGTCATAAACCCCGCCCTCTCCATGCAATCTAACGGGACGTGTGCCAAACTAAATCATTCAAAAACTTCAAATAATTGTATCCCCAAGAAGTTTTTGTAATTTTATGTAGTTTTTATAACTCTGATGTAAGTTCAAGTGTTCGTTTTTTAAATAAGTTTGGTTTTAGTTAGTTATGTGATACTATAAAAACAGGAGCGTGACGTCATGATTGACAGCTGAGCTTGATGGATTCTCTAAATGAACTGAGGCACCAACAGACCTTTTCGGGATCTTCATTAGGAGATTGGCGTTTTATTTACCTTATTTTAACACAAGCCTCTGGTACAGCAATATGTAAACAAAAATTGGAGCAGTCAGGCTAATTAGGGGTGTGTGCCTGCGATCGATTCTGCGGGAGTGTGGGCGGGACGTGGCTCCACTTTCCTCGCTACTGCGCAGACTCTGGTCCCAAATCAGCGCAATATGTCCGCGCCCTATTGGGGCACTGGCGGCTTCACTTTTCTTCAATGGAAGAGAGTGATGGTGCGTCGTCCATCTTTTTTACAGTCTATGGTCTGAACTATGATGTGAAAATTGGCCCGAAGCCCGGCCCTAGGGGCATAAAAAAGTCGGGGCCCATCGGGCTCGGGCTGAAATGCAGGGCTCTACGACACAGCAACATGGACTCAACCAATAGCGCCTGACTGGGGCGGGGCTATCTGATTAACTGACCAAGAGAAAGCAAGGGTTTGCGAAATCTGACAGCTGGTTTTTCAGTTCCTTTTGTAAAATCATTTTTTTTTAAAGTTTATCTCTGGAAAGAGTCTCTGTGGAAGAGAGCCTGTAGTTCTAGTGCTGACGTACAGGGTGAGATAAATCAGTGGGTTCCGGTGCAACTTGGAGGGACAGGAAGGCCTGTCGAGGGGATGAGGTGTGGCTGGAAGCCAAATGTCCGTGTTTGTGTGTTGTAATAGAGCAGCTGTGTGCGCCGCGAGTGGGGCGCGTTCTTGGAGCGCTAGCGTCCGGTTCCCACTCGCCAGCTCCTCCTTCGGCCAATTCTATCACTCCTCTGTCCTTCAGCCTTCATGTTCGACCAATGATGGTCTGAAGTGTCTTTGACAGGTTCGGTTTATGTCCTTGCCCTTGAGAAATGCTACTAATAAGATAAAGCTTGTAACAGAATAAAGCACTTGAAAGAATACAATTGGATCATATTTTGTGTTGTTAGAAAGAAAGCAATCACTTTAAGTGGTTTGAGGGAGAGCGGGAAGTTAGATGCGTGTCCACAGTGCAGATGACAGTGGCAACAAAAAAAAAAAAAAAAAGAGAAAATTACATCTAAAAGAAAAGAAAGTAAAAAGCTGAAGGACCTTCAGACAAGAGATACTCTCAGCTGAACACACACACAACAAATCCATCGATCTACGAACAGCTACAGATATAAACACGCATGTGGAGGAAAAAGGTAAATAAAGAAAAGTGAGCTAAAAGCCAAAGTCCATGGCCATGTTAAGCTGTCATATGTGAATTCAATGTACTCTTTTTAAAAGGTATGAAGCAATATATTTCTAAGGCAGTATTGCATACATACTTTATGATCAGGTCAGAATGCATTTTCTTATATAAATTAATATTTTATTCAACAAGACATGATGGTTTCTGCAAGATATTAAGCATTTTCAACACTGCTAACATAAAAAAATACATATTGAGCACCAAATCAGAATATCGGAATGATTTCTAAATGATTTCCCTCTATTTGAGTTAATTTATTCATTTACTTATTTATTTCCTTATTTACCATTACTAGTAGTATTAATAGTAGGGGTGTTTGCTTTCTTTTGATGCTGTATAAAAGTGTTTAGGTATTGCCAAAATTATATTATTTGATTATATTTTTTTTAGATATTATGTGTGGTTATAAGTGCTTGGTATAAATATGTGAATACATGTGTAATTTCTTTCTAGAGATGTAAAAAGCACCTAATTATGGTTATTGTTTCTATTTTTGTGTGTTCTTTTATATGTTGGTGGAGGGTATTATTATCACAAAAGGGAAAAAAATGAAAAGAAAGGAGAAGAAAAAATGCACAATTATTAGGAAAAATATATTATGTCTTTAGAAAAGAAATGTTTATTTGTGTAAGTATTAAGGGAATAGAATGGAAGGACATAATATAATTTTAAATGATTTCTGAATAAACATGTGACATGATGATGGCTGAAAATTCAGCTTTGCCATCACAGGAATAAATTCATTTTTAAAACATATTGGAACTGAAAATGTTATTTTAACTTGTAATAATATTCCACAGTATTACTGTGCATTAGAGATTTTTTTTTTATAGTCAGAAATATTTTAAAATCATATCAACCTCAAATTTGAACTATAGAATAAATGTCTATTCAGTATTTTTAATGCACAGTATACGCTTGTTTTCTAGAATATCACATTGTTAGCTATGAAAGCCCATTTCTGAATAAAAAAATTGCGAATTATGAAGTCAGAATTCCACGATATAAACTCGCAATTGCAAGTTTAAAAAGTCAAAATTGTGAGATATGAACACAATTCTGACTTGTTTTCTCAAAATTATGTAATATAAACTCTTTGTGAGAACAATTGTGAGAAATAAAGTCAGGATTACAAGATATAAACTCACAATTTCAAGCTAAAAAGTCAGAATTCAGATTTTCTCAGAATTGCGTGACATAAACTGACAATTGTGAGAAATAGAGTCAGAATTACAAGATATAAACTCGCAATTGTGAGCTAAAAAGTCAGTTGCAATAAAAAAAAGTCACAATTCAGGTTTTTTTCAGAATTGAGTGATATAAACTCACAATTACGTGCTATAAAGTCAGAATTTCAAGGTATAAACACAATTCAAAGAAAAAAGACACAGTTGTGAGTTTATATCTTGCAATTCTGACTTAATTTCTCACAGTTGTGACTTTATAACTTATAATTGCGAGTTTATATCTCACAATTCTGAGTAAAAAAGTTGAAACGGAAACAGGCTTCCATAGTTAGCTTTGCAACAAACTAATGTCAAATTCTGTTGGTGGTTAAATATACAGTGTGTGTCATTGGAGGTGCGCTGTTTGTCTGTTGTTCCCCATGTAGAGCACTCCAAACCAGTCACTTATGAGGATCCATTTCAGTTAGGATGCTGCCTAAAGGGGCGTTCACACTGCCAGCGGTTTGCACAGTGACAAAGCAACCTGCAGTCATTCATTTTTAATGAGAGTTCCAGAGATATGAGCGACAGCAACCGTTGGCGATGCGACAAAGTTAAACAAAGTTGAGTTCAACTTCATGCAGATGAACTGCAAAACAGTTAATATAGTGATAAAGTTGAGTAGCAACTTAGAGTACAGTCACACAATGACCTCCAGTGGTGTAACCGCTGTCAATGTGACCTATCCTTTAGGAGACAGCTAGTCTGTAGAAAGCAGGGCAGCTCACTAGGTTTGAAACAGAGCTGGAGAGAGCGAGGGGAGGAGATGAAGGGGCAGACCTGACAGGCCGTGATGGAAAGTTGTAGGCTGGCAGGCATTGTGTTCTAAAGGTCATTGTGATCCCAGTCTGAATAGCTCCAGAGTGATTTCTCTTTATGCAAGCAGACTTTAAAAGCATATTACACTGCCTGACCTGAGCACACACACTCAGACAGTCAGTGTAATACTTTTTATGTATACTTTAATTTAACAAAGATACATTAAATTAATCAAATGTGGCAGTAAATCTGTTTATAATGTTGCAAAATATTTCTGTTTCAAATAAATTAGTCTCCACAAAAATAGCAGCACAACTAGCACTGATAATATTAGAAATGTTTTAGATGAATTGGATGAAATAGATATAATTATGACATTTTAACACAAAAAAATAAATAAATAAATACATTCTCTAAATAAATAAGATGAATGTGAATTTTTTACCTCACAATTCTGACCTTTTTGTCTGTTTAAAATTCAGCTTAAAATTGTGAGTTTATATAATTCTAAGTTCTGAAAATTGTAAGGGAAAAAAAAATAACTGTGAGATATAATCTCAGAATTGAGAGGAAAAAGTATGAATTGTTAGATATAAACTCAGAAATGCAAGAGAAAAGGTCTGAAATGTGAGAAACTCAGAATTGTGAGATGTAAATACAGAATTGTGAGGAAAAAAATGTAAAATTGTGAGATATAAACTCAGAATTGTGAGGTAAAAAATATTGTACAATATAAAGTTAGAATTGTGAAATATAAACTAAGAATTGCAAGGGAAAAATAGAACTGTGAAATATGGCAAAGAAACAGGTTAGAATTGTGAGATTTAAACTCAGAATTGTGAAAGAAAAAAAGTTAAAATTGTGATATAAACGTAGAATTGAGATGTAAATTCAAAAAATGCAAGACAAAAGTTGTGAGAAAAAAAATGTGAATTGTGAGGAAAAAAGTCAAATTGTAAGATGTAAACTCAGAATTGTGAGAAAAAAATCTAAACTATAAGATATAACTCAGAATTGAGAGAAAATAAGTAAGAATTGAGAGA
The DNA here is from genome assembly GCA_033026305.1 of Cirrhinus molitorella. Lineage (NCBI taxonomy): Eukaryota > Metazoa > Chordata > Actinopteri > Cypriniformes > Cyprinidae > Cirrhinus > Cirrhinus molitorella. Next base: position 14,356,642 of record CM065126.1, on the reverse strand, counting down.
TATAAACAGAGTTGTGAGGAAAAAGTATGAATTGTAAGATATAAACTCAGAAATGCAAGAGAAATAGTCTGAAATGTGAGAAACTCAGAATTGTGAGATGTAAATGCGGAATTGTGAGAAAAAAAAATCTGAACTGTAAGATATAACTCAGAATTGTGTGAAAATAAGTGAGAATTGAGAGATATAAACTCAGAGTTTTGAGGAACAAGTATGAATTGTAAGATATAAACTCAGAAATGCAAGAGAAAAAGTCTGAAATGTGAGAAACTCCGAATTGTGAGATGTAAATTCAAAATAGTGAGGGGAAAAAGTTAGAATTTGGAGATATAAACTCAGAATTGTAAGATATGCGTTTGGAATTGTGAGAAAAAATCTGAACTGTAAGATATAACTCAGAATTGTGAGAAAATAAGTGAGAATTGAGAGTTATAAACTCAGAGTTGTGAGGAAAAAGTATAATTTTTAGATATAAACTCAGAAATGCAAGAGAAAAAGTCTGAAATGTGAGAAACTCAGAATTGTGAGATGTAAATTCAAAATAGTGAGGGGAAAAAAAGGTAGAATTGGGAGATATAAACTCAGAACTGTAAGATATACATTTGGAATTGTGAGAAAAAAAACTATAACCCACAACTGTGAAAAAAAAAAGTCACACTTACCTTTTTATTTATTATTATTATTTTATGAACCGGCTTCCATAAATACTGTTGTTTTAAGTTATAAATATATTTTGCAGTATTACTGTTTTTTGATTAAATTATTGCGCCAAACAAAGATTTAAAGTTTACCAGCTATACAGGAGACGGGCCACTTAAATATGAATAAAAAATATATGAATGGGAGAAATCACAGAGCTCAGTAGCAATATCAGTCAGAACCCAGGGGCCAAATGGTGAGAATTTGATTTAGCAGTTTGCCCTCCCAGAGCCCTCTTTATATTTCACTGAAATCAGGACCATTGGCGTTTGCTCGGAGCGTCCGCATGCAGATACCCGCACATTAACGCGGCCGCTCTGGTGCAGAGAGAGGCCCTTTGTTCTGTCAGCGTGCAGCGAAGTTGCACGATGTGAGCAGGAAGGGCCCACGGCAACGCTGTCACAGAAGGAGAGCGAGAGCTGAAGGCAGAGACATGTGGATGAAAGAAGGACAGTAGAGAGGAAGAGGCCAGGAAAGCGCAGAGTGTCATAGAAGCGATTGTGGCTTGGAGCAGAAAGAGAGAAAGATTGTCAGATGTGCTGTTATACATTGCCGGCAAAGTGTGAAAAACCGAGTGATGTCATCAATATTGAACCCCGCAAAGCCGGAAAACAGCTTTTTGATTTGTAGGTCAAAAACGAATGGGCGGCCAAAGCGTGACAGATTGAAAAATTCACAATAAATGGAGCTCACTGTATATCTGCTGCTGAAGAGGACTAGGTTGTGTGGGTAATGATACGGGCTGGTTTGTAAATTACTGTCTGGGAAAGTTAGCATCCCTACAGATCCCAGCCACTGAATGCTTTGATGACATCACAGCACCTCTCACTGGCACATACCTGATACTGCAAGCGAAACACTGGTTGTGTTCCGAACAGAATTCTGGTTGCACTTTATTTTACAGTATGTGCTTAAATGTACTTACACTGCACTTACAGTGTACTTACCTAAGAAAGAACTGTAATATAAGGTAACTACATGGAGTAGGGTTAGGTTTAGGGGTAGGTTCAGGTTAGTACCTTGTTATTACCTAGTTATTGTAATAAGTACACAGTATGTACATGAGAAACAGGAATGTAAAATAAAGTGCTAAAATAACATACTGTACAGTATAAGACACTGTACTGCATAATGTGTTTTATTCAGAGTATTATTTGAAACAATATAAAAAATCTATGACAAAAATGTTTTAACTAATTATGCTACATGATCTGTGTTTAATTCAGTGAGCACCTTGTAAAGATGTGTAAAAATGTCCTAAATTTTGTCATTTGTCACATTATAAAACAGAAGTTTTGTTATTGCTGCATATTTTGCCCACTACCATTCAAAAGTATACATTTTTTAATACTTATATTCAGCAAGGATGCATTAAACTGATCAAAAATTAAGTAGAAACATTTAGAATGTTGGCAAATATTTCTATTTCAAATATGTGACACTGGACCACAAAACCAGTCATAAGGGTACATTTTTTGAAATTGAGATTTATACATCATCTAAAAGCTGAATAAATAAGCTTTCTATTGATTTATGGTTTGTCTGACAATATTTGGTCGAGGTACAACTATTTGAAAGTCTGAAATCTGAGGGTGCAAAATACTGAGAAAATCCCCTTTAAAGTTGTCCAAATGAAGTTCTGACATATTTCTGATAGGAAATGTACAAAATATGTTTATGGAACTTGATCTTTACTTAATGTCTTTTGGAAAAACCTGAAAATATGACCAAAAAAAAAAAAACACAACTTGTTGAGCCAACTTAAATAAGTTTATTCAACTTGAAATGTTAAGTTGTAAATGTTAAGTGACAACTTAGATATTCAAGTTGACTAAACTAAAAAATGTTTGTTAAACTTAACAGCTACTTGTTACTCGGCTGCCTTAAAATTTTTACGTTGAATCAACTCAAATATGTAAGTTGTCACTTAGTAAAATGTCACATTTCAAGTTGACTACAATTTTTTCGAGTCGACTGAACTTCAAATTTAGTGTATACACAAAATTCCCCTGCTGTAGGAATTCTGAGTTAAATATCAATGTTCTAACTTTATTCTCACAATTCTAAGTTTATATCTCACAATTCTACCTTTTTCCTCACAATTCTGAGTTTATATCTCATAATTCTAACTTTTATATATATATATATATATATATATATAAATGTAGGCTTGGTGAACATAGGAGACTTCTTTCAGAAACATTAAAAAAAAAAAAATCCCATACTGCGCACAGTATAGATACTACTGATGAATAGTATAAATTGTATGGTAGTATACTAATCCAAATGTAGACTATGTCCAAAAAGCAGGCCTACCATACTACTCTCACTATTTCTGCAGAATGCAGTATATATACCATGTACAGTACGTAGATTTTCTGTATGCATGACCTATCACAATACTGTGTTTGCAAATGTTTGTTGTACAGCATACCTAAATGATAAAAAAAAAACAATTTGGTTATGATTTACACACCCTCAAGTTGACCTAAACCTGTATGAATTTCATTCTTCTGCTGAACACAAAATAACTTATTTTGAAGAATGTGTGTAACTAAACAGTTTTTGCTTCCTATTGACTTCCATTGTATTTATTCAATCTACAGAAGTCAATGGGGGCCAGCAACTCTTTATGTAGACCATTTTTGTCAAAATATTGTTCAACCAAAGAAAGTAACTCATGAAACTTTTATTTTTTTTGTGTTAACTATGCCTTTAACTGGAATAGTCATTAGAACCAATAGTTTTAGCACGAAATTGACTAAAACTAGGGCTGGGGAAATAAAACAATACATCATGAATTGATTCTGAGATTTTCCAAATGCATTGCAATTCTCTCTGGAATCGATTGTGAGCTTAGTTGTGTCTAAACGGTAGATGGCACTGCATGCTTTAGAAACAGCTGTACTCTGCTTGATTCCTGTTCCTTACACACACTTGAACCTAAAATAATCATTCATTAAATTAAAAAAATTTAAAGCTGTGTTTGCATTAATCTCATGTCGTAAAATCATTCTGAGCAGAGGTGCAGCTACATGATTCAGTCAAACGCACAAGCGCCCTTCTTCATGAGCATTTAAGTGTGTGTGTGGTTAGAAACTAGATTGGATTGCCATCTGCTTTTCAAAACTAAACTCAGATTCGACTGAAGAGAGAATCGCAATGTATTCAGAATTGAATCACGATGCATTTATTGTGACAGCCCTAACTAAAACCTTTCTAAATTATTCAGCTGTCCTGCAGAATCAAACTCTCATATTCAACGCCATACCTAGCCATTAAATACTCTCTTTTATCCATGAGACCAAGCTCACTTCGCCCTCCTAAAGCTTTCAAAACAAGAGATATAGCCTCCTGCGGTGCCATCATCTGTCATCGCTAATAAAGGATGTCTGCTCACCAGGACGATGTACTGTAGATCAAAACAACAACACAGTAAGAAAGAACATATATATTTGATGACTTCATAACTTCATAACATAACTTTCATGAGTTCTTCTATGTAGGCCATCTCCGAAAAGAGTTTTTTCCCCGAAACTTTCTCACCTCGTTCTCAGGTTCTTGTAAGTGAATGTGCAGCGCGCCGCTCTCAGAGGCCTGCCTCTCAAGGACAGAGCACATTAGGCTGATTAAATAAAGACAGAGAGTGATTTATAACAGCTCTGTCCTGCTCTATTCATCAGCGGGCTCTTGACTTAATAAAGTATTGATATTTAGATACACAAGGAGCGGGCAGTGTTTCAGTGGTGACGGGAGGGCGCAGGGGAACGGCCCCTTAGAGAAGCAGCGCTGCAAGGCAGTAAATACATCTCTTTTACTGTAACTCATCTCCACACGGGACAGAGACTAAGACTGAAAGAGTGAATGCCGGGCAGCACTGATCTCTAGAGCTCAGACATGATGTGAAGGACGTGGGTGTCCAAACAAGCACTGTGTTCTGTAGTACAAATGAGCAAGTTACAGTTTACTCAGTTTTACTGCTGTCATATTTAAATTAAATAAATTAGCTTAAGTTCTATTTTGCAGAATTGTTGTTACTGTACAGAGCAATTAGTTCAGACTGTGTATTTGTTTGTTTATCATTTATGCTTCAAGAAGTGTCTGAATGCAATTCAACATGCATTCTTAGTGCTTATATCTGGCATTAGTGTATGTTGTTATCTTCTACGATTAGTTTTTGCTTTCGGTTGTCTTTTTGCCATGGGTGGAGCAGTAGTTTGAAGAAAATCTCGCTGAGCACAGTTATTTAAATGGTCTACATATTTGTAGCTAACTACCTGGATAATAACACATCTGTTTTAATGACGCATATTTGAAGGAAAGTCTATCACCCCCTTGAGTACTGAGGTTTATTACTGCCACAGAGAAAGAAAGAACACACATTGAGTGTACAACAGACTCTGAAATGCATTTGAAATGCACAGGCCATGCATTTATCTTGCCATATTTGTGTAGAGTGTGTTTCTGGCTGTAGTCTCCAGTGCCGAAAATGAGACCAACTTTTGTGAAAGTTTGTATGAGAGATTTTGTTAAATGTAAAAAAGAGATGGGATTAATAGAATATGCATATTTTAGCATACGTTCAAAAACAAAATACGTTCAAAAAAAGAAATATTATACTTCAATTGAATATACTGTAATTAAGTGTGAACAATGTAATTGATTCATATGCATATTAACTGCAGTTATACTGTAGGACAATTTGTTGAAATTTAGTGCTTTTTTAACCCACTTAACTGCAGCTTTTATATGTAATTTCATAATTGCTTACAGTTGAAGTCAAAAGTTTTCATACGCCTTGCAGAATCTGCAAAATGTTAATTATTTTACCAAAACAAGAGGGACCATACAAAATGCTTGTTATTTCACATAAAAGACGTTTACATATTGTCCACAGGAGAAAATAATAGTTGAATTTTTAAAAATTACCCTGTTCAAACATTTACACACACTTGATTCTTAATACTGTGTTGTTACCTGAATGATCCACAGCTGTTTTTTTTTTAGTCCTGAGCAGTTCAGGTCCAACAGATTTCTTTGTTTTTTTCAGCATTTTTGTGTATTTGAAACCTTTTCAACAATGACTGTATGATTTTGAGATCCTTCTTTTCACACTGAGGACAACTAAGGGACTCATATGCAACTATTACAGAAGGTTCAAATGCTCACTGATGCTTCAGAAGGAAAAACAATGCATTAAGAGGCAGGGGTGTAAACTTTTAAAATAGAAGAGGATGTGTAAATTTTCCTTATTTTGCCAAAATGTCTTTTTTTTGTTTTTTTTCATTTAGTACTGACCTTCATAAGCTACAGAAGTTATTTCCCCAGATGGCAAAATAACTCAAATTTACCCTGATCTTCAAATTCAAAAAGTTTATTGTATGTTTTTTTTTTTTTTCTTTCTGAAGCTTCAGTGAGCTTTTGAACCTTCTGTAATAGCTGCATATGTGTCCCTCAGCTGTCCTCAATGTGAAAAGATGGATCTCAAAATCATACAGTCATTGTTGGAAAAAGTTTAAATACACACAAATGCTGAAAAAAACAAACAATCTGTTGGACCTAAAATACTTTTCTGAAGAACAGGGTGCAGGTTAACTGTTCAGGACAAGCAAGGAGCTTATGAACAACTATCACTAAACAAAAAAAAACAAAAAAAACACAGCTGTGGTCATTCAGGTAACAACAAAGTATTAAGAAACAAATGTATGTAAACTTTTGATCAGGGTCATTTTTATAAATTCAACTATTATTTTCTCTTGTGGACTATTTGTAAACATCTAACGTGCAAAATATCTTATTCAGATCGGTACTAAATAAAAGATAACATGCATTTTGGTAAAATAATTAAAATTTTGCAGATTCTGCAGGGTGTATGTAAACTTTTGACTTCAACTGTATATTGAATTATGAAATATGGTTAAAGTGTACTACTGAATTTACTAGCAAGCATTTATTGCAAACTAAAATTTACTTCAATAACATTTGTTTTGGAACTTGTCAGTCATGTATGTATATATATATATATATATATATATTTGCAATTACACATTGGTAATGATGAAGTTGCAGTTTAGTACATTTAAATAACTTTTAATATTTACCATGAATATAAATATTTTGACAGCCTACATCCTTTACTCATAAATACTCATAAGTATGTATTAAACAATCTGTAATAACAGACAAAGCAATAGTGGCCACGTAATAAAAAGTTACACTTGTGTGGTGCAACTTTTCTGTCAGATCCAATATAGTCAGCACAGCATCATCTTTTAGTTTCAATCTTTCTTTTAGTTCATCCACTCTTTCCTAATGTCTTTCCTAAAAGAAGGAAGACATTACAAAGACTGTTTATCCACATCTTGGCACTCCACAGCATTTTGTGTTCAAAGCGATTTTCATCGTTTTGTTTCGATGTAGACCTGCGTTTGTCTTTCTCATTATTTACTAATCAGGCAGTGATGTAGAAGCAGGTGTTAGTCTGCGAGGACAATATTTAGCCACACTTATGTCATAAAGTGGCACAATCCAAAACCTGGCGTTTTAGCAGATTGGCTTCAATATAAGCTGTTTTTAGACTGACGAGAGAGTTCTGATACTTACATGATGTTTTTATAATGCAATGACCTCTTATAAGTCAAAAGATGAAGGGAAATTTTTTGACCCCTTTTAAACAAGACAAAAGATTATTAAAAAATGTGTTTAAATGTGTACTTTTGTAGTTTACTGTAGTTTTATTAATAGTTTATCAATATTACAGTATCGGCAAGTACATTTTTAATACGCTTTTAATATTTTAAGTACAATTACATTTAGTACAATTAAGCACACTTTATTCACAAAGATTGCAAAAGTATCCATGCAAGCTTGATTTCAAGCACAATCCCATTAGTGCAGGTCGAAATCTGTCTCTATGATTAGTTTTCTCTTTGTCTTTTTTTCATGGCAGAGCAGATTACAAGTTATTTAAACTGTCAACATGTTTACAGCTAGCTACCTTAACACATCTGTTTTAATGGCACGTACATTTGAAGGAAACTGTATCACTCCCTTGAGTACTGAGGTTTATTACCACCACAGTAGAGAAAGAACACACATTAAATATGTACAACAGAACCCTGTGCTTGAAGTGCATTGGCCAAAGTGGGAGACATAGTACGAGAAATTTTGTTGTAGGAAAAACACTATTAGCTGCAGTGTGAACAGTAGCAGTAGCATGTTTTGTCTGTGTGCATCTGTTTTTAACGTCTTTGTTTCTTTACACCCACAGGCTGAAGGCGAGGACAGTCTGAAGAAGATGCAACTGATGGAACTGGCCATTCTCAACGGCACCTACAGAGACGCCAATATCAAATCACGTAAGCCGCCACCTCCTCTCTTGCAAACAGAGACAGTATTGTTTGAGGCCTTTGTAACCGCAGCTCTCAGTAATCCTCTTTCAAGTAACCCTGATAAATGCTCTGACAAGTGTATCAGTATTGTGATCCTGAATTAGCACATACGTCCAAAAGAGCAGCTAATAAGCTGAAAGAATAGAGTACATGCTCTGCTATCTGTGAAAACAATGTTTCCTTAATTTACTGGATGTTGTGACATCCTCCTCTTCGCTTTGCTGCTTCAGTAAATAATACTGAAGCGCTGTAGGACTGCGGGAGTGTGATATTGTTCCTAAGCTGTATGTTTGAACGCGCTGGCTCCTCCCCTGATTTGTTTACTAATGAATAGCTAAATAGCGTCGCTGTCATGCTCTGTGTCCAGTGTTTGCCTGTGCATGGTACTAACTGTTTTTGTCTTTTTTGTCCCAAACCCCATCCGTCTTTATCTACCCCTACCCTCGCATTTTTCCGCTCACCGCAGCTGCCCTTGCATTCTCTCTTGCAGCGAGCGCTCAGGCGCCACGGATCATCACCGGCCCAGCACCTGTCCTGCCACCCACAGCCTTGCGTACACCTACGCCCGCAGGGCCCACCATCATGCCTCTCATCCGCCAGATCCAGACCGTCATGCCTAACGGCTCGGCCCACCCGGCAGCCGCCACCTTAGTGCCGCCCGGTCCGGAGTCAGGCCTGATTTACGCGACGCCCTATGAGTACCCCTACACACTGGCCCCTGCAACCTCCATTCTGGAGTATCCAATCGACTCCAGTGGGGTTTTAGGTAAGCATAGCTACACTTGTCTCACTACACAGAACCACCAGAAACCAGAACCTCCTTTGGCATGGGCTGTGGACTTTCATGCCTTACACGGCTGTACACTAGGGCTGGGCGGTATGACGATATGTGACCCTGGACCATAAAACCAGTCTTAAGTAGCACAGGTACACTATATTGCCAAAAGTATTGGGACACCCCCTTCTAATGAACAGGTTTGACTACTTTAGTAATTTCCATGAGTACTAATCTTAATGTTTAAGCATATAATGATATTCTAAGGACAGGACCCTTTTTATTCTAACATTAAAATGCATCTGTGTATAAGGCAAGGTTCATAGATAAATGCTTGATTCAGTCAGTGTGGAAGAACCTGACTGTTCTGCATAAAGCCTCGTCCTAATTCCAGCTGAACACCTCGGTGTGACTTTAAATGCAGAACTTGAGCCAAAAACTCCTCACCAAACACCAATGACTTATGCATATAAGTATAGTCATTTTAGACACTTCCAAAACTGAAGCAACAGAGATAGAAATACGATTTTTAAAAATATCAATTATGCTTCCATCTTTGTTTCCACAGTTTGGAAATGCCCTTATCTGTTCTAAAGAAAGGGGTGTCCCAATACTTTTGTCCATATAGTGTATGTACAAGTCATTGGTGTTTGGTGATGAGTTTTTGGCTAAAGGTCTGCATTTAAAGTCACACCAGAGGAGTTCAGATGGGATTACAACTTGAATCAAACATTTCTACATGAACCTTGCCTTATACACAGAGGCATTGTCATGTTAGAATAAAAAAGGGTCCTGTTCAAACTTTTGCTATAAAATTAGAAGGACACAATTCCCTAGAATAAGGAATATTAAGAAAATATTAAGGAATATTAAATATTAAGAATAGTATTCATGGAAATTACTAAAGTAGTCAAACCTGTTCATTACAAGGGCGTGTCCCAATACTTTTGGCAATATAGTGTATATTTGTACCAATAGCCAAAAATACATTGTGTGGGTTAAAATTATCAATTTTTCTATTATGCCAAAAATCATTAGGATATTAAGATATAAATGTTCCATGAAGATGTTTTGTACATTTCCTACCATTAATATGTCAAAACTAATATGCTAAGAACTTAATTTGGACAACTTTAAAGACAATTTTCTCAATATTTCAGTTTTTTTGTTTGTTTGTTTTTTGTACCCTCAAATTCCAGATGTTTTAAATAGTTATATCTCTGCCAAATATTGTCCATTCCTACATCAGTTGAAAGCTTATTTATTCAGCTTTCACATTATGTATAAATCTCAATTAAAAAAAATTACCCTTATGAGGTTTTGTGGTCCAGGGTCACTTATACCATGTGACATTTTGTAAATAAACATGGGCTATGAGGTAACATGGGGTAAAATATAAAACTTAAAACTGCACTATTTAAAGCAGGTTTCATTGTTTCGGGTTACTGATCAACATCTCAACTTTTCAGGAGTAGTTCCCAAAAATTAAAATTTGCTGAAAATGTACTCACCCTCAGACCATCCAAGATCTAGATGAGTTTGTTGCTTTATCAGAACAGATTTGGAGAAATGTAGCTTTTCATCACTTGCTCACTAATGGGTCCTCTGCAGTGAATGGGTGCCGTCAGAATGAGAGACCAAACAACTGATAAAAACATCACAATAATCCACAAGTAATCCACACCACTCCAGTCCATCAGTTAACTTCTTGTGAAGTGAAAAGCTGTGTGTTTGTAAGAAACAAATCTATTATTAAGACCTTTTTAACTTCAAACTGGCTAAAAAATGAGTCCTCCATCCACAACATGCTTCTTCATTGATTCAGTCATCTTGTCTGAATCAGGAGAGAAATATGCACAGATCAAGCACCACTTACAAGTGAAAACAGTCCAAAATGGATCTTATAACACATTTTGATGTGAGAGGACAACATGGGATGGGTTTTTTTTGTTTGTTTGTTTTTTTTTTTGAATGTAGGAAACCTTATCATGGAGTGGTGTTTTGGCCAGAAGCGAAGGTTTAAAGTTAAAATGCCTTAAATATGGATTTGTTTCACACTTAATTGATTATTTGTGTGTATTATCATGACATTTTTATCAGCTGTTTGAACTCTCATTCTGATGGCCCGTTCACTGCAGAGGATCCATTGGTGAGCAAGTGATGTAATGCTACATTTCTCTAAACCTGTTCTGATAAAGAAACTTGTCTGCATCTTGGATGGCCTGAGGATGAGTCAGTTTTCTATCATTTTTATTTTTGGGTGAACTATTTTAAGGAGTAGTTTATTATTGATATTATTATTATTATGAATTATTTTCAAGAATTCAGATTTTTCTTAAGTTAAAAGTGTTAACAAAAAAGGTAAGAACATTCTGTAAAATAGGAATAGAAAATAGGCAGTTCAGACAAATGAATAATGTTTAGTGAATCCAGCCCCTGATCTTTTTGTTTTTTTGTTTTATTGTCATAAAATATATGATGATATATTGATTTACCATTAAATAAAATGTCTCATGTAATGTATGATTTGAGTCATACCCAACATAGGCTCATTGAAAATGCGTGCCTCTATATACATTTCTGCAAAACTGAAAAAGCATACCTATATATACGAATCTCTGCAGTTTCCGGGTTGAAATGAACACTAGAGACAACTTTTATTCCTTTTTACACAAAGTTTAATTTACACACAGTTTTGATTAATAAAGCCTAATTTTCACACAATTACTTGCAGAGTATTATATTATGGCTTCAAAACAATTTTAACATATTGCGCGATTTGATAATGAATACTTCTGAACGTTGTCGTCACATATACAGCTTCATATGCATGAGTTTTCTAACACAAAATCTGCATAAAGAAAGTTAAAATAGCATGGCTGCATCAGCAAATGCATTTTTACATCACTTTTGCATTTGTTTTGCATTATTGGGTAGGTTTGGGGTTAGCTTTGGTGGTTTAGGGGATATTTCCAACAAGATAGAGCATTAATTTTTAACGCCACTTTGAATTCTGAATGCAATACATACCTAAAGCAGCTTAATAAAAACTTATTGTATTTGTGTTTTAGCAAAACTCTCTGGACATTTCACTTTGAAAATGCTGTGAAGCGTGCAGTAAAGTACATAATTACAGTGTTGCAGAAATGTATATAGAGGCACATATTTCCATTGAGTCTGGGTTGGTCATACCGTCCACCCCTACCCTATGCCATTTGTCTTAAATAGCCCCCAACATACAAATCCTACCCTACTACAGCAACGAAAAGCCTCTGGTTTCCCCCAATAAGGCCACCAGCACCACCAGCCTCAGCTGTCACAGAAGAAAGTAATAGGCAATAATATAAAAGAGCAAACAACAATACATCAAGTATTTTCCACTTAATCCATTTAGCGTCATAAAAAGTCCTCCCTCATCACAAAAAAAAAAGAAAAAGAATCCTTTTAAGAAATGTTTGCATAAATGATTTGGCTTTTAAGTGCTCTACTGGCTTTATACGAATAATGAGAGCGCGTTCTCTCAAAAGCCCTGTCCTCTCCACTCCACACAAGCTGTATGGCTTCATTAAAGCACTTGAGAAAAGCCGATTATGAATATCATGTTACCAACAGCATTCTGCCAGTTTAACACTGGCTTCTCCCAAAGGCACGGTGTTAAGTTGAGCAGCGACAAATAGCCCATCCCAATGCCAAGAGCAGCGTGTCCAATTAGAGCAGATGAAGTAGGGTTTAGCTACTGTCCAATAAGCATGTTTATTGAGCTCGTCTCAAACAGCGCGGTCCTTATAGGACTGTACCAGCTATACACTGTCTGTGGGTGAATATTTCTGGGGTGGAGGGATGGTCACTAAAAAACCTTCACACATACAGCGGTTTACAGCTGTTTTCAATGACAGTTGGTGATTTCCAGAGACGTGATTGGCAGCAACTGGTGTAGGCGTGTCCAGCAATACAGCAAAGTTGAGAAAAGTTCCTCTTTATGCAAATGAGCAGTGATGCAAGGCACAAGACATAAATGTTATCAGTTAAACATTTGAACACTTCTTTCTATTTGTTATTATTTTCAGTAAACTATTGCTGTAAATATACAGGTGAGGTCAAAAATTTACATGCACCTTGCAGAATCCACAAAATGTAAATTATTTTTTCAAAATAAGAGGGATCATACAAAATGCCTGTTGTTGTTTTTTTGTTTTTTTTAGTACTGACCTGAATAAGATATTTCACATAAAAGACGTTTACATATAGTCCGCAAGAGAAAAATAATAGTTTTTAGTTTAGATTCATAAAAATGACCCTGTTCAAAAGTTTACATACACTTGATTCTTAATACTGCGTTGTTACCTCAATGATCCACAGCTGTGTGTTTTTTTAGTGATAGTTGTTCATTGTTTGTCCTGAAAAGTTAAACTGCCTGCTGTACTTCAAAAAAGTCTTTCAGGTCCCACTGATTCCGATTGTTTTGTTTTTTTAGTATTTTTGTGTATTTGAATCCTTTCCTCATATGACTCATACAACTATTACAGAAGTTTCAAATGCTCACTGATGCTCCAGAAGGAAACAAGATGCATTTAAGAACTAGGGGGTGAAAACCTTTAGAAGCTACAGAAGATACATGTTTCCAATTCAAATTCAAAGGGTTCAAATACACAAAAACGCTGAAAAACCAAAGAATTTGTGGGACCTGAAGGATTTTTCTGAAGAACAGCAGACAGTTTAACTGTTCAGGACAAACAATGGACTCATGAACAACTAACACTAAACATAAAAAAAAACACAGCTGTGGATCATTCAGGTAACAACACAGTATTAAGAATCAAGGGGATGTGAACTTTTGAACAGTGTAATTTTTATAAATTCAACTATTATTTTCTCTTTTGGACTATATGTAAACATCTTTTATATGAAATATCTTATTCAGGTCAGTACTAAATAAAAAAATAACATGCATTTTGTATGATCCCTTTTATTTTGGTAAAACAATGAACATTTTGCAGATTCTGCAAATTTATAAATGTATTTGATACTAACTTTATGAGATTTGTTCTGAAGGAGTATGCTGGACTGCTTTTCCTTTACTATGTAATTTAATTTATGTTGGAAAATAAAATAAAATTTAATAACATTAAATTTAAAATAAAAATGTATATCTGTTAACAAAACTACTTTCAGGGATTTCAGCATAAACCTTAATAAAGATATTACTTTGGTCTCATGTATGGAGACATTGGTGCATGAAAAACTAAGAAAATAACACCATTCAATATAATTTTGATTTCTTAATTCATAATTGTTCATCATTTTTCAACAATCATGATGTGCATTTATATTTCAAATCTTTTCCTCCAGAATGTTTAGTGTGCAAGAAAACCTTATTTTTACAGCCAGTAAATTGCATCTGTGATTAACTTTTCAAAAGCTATGGACACTCCACTCAGTTTATAATATTATGCTTACATTTTAACTATATTTAAAAAAATGTGTGTGTCCCAGACATTTAATGAATAATCTGAGGCTGGATTGACAAAACACAAAAAGAAAGTTCTAAGAAGAAAATGACAGCTTTTGTGTTGTCTGATTATATGTCAATTCTTGCAGAAGACTCAATAAAAATCCGTCTTTTGGTTCTGATTACCATAATAATAATCATAATGACTGTGCACATTCATTTTTTCTCATTTGGTTGAAGCAGAGTCATTGAAATCCTCCAGTGATATAACAGCTGTATGTGTGAACGATAGGATGTTTTGGGGGGTGGGAGAGTTGAGGGAAGGTTTTCACCCTGTTTTCTCTCTTGTGTGACCTATACAGCATCCTCAAAGGCCGAAGAGCTGCCCCTCTACCTGGGCTTTCAGACCTGTCACATTCCCATCACAGTCCAGCGCGGAGAGCCAACCGGTCGGCCTCCCTTTTAAAGTGCCCCCTCTCTCCCCCACCCCCTCCGACAAGCCCCTCCCTCACACCGCAGACACGCCCCCTGCCCCACCTCCCTCTTATCGGACTGGCTGGACTCCCCGGCCTCTGTCATTCTGTCTGTTTCTTTGAATCATGGTTTTTGTTTTTCAGTTTTTTTTGGTTTTGTACTTTTGTTTTTATCTGTAATGTGATGTTTTAGTTTTGTATGTGTACAATGATGAGGGAGACAAAGCACTGAGCCCCAAAACTGCTGCACAAGCCTTTCTGGATGACCCCCATCCCTCAGTCTGAACGGGCCGCATCAGGGTGAGGGGCATCAGGAGGGGCAACATGAGGATGGTGAGGGGACAGTGGGGCTCAAATGAGGGCTGCTTAAATTGGGAGGGAAACTATGGGGCATCTGTTGAAAGCCAGAGCAGTTTTAGGACAGCTATGGTGGGGCAGTTTGGCTTAAAAATCTAAAATGATAGTCATAATGTATAATCAAACAGTGAGATTGCCTTATAAAATATGTTTTGCAGAGTTATCAAAGCATTTTAATAACATGTCATAGTTTACCCAAAATTGAAAGAAAATGCAAGAAACAAGTTAAAGACAATAAGATTGTTTGCATTGTAACATATTAACAGCAAATTTTCCCAATATACTCTTAACACTGTAAGGCCTTTTTCAAACCACATACATAAGTTGGATTGTATGTATGAAAAACAAAAAAAAAAAAAAGTGATTTCTTAGTTCCTACATTGTAACTTACAAATCTGATCAGCATATACAGCTGAATGGCAGTTGATTTACATGGAACCAAAACTGCAAAGTGTACATATGAATTGCATCTAAATTGAGTCATATTTGTGACCCTGAACCACAAAACCAGTCATAAGGTCATTATTTTAATTGAGATATATACATCTAAAAGCTAAATAAATAAGCTTTCCACTGATGTATGGTTTGTTGGGATATGACAATATTTGGCCGGGATACAACTATTTGAAAATCTGGAATCTGAATCTAAATATTGAGAAAACTGCCTTTTAAAATTGTCCCAAAGAAGTTCTTAGAAAGGCATATTACAGGCATATTTATGGTAGGAAATTTACTAATTATCTTCATGGAATGACCTTTATTTAATATCCTAATGATGTTTGGCATAAAAGAAAAAAAATCGATAATTTTGATCCATACAATGTATTGTTGGCTATTGCTACAAATATACTCTTGTGGTCCAGGGTCACATTTACTAAATAGAAAGTGTTTTGTGTCTGTCACTGCATGTGAAATTTGCATCAAGCCCTACAGATGTAAAAAAAAAAAAAAAAGTAAAAAATTCTCACTGCTGTTATGCAAAAAATAAGCTATTATAATAGTACTTCAGCTCTAAAGTATTTATACATCATTGTAGTATTTGTTGCACTGCAGTATTACAGCTCTAAATGTAAAATGATAAGAATTATTTGTTTTTTTAAAAAAGCAAATGCAATACACCCAGATGTAATGACAAAATGGGAAATTATGCTTAATTGTCTTAATACAAAAATAAGCTGCATTTTGTTATATAATGTCATATTTCTCTTTTGATTTTGGGAGAAATGTGATTTAGACATACACTAGCATTCAGATGTTTGGGGTCAGTACAAATTTTTAAAGAAAAGATGCAAGGATGCATAAAATTGGCTCAAAAGTGACAGCAAAGACATTTATAATGTTACAAAAGATTTCTATTATAAAATAAATGCTATTCTCTATTCATGAAAGAACTCTCAAACCAAAATATTAAGCAGCACAACTGTTTTCAACATTGATAATAATAATAAATGTTTCTTGAGCAGTAAGTCGGCATATTAAATTGATTTCTGAAAGATCATGTGACACTGAGGACTAGAGTAATGATGTAATATACAATATTTAAAAGTAATATTTTTCCATTTTGATCAAATAAATGTACCGAGCAAAGATAGCTTCTTTCAAAAACATAAAAAAAAGTGTACCACATTTTTAAAGCAGAAGTTTATGTAAATCTCATTTTAGTAAGTCTTTCCCAGTGCCATCGCCTCACAAACTGTCCTAAAACATGCTCCGTCTGACCGTGGTGTATTGCTTCTCCGAGGGCCGCCAGTCCCGCCACTAATTTCCCCTTCCTTTATTCTTTAGGTGTGGCTTTCCCTACAAAAGGCTAAATGCGTTTCCCAGGATCCTCACTGAGCCCCTCATCCGATCTGAGTGTTAACATTCACACGCTTTCGTTTCACAGCTGCCTTGTTGGTTTTGAGTGATGTTTGTTCAGAGCATGAATCTGGCCTAGCAGTCAGTCAGACACACTCCTGTTGGTTTACACTGGCTATTCCCAGAGCCCACAGCGGCTGTACTTGTAATGCCATACATATGCCTCCATACTCACACGTATTTCCCCTGGACTGTGCCGCTGACTGCTACGCCTCGGTGTGGAATGGAAGAAGAAAAAAAAATCGATTGTTCTGCTTTACTAATCACTTAAGTCATTGCCGTACATTTCTGTTCTCCTTTTTTGTATTCCAGCAGATGTGCCTAAACATTGTTCTCTCTCAGAGAGTGACTTTATCAGTATTATATTTAAAGACACTGTCGCTCCAGCGCAAGA
This sequence comes from Cirrhinus molitorella, assembly GCA_033026305.1. NCBI lineage: Eukaryota > Metazoa > Chordata > Actinopteri > Cypriniformes > Cyprinidae > Cirrhinus > Cirrhinus molitorella. Next base: position 14,339,250 of record CM065126.1, on the reverse strand, counting down.
TTACGTGACTAGTAAAGCTTCCCGTTGAGAGTGTGCACTCCTGTCTGTGTCCAAGCTACGCAAAAACCCACGGATCCACTGAGGATAAATGAAACCATGTTTGAATTTTGTACAAACACGTGTCGAGATATTTACATATGGGGGAAAAAAAGTATTATTTGTGCCTTAACTTGTATAATTTAAATTACTTGCTTTTGTCGAACACATTCGGAAAGCTGTGTGATTTGATTTATCTGATGGAGACTGTGAGGTTTGACTGATCTGATGTTATTGCAATCCAAGCAGGTGCAGTGACAACTAAAGTTCGAAGGCACGAAATGCGCGTCCATCCTTACCAAAGGGTAGTGACCGCAGACAGAGGTTAGTTTAGTTCATGTGCTTCTATTCATTACCAGTAGCAACTCACTGTTGGTCCTGATCTGTTGTGAAGCATGTGCAGTTTGAGCATGTGCCATCCACAGCTTGAATTCAGTACACTGTGCTGTGTTTGTTTTAAACCTTTCAGTTCACACACACACACACACACAAAGACACACACATGGTCTTTCCTGCGCAGGTGGAGTGGTTGACTTCATTCCATTATTTTGATGACCTTATGATTTCAGCATGATGTTGATGACAAATAATGGAGCTATTCATGTGAACATGGGCTTTATTCACCCCATTACGCTCTACATTTCCAGTTTTCTCTAGTTATACAAACACCAAATAGACTTTTTATATATTGACTCTTGAAACATTTGGGGGCTTTTTGAATAGATCATGAATGGGTCCTTTCCAAATGAGCTAAAGTAATTACATGTAATGTGGATATACAAATACAAATCACAGCGATAGCAATAATGCGTGTTAAAATCCACATTCACTATTAATGGGTTATAAGCTTTTCAAAACAAAAGAATGCCATTAGGAGATCTTTAAAGCTGAAGTGTCGCTTTGTCAATGTTAAAGGTGATATATCATGAAAATCAGGATTTTTTTTTTTCGTGTTGAAGTGCTGTAATTGGTTTCCTGGTGCATCTATCCAACCCAGAAAATGTGAAAAAGAACAATCCAGTAAATTTGTTTTGGTAAACCTTTCTCTGCAAGCTTGTGAAAAAGCGAGTCGCTCAGATTTCTTTCCCCCATGAAATAGAAAGGGGATCTTATTATAATATTGCTGCCCCTTAATCTAAAAAGTTTCCACCCATGGCTCTGCCATTTTGTTTTCGCACAGACAAGCCAGACACTATTTAGAGTCCCAGCCTCAGCAAGAGAGTATGTTTTAAACATAAACGTGTGTGTATTTGACAGTTTAAGCACAATAAGACATGAAAGAAAGTACTAGTTTAGTACTCAAATGCCGCTTTCTGTTCAACATTATAGACATGATAATCAAAACCAAACAGGTGTTTTTTAGCAGATTATCTAAGTTACGAGCTGTAAAAAACACAGCTCTATTCTGGAAATTGGGCAGGGAGCAGCAGCTCATTTGCATTTAAAAAGACATGCATGAAAACAGCCTGTTTCTGCTTCCACTCAACATAGACATTTTTAAAATTATATAATAAATGATCTTTGAACTGAAACTTCGTAGACACATTCTGGGGACTCCTGAGACTTACATTACATCTTGTAAAAAAGGGTAATATGTCTCCTTTAAAATACATGCAGTCACAATTATTAGTAAGCCATTTGTAGGTTGATTCCCTTGAAATGTGTAAAAGCCAAAAATGTTTACTCTTTTAAAACATTGACCGGTTTGTTTGAGCACATTAACACTGACTTGACCAATGACATAATCACGGGACAGTATAAAATGGGCATTTTATGCAGTTCTGTTTGATGACACTAGTGGTGTAGAAATTACACACTTCAGCTTTAAAGAAAGGAATATTGCTTTAGTTAAATTTGTGTATTTATGGGTACATCCTGACCATTTTAATATATATTAATACATTGGTTAAATGTGTTGAAATATTAATGTAATAAGATATTATCTTCTGATGGAGATGTGATTGGCAGTTTTTAAAATTTGAGTATGCAGTCTTATATGAATAATGTGAATATTTTCTGTACCACCATCTGATCTGACTGAAGTGCATTTCATGATGTAAGTTAGTAATTAAAAAAAATAAATAAATCAAGACCATCAGTGAAAAACCCATTTTTATTTAATAAAAAGATACAACTTATTTTATCAACAATTTGAGTATGAAGTTGACTTGACAAATGAACACAAATCTAATAATGGCTTAATATTTGGTTTGTCAGCAATGTTCTCCAGCATGATTTTAAAACCATCAGATGAGCATGTTAAGCTTCAATTAATTATATTGTTTCTTCATTTATCCAAAATTATTTAGATTAAAGGACTTGTACATTAACGGATTACTCCACTTCCAAAATTAAAATTTCCTGATAATTTACTCACCCCCATGTCATCCAAAATGTTCATGTCTTTCTTTCTTCAGTCGCAAAGAATTTTTTTTTTTTTTTTTAAGGAATACCTTACAAGATTTTTCTCCATCACAGAGCTAGACAAGATGAGCATTTGTGGTTAAAAAGTGTGTAAATATTATTTTTTTAAGAAAATGACAGATCGCTTTGCTAGATAAGACCATTATTCCTCGACTGGGATCGTTCAGAGCCCTTTAAAGCTGCATTGAATTCCACAATTTTAACCTTCAATCTGTTTAGCACCATTGAAGTTCACTATATGGAAAAATATATGCCACACTATATGCCACAATCTCTAATATTTCCCTGTTCACATGCATCTAAGTGCATATAAATTCATTTGGCGCAGGTTAGACATTTGTGTGTGTGTTTGTGTGTGTGTGTGTGTACATGGTTACTGTTACAGATATTTGCTAAAGCTGGCAAAATGACCACAGATATCAAGCAGATCAGATACTGAGATTGCTTCCTCTCTTTTAATGTTTTGTTTTTCATATCCTTTTTGTGCTATACATGTTTTTATATAACGAAACTACTGCTTTGAAGAAAACCTACTTTTGAGAACCCATTTTTGCACAGAGCTTCAAGATTTCCAATCTGTGCGTTTGTACTGGACCACACGAATCACTTTTTTATTTCAGCTGTTTACTTATTTTATTATTATTATTATTATTATTGTTTCCATCTGTCAATATTTGCCTCATTTGATAAAGAGATTCTATGTGGCACAAGCCTTTTATTTTGCACTGAATACGTCAGAAACATTCATCTCCTCTGCTCTTCGTGAGTAGACATGTTGAAAAAGTGAAACCTACATCGAACCTCAGACCATGAAACTGAAGCGAATCTGTCGAGTCTTACGGTTGACCACTGCCGAGTGGACGATAACGTCAGCGCCGCTCTGTGGATGTGATCGTGTCAGAGTATAAATGCATTTAAGAGAAGAAAAAAGAAAACTCCACTTGATACGTTTTTTATGTTTTACTGTAAGCTTCTTTTTATTTTTTGTTGTCGAAAAGAAAATAGTATTTACTTGTGGCTTTTGAAATATCTATAAAAAATATATATCTAAAAAAATATATAAAGCAGGAATGTATATGAATTGTCGAATTCTACTTGTATTTTGGAAGAGATAGCAATGGTTATTATAGAGGGCTATTTGTAGGAAAGAAAAAATATGCATCATAGCAGCTTTATAGCACCATGTTAGAAAATTTCCTATATTTTTGGATATATGTTAGGGCTTTATATATGAATGACAGGACTTTTTCAATGTTTATATGCAAAAGCATTTTATATTATGTGTCCTGTGATTTGTCAGTAGTCTGCAATGCTGAGGGCAATGGCTAAAAGTCCCACAGCTTGAATTTGCGTGGCTATTATGCTAGAAAATACCTTGTAGTGTTGCTTTGTATCATTAAGGCCAAGATTTTTATGTTGTTGTAAATAGAACAAAAAAGAATTTCAAAAGGCAATAAAAATTTTTATTGAGTAAAAAAAACACCAGCAGTTGTTTTGGCCCTAAATTATTTCTGAAAACACTGATCTTCCATCTTCATCATAACTGCCGGCATAATGCTGAAACCTCTTAAGAGCTCTAGTGCTTAATAGCAGTCAGGTATCGCTGTGACCTTCACTGACTGTCCTCAGATCTCTCCTCTCATTTCATTAGCAGCTGCCTCTCTCATGGCCGGTCACACTAGACTCGCTCCCATTCATACACGTGCGACCATCGGCATATGCTAGTCTTTCACTACGAAGTTTAAGGTTGTGAACTCCTCCAAAGTCATTAAGCGAAAAGACGTTTCGCAGTAGATGATCTAAACCTCAGACTGACCTTTCGCCACAATGCAAATAAATGGAACTTTTTCAAATTCTACAGCTGCATGATTTACACTGTTGTGGGAAAGTTCAACCCGAACTCACAGGAAAATGTAACTATTTTACGAGGTGGCGATTTTGTATGAATCTGTACAGTGTGAATCATATGAAATTCTATCGTTTATAGAAAAAAAGTCTCTAACTCCACCCCTAAACATTACTACACTGCAAAAAATGCTTTTCTTACTTAGATTTAGTCTTGTTTCCAGCCAAAATATCTACAATTTTCTAGACAAGTAAAAAAATAATGTCTTGTTTTCAGTAAAAATAAGTCAAAATTAAGCAAAAACTCACTTAATTTTGACTTGGGTTTTTTTTTTTCTGAAAACAAGAAAATAATTTTTACACGTCTAGAAAATCTTTCTTGATTTAAGAATTTTTTGATATTTTGGCTGGAAACAAGACAAAAAATCTAAGTAAGAAAAGCATTTTTTGCAGTGTATATGAAAATGTGCTAAAGAGATTGTACAAATTAGACACTAATTTGCCAAAATGTAAAATAGTTACAGATCAGATTGTGCAAAGATCATAAAGCACTACTTAGATTATGCTGTCCGGATCCAAACCCAACATTTGAATTGAACTGAATCTACAGTCAAACCAACATTTATTCAAACACCTTCAAGATTTCTCAAATTATCGCAGTTTATTCGTTATAGTTTAGAAAATGGTAATAAATATGACAAGAATTCAGAGTTAATCTGTGTCAGAACATATTCATCTTGATAATATCAGATAACTTTGATAGAAATGTATGTAATGGATTAAAATCAACCAAAAATTACACAACTAATAATACTTTACACAACTAATAATTTTGGTCCCAAATTGTTTATACATTTTACTGGTACACTGCAAAAATTATTTTCTTACTTAGATTTGTTGTCTTGTTTCCAGCTAAAATATCTAAAAAAATTCTTAAATCAAGAAGGATTTTCTAGACAAGTAAAAATTATTGTCTTGTTTTCGGATAAAATATGTTAAAATTAAGTGAGTTTTGCTTGAAACAAGATTATTTTGCTTAATTTTAATTTATTTTTTTCGGAAAACAAGACAATAATTTTACTTGTCTAGAAAATCCTTCTTGATTTAAGAATTTTTGGATATTTTGGCTAGAAACAAGACAAAAAAAATCTAAGTAAGAAAAGCATTTTTTGCAGTGTAGTCCACTGTATGAAAAATATTGGGTTTAATGCGTCACATTGTAGTTTATTTTACTGTCATCACTTGCATAAAGGAACTATAGTGTCCTGCACCCACTAGTTAATAAATATATATCAAAAATTATATCTGGTGTCTAAATAATTTTTGGTTTACCTGTATTTGAATGAAATTTGAATGCTTTAAGTGAATCTATAGCAGAGCATGACATCATATCCTGTCTAGTGTGACCGTATCTTCAGTCAATCCATTCACTTGACTGCTACTAACCATTAGACACATTTGCCACAGTATTCCTTTGTATTTTCTAAATGTTTTCTCTCTTGATTTCTTCCTTCTTAACATGTGACCTGTCAGGATAGGCTGTTCCTCATGCTATGTGTGAAATCATGCTTTTACTTCATGATTTTACTATGTTACAAAGATAAAGACCAACAGTTCTTCCACGGCTCTCACATTCAGTCAACCCACAGCAAAAGTTGTTTTTTAAACTGAAACATACTCTACGCAAGAACAAAAAAAAGCTTCTAACTATGCATGCTTGATTTCGTAGGCTACATCTGTGCTTTGCGAGCATTATAGCAAACTCTTCCTCTGTGGCTACTTTTCCCCTTCGAGTATACTCCTGTTAAGAAGCAAACCTTACAGATCAAATTAGCGAAAGCTGAATTATTATTATTATTTTCTTTTAAATTTCAGCACAAATTGCAGAAATGATTGTTTTTGAATTGGCCTCCTAAACACTCCCCGTTTTAAATTAGTCAAATAAAGAAAGTCCCGCCCTCAAATACCACATTTATTTATATAGTGCTAAAACAAAAAAAAAAAATTACTCAACAGTGCAGCGTAGTTATCTGAATATATATGTGACCCAGGACCACAAAACCAGTCTTTAGTAGCACAGGTATATTTGCAGCAATAGTCAAAAATACTGAATACAGATTTTTCTTTCATGCCAAAAATCATTAGGATATTAAGTAAAGGTCATGTTCCATGAAGATATTTTATACATTTCCTACCAAAAATATATCAAAACTTTGATTAGTAATATGCATTGCTAAGAACTTCATTTGGACTACTTTAAAGGTAATTTTCTCAATATTTAGATTTTTTATTTTATTTATTTAGTTAGTTATTTAGTTTTTTCAAACCATACATCAATGGAAATTGATTTAGAATTATTTATTCAGCTTTCAGATGATATATTAAAAAAAATGACCCTTATGACTGGTTTTGTGGTCCAGGCCCACATATATCAGTGGTGTTTCCTCCAAGGAGTCAAGGGAAGAAGTGTCTCCTCAAAATAATTGGATGAGAAAAAAATTTGTAGTACAAAAATAAAACAACGGCATTATTACAAAATATGACATTAAAAAGTGTATGGATTACTCGTTTTTTTAAAAGAAACATTGTCCAACAGCGACACCAGCAGGTAAATTTACATTGGGAGTCCGCATCTCTCTTGCCTCCCTGAGCCCATTGAGTTTTAACAGACCCCCTGAAATGTGCAGTGGGTTTGTTGGGGGGTAATTGAGATTGAATGGGGGAAAGTCAGGTGAGAGGAGAAAATGCCTCCATCTCGATATGATTGGATATGACTGGTAATAATCGACTCTCATTGGTTCAAGCGATAAATCCCGCCGTCTGAATTAACTATATAACGCTGTTTATGGAACGACTAGTTTTAAGAAGTGAGTAAACAACTCGCACACTATATGTAACCACTTTGTTATGTCAAAATAAGACTTAAAATGGCATGAGTTTTTAGTGATTAATCGGCTTGGTGAAATATAAGGTAAATCCTCCTATCTGTGACTAGTATTTATCTTTGATGACTGATAATCCGAGAAAAAAAAAAGTTAAAAGTTAACTTTTAAAAAGAAAAGCTTACCACAAGTTCACAAATAAAATATATTGTTTAAATTGTCACTGCCTTTAGTTATTATTTTGAAAAACAAATGTAACAACCCATGCACTTGTAAAGCATTGGACTAACTTGCGTAACGTATTTTCCTTTTCTCACTATATCATTTGATTTGACCGCTTTATGTCTTGCTGAGGTATAAAAGCTGTGCTGTGGGGAAACTCGACTGAATCAAGGGCCTACTTGTGATCGGTTTATAAATACTTTTCATATTGTCATCCTGCTTTCACTAGCTGAAACTAATCTCCTCTATCTTTTGTTTCTTTCCTCCTTTCCTTGTTTCCCTCCCCTTTTTCTGTTCGTTTGTCTCTCTAACCCACTCAGCCACCACTGGCAACTAACCCCTGACCTTCTGACCTCTTCACCCAATGACGACCTGCCCATTACCTGCCTGCAGATCACACCTCTGCCCTAAAATGAATGAATCAAAGACTAAAAGAGTATCTAAGAGCTGTTACAGGCAGTGGATATACAGCTTCCCTAAACCTCAGTCGTTGGACGCGGGCGGCAGATGCCCCGGACGTTCCTGCCGCTGTAGATCTGCACTCTTTGTAAGCAATAAGCAATAATGATTTGCCCCGCACCCTCTAAATCAAAGCCAGACCTCCCAGTTTGCTGTGCAAAAGCGTCCAGCTTCACGACGGCACTGTTGAGGACACGGACTGCCCTTCATCGCACCCCAAGTAATCCTGCAGTTACGGTAATGAGTCTGAATGTAATGCATGACGGTGTGGATGGTGCAACTCTCGCATCATCGCAACCCGGTGAACTACGTCTGCGGCTCGACGCATTTGAGAAGCATTACAGTGAGTCAAAGCGATCCGACACTTTTCAGTGAACAAGCCTCTCTGAGGATGTATAAGCCATGCTTGCCTATCTGCTGTACAAATGTATGAAATTTGTAGATAAATGTTCAAAGAGTGATGACAGAAAACATGTACAGGAACAACACTTTTATTATCCTCCAGAGAACGTATATTTTTACAACTCGCTATTTTATATTGTCAAAAATTGTGAAGAGAACAAAAAAAACAATACCGAACCCTTTATGAAGTGAAAACAATCCAGTTTTCTGTAATTGGATGTAGACGTGGATGACCAAAACAACCCTTTCGTTGAACCGATAAGGGTTGATAGGGAAATATCATTCATAAGTGCCTTATCACAGCTCTCATGGTTCATGTTCAATATGAATGTCATCATCAGTGGCGAATAAGCAGACCAGGACTGTTTCCCAAAAGCCTAAATAGGCTTACAGTGGATTTGGGAAATGTAGTCCAGGTCAGTACACACGGCTTTCCCTTCAGGAACCACAATAGTGACGTATCACCAGCCTAAACCTGCCTTCCTGTTTCGGCTGCAAACGCTCAACCATCCCAGTATTACACAGCGATCAAATTCAAGGCCTTTAACACCACATGATTACTGTCAAACCGACTCTGAGAGTCAAAGTCTGTTTGTTGCCTTCAGTCTTGACTCATCTGTCAGAAATATGGGTATTTTGTTCACACTACTTGAATTAATTTGCACTTTATGTTGACATTTAGTGCATTGTAATATCAGTATGGTAAGATATGGGGTATATTCAATGCCAAAAAAATGTAACTTTCTTTTAATCAGTATTTTTGTCTTGTTTTATAGTCAAATTATGTAAATATTCCTAATATGAATAAAAAGTAAAATTGTGTAAAATAAAGAGTTTTGACAGAATATAAACAATTTACACACCAGATTGTTTTAATGTTTTTGAAAGACATGATCATTCAGAAATTATTCTAATATGATGATTTGCTGCTTAAGTTTTTTTTATTATTATTATCAATGTTGAAAACATTATGCTGCTTAATATTTTAAACACTTCTGTTAAAATGCTTGGAGAAGTAAGGTATTTTAAAATACATACGTAAAATATGTACTTTCTGTACATCTAAAAAAATATCAGCATTAATAATAATTAGAAATGTTTCTTGAACAGCAAAAAGGCAAATCAGAATGCTTTCTGAAGGATCATGTGACACTGAAATAATGATGCTGAAAATTCAGCTTTGCATCACAGGAATATATTACATTTTTAAAAGAAAAGAAAAGAAACAGTTTTATTTCTTGCTCATTTTTAAATCTTAATTATTATATATAATTATTATCATTCAGTGTACTGTATATACTGTAAGTAATTAGTTTTTGAGAAATATATATCTTGAATTAAGTTTATTTTTCTTGTTTTAAGCCTAAATCTCACATAAAATAAATACATATGATAATAACAATAATATAAATAATATACAGTTGTATACAAGGTGAAAGTAAACAAAAGTTTACATACACCTTGCAGAATCTGCAAAATGTTAAGCATTTTACCAAAATAAGAGGGATAATACAAAATGCATGTTTTTTAACTACTGACCTGATATGTCTCATAAAAGATGTTTACGTAGTCCACAAGAGAAAATTATAGTTGAATTTATAAAAAATACCCCATTTAAAAGTTTACCTACACTTGATTTTTAATACTGTGTTGTTACCTGAATAATCCACAGCATTTTTTTTTTTTTTCCATGTTTAATGATAGTTGTTTATGAGTCCCTTGTTTGTCCTGAACAGTTAAACTGCCCGCTGTTCTTCAGAAAAATCCTTTAAGTCCCACAAATTCTTTGGTTTTTCAGCATGTTTGTGTATTTGATCCCTTTCCAACAATAACTGTATGAGTTTGAAACTGAGGACAACTGAGGAACTCATATACACTTTTTGAATTTAAAGATCAGGGTACATTTAAATTAATTTGTCATCTGGGAAACATGTAAGTATCTTCTGGAGCTTCTGAAGGGCAGTACTAAATAAAATATATATATGACATTTAGGCAATATAAGAAAAATGTACTCATCTTCATTCTGTTCAAAAGTTTTCACCCCCTGGCTCTTAATGCATTGTGTTTCCTTCTGAAGCATCAGTGAGCATTTGAACCCTCAGGAATAGTTGTATATGAGTCCCTCAGTTGTCCTCAGTGTGAAAAGATGGATCTCAGAATCATCCAGTCATTGCTGGAAAGGGTTCAAATACACAAAAATGCTGAAAAACCAAAGAATTTGTGGGACCTGAAGGATTTTTCTGAAAAACAGGAGAGAGTTTAACTGTTCAGGACAAACAAGGGACTCATGAACAACTATCACTAAACATAAAAACACAATCAAGTGTATGTAAACTTTTGAACAGGGACATTTTAATAAATTCAACTATTATTTTCTCTTGTGGACTATATGTAAACATCTTTTATGTGAAATATCTCATTCAGGTCAGCACTAAATAAAAAATAACATGCATTTTGTATGATCCCTCTTATTTTGTTAAAATAATTAACATTTTGCAGATTTTGCAAGGTGTACATAAACTTTTGACTTTGAATGTATAATAAAAAAACAAAAAAAATGCCAGTGAGATGAAAATGACAAACTTTTGATCAAGATATTCTCTGACAGAACATTTAAATATATTATTTTGCTTCTCAACTTAAACATTTTTGTGAAAACAAAACAAATACTGATTAAAACTGATATTTTGTGAATATAAAACAGTATATAGATGGTGATGAAAGCGGATAAGCTGTGTGTACTGCCTGCGCTGGCCTGCACCATATCATTGTAATGTGCGTCCCCCTCCAAACTCTTTCTTTACTATGCAACAGAATGGCCTCTGACGTCTTGAGGGGAGTCTCTGTGACATCAAACATGTCTTCCTGTTGTGTCTGCATTTCCTCTCATTTCCATTTTTGATTCTGCAGTGCCATCACAGTATTATGATAACAAAGAAGGTACTAATATGAAGGTGTGATGTGTTTAATATGCTTTGGAATATGAAATGCGAATTATATACATGTTAAAAGCAGTTTTTTGGTTAGTGAGAATACAGAAATTTGATTATTAAAAAATAAATAAACAAATATAAGAGGTGAGTACAGTAAATGATAAAGCATGATGTCTCACACTCAATAGAGATTCAAAATATATTAGTCTGACTGGTCAAGTTTTAAAGGTGAAGTGTGTAATTTGTGTTAAACTGACAACGAAAAGAAAAGCATGTCTCTTAAAACCCTCCCCCACCTGTCGTTGGTCAAATCCAACAAGCCTCACACCATTGGTTAAGCCAAATGACAACATCGACTCGTGTTTTAAAACTCAAAAATCAGTAGTTGTTTCTATACATGAAACTGGAACAAAAAGAAGACTTCAACATAAAAAAATTACACACTTCAGCTTTACGAATTAAGTTTAATCATGTGAATGTCTTTTATCATACATGTGAATATGTGTGTACGACATGCCGTCTTTCAGCCCCAAACGTGTGTGTTCCCTGCCCAAGTATTGCCTATGAGAAGACATGTCTGTTTAAACAGCCATTGTTACGAGTTTATAATGTATTTTTCTATCTTATTTTCTATGTATGTAATAAACAACATTAAATGCCTTGTCTGTGTATCCTGAATAGACGAAAAGAGGTCTTTCCTGACAGTTCCATGAACGATTGCGCTTTCCGCTCATTAGAAGCCAATAGCACATCAGGGTGTTTTATCATAAGAAAGTAATATTGCATATCATTATCCAGCAGTGATTTATCATCATACAGTAGTTATTTGCTGATATGACTAAACAAGGTCCTTGGTGGAGTTTCTGTGGCTGGAGACTCGGGTGCTATGCATCTGTGCCAAGAAAGCACTTTCACAATTGGTGGAGCTCTATTTCATCTTGGCCTTAATAAGTCATGCGCGAGCTGCCTTTGTCATTAGTTTCAGAGCTACATAATGCAGGGGATATTTAACGCTCTTCCCTAATAGACAATCAATCAGTGAAGTGTACTCAGAAGAAGAGATGTTTCTCTTTGCTCGTGACCTTGACTAGAAAAATCAATACAGCATCAATAGCGCCTCGACAGAATCACATTATTGGGTCTTGCCATGGTCAGTATTGCCAGATGAGCACTTTTACTGATTAAACGTGCTGGAACTGTAACATATAGCTATAGAAATTGCATTATGCTAATACCTTTTAGTACATTTAATTCCATTTCTAAACTGTAATTGGATTAGAGTCGTTAAAAAAATAGCAAGTCATTATAGCAAAATCCTCCACTGATGCAACTGGCCAAACAGAAGCTTGTTTTCCGGAAAGTGGAAGAATTGTTTCTTGTGATTATTGCTGAAAATAAATCAAACTATTTAATGATTACTGGTGTGTTTTATCATATTGTTGTTGCAAACATTTTCTAATGAGGCAGAGACTGTGATACCTGTTCGAATGAAAACCCCTTCAAATGTATTGATCACCAATTCTTAAAGGCAGCTTGATATCTTTATGCATAGAAACCCTTTATACTGTGTGAGAAATAAATATAGTTGTTATATTATTATATTGCCATAGTGCCAAAGCAAAATGGTAAAATATCATCTGGAAAATATTGATTTTGTTTGTTTGTTTGTCTGTCTAACTTGATGCAGATTTCTTTCTTAATCTGAAAAATAGTTCAATAAAAGTCAGTAAACTAAAACTAATAAATAAATGTATTTTGAAATTTAGAAAGCAGCACATTTGGTTAATCCAAAAAATAAAATAAAATAAAATAAAATAAAATAAAATAAAATAAAATAAAATAAAATAAAATAAAATAAAAACAAATACACACATACCTCAGCATACATGTACATGAAAAAAAAAAAACGTAGCAATTAACTGAAATTTTTACATTTAAAACGTACCAAAATTAAAAAACCAAAAAATAAATTAAGGCTAAATAAAAATATTTATCTGTCTATATTTATCTGTCTTTGGGTCGGTCTGTCTGTCTGTCTAAAATAAACTGAAGCTAAATAAAATATAAAAAAATAATAATAATAATAATAATACATACATACATACGTCTATCAATCTATAGTACAATAAAAGTCAATAAGCTAAAATAATCACAATAATGATTTCAGAACTTTAGAAAGCAGCACATTTGGTTAATACAAAGACAGACAAAATAAAATAAAATTATTTTCTCACAATTAATATAATGAATTCTGAACAGTCTTAAGAAAGCAGCATATTTGGTTAAGGTCAAAATGTTGACTGACTGACTGAATGAATGAATGAAAATTAAAATGACTAATGAATTGAATCTATCTATAAAAACTTAATGCAGATTTTTTTTTTATCTGAAATCTATCAAAGCAGCACATTTAGTTAAGGCAAAAACATTTAAATAAATAAATAAAACACAAACTTAAATTGACAAATGACAAATTCCTTCTGTTCCTCTTTTTTAAGTCGCTTTGGATACAATGAAAAAAACTGACTTTGCAACAAACTGAAATTAAAAAAGGACTAAAATAAAAAAAACTAAAATTTAAATATAAATAAATTGAAGCTAAATAAAAACATTTTTAAAAAAACTTATACTAATATTTACATTTTAATTAAAAAACAAAGCAGAAATTATGAAAATAAAACTAATTCAAAGGATTAATAAGTACTAAAATAATACATAATCCTAAAATAACACTGGTTTAAAGCAGTGTGCTTCCTAGCAGCTCCCATTAACCATGGTCAAATCACAGTAACAGATGACATGGATTTCTCTTTCATATCTTTTAAAGGGGTTATCGGATGTCCATTTTCCACAAGTTGATATGAATCTTTAGCGTCTTAATGAAAAGTCTATAATATACTTTGATTAAAAAATTTCAGTAGTAGTGTAAAAAACCCTTTTACCGTGTCAAAATCAGCTCTTCACAAAATCAACTGATTCTACAGCATGTTCCATCAAATGCAAATGAGCTCTGCTCACCCCGCCCCTCTCTTCTCTCTGTGGAGTGAGGAGCCTTTGTTTACTTCAGTATGTTTAGCCGCATTTAGCCGCAAAACTTGCTAACTAGTACGTTACTAGGAAACGCGGTTGCAAAGATTGCTAAAAAATCGGGAAGCCATTCCATTCACAAACAAAAGTCATCCACTGTGTCTTCTGCGGCTCAGATGCCGGGAGTAAATGAGGAGTACTATGTTCATTGTTACATCCAACAACAGAACACCTTAATCGCTTAGGAGCCATTCTTGTCTACGTCCCTGCTCCGGCATCAAGACAATGGCGATCGATCGGACTGTTACAGCTCATTCAGGGCAGGTCTGGGTGGATTTTTATCATTATGTATACACACACTGCTAACACAAATTTATGTTCAAACAACTTACAAAAGTGAACACGATGACCCCTTTAAAGCATTACACAAAAACTTCAACCTCAGCTCATCATAAATGCTCCTGCTGGACAACAACCAGTGTTGGGGGTAGCGCATTACAAGTAATGCGAGTTACGTAATAAGATTACTTTTTCCAAGTAACTAGTAAAAGTAATGCATTACTTTTTAATTAACAAGAAAATATCTGAGTTACTTTTTCAAATAAGTAACACCAGTTATTTACAGTTTTACAGTTTTACTTTTCTCTAAGCCTGAAGCTTTTGGTGGGAAAAGGCTTTTACATTTGCCAAAAATAGAACTTATATTAAAAACAAACAAGCAAGCCCTGCCTAGATTTAAAAAGTAATGTAAAAGTAATGTAACGCATTACTTTCCATGAAGTAACACCAGTTATTTACAGTTTTTCAGTTATACTTTTTTCTAAGCCTGAGGCTTTTGGTGGGAAAAGGCTTTTACATTTGCCAAAAATAGAACTTATATTAAAAACAAACAAGCAAGCCCTGCCCAGATAAAAAAAGTAACGCAAAACTAATGTAATGCATTACTTTCCATAAAAAGTAACTAAGTAACTAACGCAATATTGTAATGCATTAATTTTAAAGGTAACTTTCCCCAACAATGACAACAACACACAATGTTTCCATTCCATCATAAATTTCTGTCTTTCTGTCTAAAACAAGCAAGTTCACAAGTAAACATCCCCCTCCCCACTCGCTCGTCTCCTTCACCCTTGTCTTTTGCTTTCATTCTCTTCCTCCCCATCTTCTCAGAGCAATCCAGGGCCGTGTCTATCACAGGGCTCAAATTGGCTGGGCCTCTGCGGCCCTCTGCTCTGAGCTGATAAGACATGCCAGGGGCCCCGCCGGCTGTTTGGTCATAGAAATCGCATCTTGAGTCGCCGTCGGGTTTAGAGCCATGAAAGTGTTTGTTTGTTGCAAGGAGAGAAAGAGGCTCTGCTCGCGGATCTCACGATTGGGCCTCAGGACACCCGCTCTCTCCCCGACTCCAGCTTTTCCCACTCATTTCTTCACTCTCGTTCCCCCTCTCTGGTTTCTTGCTCAGCTTGAAGGCAGAGGGGGTGTCAATTATCGCGTGGTTGGAAGAGAGGATATTCGGCATAGACGGCACTGCATCCCACAGTGCTGAAACGTGAGGATGAGGAGTAAAACGAGCTACTTCATCTGGTAATTAAAACAGCCATGCTGCATTGAAGGAACCGGTGGAGGGGGGTGATTTTTCATCGCCACGCTGCGGTGTACAACATAAACCCACCAACTGATAATTAAAACACTGCTTGCTCTCATTATTAGTTTACAAAAGACCATAAAAACAGTTGATTCATGAGACATGACGAAACTTCCCTCAACTTACCACAACTGCAATTTCTTTTAATAACAGCATTATGATGCATATTAACCAGAAACAATCACTTTAAATAAAATATCCATGCTTTTTGTGAGCAACATCAAATATAAAAAATCAAAAATAAATTTAGAAAAGCAAGTCAGTCCTCATTTTGATGGTCCTCTTTCATATTTCAAAAAGTGACTTTGGTAGCACTTTATTTTATAGTCCATGTTCCTCATGTACATACTATGTACTTATTATAGTAATTACAACAACTAGATAATAACTAGGTATACTAACACTGAACCTAACCTAAACCTTAAAACCCTAAACCTTACCCTACTCCATGTAGTTACTTTAAATTCCCAGTACTTTCTTAGGTAAGTACCATGTAGGTACACTCAAAAATCATCAATAAATTATCATTCTATTTCAAAAGTATCTGTTTTATCTAAGGTTTTAGAAAAGGCTGTTTTAAATCTAGTACAGGCTTTTCTAGTTCAAAATGACATCTTTGAAAAGTTTTAGTCTGGATTTAAAGCACCTGCTCAAATTATTAAATGATCAGTGTTGGGAAAAGTTTCTTTTAAAAGTAATGCCAATGTGTTACTCCCTAAAATTATTACTTTACTTAGTTACTTTTTCTGGACAGTAATGCATTACATTACTTTTGCGATACTTTTATACCTGGGCAGGGCTTGCTTGTTCATTTTTGATATAAAAGGCCAGTGTAAATGCCCTTTCACCTCAGGCTGAAGGAAAAATAGTAGAACACAGAAGAGAAAGTTCAACAGTCTTCAGCAATAAAAAAATAATAATGAATAAATAAAAAAAAATAAATGTTAGTTTATCTTGTGTAATTTTTGCTTATTAATACAGTTGAATTGGATCATCGAAGGTCAGCAGAAAAGACACTGGTTAAAAACATAACGGATATTTGGATTATTTAACATTTAATTATTGCAGGTTTGCGTCCTGCGTGTTAATGTATTTGGTCTTGGCAGAATAGATCTGCTACGCTGCTGCGGCAGAGCAAGTACAGAGATTTGCTACTGCCAATACATCCACAACATGCTGCTGTAAGCATGTAAGAAATACTGCTGCTGCACATATAACATATATGAATGACCCTCATAGCATACATAAATCACCTTGCAGCAGATCTATACAGGTGGAGCTGGGGAAGGTGGAGGGTTTCTGAAGCATGCTGCAAACTGCTACATCTAGCACTAGTCATGTATTTGAATGTTGAACAAAGAGCAATGAGCAATGGCTCTTGAGTGGTTCAGGTCATTTCTTTCTCATAAGACCTTTTTAGTATATATCAGTCAATTGTATTCTAAATCTGCTCTTGAATTGTGGTGTTCCCCAAGGTTTGATTGTTGGTCTAATATTGTTCTTACTGTATATGCAGCCCTTAGTTCTATTTTTAAAAGGCATGGAGTTTCTTTTCATTGTTTTGCTGACAATACTGAGGTGTACCTGCCGTTACAGAAACAGGACAAGAGCTCAATGGCATCTTTACTAAACTGTGTGCATGTTGAACTCTGGAGTTTAAACTATGGATGTCAGCAAATTTAAAAAAATTAAATGAAAGTAGGACCAAGGTAATTTGATTTGGGAAACAATACTTAAAAGGAAAGACTTGCTTCTTTCAGACGAATCCAATCGGAGTTATATTAAAAAATAAACTGGCTTGTTCAAGCTTTAACAGGTCAAAACAATTTAAATAAAGTGTATCCATCCATAATAAAAAGAGTCTCACGTGGCTCCGGGGGGTGAATAAAGGCCTCCTGCAAATCAATGCGTTTTTGTGAGAAAAATATCCATATTCAAAATGTAACAATCATTTTAATCTAGCTTGCGCAAACTGTCGTACACATAAGCTGTTCCGGACGAATGACGTAGGATGTATGCGTTGCACATGTGCCTGTGAGTCTCCTGAAAACCAACATTTGTTTAAAGGAGCAAATGATGCAAAGTTTCCTTTCTTTAGCAAAGGATTATTATGGATGGATGCACTTTATTAGATTTGTTTTGGACTGATGAAGAGAAACACCAGCCTATTTCCATGATAAAGCTTGAAAGAGCCAGGACATTCATTAATATAACTCTGATTGGATTTGTCTAAAAAAAAAAAAAAAAAGGAAGTCATATCCACCTAGGATGCCTTGAGGGTGAGTAAATAATGGTCTAATTTTCATTTTTGGGTGAACTAACCCTTTAAGAATCTACAAGGAAGGCTGCATCAAAAATACAGTAAAAACAGTAATGATATAAAATAATAAATAACAAATACATTTATAATTGTGTGAAAATCAGGTTTAAATCATCCCCATCCTACCTTCCTTTACCGTCCACTAAAACAAAAAACAACAGCTAAGCCATTTTTCTCATAGGACTAGATTTATAATTGTGAACTAATTATGTGCAATTGTTTTTACATTACTTTATAGTGATATTAATAATAGCTCTACATTAAATTATTTCTGTGGGTTAAAATAAATAATTTTTACTGCTGTGTATGTAATTATTATTCTTGTTCAGAATTATATTTAGTATGAAAGCAAACAGACAGCTATCATTTAGCTTTTATTTGTAGCAATCTATAGTATAATTACAGTGAGAGTCCCACTGGAACAATGTGAGGTTAAGTACACATATAATTTAAATTATTATAAATGTTTGTTTTCATTGACAAAATAAGCCATATTCAAAACAAATATGCATTATGTGAATATGCAAAGAATTAATATTCTAAATTCGATTTTTATTGGTTTATTTTATTTTTATTAGTTTTCATTTCAGTCATTCATTAGTTTCATTTATTAGTTTTCATTTTCTTATGTGCCTTTATGTCTTTATTTGTTATGCATGCTATGTATATATATATATATATTTTTTTTTTTTTTTTTTTTTTTTGGTTTTAGTACTTCAACTTTCAATTTTATTTTTAGATTTATGTCGATTAATGGAAACAATTCTTAAATTTAGACCCCATGAAATTGCATATATCTGTGTGGTTCAAGATCATCAGTCTTTAATATTTTGTTTGCTTTACATGGAAGAGAATGTCTATTTTAATATTTGAATGTATTGTGGTATATTTGAAATGCATATAAATGAATTTAAATAAAATAAAAGAACCCTCTGAAATTGTATAACAGAGCTGAGAGAACTGCACTCTTATTGGTTGTTTTAACCAAAACTGTTTTGTATATAAGGGGACCCCAGGTATTAAGTATGGCCTAATATAACGTAAATGATGTCTCTTACTGAAATATGTAGTAGAAACCCTATAAAAGACTTACGCTATTTTAAAAAATCCACATTGTTTAATACATATTTTGGACTATGGAGGGGCCACTGTTAATTCAATGATATAAAATGGTTGCACTCGATGAGCTACTGGGCTACCTGTTGCTATTTTTATCACAATTTTTTTATCAAACTCGGAAACTAAAATACTGATAGAATGCCACATTGTGCCACATTTTCAGTCGAAGGGCAACAAGAGAAGTGATGAAGTGCAGAAGAGAGTTGTGTTGTGGTAAAAATAGCAACAGGTAGTGCAGCTCACTCATTTCACATCATAATGGCACCCCCATAGTCCAAAATATGTATAAAACGACTTGACATTTTTTAAATAATGTAAATCTTTAATGGGTTTTCTACTGCATATTTTAGTAAGAGACATCATTTATATTATATTAAGCCATACAAGTCTTAATACCCGGGGTTCAATTTAATACAGGCCTATAGAAATACATCAAGCATAAAACTTAAACAACTTGTCAAAAATTACAGAAACCGGAAAAAGTAAACAAAAATAAACTTTAAATCATAAACATTATATTAATAAAGTAAAAATGCAGTCACATGATGTACAAAGGCTGCTAAGACTTTAAGCATTATCATAACCAATGCTTAAACTGCACAAGACTGCAAATTACACACTGAATTCGAGTGAATTAGAGCGAGAGATGGAGAGAGTAAGAAAAGTGGGTCCCTTTGCTGCCTGCATTAGCATGTGAGGGTGGTATCACATTTCCACTGAATCGGCAAAGCTCATTCCCTACACTTAGGAGCCAGGACGCCCCCCTAATGTGCAGTGTAACACAACGCAATGAGCCCTGGAGAA
Source organism: Cirrhinus molitorella (assembly GCA_033026305.1). Classification (NCBI taxonomy): domain Eukaryota; kingdom Metazoa; phylum Chordata; class Actinopteri; order Cypriniformes; family Cyprinidae; genus Cirrhinus; species Cirrhinus molitorella. The sequence goes on along the minus strand of CM065126.1, from coordinate 14,319,131 downwards.
GGTGATGTGGTGGGGGCTAATGAGAGGCTAATTGTGCTAGTGAGAGCTGAAAGAGCCGTGCGATAGGCCAGAGGAAGGAAAGCCGAGCTGTCCTGGGTGAGAGAAAGAGCCCTGAGGGGGTGTTTAACAGGAGCAGGAAGGATCGTCTTAGCTGAGCCGAGAGCACCGCTGACCTTCATGTCCAAGCAGGCGCTCCGGCTCAGCTTTCTGGTGACAGCGAGGCGTGCTTCACTGCGGAACGGGACATGCGGTCAGACCCTGCTGACTCCAGCCAGTCGAAATACTTACTCACAAGAAAGGTATCGAAACTGAGGATACACAGGGACAGCAGCCAAGAAAAGTACATGTGTGAATGCCATTGCATCTTATACAGTGTCTTGGAAAAGTATTCAAACCCCTTCAGTTTTTTTCCGTTTTACGATGTTGCTGCCTTATGTCAAACTCCCTTCATGTACTTTTTTTCCCCACATCTGTCTACTAGGGTTGGGTATCGATTCAGATGTCATAATTTGATTCGATTTCGATTCGCAAGCTCTTGATTCGATTCTTGATTTTTTAAAATTACATTCAGCGAATATAGTTTTAATACAAATGCTATTGATATTTCAAAAAAATATCAATTCATAACAGTTACCATTCAAAATTAAGAGCCGAAGGCTTATATTTTAAACCTTTTCTCGTTTTTTTTTTGTATAGGGTCCTTTTTTAAAACAATAATAAGGCCCTACAAAATGTACATCTTAATTTTTCTGGTAATCAGATGAAGGCATAAAATATTCACTTCATTTATCCTGATCAAATGAAAGTTAAACCCTTTTACTTTTTGGCAAACAAAGTGCTGCACAAAAAAAAAGAGGGTGACATTTAGTGGAGAATACCAATGATAAAATTCACATTAATCAGATCTTGTTTTATGTTTGCTGAAATAAATACAGGAATCGATATTGAATCAACGTCATTTAACCCTCTGGGGTCGAAGACCGCGCCGGCGCGTTTTGGTGTGTTTTTTAAAAACGATTCATCGTAAAATAGATTTTTTTTGCCTAGCCCTACTGTCTACACTTTATACACCATAATGGCAAAAAAAAAAAAAACATCTTTAGCATCTTTGCAAATGTTTTAAAAACAAAACAAAGAACTTAAATGATTCCATTGCATAAGTATTCATACCCTTATCTGGGACAGTTGAAATTTAGCATTCATGTTGCTTGTAGATGTTACTACACATCAAGTGGAGTTAACCTGTGGCAAATTCAACTCAATGGGTATGATTTGCAAAGTAACACACATCTTAATAAAAAGTCAAAAAGCTGAAAATGCATATCAGAGCAAAAAACAAACAAAAAAAAATGCCTGTAGAGCTCAGAGACAGGATTGCATTAATCCACACATCAGAAAAAAATCTGCTACATTGGAGCTTCACAGAAACATATAGCCTTGAAACAAACAGGACTCTTCCTAGAGCTGGCCTCCTGTCCAAACTGAGCAATTTATGAAAAAGGGCTTTGGTTAGAGTGGTGACCAAGAACCTGATGGTCACTCTAGTTGAGCTCCATGATCATATGTGGAGATAGGAGAAACCTACAGAAGGACAAACATCACAGCAACACTCCACCACTCTGGGCTTTATGGCAATCCTCTCCTTAGTGAAGACACAAGAAAACACATTTGGAATTTGAAAAAAAAGCACCTAAAGGACCCTCAGAAAGCAGATTCTCTGGTCTGATGAACCTCAATTCTAAGCATCATCTATGGAGGAAACCAGGCACAGCTCATTACCTGTAGAGTACCATCCTAAAAATAAATTGTGCTGGTAGCAGTCATGCCTCATGCCAAGGGACCGAGAAGAACGTCAGACTGGGAAGAAGGTTCACATTCCAACAGGGCAATAACCATAAGCACACAGCAAGAGTGGCTTATAGACAACTCTGTGAATGTCCTTGAGTGGCCCCAATCAAATATTTGATATATACTCATCCAAACTGACAAAGCTTGAGAGGTGAAGAGGTGAGGGGAAGAATGGCAGATAGTTGCCAAATGCAGATGTACAAAGCTAGTTGCATCATACCAAAAAATATTTGAGGCTGTGAATGTGCTTCAGATAAGTACTGAGTTATTTTTGTTTTTTATTTTTAATAAATGTACAAAGTTGTGACAATTCTGTTTTTGCTTTGTCATTATGGTGTATGGAGTGTAGATTGATGTGGAAAAAGGTCATTTAAAGCAGTTTAACATAAGATAACAATAGACAGCAAGATAAAATGTGGAAATGGATTCCACAAGGCACTGTATATTTTATGAAATGAAGACAAGAACACATTTCAAGTGGAACATCTGACGAAAAGATGTAAATGACAGATGTCAGACTTTACTGGATTATGTTCAAATAGTTAGTGTGATTCTCTACACCTGTGTTTACTCTTCTAGAACAGCTGTGTGAACTTAAAGAGAACTGACTTCATACAATCACCAAAACACCAGCTGGATAAATGTCATTGAAAAATATTAAATGTTTGTAAACCTGTTTAACAGTATATCTGATTTTAAAACTTTGTCACTATGACAAATCCATGTTTTAAAAGAATATCAGTGTTAACTGAATGTATTAAATACATACTTAATGCAATTAGCTGAACTTTAGAGTGTTTTAGATCCACTTATAGGATTTAAGTAAATCTTTATAAGTAATTTCATAATTACTGCTATTGTCTTCAGTGTCACATGATCCTTCAGAAATCATTCTAACATGCTGATTTATTACTTTTATTATGAATGTTGGAAACAGTTGTGCTGCTTAATTTATTTTATTTTATTTTATTTTATTTTATTTTATTTTATTTTATTTTGGAACCTGTGGTTCTTTTTTCAGGATTCCTTGATGAATAAAAAGTTAAAAAGAACAGCACTATATTCAAAATAAAAATCTTTTCTAACAATGTAAGTCTTTACTATCACTTTTTATCACTTTATCATCCTCAATAAAAGTATTCATTTCTTTCAAACAAAGAAAGAAAAAAAAATTACTGACCCCAAACTTTAAACAGTAGTGTTTATTGTTACAAAAGTTTTCTATTTAAATAAATCATGTTCTTTTAGACATTTTATTCAGCAAAGAGTCCTGAAAAAAGTATCACAGGTTCCAAATATATATATATATATAAGTAAATTAAGCAGCACAACTGTTTCCAACACTGATAATAAATCAACATATTAGAATGATTTCTGAAGGATCATGTGACACTGAAATTATTTTAAATTGCAATAATATTGCACAATATTACTGTTTTACTTGTCACTCCCATTTTTGAACACAGACATGAAAATTAACATAAATTTTTTATAATTCATGAACGAAAACGTTTTGTAATATGTATATTTTCCTTTGTAATGCAATGCCTGATTTTAAAAAGTTATCAAGTGATATATAATTTCTTATGATTTCTAAAGCGTGATTGGGAAAAAGGCAATAAAGAAAGTCTTTTTGTGACAAAGGTCAGAACTCCTGTTATGAAGCAGATTTTTGAGGTGTACTCTTGTCATAAATTAATCTATTACTTTTCCTACATAATTTGTAACACAAAAAATTGTAAAATATCTGTTTAGGAGTCTTAGACCCTTTTAACGATATAGAGTTTGCCATGATTAAATTAGGATTTATTTGTAAAATGGTGAAGTGAAACTAAACAGAGGGGATGAGTGACAATTAAGGGGTTAAAAACATCAAAAATGTTACTGATCACAAACTTTTGAACAGCAGTGTAAGTGATTTGATAAATCTATGCAAAAACTGATGGTGCACCAAAATCCTCTCAAGTAAGTGTTTTTATAAAATTACAAGCTTCACATTTCTGCTTTTTAAAAACCTCCAAACATCGGCCCCATTCACTTTCATAAGTGCTTTGTTTTAGCTATAGGCCTACATAAAGAAAGCATGGCACAAATTGAAATGTATTTGTCACCATTATGCCACAAATGCTGTTGACTGAGATTATTGAACTCAGAATATGACTTTAAATCAGTTTCCTTGTGTTATTGTATGAGTCATCAGTAACAAGTTATTCCAAATAATAGCACAAAAACACTCCCCTCCACCCACCCGAGTCCATTCTGGAATGTAACAACTTTTTTTTTTTAAACAAGTTGTTACATTCCAGAATGGAATGTTCTGGAATGTAATTCTGGAAAAAAAAAAAAACAATGAATTCATTGTTTAAAAAAAAAGTTTGTTACATTCCAGAATGGAATAAATGAGTTGATAAAATCAAGCCCCATCCCATATTTTTCCCTCAGTGAAAAAGCTGTTTAACTTCTTGTTATGTCCAATTACAGAAACAAAATTGGTTGCAAACTGTTTGACATTGACTTTAATACACTTAAGCCCAGTATATGCCCTCAGTTTTTGGTTACAAAAATACAGCAATGTTTTTCCATTGCCCTCACAAGCGCTTCGCATTGTTTTCACGTGATGTTCCTATAATGAATATTTCGTAAACAGTCAACACTATAATGAGCAGTGTTATCGTGAAACAGCGCTGGGGGTACAGCAAAGTTTCGCACGTTCCACCGCAGTATTTGTTGGCACTTCTCATTTCAGTTAGTGGGCCTGAGGCGAGGTTTGTGCATTATAAACATCACCAAATGAACAGCAGCTCTGCTCTATTGTAAGAGTGGAGTAATTAGCTTCTGCTTATCTGCTTATTCTGCCCTTTGGCACTAGTTGAATTTCACCCCCATTAAACCGCAGCCTTATCAGCCGCTGACATAGTGTAATACTCATTTCTGACGAGTTTTGAAACATACATCGGTTGTAATGTTTCTGCACTCTCTCCAATCGACAAGGCCCCATGATGTGGAGAAGCCGGAGGGAGGGATTAGAGAAGAGAAATAAAATATATAAATACAAATCAACAACAAATAAAAAAGCTTGGAAATCAAAGAGCTTCCGTTCTCCATAGAGCCGCGGGAAGATGAATCCATAGACGATTGGCATTGAATAGCACGCCTTATAGATTTCATTCTAGATGTGATAATAATTCCCTGTTAGCCTGAAGTCAGTGTCAAGCAATAATGAAAGACATTTGAGTGGATGTCACACTTGCTTTTGGTTCTCAGAAGATAACATAGAGGCTTTCTGATTCGCATGTAATTGTGATGAAATCGGGGATCGTGTGAAAGGTATTTGGAGTCAGAACGCGTCCTCATTCAGTTCCGATTTATGCACACAGCTCCCACTACAAATCACTTCCACTGTATGCTGCAGAGACACCGCTAAAATACTTCACCGCTAAATCACTCAGTGGGTGTAGGACTGCAGCAGGGACCTGAAAATGAAGACATTTATTCCCTCGCTCTTTTCCCGGGAAAGAATGTTTCCGAGTATGTTTATTTCATATGCTAATTCTCCCTGTGAGAACACAGTGAATGAGTCGGGTCCTAAATGCTTATTTTCACCATTTAGCGTCCAACAGAAAAGCCCCATGGTGACACGGAAAGTTAGCCTGAAGTGACCCAGGCAGGTAGCCAAACAAGCGAGAGAAGAGCCTTTACAAAGCATCGTGAGAACTTCTCAGAGCTCACAAAGGTTTTTACCCCCTCAAAGACTTAAGCACGTTTCCACTCATTGGAGACCAGTTTGTTCCAAAGAAAGAGATTTTTGCTAAAACTGATTCACTCCAATCCCTGCTAATGGGCCAATCTAGCAAAAACATGTCTGGGTCACATTTCACCAGAATCCAAAAGAAAGCAATAAAAATGTATTTTGCATAAATAAATGAAAGCATATACCATTAACCCTCGGTTTCACAGACGAGGCTTAAACCTAGTCCTAGACTAAAATGTAAGTCAGAGCTGTTTCAACTGAAAGAAACTTACACTGACTGATCTTAAAATACATCAGTGCCTTTGTTTTGCCTCAAGAAAAATTATTCCAATGTCCTAATTGAACTATGGCCTAATTCTGGCTTAGTCTAAGCCCTGTCTGTAAAACCAGGCCTAAGACTTTTTGCATTATGACAGGGGTGTAGCACTGAACGTAAACAATGCCACTCAACCAAATTAATAAACTGCTGAAAATGGTCAATTATTGTCATGTTTTGGGCTGTACTAATCGGTCGGACCGGGAAAAACATTTGGAGTACTATAGACTGCCAAAAATTATAACAAATCAAGGAAAAGAGTGCAAAATGCTGTCTGAGGAACAAAATGCGTTTGTGGTTGACTAAACTGAACCAGGATTTCCAGGGCAAGAATATTAAGCACATTCATGTTTGTTCTTATCATTTCTGGTCAGGCAGGTGAAATATTAGGCTAATATCTTAATAAATACTGCTCGTACATATATTAAGTTTAGTTTGTCAAAATATTCCTGCTTACTTAGTCCTTTCAAATTAGGGTTGAATCTAAACTCTGCAGGATGTACACCCATTATTTTCATTTCAAGCTCCGCCCCTTTACATGAATCAATATATCTTGGAGCAGATGTAGATTTGTATTCCATGTTGGGGGAAAACACATTACAATTAGACCTAATACAAATTATGTAATTCAATTACTTTTTTCAAACAACTAGTGAAGTAACACATTACTTTTTAATTAACAAGAAAACATCTGAGTTACTGTTTTCTTTAATACTGTTTTATTAAATGTCAGCTCTCCAGTCCCCATTTATTCTGCTAAATTAATAAAAACAGTGAAAAGCAAACTTAGAATATGACAGAAACCTGTAATAATTAAATATGTAAACACAAAAATCCTTAATGTATTTAATGTAAAAAAAATTTTTTAGATTTTTTGTCTTATATTATAAAAATATCTAAAAAATCTTAAATCAAGAAGTATTTTCTAGACAAGTAAAACAAATTTGTGAGTTTTTGCTTAAAACAAGCAAAATAATCTGCCAAAGAGGTAAGCAAAATAATCTTGTTTGTTTTGGTTTTTTGTTTGTTTGTTTGTATGTTTGTTTGTTTGTTAGTTTTTTGTTTGAAATAAAAATTATTTTTTGCTTATAATATTTTGCTTACCCCATTGACAGATTATTTTGCTTGTTTTAAGCAAAAACTCACTCAATTTTGATGATTTTTTTTCTGAAAACAAGAAAATAATTTTTGCTTGTCTAGAAAATCCTTCTCAGTTTAAGAATTTTTAGATATTTTGGCTGGAAACAAGACATTTTTTGCAGTGCAAGCCAAGTCCGGATTTAAAATGTAATCCAAAAGTAACATTATGCATTACTTTCCATAAAAAATAACTAACACAATTAGTTACTTTTTTAGGGAGTAACGCAATATTGTAATACATTACTTTTAAAAGTAGCTTGTTTGTATTGATGTTATGTACAACATTCCAGAAATATCCAGTTTCACATTTTTATTTCAATGTGATAAATTTATTTTTCATAATTTGCTTATTACTTATGTTAGCATGCTAAATCTTCTACATCAGTGGTTCTCAACAGGAGGCCATGACGAATTTTGTATTTATTTTTATTATACAGAAGAACCTGTGATAAATATCAGCTCGGATCAAATTCAAAAGGGTTGAGAACCACTGTTCTACACTTAATTCTTGACTTAACATTACCTGCTTTTTTTAAAAGTGTTTAATTTTAGTTTTTTCAAATCAATATTTACATGCATGTAAAATATTCTGCTCTCAAATGTCATGCGTTTTTAGGTTTAGCATACTTCCTATGTTATTGTGGGACTGCTGGTGCTGTGGACTCCATATGATGTATCGCTCATCTTGAGTCACCTTGAAAAGCGTATGCTAAATGACTGAATCTAAATGTATTAAAAACATTCTGTACTTTCACTACTTGTCAAAGTCAGCTTTATTGTCATTTTTCACATTGTAGTCTGATGGATGAAAATAAATCTGATATTAAAAAAAGATGTCATCTCCTTCCCTGACAAGTTTTTGGGCTTGTTTTTCATGTTTCTTTCTATTCTTTGAAGCTTCAGGGTGAAGGAGAATCAAGTCGTAGGCACTTTTAAAGACTTATTTTAAGATTACAACAACAGATACCATGTCCATGTCAACAAATACCTGTCTATCTTGTGTCAACATTTTATCATATTTTGCAACATTTCATTTAAAACTCTCTAATGGACCAATGCTATTTTAATATGTGACCCTGGACCACAAAACCAGTCATAAGGGTACATTTTTGGATTTATATATCATCTGAAAGCTGAATAAATAAACTTTCCATTGATTTATGGTTTGTTAGGATAGGATGGGATTTACATTTTTAGAAAATCTGGAATCTGAGGGTGCAAAAACAATCTAAATACTGAGAAAATCACCTATAAATTGTCCGAATATGTATATTACTAAACAAAAATTAAGTTTTGATGTATTAACAGTAGGACATTTACAAAATATCTTCATGGAACATGATCCTTACTTAATATTCTTATGATTTTTGGCATAAAAGAATGTATTTTTGGCTATTGCTACAAATATACCTTTGCTACTTAAGACTATTATTCTATAACTGCTAATATTTTTAGTTCATTTATTTTTTGTTTCTGTTTTAATTTGATTGTGCTTTGTCATTTTTCTTAGTTCTTGCTATTTAGCTTTTCATTTTTGTTTTAGTTGTAGTTTTAGTCATTTACAGGTTTTTCAATTACAGGTTTTAGTCATTTTTGTTACCAATAACAACACTGAAACTCACCAGTATAAATTATAAAAGACAGTAGCATGGTCAGTAACTTTTAAAGTTGCTTTTAGTGTAATGTGTTTGGATGCTTTACTTTTGTTTCATTTTCTTTTTTGCAAAACGTATTTTCTTTTGCTTTTGAATTGAAATGCCCTACAGATTTCACTGAGGTCCATAGTAAAGACATAAAACTAGAATAAATAAAAAAAAGAAATGACTCATGAATGACTTCTTCTTTACTCTTTTTCACTTTGACTTCATTCAGCAGATGGATTATAAAGTTGAGTCAATGCGGTCTGGGGATTCTGGATTGCAGGACACTGTGAGATCCCAAAACTCAATTGAACGTTCAGACTCTTTGTCTGGGTGAACGACTGGAGCATGAAGAATTACAGATTTGTTTCTGAGGTGTTGTAATTCTTGCGGGTCTCTCTCTCTGTGCTGTCACTCCCTCTCATACTGACCGATTTCAAAGAGGAACACCCCCTCCCCTCCCATTCGCTGTTCTGTTTCCACGCTTCCATGGCAACCGAGCTTCGCTCTGTTTTCGCCCCCTTTTTTGTTTAGCACGGAGAGGCATCTCATAATGGAGGTCTAAAGGGAACAGGAAGGGAACACTAGCGGATAAGGGGGAGGCTGCGGGCCGAAGCTGTGAAAAAGCAACAAAAACAGTAAGAAATGCATTGATAATGACATCACCAGCATTTCCCACAGTGGCCAGTGTCTTAATGGGAGCTGGAGCTTCCATTCATCGGCCCGGGGTTGGCTTTCCAAGAGCCTGGGGAGGCCAGCGCTCCCTTCATCTCAATGGGCTTTTTGTTGAGGAACAGAGGAGCTGTTTCTAGGCTTGTAGAAAAGCTCAGCTAATTCACTTTAGGGTTACCAGGAAGCCTGAGCCCGCAAGGTTGGCAACAATGGCAAACTTGATTGCCTCACTTCGATGGCCCAAGAACTCCCAGCTGGAGCACTAGAATTCAAATGGGAACTTGTTTTCTCTATTCTCTATGTTTCTTTCTCTCACCGCCCCGCCTCTGTGTCCACACACATTTATTTCTTCATCTCTTCATCTGATGGGATCCCATGGCTGCCTGACTGACCCTGACATATTTCAGGGAGGGACAGTGAGGAGTCTTTCTCATTGTGCGCAGCGGCTCTGCGTCTGATGTTAGAGCGCCACCAGTAGGTTTTGGAGCACAAAGACTGAGAAAAATGCAGTTGTTTTTTTTAACCTATACTGTAAAAAATAATTTTGTTATAAATAAGTTGTAAATGAGTATGTTTTACAGAATATACTATCTCACTCTTTTCAAAACTCTTTTTTATTTAATGTGTTACTTGCTGTTTATTGGTACTAAATTGTGAAATGAATTAATTAAATATAACAAAAAACGTATTATTAGCAATACCTGCATGCATGTGTTTATATATATATATATATATAGAATTATTAGCAGCAAAAATGTGGGTAAAAATCAGCTGTGGCGGGTGACGCTGTCAAATCACTAGAGCCAAATTTACTTTTCGTAAGTTATGTTCACTCATTAATTTCTTAGGGAAATTCATGCAAGTCGAATCTGTGCAGGTTTAGTGCAAATACTTTACTAGTGAGACATCATGACATTATGGAGTATATTGCAAAAACCAAACAAAACATACAGAGTGCAGGAATTCGCGAATACATGATGAAGTCTGGTTAGACTAACTTCGAGTACGTTCTTTCACTGCATGATTGAGTCTATTAATATGCATTAAGAATGATCACATAATTCAAGATAAGGGGGCAGAAAATTTACATATTTATATAATTTCATATGGAAGTCATTCTACATTTAGGGGTGCATTTCAGGTCTGCCAAAAAGTCAAGAAATCAATATGCTTTTTTGATAAATAAACTAGGTGGTTGAATAATACATCCCCTTAATGTGCTAAATTAATTATTTGGCAAGCTTAAGCTCTAATGTCTTTTTGAATATGTTAATGAAAATGAACATTTAATTCATTATTTTGTCAATGGTGTTACGGACAAATGCTGTGTCAAATGAAACATAAATGAAGTACCACATGTTTGATAACACATTTGTTTGAAGGTTGTTGAGTCTGTTCACCAGAGGTTATCCCTCTAACTGATTTAAAAATATGATTTTGGGGCTTCATAATGGGCATTCTGTGGGATGCTATCATGAAGAATGTAACTTTTCTTTAACATAAATCTACAGTATGCTAAATTTAGTGTTATTCACCACCCTTACCCAAGACATCTCCAGAGAAATCTCCATCTTTTTTTCAGACGGTTTAGGTCACATTTAAAAGATCTATGACATAACCACAAGTAACACAGTTGACAAGAGTAACACAGTTGACAGGACACATTAGAAGTAAAGGAACTTTTTATCTTAACTTTTTCAGTTCTTTTCATAGATGTCAAATCTACAATATTATATAGGTTTAAATCATAGAGTGTCCATGATTAGATGCATTGTAATGCAAATCATGGTTTTAGGCAATTCCTATGTAATTTCTGTGTAATGACAATAGGTTGTGAATATCATTTTTTAATCAACCACACTCAGTATGAGCATAAATTGACACTAAATTGCCAACACCGTGTTAATCCTTGTCAATTGTGTTACAGTTAATGGGTAACACAGTTGACATTTCAGCCATTTTAGGGACTTGTGCAAACTGCTGACCTTGGACTAGTTAGTAAATGACCTTGATTAATTTATATTCTTTTTATATTCTTTCTCTACATATTTTTAACACAGTTAAACAGATTATATATATATGCAGACAATAATATAGATAAATTATTGAAGAGAAAAAGTTATGACTTTCCACACTGTCTTCAATTTTCCCTCCAAAAAAGGAAATTACATCACCTGATGTTGGAAATGTGACTTTGGAGCAAACCATATAGGGGGTTTTATAGGGAGTAACACAGATGACATTAATTTCTCGGACATACACAAAATGGATGATTTAGAGTAGATGCATGAGCAAAATACTTTTCTCATAACTTAATGATTATTTTGGACAAATATTTATAAGAAATGTGTACAGAAACATGTATTTTAGAGCTGATCTGAAGAGCAAAACCTCACATTTACAAAACTGGACAGTACAAAAACAGCTAGTTCCAGTATAGAATATGCCATTTTTAGATAAAAGACATTTCTAATTCACATTAAATTAATTAGAAATTTTCCCTGATATAAAAGTGATCATTTCTTCAAGTGAAAAGTTATTAGTAAAATTGATAATAGAGTTCATAGGCATGTACCCTTAATTATAGAATGACTCATAGGTAATCAATATTACACAAAGAGTGCTGTTGTTGTTGTTGTTGTTGTTGTTTTTCTTGCTTAAAAATCAGCAAGGTTACAAATGTGATATTGATTTCATACAGCAGTTCAATAAACAATAAGTGAATATCAAGAGACTTAGACACCATATTGGCTGTTTTTCCTTTATTTCAACAACAAAAATCATTCGAAACTCAACCACAGCATTGTTTTGGATCTCTGGGCAACATATGAAGGTGATTTGTTCCTGAATGAATCAACCGAAATGATTCGGATCGTCTGCAATGACTCACCTACTTGCTGCCACCTACTGGCGGTTTTAATTTCACATTTAACATATCTTTTTAATTTTTTTTTATAATTTCAAATATCAGTATTCAATGTTTTATGTTTAAAATTTAAAAACATAATTTATGCATTTGTAACTGCAGGTTAAAGCATTCCATGTCCCTCTAAGCTGCACTATAATGTGTAAATACATCTAAATGACACTTTATATGCAAATTCTGCAAAGATTAATTTTGTTGATAGTGATTTCATTTGTTTAGTAACACCCTAAATGTAATATTATTATAATTGGCTAATTAAATGTAAGAATTGGACTCAGAAGATGATGCACACTTTTAGAAAAAAATAGTTTTATAAAGGTAAACATGCCCATACAAGGTAAAAATCAATTTAAAAACTTACTGGAAAATTTCATTTATATCACTGCCGTGAACTGACCATGCAGAATATATAGAATATCAAAAACTTTAGGAGTCAGCTGTACACGGTAGTCCTTAAGATATTAGCACAATAACACACTCAGCAAAATAATGTCTAATCATCTTTATCGATACAATCCAAGAAAATATTGAGATATTATTCTTTGTCAATATCACACACTTCTAGTAAAATAAATTGCAACTTTGTCCAGTGTTGGTTTATTTATGTATTTTTTAGTTTATTTTATTTATTTATTTTTTGGCTAGTAGAAGTTATGAATGGCCGGTAACTTCAAAATTTAGTAGCCAAATTGGCTTGTGAATGAAAAAGTTAATTTCAATCCCTGTTTAATGTAATTTTTTCCCAATAATAATTACGATATAATGAATAAGTCCAGGGTTGCCATATGGCAACATTCACATTTTCTCAATTTACAGCAGAATTGTATTCAAGATTAATCTGTATACAACCTCTAACTAATCAAAGAAGTATAAAACTTAAGGTGTTTAAGAATTAAGTCTTGAAAAGTCAAGTTATATTAATGTTATCCTAATTAAAATGGTAAAAATACAATAAAACGGACATAATTTTTGTATTTAGTACAACAGAAGTACCAGATGTAAATCTCATCGTAGACAGAAGGGGCTTCAAAATTATCTTGGACAACCTTGGAGTCAAAAAAGTTGAGAACCTCTGGTCTACACTTAAAAGTAAAGAAACTACATCTAACTGAACAAAGCATGAGATGTATAAGGTTTGCACTTACATCACGATTTGATCAGTTACCCGGATACACAGCCATATTAGGGATACTCAGATGTAAACAACAGCATGGATTGCACTATTAGTGTATTACTGAATATGTTATTCTGCTAATTCATGCTGTCTAAACCACAGAAAAAATGTGTGGAAGCTGCTAAATCATGTACACTCTAAAAAAAAGATGGTTCTTTGAAGGTTCTTTACATGTAGTAACAGTTCTATTTAGAACCATAGCATCCTGAAGAACACTTTTAATGCTGAAATGGTTCTTAGAGTTAGAGTTAGGGTTCTTTATTCCCGCCCTTTTGATTTTCAAATCTGTAACTGTCAAAGCACCTTATTAGTGAGTTTCTGGAGCTGAGAGATCCAACTACAGACTGTCAACACACTCTCAACAGGTAAATGATTTCATTTTTACTTTTAAATACAAAATTAAATTTAAAATTGTATTGGTTTCCAAACAAATATGTTCTTTTCTCTTCTTTTTAAATCACATGTAGCCTAAGTGTGAGCAGCTCTGACAACCCTCTTCACTAAGTAAGTAACAGATCCATATTGTATCCATATTGTTTTTTTTTTTTTTTACTTATGTTTACTTATGTTTTACTAACAGAAAAAAAAGTTGTCTCTTTTCTGATCTTCTGAAGTTCAGTTATCCAACAGACTGCCAACACACTCTTATTGTTACAACGGAAGCTTCCGCACGTTCTCCTCTGCACCACCAGAGGGAACCTTCACCGGAGTTTTGACATCCATTCGGACTCAATCTCCCATACTCCCTCTTACCTGGGGCTGACCACACCCACACACACACCTGCACTCAATCACTCCTCATTACACTCACTGCATAAAAGCCATGCTCACGCTCAGACTTTCGCGAAGTCTTGATCTTGCCCCGGCTATCATTTCTGAGCGTTTTCTTATTGTTTGATTACCTGTTGTGACCTGGACTGTATTTCGACCTGTGATTCTTCTCTGTGCCCCCCGACTTGGATTGTCTACTGGATTGTGATTGTTATCAGCCTGCCCCGAACTTTGCCTGTCTCTGTTTACGGTACTGTCTTGCCTCTTATATTGCTGATGCTGGCTATTGACCCCTGTCTGTCTGACCAACCCTTAATAAAGCTGCTTATGGATCCAAACGCCTCTGACGCTTCGTTACAGAAGACTTCGCCACAAAGCGATCCAGCAGCCGTCATGCAACTGTCCTCCGAGCTTTCTGCTCAGGCTTCGCAGATAGCCATGCAACAACACCAGCTGAACCGTCTAACCACGCTCACGGAGGAACTGGTAAAAGCTCTTCAGTCTCTCCAGCTGTCGGTTCCCTCACCCGCCGTCGTGCCGCCATCTCTGTCAGCCCACGCGGCACCCGAACCTCCTCCCACTGTCAGCCCACGCCTAGCTTTTCCCGAAAAGTTCAATGGAGATGCCGCAAGGTGTAAGGGATTTTTGCTACAATGTTCCCTATTTGTTTCACAACAACCTGCTTTATATCCCACAGAGTCGAGCCGTATAGCGTTTGTTTGCTCACTTCTCACCGGGAAGGCTTTGGATTGGGCTACAGCCATCTGGCGATATGACAGACCTGCTTTCCCGACTTTCGAAGGCTTCCTCCAGCAGTTCCGGGAGGTTTTCGATCATCCCGCTGAAGGAAAGAGCGCCGGTGACCAGCTACTGACGCTCACTCAGGGAAGTAGACCAGCCGCCGAATATGCGTTGTCCTTCCGAACCCTGGCCGCGCAAACCTCATGGGTGGAGGACACGCTGAAACTCCTGTTTCGCCGGGGTCTTTGTCAAGAACTGCAATCGGAGCTCGCCTGTCGGGATGAGGGAAGGACCCTCGCCGAATTCATCGAGCTGGCAATTCAGGTGGACAATCTAATTCGTTCTCGCCGTCCTATTCGCGCGCTGCCACGCGCCACGCCACAGGAGGGCGCAACAGCTGAACCCATGCAACTCGGAGCCACTCACCTCACTGCAGAGGAACGCCACCGCCGTTTACAGAACCATCTCTGTCTCTACTGCGGGGAAGCCGGTCATCTGATAGCCACCTGCCCGGTGCGGCCTCCCAGCGGTCCGCGTGCGGTGAGTTTGAACTCCCTTTCTTCCCGTGCTGACTCAGTTATCAAATTACCCGTCCAAGTAACCATACGTGATAAGCAAGTCTCTACAACAGCCCTAATAGACTCTGGAGCAGCCGGGAATTTCATATCACTTGAATTTGCTCAACAACATGACATTATTCTCACCCCGTGTGATCTCTCTCTGGCAGTGGAGGCG
This sequence comes from Cirrhinus molitorella, assembly GCA_033026305.1. Taxonomy (NCBI): domain Eukaryota; kingdom Metazoa; phylum Chordata; class Actinopteri; order Cypriniformes; family Cyprinidae; genus Cirrhinus; species Cirrhinus molitorella. The sequence continues at coordinate 14,303,417 of CM065126.1, read as the reverse complement.
CTAGACGGCCGGCCTCTCAGCGAGGGGTCAATTCATCACACAACTGAAGAAGTAACCATGCACATTGGAGCCCTTCACACCGAACGTATCCAGTTCTACACCATTCCTTCTCCTCATCATGCAATAATTCTGGGTCTTCCCTGGCTGCGTACACACGAACCACACATCTCCTGGAAGGAGGGACAAATCACTCAGTGGAGTGCAACTTGCCAGCAGAACTGTCTAAACACCGTAACACGACCCCTCTTCTCCGAAGCCTCGTTGTCAAAGTCAAACCCCGATGTTCCCGATCTGCCACCAGAATATAAAGATTTGGCCGAGGCCTTCAGCAAAGCTAAAGCTTCCCAACTTCCTGAACACCGTCCTGTCGATTGTGCCATTGATCTTCTGCCAGGCGCCTTTCCTCCCAAGGGAAGGATCTTTCCGTTATCTCAACCCGAATCTGAAGCTATGAAGACGTACATACAAGAGGAGTTGGCTAAAGGATTTATTCGACCATCGACCTCACCAGCTTCAGCGGGTTTTTTCTTCGTTAAGAAGGCTTCGTCCATGCATTGACTATCGCGGCCTTAATGACGTAACTATTAAATTCAAATACCCCCTTCCTTTGATCCCAGCAGCACTAGAACAGCTTAGACAAGCCAAATTCTACACCAAATTAGACCTTCGCTGTGCATACAATCTAGTCCGCATTCGTGAGGGGGACGAATGGAAGACTGCCTTTTCCACCACTAGTGGGCACTATGAGTACTTGGTAATGCCCTTCGGCCTAGCGAACTGCCCGTCTGTCTTTCAATCCTTTATGAATGACGTCTTCCGTGATATGCTAGACAGATGGGTGATCGTTTATATTGACGACATACTGATTTATTCAAACTCTCTGCAAGAACACATCCAACATGTCCGGGCTGTCCTACACCGCCTTATTCAGAACCACCTCTACGCCAAGCTTGAGAAATGTGAATTCCACTGCACGAGCACTTCATTCTTGGGGTATGTCATCAGCCAGGAGGGGGTGGCTATGGACGAGAAGAAGGTGGAGGCAGTACTGAGATGGCCGCAACCTCAAACCCTCAAGGAACTGCAGCGCTTTTTGGGGTTCGCTAATTTTTACAGACGCTTCATCCGAAACTTCAGCACGGTGGCAGCTCCCCTAACCTCCATGACTAAGCAACGTGCCACACGACTAATTTGGTCTCCAGAAGCTAGGAGATCGTTTGAGGATCTGAAGAAACGGTTTACCACTGCGCCCATTCTCCACCACCCAGATCCTTATCGTCCATTTATCGTGGAAGTTGACGCCTCCAGCACGGGCGTGGGCGCTATTCTCTCCCAGCGTCACGGTACCCCTGCCAAAATGTACCCCTGTGCATTCTTCTCCCGTAAACTCACCGCTGCAGAACGGAACTACGATGTGGGCAACCGCGAGCTTTTGGCCATGAAACTGGCTCTGGAGGAATGGCGGCACTGGTTGGAGGGAGCCACTCACCCATTTATCATCCTTACGGACCACAAAAATCTGGAATATCTCCGTGCCGCCAAACGATTAAACCCGAGACAGGCTAGATGGGCACTTTTCTTCACTCGCTTCCAATTTACAGTCTCTTACCGGCCCGGAACCAAGAACGCTAAGGCAGATGCTCTATCTCGCCAGGAGGAGACATCATTCAGACCCGAGGTCCAAGAAAACATTCTGCCCAATAATCTGCTGCTGGCCCCTGTGCTATGGGACATGATCACAGAAATCACGCAATTCAACCAACACAATCCGCCACCCACCGACTGTCCTCCCAACTCCCTGTTTGTTCCACAACCCTTTAGGGACAGAGTCTTGACACAGGTCCACGAAAATCCCAGCTCAGGGCACCCCGGCATGACCGCAACCATTCATCTGCTAAAAAACCGGTTCTGGTGGCCCACACTCACCGCAGACACCATCCGCTTCATCCGTAACTGCTCCACCTGTCAAACCTCAAAGTCACCCAGGCATCTTCCTGCTGGTCTCTTGCAACCCCTACCTACACCCCAACGTCCTTGGTCACACATCGCAATCGACTTCATCACTGATCTCCCCAACTCTCAAGGTAACACCACCATATTCACCATCGTCGATCGCTTCTCCAAAGCCTGCCGCTTGCTGCCACTACCCAAACTCCCCACCGCATTCGAAGCTGCTGAATTACTATGCAACCACGTCTTCCGCTTCTATGGCTTGCCAGATGACATAGTTTCCGATCGTGGACCCCAATTCACCTCCAGAGTCTGGGCTTCATTCTTCAACATGCTCAATGTGAACATCAGTTTAACTTCAGGCTACCACCCTCAGTCTAACGGCCAATCTGAACGCCTCAACCAAGAGATCATTCGGTTCCTCCGAGCCTACTGCCAGCAACATCAGACCGACTGGAGCCGGTTCCTTATGTGGGCAGAATATGCCCAGAACTCCCTAGTCAAGCCCGCCACTGGTCTCACACCCTTCAAATGCATCCTTGGCTATCAACCGCCCTTGTTTCCTTGGTCAGGTGAACCCTCCGATCTCCCCTCAGTAACTGCCTGGCTACAACGTAGCGAAGAGACCTGGGACCGAGCTCACACCCATCTGCTACATGCCGTCAGACATCAAACTCTTCAAGCTAATCAACATCGTCGCGCTGGCCCCTCTCTCGCCCCAGGGCAGTGGGTATGGCTGTCCACCAAAGATCTCCGTCTCCGACTCCCATGTCGCAAGCTCAGCCCTAGGTATGTAGGTCCATTCAAAATCATTAAACAAATCACTCCAGTATCTTTTCGTTTAGAGTTACCTGCTAATTACCGCATCTCTCCCACTTTTCACATGTCGCTCCTGAAACCCGCTGGTGGTCCGAGAGGAGACCCGGAGGAAGGAGATCTTCCGCAGCCTCCCCCCATCATGATCGACGGCGAGGAGGCCTATCAAGTGCACGAGCTGCTCGACCCCAGGCGCCGGGGCAGCACGCTACAATACCTGGTAGACTGGGAGGGGTACGGCCCGGAGGAACGTTCTTGGGTTAATGCAGGTGATATCCTTGACCCCACTCTCACAGACGAGTTTCACAGAGCGCACCCGGGGAGACCGGCCCCTCGTCCTCGTGGAAGACCCCGGCGCCGTGTGCCTCCTCGCGTCAGGAGCCGCTCGCAGGGGGGGGGGCTCTGTTACAACGGAAGCTTCCGCACGTTCTCCTCTGCACCACCAGAGGGAACCTTCACCGGAGTTTTGACATCCATTCGGACTCAATCTCCCATACTCCCTCTTACCTGGGGCTGACCACACCCACACACACACCTGCACTCAATCACTCCTCATTACACTCACTGCATAAAAGCCATGCTCACGCTCAGACTTTCGCGAAGTCTTGATCTTGCCCCGGCTATCATTTCTGAGCGTTTTCTTATTGTTTGATTACCTGTTGTGACCTGGACTGTGTTTCGACCTGTGATTCTTCTCTGTGCCCCCCGACTTGGATTGTCTACTGGATTGTGATTGTTATCAGCCTGCCCCGAACTTTGCCTGTCTCTGTTTACGGTACTGTCTTGCCTCTTATATTGCTGATGCTGGCTATTGACCCCTGTCTGTCTGACCAACCCTTAATAAAGCTGCTTATGGATCCAAACGCCTCTGACGCTTCGTTACACTTATCAGGTAAATATTTGTTTCTTATAATGTCTATAATTTTTTACTTTTTAAATCGTTCCTGTTTTCCAATCATGTCTTTTTCTCTTTTCAGTGTAAGAGAACATATAAGTGACCAGCCCTGTTCAGTTAAGGATGCTTTTTAAGGATACCTCTTCAGCACTTAATAAGTAACACTAATGTTTAATTTTTGGTTCTTTTATTGTTTTTACAAAAACAAATGAAAGGAGACACACTGTAAATCTAAACTCAACTGTGTATTTCAGATGCTGTCACATCCTACAACCTCGACATCTGCAGAGAGAAACTGCCACTCAGTCACATCAAAACACATAATGATGAACTTACAGGCATCATAGAGGATTATGAAAATACAGTATTTCACTGGAACCTGGTCTTCATTTCACTATTTTGATTCTATTTTTACTTCTTTAAGCATTTATGTTCAATGTGAAAGGCATCTATGAATGTGTTCTTGTTGTTATAGTGCTGTCATTTTTTGCTACCAATTCATGTCATTAAAAAATAAAAAGTACCTAACTGACACATGTTGTTGTTGTATATACACTACAAGATACTGAAATACCAGACAGAAGAGTAAAAAGCAATAAAACAGTTAATTAATACATAGTATATTCAAATAATATTAATAATTATACTAATATTAATGAAAATAAACTAGCATTGAAAAGGTTATTTATAATAAAGTTTATATTTATAAAGTTCTATATAGCATTTTCAAAGCATGGTTCTTTATGGAACCCTATAAAAAAAAGGGTTCTATTTAGCACCAAAAAGGGTTCTGCTATTGTTACAAGCCAAAGAACCCTTTTCTGGTACTATATAGAACCATTTTTCTTAAGAGTGTAGAGTAAGCCATAGTAAGCAGGAAAGAACGCAATTTTTTGACAAACTAAAGTTAATAAGTGTCAAAGATATGTACAAGCAGTATTAATTAAAATATTAGTCTAAGATTTAACCTACCTGACCAGAAATAATAAGAACAAACACAAATGTTGTCAAGAATCTTGCCCTGGTAATCCTGGTTCAGTTTGACCAACCACAAATGCCTTTTGTTCCTCAGACAGTTTTTTGCACTCTTCTCTTTGATTTGTTAGAATGAATTAGTACAGCCCAAAACATGACAATAATTGACCATTTTCAGTAGTAATAATCAGCAAAATATGCAAGTTTCATTCAGTTCAGTGGTATTTACATTCAGTGCTGCCAAAGTGACCGATTGATGATGTGTTGTGAAAACACTCTATAATAAATGTACAGAAATGTGTTTAATACATGTGGTGTCCAAACCTGTTCCTGTAAGGCCAATGTCCTGTAGAGTTTAGCTCCAATTTTCTAATGAGTCTGAAGAGCTTGTTTAACTGCTTCAGGTGCAGGTTTGGACACCCCTGGTTTATTAGCACAATCTGAGCAACACCATGTTTCTTCCCTCTGTAGATGTCATCACTTTGGAGAGTGAAATGTAGCTCTTTGACAATGTTTACAATTCGCAGTCGCAGCAGTCGCATTACGTGAAAATGTATATGTTTCTCTTACAGCTATGTCAAGAACGCATTCACTAGTAACTAAACTGAGCTGTGGTGTCAACAGCAGCTGACAGGGTCAATGTCAGTGGAGAAAGACGTTTTGTCCTGATAATGTCTCAGTACAGGTACTGTACAATACAGTCATACATACTGTATGACATGACAACAGAAAGAACATTTAAAGTTTTTTGGCTTTTGGTATGAATATGTTAGCCTTAAGGTTATTATAAAGGAATTTTATATTGAACGTAGGGGGTAATCTATACCACCGTGGCTGTCATAAACTGTCAAATGCGGCTTTACCGAGCTCAACAGCTCTGGTCTGAGTAGATATAACTAGAACGCTATTGGCTATTTTTAAAAAGTGGGCGGGGCTGCTCGATATGGCCTGCCCTGTTTTCCTGTTTCATTTGAAATTATGTTACCACATAGAATAACGCTGCCTGTTTCAAGGCACTTCAGTGGACCTTTAAGACTAAAAAAAGACATGTAAGAGTAAAGAAAAAAACAAGAGTAAATAATAATAATGTAATATTTATGTACAGATTTGTGCCTTATTTACTGTATATACAGCTGTATAATTAAATATATGCATATGTTTTTACATAATATAATAATATCTGTGTTGATTTTTTTGTTGTTATTTTTGTTTTTCTGTAATCCATTTCTCCATTTCTAATTATTGCCTCTCTCTCAAGTTATTATGTAAAAACATATGCATATTTTTAATGGCATGGGGAAACTGTAAGCATGTTGTTATTGCTTATTAACACAGGAAATCTGGCAAGCTGTTTGTCTCTTTCTCCTTAGGCATTTAAAGCGGAGGTCAGATGTGTATAATCACAAAGGTCAAATTATTTTATCCTGCAAAGTCAGTGAGTGTAAATATTCTGACTTACTTTCTATACTTCACTACAATGTTTAAAGAAAATTTAAGAAAATAAGAAAATGATGAATCGGTCATAGCTATATCGCTTTGAAAATGAATCTTTTGATCAATTCGGTTCAATTGAATCTTTCACGAATGTTCACAAAGAAGACTGAATGAATAATTTTGCGAACCTGATCACAAAGCTGAATCCTGTGTGTAGGCGGAAAGCAGGGGGCGCTATTGACCGTAAACAGCATTTTTTGTATTACTTTGTTCCGAAAATAGACTCACCTACACCATTTACACTTTACATTAAGTACTATGGTTTATTGTTATTTGGACATGAACCAGAGTACCATTTAAATATCATGGTAGTACAAGAATTCCAGTATCATGCTATGTTTAACATTTAATGTCAGTATATTACTGAATTAGATGTTTATGACTGTAAACAGCCACACACTGTCAGACATTAATTGGTCTTATGTTTAACATTGTGTTAACATTGCTTTGTATAACCATCTGATACCATCACTGTATGGTACTGTCACAGTATGTTTTGTGAGGGGTATTCAACAAATTCTCTCTTCATTATATAGTTGCAGCTTATGCTTATTATTGGCAGACATTTCTTTTCTTTCTTTTGTGTATGTGCTGCCAAAGATCAGTCAATACCGCATATTTAGATTATCATTAATATGTTCACGAACTGATTTTGCCATAGTCTATCTATGATCATAATGAAACGTTTACTAGATATTATTGACACTTTTTCTAGTAATTATATTTTAGTGGAGAGCGGGGTGAGTTGAACCAGTTTTTAACTTAAGGTGTTTTTAAAGTGAGCACATAACAGTAATGGGTCCATCTCAGATATGTACATACATTTCAGGATTTCAGGTGGTGCTTCCTAGAAAATAATCACTTCGGATGTAAAAATAACTGCTTGCCCCCAGTTAGTTAAACTGTGCCACTGATTATGCTGAAGTGTGTTGCAAAGGGTCTGAATACTTATATAATATGTGATATTTCCGTTTTTTCTTTTTAATAAATTTAGACAATCATGTTTTCACTTTGTCATTATGAGGTACAAAGTGTCAAAGTTTCCTGAAGCTTTACCTTACCCTTCCCTAAATTGTCTTTTGCTGACATCTTGTGGCCGATGACAGAACTACAAGTGACAACCACAGGTGGCATTTTCAACAAGGACTTGTTTTAACAGACACAGCCTGGTATCAGTTAATTATATGGACAAATAGGGCAATCAAATGTAATGTGTAATTAAATAGCTATATAAGTAAGTCTAGTTATCTCTCGTTAAATGAGACTTGTAAACTGATTATCCATCCCAAGTGGACTGGCATCTTATATCTAGACTGTTTCCATTTAAATGGCTGTAATTAAAATTACTGAACCATGCAGATACAATAAGGCTTAAGCAAATAGATTCAGATAGACCACTGCTTCAAGAACCAATTATTTATTACAAAAATGCAAGACAGAACTCTTAAACTGATATCTAATGGCAAACACAATACAAAAACATACATCTTTATATAAGATGTAGGTCTGCTGCATTGAGAGATGAAATAGCTACAGCAATTAAAACAGAAAAGTGACAAAATTAAATCAAAACATGAGAAGTGTGGACAGGAGAGCGAGAAACCTTATATTATTAGAAAAGGATTAAAAACAATAAGACTGGGGGATATGACTTATGCTTTAAGAACAAAGGGGATATTTAATAAAACAACCAACAATTTCAACAACTTCTTTTTTAATAACATCATTCTGGGTGTAACAGTGTCATCAGTGCTTCATATGAGCATCTCAACACTCCTCAACATCTCAAACACCATAAATAGGTTAGTAATTGCTATTCAATATCCATTCAGACAGCAAATGGTGAGCAAAAGTCCAGACGTGTATGGAGATCGAACATGAGGCTGATTAAACACCTTTGATGAGCTGAACTGCAGGTTTTCAGTGTTGCATCGAAGAGCTTTGGTCTTGCACAAAGTAGCTGAGGGCACTTGATCAATTTTTCAAAATGCGTGGAAGAGATTTCCGTGCCTCGTTCGTTTGAGGTTTAAACCGGGAGATCCAAAGTCGCGTTCCAATTTCTTAAATCTGTAGTGCTTCTGTCTATAAATACAATAGTGCAACGCTTGTTAAAATATGAAATCCCTTGGCTATTCCATAACTTATGAAGATACAGAAAAATAAATCAGATAGAACTTCTTTTCGCAACTGCAACTTTGTACACATATACAGCAGAAGTAAAAAGCACACATTTTGCGGGTATATTCTTTTCTCATAGTCATTCAAGTGCTCGCACACAAATTTATATCAACAAGTGCATCTGTACATGTCCATGTCCAATAAGCATCAAATTTTTTATTATAAATACCCTCCATGGACACAATGGATTTCATATTTTGACAAAAGAACATCAAAGAAGAAATGAGTACCAAAGACAACAATCCAGAACAATCAAAACACCCCAAAACACAAGTACAAGCTCTCCACTTGCACCCGTCCAGCAGTTTATGCTGGAAGTGTATACCATAAAACCAAACAGCAAACCGGTTTTGGTGTCTCCAGACTCCTTGAATTTGTTGGTCTGAAAACTTAGGTCACTAAATATAATAACAGGAGAATTCATCGATTCAAACCGCACACTGAATGGAACAACGTTCAAGTAAACTGCATATAAATTTACCTCTTGCATACAAAAACTCTGGCGTCCTACTAACAAACTTGAAGTTAATATTACCTTTGCCCCTCACCCCGCTCTACTCCAACCTACACATCAATAAGTACTTTATTGTGGGTTCAGACTCAGTGCAAACATGGAAAAAAAGAAAATAAATAACACCTGCATTGCCAATGCCATCTTCTATGTTGCTTTTCTTGCGTAAACCTAAATGTTAAGGGACATAACTTTCAAATAATTTCCTTGCCAATAAACTGAATGGACAAACAAGGGAATGTCAACCAAAAAAACAAAAGGTGGCTACTACATCCTGAAAAGTGTTATAATAATTACAAGAATATTAAATTGAAACCACACAGCCAGGGATGCCACATTATGAGGGGTAAGAAAAACAGCAAAAACACTTTTCCCCATTAGCTAAGCCTTGACAGTTCCAGAACTTTGTTTTCTTTCTCACTCAGACTCGTATTCCAGCGGGGCCACCTCATCGATGACTAGTTCCTCTTCGCACTTAATGTCTTCCTTTTTCGGAGACAGTCTCATCTTCGTGTGGACCTTCTTATGCCGCGAGAAGCTGGAGGAGTGCACAAAAGTTTTCCCACACTGTGGGCATCGGTAGAGTTTTCCCGTCGCGTGCGTTTGCTGGTGCTGCTTGAGGTTGGAGAGCCGGACGAAGGTCTTCTTGCAGACGTCGCATGCGTAGCACTTTTCTCGGAGGTGCGAGTGCTCGTGCCGCGAGAGGCTGGTGATGTGGCTAAAGCGTTTGTTGCACGTGCGGCAGGGGTACGGCCGCTCCTCGTTCGGCAGGTACAACCTCTTCTTGCCTCCTTTACTGTGCTTGTTCTTCTTGCACAGCGTGTAGTAGTTGGGCTTGTCGCGGGAGCAGAGCTTGAGGCGGATCTTGAGGTCCGACGACTTGTCGAGCGAGTCTTTGCCATGCGTGTACGAGTTGAGAAGCTGTCGCACGTGAGCCACCTGGTGTTTGGAAAGAGCGGCGGAGTGGCTGAAGACCCTGTCGCATTGCGCGCATTGGTACTGCTTCTCTCGCTCGCCTGAGGAGAGCATTCTTTTATTTGTGCTGTGAGCGGATGGGAAACTGTGCTGGGTCATGATGGGAGCCGGGGTTGGAGTCGGGTACAATGGCCTGGCGGTTTTATCCAAGCCTTTTTTGTGGATCAATCTGTGTCGTGACAGACTCGAGCTGTGATTGAACGATTTGCCGCATGTGTTGCATGTGTGCAGTCTCTTGGTTTTATGGCATTTCTTGTGTATCGCCAAAAGGCGCTTGCCGTTGCATCTCACCCCGCATAGGTTGCACTGCAGAGACTTTTTGTTCTCGCACAACTTGGTGAAATCTTTCGAGGAGGCGAGCGTTGATTTATCCAAGTGGACGTGCAGATGCCGCGCGAGACTGGAGGAATGGCTGTAGCTCTTGCCGCAAAATCGACAGTTATACGTTCTAGCCCGAGACACTTCTGCCTCCCAGCAAATATCCGTAACGTCCTCCTCTTCGCACAACTGGCTGCTCCCCGCTTCCGTGTTGTCGTTCAAGTCTGATTCGCTCCCTACCTCCTCCTCGTGCGTCGCAATCAGATGTGGATCTGCGTCGTCACATTCTGGGTAGACCGAATCGTAAGGGACGAGGAAAGTCTCATCAGGTTCTATTTTCACCATCTGGTCGGAGGTGAAGCAAGCAGCCTCGTCCAAATCCTTTTTCACACAGGCTATGGTGAATTTTGAGCCTACCTCAGCCCACTTGACCACATATTCGATGGGCTGGGTGTCAAGCTCCACCGTGATGAAGTCTGCTCCTAAAGTGTCCTGCTCGGAGCAGATCTGCAGCTCTGTTTCTGTCTCCTCCATTAGGGCTGATCTTCGCGGCCCTTCTGTTGTTTTCTCACTGGGGAGCTGCGACTATTCCAGGCTTAATTTACACCTCAGCAAATCCTAGTAGGAAACATAAACAAAAGAAAATTTTGAGTTTTATTAAACGGTACCAGGAATAATAACATACTGCCAGTATTTGGATATTTTTATTAGTTATTGTCTGATATTTAGTCTGTTTGACAGATTAACAGTTTATCCACCCCTTTTGTCAATTCAAATAAGATTAAATGTTTTACAAAACATCTCAGTTTATAAAATAAGTTCATTTTGAGTAGATATTGAGTAAAATGTATGTTTTTACGATCATTGGATAATATTATTCCATGGACACAACCAGTCAAAAGTTTTACGATTTTTAATGTTTTTTTTTTTTTAAGAAATTTGTTCTGCTCATCAAGCCTGCATTTATTTGATCCAAAGTACAGCAAAAAAGACAGTAAACATTTGTAACATTTGTACAGTTTTTTTTTATTTAAATATATTTTAAAATGCAGTTTATTCCTGTGATCAATGCTACATTTTCAGCATCACTACTCCAGTCTTCAGTGTCACATTTCCTTCAGAAATCTTTGTAATATGCTGTTCAAAAAACATTTATTATTATCATCAATATTTAAAACAGTTAAGTACATTGTTTTGGGATCCTTTGATGAATAGAAAGATCCACAGATCAGCATTTATCTGAAATAAAAAGATTTTGTAACATTATATATTATACAATTCAAGAGCTTGGAGTCAGCATAATTAAAAAAAAAAGAAAGAAAAAAAATTATAGAAATTAATACTTTTATTTAAGGATGCTTTAAATTAATCAAAAGTGATCATAAAAACTTTGATAATGTTACCAAAGTTGTCTATTTAAGATAAATGCTGTTCTTCTGAACTTTCTGTTCATTAAAGAAACCTGAAAAAAATTCTACTCTGTGGTTTTCAACATAATTATAATAATAATAATAATAATAATAATAATAAATATTTAATAATAATGTTTTAGAAATATATTACAATGATTTCTGGAGTAATTTTGCTAAAAAATCAGCATTGAAATCACAGGAACAAACTACATTTTAAAATATATTCAAACTGAAAAAAAAAAACGTTTTTTTAAATAGTAAAATTATTTACTGTTTTGCTGTACGTTGTATCAAATAAATTCAGTCTTGGTGAGCAAAAGAGACTTCTTTGAAAAAAAAAAAAAAACACTAAAAACCTTACTTGGTAGTGTATATATGCTTTACATTACTATCAGATTATTAAACAAAAAAACAATTTATGCTGAAGACTCATGATCTATGATGCAAGAATTTACTTCCTCTTGCATGGATATTGTTTTTCAGATTTTGAAGCTTATATGCATGACTGTAGTATAATAAACCCCGAATATATCTGCACCATTAACAAACATTATGCAGACTTTTCCTCTGACATTTTTGAGATCCAAACAAGAACGTTCTGAAGAATCAGTCTTGCATTAAACGTTAGAGAAGGTTCTACACTGACATTTTTGACATTTACAGCATGCTCTGAAGAATCACTCTGCCATTTACAGAATACTCTAAAGAATCACTATGACATTTAAAATACCGTTCCGAAGAATCATTCCGACATTACAGAACATTCAGTGGAATCATTCTGACATTCAAAGACGTTTAGAAAAATCATTCTGATATTTGGAGAACATCCCAAGGAATCATTCTGACATTTAAAGAACGTTCTGAAGAATCATTCCGACATTCAGAGACGGTTCAGAGAACCTCCCGATGAATCGTTCTGCAGTTCGGGCGAAATCTGTCAAATCCGTCGGAACGCGATAATATGTCGAACTGTAAAATGAAAGCGGACGTTCGCGCCAGGGTATTTCCTCATCAGCGGGATGCCGCGAAGTCTCGCCGATCTCGCATTTTCCCGTGTTTACGTTACGCTTGTTTATTTATAAACTCACCTTCAGTGATCAATCGCGGTAAAAGAAAACCATTACAATGTACTTAAAACCTCGACAATAAATGAAAAACAGTCAAACAAAAGCGTTACAACGGTAAACAGGAAACACAACTGTGCATTGACACGGTGCATTCTGGGAAAGGATTAAATGGGGCTGCAACCGAGTGTGTCCAACTGTATTTTCAACTGCATTTAATTTATCGTGTGTTCAAGATACCCACGTCAAGAACGGTTTAAGATCTCGACACAAAAATGTGAAAGAACGGTGTTATGAATCACTCTGACCTTGTAAAGCCACGGCATAGCTTGACTATACATAATATCATAATGGCCAGGATTCAATCGGCCCGCCATAAAATTGCACATATATTAAACATCACAGATAAACGATTGAAGCGTATTTCTCGCACCGAGGCCCAGATACACACTGAAACTGAATACGATGTGTACAGGCTGTACTTTCTGTACTACTGCCAGCTCGTGATGAAATAACTCGCACTTACGGTTGCTCGAAAGTATATTTTATAATCACTAACCGTTTCAATGCATGCATGACAGAAGACAGACAATCCGTGAGCCCATTCAGTGAATAAAATTCCTTTTGATCGCTTATTACTCGTAAGCCACGGATGCTTCACTTGGAGCAACTGAAATGCTGAAATACACTTCAGAAAGAGCGTAATCTAATCCCCCGATAGAGCCAAAGCTATTATTCTGACCTAGACTCAGAGAATGACATATGGCCGGTGTGACTGCATGATCTCAGATGTATTTAAATTCCTCATACAGCCACTAAGAACCACTGTAATATTCTCACAGCGTGCTTTCCTGTCCCCTCACTGCACTACATTTGTTCGTTAACCAAACGCGTCCACTGTTTAATTCTTTTGCACGCTTCTGAATCGGTTAAAATATATTTTAAAGTAATTACCAAGCATTTAATGTGCTGTTTGGTCGTTGGAAATCGGTTCGGTTCTGCCGCACCTCTGTCAGATCATCGGCGATGTCGTCACGGATGTCATTTTTTTCACAGCCTTGGCGCGTCACCGTTGATGTGTATACCATATGGATGGACTTCCGCATTCCATTGTGAATACTCTTATTTTATTAAAAGTATTACGTTACAAAAATAGTATTCGTATAAACAGAAACACAGTTCATAACAGTATGAATACAAAATGTGTTTAGGAAATGTAATATAGGCTAATTAAAATAATTAAAAAGGACTATAAATTGGGGTTTCCCTAGTCACAGAAAAAATAAATACATAACACATATTTCCTTTTTGAAATGGCATGTTCATTCACAACCACGTTTAACTGCATTTATTTAATTAATATATCTAATGTCATCAATATCAATACAAAACAAGCAACAGTAAATGTTGGGCATATGAAATCCCAATATTATTTATGATTATATGCATAGCCTATAACATAATACCATGAAATTGTCCATCCACAATACATTATGAACAATATTTTTTGCTCTGTATGACTGGTTAATTTTATACAAATAAATACAAACAATAAAAAAGAAAACAACAAACAACAACAATAATAAATGGCAGAATAAAAAATATATTTAGATTTTAGTTATATAAAACATAATGTACATTATTTATTTTATGTAATGTGTCAAATGAAAAAGAGGGTATGGAGCCACTGAAAAAAAAAATAATAATAATAAATTATATATATATATATATATATATATATATATATATAAACAATTTATCAGCTGTTTAGCACAGCTTTATTTTCACTTATTTTCTTGTTTTATTTATTTTATTTAACACAACATTCACAGGGGATGCATACAACAGAAATATTGTTCAAAAGAAGAACAATATATGACTCAGGTTGATGCAAAGCAATAAAATACAACAACAGCCAGAATACAAAACAGAAATATTCTACAATAATAATTAGGCCAAAAATAAGAAATAAATATATAAACAATAAAAAAGGAAGAAATTCCTTTTAAAACGTTCCAGTAACAGGTTTGATATTGCCCTTTAGATACACTAGACATTAGACTTTTTATAAAATAATTTATTTTTATTAATAATTTTTTATTAATAAACAGTTTAGCCTATCAACTGTTGCACAACTCCAAATGACTTTGCTTTAGTTTTTTTTTTTTTTTTTTTTTTTGTTGTATTTTTCACTTTTTTCACTGTATTTATTTATTTAACACAACATTCACAAGGGATACATACAACCGAAATATTGTTTGAAAGAACAATATGTGACTCCGATTGTTGCAAAGCAATAAAATACATACACAACCAGAATACAAAACAGTAATATCCTACTAAAATAATTAGGCCCAAAAATACATAAATATATAAATAAATAAAAAAAGAAATACAAACAGGAAAAACAAGCAAAAATGTAACATGAACATTTATAACATAAATAAATAAGTAAATTAATTAATTAATAAATACACATAAATGTCAACTTCAAAAAATAACCAGGAGGTAACGATCGAAGTCATTATTTTTTTTCATAAATACGGCTGTTTTAGCAGCTTTCTTATTAAGTGATGAGCAAAGAGGTTTCATAGAATAATTTCAGATCAATACAAAAAATACTAAACTTTACATTTATGAAGATGAAATTGGTCATAGAGGGTTAGCAGTTTTAGCACATCATCCAACTCCTTTGATCCTGATTCCCAAATCGCTATAGTTTCACTATCCGTATATGTTTATCTGGCCAGAAATCGATTCCTGTCGCAAAAACTGTCGTCCATGCGCTTCAGTAAAGCTTTTCAAGTTTATTTAATATTCAGTTTGTCCCCATCACCACACGGGCTGTTTTTGCTTAGATTATAACGTAGTAAAAATGCTAAACGTATGGGTTTGAGTGAAGATAACTGTTTGTGACGGTTAGTTTAATGACCGTCGACAGCTTACTTTACGGCAAACAAGAGGAGCTGCAGGTTAAACATTCACGACGCAGTGGTGGCGAAAATGGCACGAGTGAAAATACTAACGAATTAAACCATCTGATTGTGTTTTTTGAAAATCCAGACAGCCAGAGTTCTTATCTGACCTTATTACTACTTACCTGCTAAGTTAAAGCTCGCCAGAGAACAGATTAAATTCCGATTTTTGTTGGCTAACAGTAGTAGCGCAAAGCTATTCCAGTAAGTTAGACATATGTTTAATTGAGTAAAAAAGGTGCACAAACCTCTAAACCTAGACATGGATAAGGAGCCATCGGGACTATCTAGCACAGGCTCAAAAAGTGCAGGAGGCTTTGGTCTGTTTGGATCTGCTGGTCCGCAGTATTCAAAGACAGAGCTCGCTGGCGTGCCATGTAAGTCTGACATTTTATAATACTGGGTGTAACGTTACATATGATTCAGTAGCTTAATAAAGTTTTTTTTTTTTTTTCTTAACAGTGACAGGCATGAGTCCTCTCTCCCCATACCTTAATGTGGACCCCAGGTATCTAATACAGGTGAGATCTGTAGTTTTAGATGGCCTTTATTTGTTTTGAATATATGAGATTCAATGGATGTCTGTCGTGATCATGTGCTCATAGGATACGGATGAGTTTATTTTACCCACTGGAGCAAACAAAACAAGAGGACGCTTTGAGCTGGCCTTTTTTACTATCGGCGGATGTTGTATCACAGGTATTTTATCTCTTCTTCCTGCATTGTGTAGACAGCTTTTAAATTAGTTTGTTTTTAATTAAGATAAATTCTTTTTGGTAATTTTTTTTTTTAATATTACAATGTACAGCTGAGGTCAAAAGTTTACCAATAGTTGAAGAATCTGCAAAATGTTAATTATTTGACCAAAAGAAGAGGGATCATACAAAATGCATGTTATTGTTTATTTAGTACTGACCTAAATAAGATATTTTACATAAAAGACATTTGCATATAGTCCACAAGAGAAAAATGACCCTGTTCAAAACCATCTTTTCACACTGAGGACAACTGAGGGACTCATGCAACTATTACAGAAGATTCACTGTTGCTTCAGAAGGAAACACGATGCATTACTTTGAAGATCAGGGTAAATGTAACCTATTCTGTCTTCTGGGAAACATGTAAGTATTATCTGAAGGGCAGTACTAAATGAAATGAAAAATAAGAAAAATGTACACATCTTCATTCAGTTCAAAAGTTTACACCCCTGGCTCTTAATGCATCGCTTTTTTTTCTTCCGGAGCATCAGTGAGTGTTTGAACCTTCTCTAATAGTTAAATATGAGTCCCTCAGTTGTGATCAATGTGAAAAGATGGATCTCAAAATAATACAGTCATTGTTGGAAAAGGTTCAAATGCACAAAAATGTTGAAAGACCAAAGAAATATGTGGGACCTGAAGGGTTTTCCTGAAGAACAAGTGTATGTAAACTTTTGAACAAGGTCATTTTTATAAATTCAGCTGTTATTTTCTCTTGTGGACTATATGAAATGTCTTTTATGTGAAATATCTTATTCAGGTCAGTATTAAATACAATTTAATTTTGTATGATCCCTCTTATTTTGGTCAAATAATTAACATTTTGCAAATGATGCAAGGTGTATGTAAACGTTTGACCTCAACTGTATGTACTGGCATACAGGTGCTGTATTTGGGGCTGTGAATGGACTTAGAATGGGCTTGTCTGAAACCAGAAACATGGCTTGGTCAAAACCTCGCAATGTACAGTAAGTACTGCACATTTAATTGTAGTTATGAAAATTTGTTGACTATTAGTTTACTATAATAAAATGACTGCAAATGGACTGGCACGTTAGGAAAAAAAAATGTAGTAAATAATTTTATATTATTTATATGTATTTTTTATGACCAAAAGTTAAAATTGACAAAAAAAAAAAAAAATTAGATTCAAAAGTCAAAACTTAGATTCAACTTTGTCATCATTTGAAATTATCCTAATTATGACTTAGTTTGTCATATTAGTTTCTCTTTTGACTTTTTAATTATTAGATAAAAGATAGAAATTATGATATAAAGTTGATTTTTCTTTATTTGACCTTTAGGAAAAAACCTTTTTACAGGTGTAATTATGAGATAGAATTTTGCTGAAATTATAAGATAGAATTTGTATTTATCTCATAATTTTTACTTAGTATGTCATAAATTCAGCTTTTTATGTCAGTTTAGTTTCTCTCAACTTTTCTCATTATGATTTGTCACCTTTCTGATTTACTAGAGCTTTATTTTTTCCCATATCTTCCGGAAATGGGCTTCCAAAGTATCTCTTTAATGACATTTCCCCAGATAGGTTAAACAGGATTATCCACTGCATTGATTTTTGTATTTTTTTTTTGTATTTCCCCATTCTTTCACATCTTTCTACACCTTGCATGCTTTCGTAAGCAGTTAACCAGCAGAGGGCAGTGTTCACTACAGTTTGCACTGTGCCTTTCATAGGAAAAAGAAACAGCAGAAGTTCCTGGTAAGAAAAGGTGCGGTAAGGTACCATACAACAGAGTTGTTCCGTGATGTCAGTGGAGCACAACCCATGAATAGGCTCATAAACCACACTGAGTTTCTTAATTCTCATGTCTGTTTTGTGGTGATGAACCACATTCCACTGCAATTACCAGAATCACCTGCATTTTTCCTTTGAATTGAAATTGTGGTGCGGACAGTTGGGGGGTTTCATACTGTTTGAGACGTCAGAAAATGGAGAATAAAACAGAAAGCAGAACAAACAGTAAAAAATATATTGTTTGAAGAATTAGTGAATGCAAAATCCCACCATTGGATATCAAGCCCTTAATCAGTCAGTTTATATAAGAGAAATGGCATGCAGAATCCAGACATGACCAAGTTGTCATATAGGTAAAAAAAATCCATATTTTAGCACTAACCTATAAAACATATGCCCATTTTAATGTAATGAAGCAATTTTTTAGCACGACAAACTCTAAACACACATGGGGACACACAAAAAAAGGAAAGAAGAACAAATTATGAAAATGATACAATATTTATTGCAAGTGCATTTAAAGAATGTTTATATAGTTGTAATTGTGTAGTTTTTTTTAAGTTTTTTACTTTTTAAGTCATAATTAGATGTTTGCAATTTTAAGATGCAGTGAATTTTTTTTCCTCATAATTTTTAAAACATAAATATGTGATTCCTTGACTATATTTAAATATAACTAACAAGCAGAAAAAAGTAAGTATATGCTGATTTCAAAACTTGATTAAGAAACAAATTACAAAACTTGGTTCCTCTTTTGTCAATGTTTGTGGTTTTGTAGCCGTTATTAGGCTTGGATAAATGATTTGAGCAACAACAAGATTCATGTTGATTTATTATTATTTTTAATAAATGTTTTGCTTTTATAAACCGCACTGACATTGCCATTTTTGATCAAAAACTTTCTTGTGTATTTAGTTTTTATTTTTACAATGTGTTTTTCTTTTAGTTATCTATAAAGATAAGTTGTGACAGCTGTTTTAAATCAATAGCTCAAATACATCTGTGTGTGCACACCTGTGTGACCCAAAGCATCATGTGGTCAAGGCTGCATTAAAGCGCGTTCACATGCCGTTCTTTACAAGTTATACAAGTACAGTGGGCCAAAGTCTGCCCCTCTACTGCTGTTACGTGCAAGACAACACCGCTGTCAGCAGATTTATAGGATGTTTGGGTGAAAAAGTGTTATGATGACCCTGCCATAATATATTTCCTTAAAGACTGACACAGATTGAGAAAGTTGTTACTGAATGAGTCAACCATTCAGTCCAGGTGCTGATTCAGAAATGCAGCAAAGATATGCATGTTTATTTGTACAAAGAAATACAAATAGATTTTTAAAAAGAAATACAATACAAAGAAAAAAAGCCGTCCTGGAGCCTATTTCCCTAAACCTACTTGTGTATTTTAAGCATGTGTTGTTGGCATGAAACATCTCAGTTTCTGTATATGGCTTGATGTTTTAGAACCAAAGTCATTAGTGATTTAGGTCAATTGTGACTTTGTTTTAAACTCTTAATCTCCATTCTTCTCTCTCATTCAGGATCCTGAATATGGTGACCCGCCAAGGTGCCACATGGGCAAACACATTGGGGTCATTAGGTGAGTTTCAGCCTCGTTCCCCCTCAAAATGAATCTCATCCATCTTTGTAGTTGGGTCAATTCTCATTTGAATTCATTCAGACACCTTCAACATTTCTCACATTTCACAATTTGTTCGCTTCAGTTTAGAAAATGGTAACAAATATGTCAAGAACTCTGTCAGTCAAATTAACTTCACCATTTTACAAATAAATCTTAATCTAATCATGACAAATATATATTTTACCTTTTTTTTTGTGTTACACATTATGTAGGTAAAGTAATCGATTAATTTATGACAAGAGTGCACCTCAAAAATTTACTTCATAACAGGAGTTCTAACCTTTGTCACAAAAAGACTTTCTTTGTTGCCTTTTTCCCTGTCACGCTTTAGAAATCATAAGAAATTATGTATCAGCTGAAATCTTAAAATCTCAAAATTCATCCTTTGAAAACCATTTTAAAATCAGACATTGCATTACCATGAAAAATGTACATCTAAATCATATTACAAAATGTTTTTGTTCATGAATTATAAAAAAATAAGTTTGAATACTGCATTTTCATGTCTATGTTCAAAAATGACGGTTAATGGGTTAAACTGTGTCAGAACGAATTCATCTTGATAATGTCAGATAACTTTGATAGAAAGATATGTAACAAAACATGGTCAGGTCAAAGTGTCAAATCAAATTTTTGGTCCCAAATTTGTATACATTTTACTGGTAGTCCACTGTATGAAGAATTTTTAGGTATAATATGTCACACTTTACTTTACTTTGATTACCTCCCTTACATAAATGAACTATAATGTCCTGCACCCACTAGTAAAAAATATAAAATGTATATATCTGGTGTCTGAATAATTTTTTGGTTTGACTCTATATTAATGCAGACAACCAATCTCTGTGTTGAATGTGTGTATTTTTATTTATTTTGGTGTTGTATGTGATTAGCTCTTCTGTACAGTGCGTTTGGTGTAATCATTGAGAAAGCCAGAGGGGCGGAGGATGACCTCAACACGATTGCTGCAGGAACGTTGACTGGTGTCCTTTACAAATCTCCAGGTAGATCATGTTTGATATGTTTATGACATTGTTATCTTTAAGAAGCAAAAAAACCTTTTGTCAGCTGACTGAAGGGGAAGATCCCTTCCTTTTGTGTGGAAGACTTTGTTGTGTGGGGAAATTGTTCAAACTGATGACAGAAAAGCATTGGTTTGAAAAGATCTTACAGGAAACATTTTAAAAACGAATTAATAATTAATTAAAAACTAATTAATAACAGATGTTATTATATAATGCTTAACACATGAATAACTAATCTGTAGTTACTTTAGAGTTTGTCGTGGAATATTTATTCATATATTTTCATCCTCCAAAATTCATGCCCTCTTTCTCAATGACCTTGATTTTGGAAATATACTTCCCTAATTTATTTTTTAATATTTAACATCATCTAAGACATGAACCAAACCAATCAACTCCCAGATAAATGGCAATATTATGAACTTTAAAGAGATACTCCACCCCAAAATGAAAATATTGTCATTAATCACTTACCCCCATGTCCTTCCAAACCAGGTTTGATCGTCTTCGGAACACAATTTAAGATATTTTGGATGAAAACCGGTAACTTTTTGGCTGTCCCATTGATTGGCAAAGTAAACGACACCGTCAAGGCCCAGAAACGTATAAAAGACGTTGTCAAATTAGTCCATCTGCCATCAGTGGTTTAACCATAATTTTACGAAGCTATGAGAATACATTTGTATGCAAAGAAAACAAAAATAACGACTTTAGTCAACAATTTTTCTCCTCTATGTCTAAGTCACAACACACGGATACGCTGTTTTCGTTCGAATCAAAGTCTAAATACACGTAGAAAACGTATCCGTGTGTTGTGGCTGACACAGAACAGCATATACTGTTTACGTCCTGTGGATACTTTCCAAAATGCCGCTATAGTGACGCGGAGGAGACTAATTGTTGACTAAAGACGGTGTTTTTGTTTTCTTTGCGTACAAAAAGTATTCTCGTAGCTTTGTAAATTATGGTTGAACCACTGATGGCAGATGGACCATTTTGACAACGTCTTTCATACGTTTCTGGGCCTTGACAGTGTTGTTTACTTGGCAGTCAATGGGACAGTCAAAAAGCTACCGGTTTTCATCCAAAATATCCTAAATTGTGTTTCGAAGACGATCAAACCTTTTATGGGTTTGGAACGACATGGGGGTAAGTGATTAATGATGATTTTCATTTTGGGGTGGAGTATCCCTTTAATTTAGAGTTCCAAAAAGACAAGACAAAGGCCTTGTTGTGTTCAGTGTTATTGGGAACTACAGGTCCATGATGCAGTGAGAATTTAATACTTTAAAAGGCATATTTATAAAGCATAATTTATAGATTATGAAATATGATTTGTTACAAGAATAAAATTGCAATAAATATAGAATGACTGTTGCAATGCTCTCTTGGCAGGTCTTCCAGACAGCTCTATTAAACCTTTACAATCCAGAACATGGTTGCAAGATACATTTTTAATGAGCTGAAAAGAACGCCTAACCTAAATAAACATAAAATTCAAGCCATTAATGTTTGCCTACAAAACCACCACTGGCTCTACAGCCCTTCACCTAAATTCACTACTTAAGACTTGTGTGCACTCTAGAAGCTTGCGTTTTGCAAGTAAATGGCGCAGCATTTTGCCACAAAATCACTTTCACAGACTTTTACCTTACCTTAAATGTTCCCTTTTGGTGGAATGACCTACCCAACTTAATCTGAGTCTTTAAGAATCGGCTAAAGCACATCTCTTCCATCTTTATTTGACCCTCTAACTCTGGCATTCTCTATTCTATTTGTATTCTTTAAAAAAACGCAATTCTTTTTATATCTTCTATCTTTTCTATCTGTTTTCTTTTTATTTATTATACAATTAACAAAAGGCAAAAAAAAGCTAATCTTATACTTATATCAATTACATATCATTGCTCTCTTGTTGATTTTGATTGCTTCCATTGTCCTCATTTGTAAGTTGCTTTGGATTAAAGCATCTGCAAAATGACTAAATGTCAATGTAAAATTCTAAATATTTATCTAGATATCAATATATTACCATTCAAAAGTTTGGAGACAGTAAGGTTTTTTTTTTCTTCAGGTTCCACATATTCTTTGGTTTTTCAGCATTTGTGTGTATTTGAGCCCATTCCAGCAATGACTGTATAATTTTAAGATCCATCTTTTCACACTGAGGACAACTGGGTCACTCATACAGGTTCAAATGCTCACTGATGCTTCAGAAGGAAAAACGATGCCTTAAGAGCGTACATTTTTCTTATTTTGCCTAAATTGATTTTTTTTCCATGTAGTACTTCTCTTCAGAAGCTACAGAACGTACTTGCATGTTTCCCAGAAGACAAAATAAGTTAAATTAACCCAGATCTTCAAATGCAAAAAGTTTTCACCCCTACCTCTTAATGCATTGTTTCCTTCTGGAGCATCAGTAAGCATTTGAAACTTCTGTAATAGTTGCATATAGGTCCCTCAGTTGTCCTCAGTGTGAAAAGATGGATCTGAAAGTCATTCAGTCATTGTTGGAAAGGGTTCAGATACACAAAAAAGCAGAAAAAACAAATAATTTGTTTGACTTTTCTGAAGAACAGTGCACAGTTTAACGGTTCACGACAAGCAAAGGGACTCATGAGCAACTATCACTAAACAAAAAAAAACCCTCAATCATTCAGGTAACAACACTGCATTAAGAATCAAGTGTATGTAAACTTTTGAACAGGGTCCTTTTTATGAATAAATTATATTTTAAAATACATTAAAATAAAAAAGCACTTTTAAATTGTTTAACTGTATTTTTGAACCTTAATTGTGTAAAATATAGATAGACATGGCTTTAAACTGAAGGGTATATTGTTGATTCATAACCTTGGTCCATAGAGAATCGTTAAAAATTAATTTCTGTAAGTAAAAAAAAAAAAAGAATGACATTTGTACTTCTGTAAGTCATAGTAAAAAAAATTTGTCACCAAAAAAAAAAAAAATAGGTCACTAGGTGTCCATTAGGTGGTTATAAACACATGACATTCTTCCTACAAGGAAGTACCTTACAGAATTTCCCCACATGTGTTTTCCTCTAGCGAATGAATGCATTTAGTAGAAGAGAAGAGATGTTGTCGAGATATTAGGGGAAATCTCTTTCAGTGGGACACCACAAAATAATTTTCCATCATTCTTTGCTGCAGAGTTCTTAAAAGGGAAGTTCATGGACGTTGAGATGATGCAGCACATTGCCTACTCTGATGCAAAGAATTTGGCAAGGTTCAGTGTCACATAGTTTTGCCATGAATGCAGTTTGTGTTCAGTTTGTTCCAATAACCTTAGGTATCTCACGTTTCGTAGTCACGTGTCACACAGGCTATACTCAAACATATTTACAAGCTCACAGGAAATGTGCAATGAATATAATGGTGCTGTAGAAACAGCATTTTTACTGGCATGTTTTTGTCATTTGTGATGCATATTTAGGGCATTTCTGTTTAATATTAACAGAAAACTGCAATGTAGATATATGTCAACATGTTGACAAGGAAGAGTCCTTTTTTTAAAGAGATGTTAAGTTATTTTGAAGTGTTCCAGTGGGCTGTGTGTGAAATGGGTGGGCTCTCATTGACTCATTCACCACTTCATTCAGCAGTTATCAAGCCTTAACTCATGGTGGGTGTGGACTCCTCACACTCCTCAAAGCTCTATCGCCCTTCTCCATGTTCTGGGTCAGGCTGAAGTTAGGCTTTTGTCTGTTTTACACCAGTGACGTCTTTGAAACGGTCGCTGGAGGTCAGTGACTTGATATGGCCGTTTCTGAACCAAAAATATTATTCTAGTTTTAGTTTTACTATGATAATTACACCTGGAATGGAATAAATGAGTCATTATATCATTTTGTCTTGGGTAGGGTCAGAAATTAACGAGGGCCATCAAAATGAACAAAAATGCCCCATAAATTCAAAACAAAGGGGCAAAAAAATGCCCCTGCACAAAGAAACAACATATTACGGCTGTTGTGATTAAAGTGAAATGTGGAAATTAATGAAAAGTGTCAATTTGCGGAATTACATTTAGGTTCGTTCACACTGCATCAGAATGCTTTACACATTGTTTTGTGCAGCGCTGAGCCTTATAACCAATCAAATGCATTTCTGTTGAATTTAGGAATGCATTTACCAATCAGATGTGCTTGAATTAGTCAGTCAGAGGCAGGTCTTGGTCTTGAGACTGTCTTAAGACTATTGTTTGATGGTTTTGGTCTTGTCTTGGTCTAGACCGCATTCGTACTCGGTCTTGTCTTGACTCGGGATTTTGTTTCAAGACCACAACTCTGGGGATATCCCTAAATTGCTGGTACAATGTCTGATTTATTTACAACCATTTTTAATGTGATTGGATGTAAAAATTCCTGCTTTAAATGCAATCATTAACTAATTAAATAACTAAACAATAAAAATTAATAATTTGATTTATACCAGTGGATCTCAAAATGTTTGAGTTCAATGTAGAGATGGGCGATATGGGTTTAAAAATATATCACAATAATTTCTGGTATTTATTGCAATAATGATATCAATGGCAATAATTCAGGGAATCTTATGCATCCACTAAGAGACAAATTTATATATAAAAAAAATTCAGTTTCTTTACAGAAAAGTATTTTTCCTATATTTACCCAAAATAGCGTGTTGTTAGCATTACTGAGTACACATGTAATTGTAATTAATTGTAATGTAATTACTGTTTAATTCATACTAAAAATGTGTCATCATTTAGATTAGTCAGCACTGCAATTGTGCAAATCAGAGGTGATTAGCCTAAATTTTAGCGTTGAAAATGTTTTTTCCGCCTGTTTGGGCACTTCAAACAGATGTTTGCACTCCGTTTCGTTTTTCTGATTACTCCTTCATAACATGTTTTACGGCAAATCACAAGTCCAGGACGCACATTTTTATGCCAAATCGCACATTGAGGACACTTGTTTTTATGGCAAATCGCACAACGAGAGTGCGCGTTTGTATGGCAAATCACACGCCGAGGACTCGCGTTTTTCACGACGAGGAAGCGCGTTTTTATGGCAAATCATACACCGAGGATGCATGTTTTGTGACGCATCGCATGTCGAGGACGCACATTTTAAATGGCAAATCACACGACGAGGGCGCGCATGTTTATGGCAAATCACACAACGAGGACGTGCCTTTTAATGGGAAATCACACGACGAGGATGCCCGTTTTTATGGCAAATCACATGACGAGGACGTGATTTTATGGCAAATTACACAATAAGGATGTGCGTTTTTATGGCAAATCACACGACAAGGTGACGCACTTCTAAAATGGCAACGGCAGACCCCGCCCAACTTTTGCTTCAAAAACGCTCTTCAGAAACGTTTTTATGGCAAATTGCATGCAGAGGGTGCACGTTTTTATGGCAAGTCACACATTGAGGACGCACATTTTTATGGCAAGTCACAAGCGAGGATGTGCGTTTTTATGGCCAATCGCACACCGAGGACACACTCAACGACACGCATTTTCCACAAACACATAGCACACATTTAGAACGCTGACGCTTTTTTTTTTTTTTTTTTTTTAGCAAATCACGTCAAGGATGCATGTTTTTATGGCAAATCACACATCAAGGACACACGTTTTGATGTCAAATCACACCCCGAAAAAGTGCCAATCACAACGGCTTATATTACTCAGTGCTAAAAAACGAGCCAATCACAAGCACATAGATTAGTAACATTTTCTGTAAACCCAAAGCGTGCGTTAAAGGCAATATAGCTTATTATATAGCTTAATATGGTGCAAATGATGTCTCTTACTGAAATATGTAGTAGAAACCCCTGAAAGATTTCTGTTATTTAAAAAAAAAATCCACATCTTTATGTACATAGTTTGGACTATGGGGGCGCCATTGTTTTGATTTTGTAGAACAGTTGCACTTGGTGAGCTACTGGCACAGCTACACTCTTTTTACTGCAACTTGGGAAAATAAAATACTGATATGATGACCACAGCTACTGAAAGAGCTTACAGGTGGCGATGGATATAAGTGTAGACCTAAACCAAATGCTGTTAGCATTTGAATACTTGGGCTTGCCATAGGCATTTAGTCGGTGCTGAAAACGTGCCACTAAATGCCGCTGATGTTTTCTGCACTGACTAATCTAAATGCCTCTGATTAAGCTAATGCATTCCTAAGTTCAATAAAAAATGTGTTTGAAAAGAGTTATTGCACAATATAGGGGGAATGGGGAGAAGTGGAACAAGTTCATTTTGACAAAAAGGGAACTGTTGAGACTTGTTTTCAGTTGTTTAGTTTCCTGAAGTTATTTTTTGTTTTGTTGCAGGAGGTTTACGGGGGGCAGCGCGGGGCGGACTGGTTGGGCTGACGCTTTCTGGACTCTATGCTCTCTACAATAACTGGGACCATCTGAAAGGAAACTCTCCTACACGCTACTGAAGCTTCTGTCAAGACAGTCTACAAATTAGTCCAAAAATTGTCCATTTTTCAAAATACCAAATACTTTTTAACTTTAAAGCTAAGATGTAAAGGTCAAAGAACCGCATTTTGAGGCTTCAAATTCGCGACAATCTCTTACAATGACATTATGAGGAATGTTTGAAACTATTTATTAAAACCTGTTTTAGATAAAGGTTAAACTTTGTTAACTGTAAATTTGATAGTGTTCATTATTGTAACTGATAGATTATCAGGTATGTGTATATATCCTATAATGGCTGCAACAACAAATAGTGCAGCAAGTCATTGCTTGTTTTCAGTATTTGTAATACATTCAGCAATCATGCAAAACTGTAGTCTGTAATTTAACAAAAATCTTTGCACTAGAAATGGATAATCTGTATTACTACATGAACAATACTTAGGCACATTGCTGTGTTATTCCATCAGCACTGTGTTAACAGACACCAGAATGTATATATGGAAGTAAATATTTATCAATGTTGCTAAATGTTAAATAAATCTGTGCTATAAAATGGTTCATTTTACATGTGTTTTGTACTTAGTGTTTACTAAAATGTTGAGCTGAGATGTATATGACCTCAAATGACTCCATGGGATTTTTAGCATAAGCAGAAACTTAAAATCATTCACAAACCCATAGCACACATTTAGAACGCTGACGCATTTGTTTTTTTTTTGTTTTTTTTTAGCAAATCACGTCAAGGATGCATGTTTTTATGGCAAATCACACCCCGAAAAAGTGCCAATCACAACGGCTTATATTACTCAGTGCTAAAAAACGAGCCAATCACAAGCGCTTAGATAAGTGTTTTTGCATTTTGACACACTTAAATGCACACATTTTCTGTAAACCCAAAGCACGCGTTAAAGGGAATATAGCTTAATATGGTGCAAATAATGTCTCTTACTGAAATATGTAGTAGAAACCCCTGAAAGATTTCCCTTATTTAAAAAAAAATCCACATCTTTATGTATATATTTTGGACTATGTGGACGCCATTATTTTGATTTCGTAGAACAGTTGCACTTGGTGAGCTACTGGCACAGCTACACTATTTTTACCACAACACAACTCAGAATACACAACTTGGGAAAATAAAATACTGATATGATGACCACAGCTACTGAAAGAGCTTACAGGTGGCGATGGATATAAGTGTAGACCTAAACCAAATGCTGTTAGCATTTGAATACTTGGGCTTGCCATAGGCATTTAGTCAGTGCTGAAAACGTGCCAATAAATGCCGCGGATTGGTACGTTTTCTGCACTGACTAATCTAAATGCCTCTGATTAAGCTAATGCATTCCTAAATTCAATAAAAAATGTGTTTGAAAAGAGTTATTGCACAATATAGTGGGAATGAGGAGAAGTGGAACAAGTTCATTTTGACAAAAAGGGAACTGTTGAGACTTGTTTTTAGTTGTTTAGATTCCTGAA
The DNA here is from genome assembly GCA_033026305.1 of Cirrhinus molitorella. Lineage (NCBI taxonomy): Eukaryota > Metazoa > Chordata > Actinopteri > Cypriniformes > Cyprinidae > Cirrhinus > Cirrhinus molitorella. Next base: position 14,274,761 of record CM065126.1, on the reverse strand, counting down.
GTTATTTTTTGTTTTGTTGCAGGAGGTTTACGGGGGGCAGCGCGGGGCGGATTGGTTGGGCTGACGCTTTCTAGACTCTATGCTCTCTACAATAACTGGGACCATCTGAAAGAAAACTCTCCTACACGCTACTGAAGCTTCTGTCAAGACAAGTCCAAAAATTGTCCATTTTTCAAAATACCAAATACTTGTTAACTTTAAAGCTAAGATGTAAAGGTCAAAGAGGCTTCAAATTCGTGACAATCTCTTACAATGACATTATGAGGAATGGTTGAAACTATTTATTAAAACCTGTTTTAGATAAAGGTTAAACTTTGTTAACTGTAAATTTGATAGTGTTCATTATTGTAACTGATAGATTATCAGGTATGTGTATATATCCTATAATGGCTGAAACAACAAATAGTGCAGCAAGTCATTGCTTGTTTTCAGTATTTGTAATACATTCAGCAATCATGCAAAACTGCAGTCTGTAAGTTAACAACTGTAATTGAACAAAAATCTTTGCACTAGAAATGGATAATGAGTGTTTACTTGATTTTTTGATGTAATTGTTACTACATGAAACAATACTTCGGCACATTGCTGTTATTCCATCAGCACTGTGTTAAAAGACACCAGAATGTATATGTGGAAGTAAATATTTATCAGTGTTGTTAAATAAATCTGCTATAAAAGTTTTCATTTTACATGTGTTTTGCACTTTAGTGTTTACTAAAATGTTGAGATGAGATTTATATGACCTCAAATGACTCCATGGGATTTTTAGCGCAAGCAGAAACGTAATCATTCACTGTACGACAGGAAACACATTTATGTACTTTTATTAATTCAGTTGACAAAGATCAAAGCAGAGATCATGTAAGCAATATTTGACATTAACCTACATATGTGTACGTGTCCAATACTGCAGTCCAACACTGGCACATGCTGACAGAAAAAAAGAAGACAGTTTTGCATTGTTAATATTTATGTCCTTATTTAAGTCCTTGGTCCATTACTATGAAAGACTGGTACATGAGATGACAATGATGAAATTGAATTTTCTGTCTAAAAGCAGTTACATTTTTGAACCAGTTTCATCTGCAGCCTTTGCTCTGCAAGTGCAAAGTATAAATCTTGCCTTGTATGTTGACAGGGTGGTTCACAGCAAAGACATCAAGCATTACCAGTGGTTATTATATGAGCAATTCAATTGAAAAAAAAAGAACTATAGTGATTCTATGATAGAAACTAAACATTTACCACAAGTTTGAGCCAAACACAAAGATCACACAACAAGCATCGGCTGCTGTAGCCCATGACACAGCAGAAATGGCAAACTACGATGGACTGTTTTCCACACATACAAAAAGGTGGACTGACAGCAAGCGTTGCTACACATTCGGTGTCAGGCACAGATTTCTTGAGGTTTCAATAACAGATGTTATGCTATGTTTAGCTGCTATGAGTTGTGTATGCCACTAAAGTGTATAATATAATCATTGAAATAAACAGCAAGGGAAGCTCATTGCATACTTGAGAAAATAGTAAAATTCTATATAAATATATATGTAAAGAACTGATAATAGAGGAAATCATTCTCTGCTTTAGAGCGTCTTCCTCCAAAATGTGCAGGATTGAGTTCTGAAACATGAATAAAACTGTAACTGTGCGTGATTAAAATTAATATAGATTTATTTTATTTATTTCAGCTCTTCCCAAACCCCCCTCGCACTATGCCTCCATAGGGAAAAAAAATAAAAATTTATTCGTTTTGTATGCACCAATCTGGTCCATTACCTTGTGATTTCTAAATCACATGACTGAATTCTAATATAAACACATTGGTCTTCACCACATTACTGGAATTTAACTGCGTTAAGCCAATAAAAGCAAAAATCACAGTAATTCCCCTGCATTAGCACTTCAAGTGATTGTGTACCAAAAGCCTTGCCTCCTGGCCAGGACCTTTAGTCCAGATCACCCTTTCAATCTCCAGAAGATTACAGAGAGAATGAATCCCTAAAGAGCACTGAAGAAAAATATTGTGCAATAATCAGCGATTAAATAGCGCTAGAGTCAAACTCCAAAAGATAATGGATGTTGCGTTCATATCTGAAAAAGAGAAGGGAATGGTTTTACTTTATGTCTCTGAATGCAAAAAAAACAAATTTACTTTTTAAAAAAGTGTTACTCATATTTATGTTACTCACCTGTGTGGTTGCTTGATGTAGCCACTTTTCTTTATCCCCACTGAGCTTCATACAGGAAAACAGGTCACATACTGTGGGTAGGCCTAGCCTTTCCTGTACAAATCACAGGAACAAATGCTATGAAGTGCATGTATTTATATATATATATATATATATATATATATATATATATATATATATATATATGTATACAAAATGCATTTTAAAAGTGACACCAGGGTTCGTACAAGGTGCTGCTTAAACTAACTGAATTTGACTTTTATATTTAAGGCCTGGAAAACCCATGAAAATAGCAACATTCAAGAGGTACTTGAAAAGTGCTTGAATTATTAAAAGACAATGTGTCCATGAAATACATGTTAAATTTTTCAATAAGCACATAACTTTTCACGCAATTCAAATAACTTAATACTTATTTTGGTTCATGTCATAAAACTAGAGAGCTAAGCCAGTAGTAGTACTGACAATGACGTGAAATAAGAAACCGATTAACCAAAAAAATCAATCAAGTCATTTATGCTAGATCTGTGCCGATTGTTTTCAAACTCATGACTGTGATCACTCATTTTAAGTGATTCTCTAGCAAAAGCCAGATCAAATTAAGAGTGCCATTTATTTTCGAATTTCGACATTGTTTGTAATGATTTTAAAAATCATAGTGATTCGTAACAGAATCAGTTAAACCAATGCGTTGCAAAATGATTCACCGTTTCGAAGAGCTCCACTCGGATTATCGCAAATCATTTGTTTCAGACTGGGACTTCAAATTGTGTATAATTTGATTTTACATACATGGAACTTTACATATCGTGAAACATTTGATTTAGATCGAAAATGGTTTTGTGAATCATTTCGCGAATTCAAAGATTCAAATCAAATGATTTGTGATGTGCTATTTGAAGTCCTCATCTAAATAAAATGATTTGCAATACGCAAAGTTCATATCTAAGTGACTCACAATAGATGATTTGAAGTTCCCAAGTCAAATGATTCGCAAATCATTATTCAGATCTGACTTTGGTGTGGGTTTGCAAATCATTTGATTCAGTTCGGGACTTTGGAATGAATATGGCGAATCACTTGTTTCTTGAACAAAAAAAAACAAAACAACATTCAACAATTAAGGCAGTACAGTTATACAAACAAAAAAAGGTATATACAAATACAAATCCCTTAAGCAAATTAACCGTGGTTTTACTGTAGTATAATACTTGTAATACTTTAGCAGTAATACTTTGCATGGGCTTCACCTTATTTTTGCCATTTTGTTTTATTAGTATATATTATATACCTATTTATCGTTTTTTTTAGAATTCGAAAGAAGATTTGATAAGTGTTAAGTGATCTCTGATTGAAGTCCTTGAAAATCAAAAAAGTAGTGCTTGAAAAGTTGTGGAATTTCACTCTACAGTATCTGTACGAACCCTGAGACACATTCTCAAACTCTATACTATGGATTATGGATATTAAAGTGACAGTTCACTCAAAAATCAAAACAATTCTTCAATGTTGTTCTAAACCTGGAAGATGTTCATTAATTACTAAAATACAAAAGATGCCATTTCTCATATTTTTATATTAGTTCACTCCTGAATTTAAATTTCCTGATAATTTACTTGCCCTCCTCCAAGATGTTCATGTCTTTGTTTCACCTATTGATCCCCATTGAAGTCCACTATATGGAGAAAATTCCTGGAATGTTTTCTCCAAAAACTTTCATTTCAATTCGACTGAAGACAAAAATACATGAACATCTTGGAACACATGGGAGCGACTGGAGCTCTGGATCTGGACATCGTAAAGGTAATCATATGGATTACCTTTACGATGTCTTTATGACTGTCAATACTTTGATAGTTGAAGTTTCAATGGAGGGACAGAAATCTCGGGCTTCATTTACATTTTCTTTGTGTTTTGAAAATTTTGTGTGTTTGGAATGACATGAAGGTAAGGAATTGATAACTTCCATTTTTGGGTGAACTATCCCTTTAATATATTTACATTGTGAAATCAGCCTCACCTGTGCACTGGCCCGTTTGCGTAGAAGCCATTTGTCCTCTTCGATGTCTTTGCTGTCTTGCTCTTTAGTGTTCTCACTCTTTGGCTCTTTTGGCATCTCAGTGGTTGTGCTTATGTGCTTCATAGCTGGCACAAGCCAGTTCTGCAAAGGCTCCTGGACGGAGCTCTCAGAGTCTGAGGTTTTGATGTACGGGGTCACCCAAGCAGAAAGGGACGTCAGGGCAGGGGACTTGGCACTGTTGCTCGGGTGTAGCCACGCCTCTAGAATGGCTTGAACCTTCTGCTGCTGCTCCTGCTGGTGGCTGGAGGCTTTGTTTATTGCATTCTTATTGACAGGAACACCATTCTTATCTCGACCCTCTTTCTTGAGGAGCCAAGCACTAAGGGCCTCTTTTCCACAGTTGTCGTCACAGACGCATTGAGCGTAGCTGGCACAGGTCTCGTTGGCTTTGCAGGTGGTCTCGATAGGGATGGTCTTGTGAAGCCACATCTCAATGGGATCTGGACTTGTGATTGGAGTGCTGGCAGCGGATGCAGGTGGAGTCTTTAGGCACTTGAGCTTTCCAAGGTTCTCGATTTCCACCGCAGTGGTGCGTGTGGCACAGCAAGAGCTGCAGTCGGACTTTGACAGCCAGTCGCTGGAGGAGAAGCTTTCGTAAAAGGGTTTGATGATCTGCTTGAAGCGGTCAGCATCGGACACCGGGCTGGTCTTACTTTGCTTGATCGGGCTTGGACTGATAAGCCACTTGTTGAGCTCTTCTTCCTCAACAGTGTCTTCGCCTTTCTCCTGCTGGTCTTCGACTTCAACCTCATCCAGATTTAAGTCGCTTTCCTCGATCATCTCAATTGAGAAAGTTGAGCTTCCGCTGCAGGTTCGCTCACGAACTGGCAACTTCTCCTTCAGAAGCCATGACTCAAGGTCTTGAAGCTGGCCCCAAGCTTTTTGGAAGTCAAAGGCAGGTAACTGTTGTTCTTCCTGTGAAGTAGAAATTAAAAAAACTCAGTGTGCCATTTCCTAAAAACATACATTTGAGAGCAGCAGCACTTTGGTTACAGTCAAGTGAATAATTCAACGGTTCTCAACTTGTGGGCTGAGGGGAAAAAAAAAAAAAAAAAAACTGTTTACCTGAGATTCCTTGGAAACAAGCAGCCAGTCCTGGGGGTTTGTGCTCAAGTGGTGTCCTACAGGAGTGCTGCTTACTGAACGGCTCCCTAGAAGCCACTCAGCCAGAGGTGTGGCCCATTCAGGATCTACTTTCTAAGTAAACAAGATGGGTATTTTACTTTGGATGCACATGAATGAGTAGGATACTACATAAGCTTCGAGTAACAAACACAAACCTGTTTCTTGCAAGCAACTGGGCAGTCCTGGAGAAGCCACGGTCTCTCAGAAGAGTTTGAGGTCTCCATCTGCTGCAGCAGAGAAGAGTTATGAATGCAGGTGATTTGTGTAACACAGGTCACAGATCTATTTATAGCAAAGGTATGAGAACATAATATTTTGATACACTCTACAGCTACACTGTGATCCTGTCAAAAGTCAATGGACAGTTCAATCCCATGTTAATAACTGGACCAAATGTTCTATCAGAAAGTGTTCACTAAAGTCCCACACAAGGCACAGCCAGTGCCACAACAGCTTGAGGTTGTTCACACAGAACAAAAGTGCAAGAAAGTTGTCGGAAGTAGTGTTAAGTGCATGGAGTACATATTCATATTCAGTTTAGACAGTTCTGTCAAAATGTAGTTAAAATTCAACTGAATTTAAGTGATTTCAAATCATATATACACACACACACATACATATATATATATATATATATACATATATATATATATATATATATGTATACATATATATATATACATATATATATATACATATATATATATATATATATTATATATATACATATATATATATATATATATACATATATATATATATATATATATATATAGAGAGAGAGAGAGAGAGCGAGAGAGAGAGAGAGAGAGAGAGAGAGAAAGCGAGAGAGAGAGAGATACATTGACAAAAAGCTGTTTTAGTCCTTGACCTACTCTAAAAATATAAGTCCCTTGAATTCAAGCAATATCAAATCAAATATATTGAGATAAACATTGACAGAAGGCTGAAAATATTGAGTTTTAGTCCTTGCCCTACTATAAAAATTCTATAATTTGTTTCTAAATGTCTTACTTTTTACAGCTATCAATCTGTATTAACCACAAGCCTTCATGTCAAACTGTGCCAATCAACAATTTCACAAACCTGGGTAGAAATAGTCCCAAAGGATGTGATAGCCTGGCGCAAGCTGCGTGCATCTGCTTGAAAACTCATCTCTGGGGTTTCTTCAGGAGTCAGATTAAGAGAAGAAAGCCTGAAATAAAAAAATACGAGTTTTAAACCATTATTATCCAAGGCATTTTCATGATCTACATAGACATTTTTTGAAAATTACTGTAGATTGCTTGGAGATTTTAACCACTACATTACGTCTGTTGACTATGTTGACATGTAAACAGTCATTTAACATGCTGAAGCAGATATACAAAACATGGTCGATCTGGTTCTTACTTTTCCAGGCAGCTGGTGAGCTGGGTGGCAAGATTGTTACTACTGGAATACTCCAGCTGATGAATGAGGATGTCAAACTGGCCTTTGAGCTGTAAAAAACCATGAGAAAACAATAATCTTTTCAGCTTAACGGTAACTAAAGCAGAACAGCTTCACTTCTTTAAAGTTGAGTTTCAGTATTCAGAGTCAATATTTACATTTCATTTCTCAGAACTGCTGCTTTGTAATACAAATCTCAAAAGTACCTGTACCGACTGTCAACACGAAAACACACACAAAAAAAAAACCATACAAGTTTTCTGCAATAAGGGCAGTGTGTACAGATGATCACATGCTTCTTGTCCAAACTAAAAATGCAAAATCCCTTAGAACTCACCAAATGCAGCTGCTGTAGCTGCTGATGTAAACTTTCTCCTTTGAGCTGCTCCACCAAATCAATCTGCTCCAGAAGCCAGACCTCACGAGAGCGAAGGATCTCCAAATGTCTACTGATACAGCTGTGCAGCTGAGACTTCACCTGTGAGTAAGCAGATAAAGGTATGTGAATGCTAGTAGGTGCGAGTCCTGACGCATCTGCCTTTGATTTGAAACGAGCAGCTTTTAAAACTGTGCTGAATAAGCTGTCCCCACCTCCTAAACACTAAAGGACAGCCTGCAACTATCTGAGGACTACAGTAATAGAAACAGGGTCCTTATACACTCAAAACAGAGAAACATTATACTCTGATCCATGCAGCTGTTTTGAGAGATTATGGGGAAACCCAATGAGGTTTCTCAACAGTTTAGGTAAATGAGTGTAAATCCGATACACTTGCCTACACACTATTTTTGACTATTCTAGACAATTTCTCAATTGTTAATACTTCTGAACTTGTTTAGCTGTGGTCTACCAAGCTCTACTACCTTTAGACTACCTGCATCTAAACCGTAATTATTACCTGTGCCTTTGAGGTGTGACAAATTATGTCATATGCATGGATGTTTTCTTATGTTTATAACACAAACAAGAAAATAACATCTCATTGTGCACGAAATTAACTTAAAGCACATTACAAAGCCACAATGTTTAAAAAAAGTCACACCCTTTAGAAAAGATAAAAGCAGTAAGATAAATGATGTTTATAACTGAGACACTAAACTGTTAAAAACACAAACATGATTTAAGAGTTAAGTATATAAATAAAAGATCAAAATAGAACAGTACATCATATCTTTACTGAATGACACCAAAACATGCAGGACAAAACAGCTGCTGTATCTCACCTCTCTGGAGTTGCTTCTAAGCTGAACTTCAGCCTTGATGACCCCAACAATGGCCTCCTCCAGCTGGGCCCGGGCCTGAATGCACTGCCTGAGGGCAGCCTTCTCTCTCTGCCCCACGGGTGACATGCTGCAGACAAACAAAACACACCAGCTAAAATCAATTGGTTTGTTCTCAATTCTCAAATGACTGGTTAAAAGCATTGTTGATCCAGACATGATCATCATTTGCAATGTCATAAACCATTTCGGTTTGCTCGAAATACTACTACTTACAAAAATAATACTACGATAAAAAAAAAAATCTATTTAAAATTATACAGATCTGGAATGACATGAGAGTAAGCATGACTATTTTAAATGGGGTCATGATATAAGAAATCAAATTTGCCTTGATCTTTTGGCATATAAGAGGTCTTTGTACCATTAAAACATCAATGGATAGTCATCTTCTCAAAGACCCCACCCACTGGCATTCAGTCGCTTAAAGGCTTGACACTTGAATACGCTGAATGCAATTTTCATGTCGCGTCAAAAGGAAATAGAAATCACAATCACAAGTGGATAGATTATTTTTAATGGCATTCCGGATCGTGTCAGAGGAATGTCTGGAGTGTTTTGTTTTGTAAACAAGGCACTGTGTCATGGAGAGTTCAGGATGAAGCCGTATTAGATCTGACTGCAGCTGCATCACAAACTGTAAGTAAATTATTTCATAATGCTTTGTCTGGAAATGACAGTTTTATTTTGATCATGTTGTCAAAACTCTCACATGCAATAACGAGGGGGTGGGGCATTGATACCGTTTCCTATGTAATGACAGCGTATCTGCGTGACGCAGCTGACAGAACAGCGTACGCTGTTTGCATCCAGTGGACATTCTTCAAAATAGCGCTACGGTGTCGCAGAGGAGACGAATTGTTAAATAAAGCCATTATTTTTGTTTTCTTTGCATACTAAGAGTATTCTCGTAGCTTTGTAAAATTATGGTTGAAACACTGATGGCAGATGGACTATTTTGACAACGTCTTTCACACTTTTCTGGGCCTTGACAGTGTTATTTACTTTATTTACAAAATAGAACAGACCTTAAAAAATAATCATAGTTTGACAGGTTAACTTAAAAACAGTGATAGATATAACCTACTTGCCAATTAGTTTATCACTAAAACTAATATAACTATAATTAGTTGTGAATTTGTTAATATTGTGTAAAAAGTAGCATGGGTATAGTTGTAGCAATAGCCAAAAAAATACACTGCATGGGTCAAAATGATCTAATTTTCTTTAATGTCAAAAATCATTAGGATATTAAATAAAGATCATGTTCCATGAAGATATTTAAGTAAATTTCCTACCATAAATATCAAAACATAATTTTTGATTAGTAATATGCATTTCTAAGAACTTCATTTGGACAACTTTAAAGGTGATTTTCTCAAGATTTAGATTTTATTTGCACCCTCAGATTCCAGATTTTCAAATTGCTGTAGCAGCCAAATAGCTTATTTATTTAAAAAAAATATATATACTCTTATGACTGGTTTTGTGGTCCAGGGTCACATATTTTTTCATTTATTTTTTTGTGAGCAGGTTTCATTTACTACAATAGCGTTGTACAGGGTACCAATTAAAAATTCTCATATACTTGGCTGATTGTGTCTTTTGAAAATCGTTTGATCCAAAGGATTATGCTTAACTACTTATAATATTTTTGCAGATAAATATAAATCTCGCATTAATTTCTTCAATAAATATCATTAGATTAAATGTTTTGTTTTTTAACTTGAGTTCGAGAAAGAAAATTGTTATGCTTGCAGCATTTCCAGCATTAACTTAATACCTTTCAATGCACTTTATTCCACAAAGTATGGTGTAAAACATGATATGCATTCACTCATACAGTTTAGTAACTTCACTTGACGGTTATCATCATCTGGTGTGGAAAACACTCTTTAGGAATGAGTTTGACAGTGCAAACTTTTACTTGTCAGACAAGTTCAAACTCATATCAGACAACTTCAGCTGTGGCTTTTTTCCTCTGAACTCAAAGTCTCTATGACATCCTGTGAATGTCTCAGTGTGTCAGTAATGATATGTGCCTGCCAAACTTAGAGCTACACGTGAGGTATCATACAATACAGCTGACAGTGTTTCAAGGGCAAAAGTCTTAGATTCCTGGAAAGTTTGTGCAACAAAATGACAAAACTTGTCGAACTAGGGGGGAAAACAGAAAAAAACAAAGTCTGCAAAAAGCAAAGTGTATACACCCATTAGAACAGAAAGAGCTGTTTAGTGCAGCTCTCAAGCTGCATTTTAGATCGGATGGCTTTTATTTTAACCTAAAAAAACTTGAGACTGAGGGTGCAAAAATACAAACATTTATGTAATGAAAGATCTCAAAGGAACATCTTTGAGGTGCATAAAAACTGTAATGTCTGCACACAGCATGCAGTGGACAGAACAAAAGCCCAGTCTCTCCACAAATCTAGACCCTTCCATCCGGACTGCATGCGTGGATTACAAAGCAGAGAAACAGGAAACAAGACCATATCTGGATATTCTAATAAACAAACTATTTTTAAAAGGTAAAAATTTAAACTAACAAAAACACTTTTACAAATATAAACATCTCTGAGATTTAATAAAACACAATAACATGCACTATAACTGTGGTACTACCAAAGTACAGTGGTTGCACTGGATGGCAATACCATAGTGCTGTAATTACCATATTCAAATGTAAGAAAATACCATGGTTCTACCATAATACATGTCAAAAAGACATAACGTTAATACATGTCAAAAACCGACAATAATACCATGGTATTTTTCATTTGTACGTAATAGCCACCCATATGGATATGTATTATTAATAACTCACTGTTTGGTATTGTTAACACAACAACACAGACGCTAATCGAAAGCGGCGTTCACGGAAAATTCATTGCGTTTACACCTAGCGTTAGTCTAGATTTATTTAAAGCGTCGAGTCAAACTTGCAATACGGTTCCTACCTCATCTTGTCAATCAATCGATCGATGCACAGCGGTCGTCAATGTAATCCAAGTGCGCCGATTAGTTCGTTTATTGTCTTTAGATGAAAGTCTAATTGTTCTCACGGTTTATCTGAGAGTCCCTTTCCAAGGCCCACAGGGACGTCACTGCATACGTAGGCAGCACTGCCGCTATCTGCCTCCACATGTGCCGACTGATTCTGCACGTACACGGGGCCCCACTCGCAGGGAGGAGCGACTAAACGACACGATCAGAATGCAATGCACTCGATGACTCCCAAGAAGCGACACCCAAAAAACCACACACACACAGCGCAAGTGAAATAAACTGCGCCCCCTACTTGATGATGGCAACTTCTGACTTAAAAGGAATTAAAATGAAGAACTGAAAGTTCAGTTAAATGTTGACATGCCTTTAAAGATAAAAAAAAATTATCCAAGAGTTAACACATTTACAATGTCACCAGTGTGAAACGGTCAAAACTGACAATATTATTTTACCAAATCTTATTTTGAGGATTTGTTAGTTTACTAGAGATGTAACGGTGAAAACATCTAGTACACTGTAAACAAATACAGCATGTGTGTCAGTCTAAATTAATATGCAAATCTGCATGCTCAAAAAAAAAAAAAATCCCCTGGGAATAAAGCAATGTTTGAATGTAGGTGAAAGTCTTCAAACTAACTTTTTATGCTTTTATAACTTAATGACATCTAATTTTAATGATTATCTTTATCTATATCTGCATTGCACTAACTTCCACTAACCAGGCACTACATGCAATGACGAAAATCTAATACTTGACTGAAATATTACGCAACATTAGAACACATACAAAGTATACACTTTATCTAAATAATGTTCGTATAACAAAGTTAAATAAAACTAAGACTGAATATCTTAAGTAGTCATTGAAAATATAACCTACAGGTCGGCCGTCTGTCGCCCCCTTTTATTTTTCACATTGCCGGGGACACTGTGAACTAATATTAATTCATAAAATATGTATTTTAAACCTCATTAAAGCGATTCTCAGATTAAGTTTACATTTGTCAAGGTTTTAAACATATCCCTGTAACAGTACAGAAGAAAGCCTGACTGGTTACAAATATAGCGACCTCATATAATGTATCACCTCCACTAACCCAGATTAACATTCCGCCGCATTAACAGTTAGCTAACAGTTTTATATGTTTTATTTCTTAAAACAAATATGACATTGTAGAGACTCGATGTGTACATACCTGGACTACCTGTTAACCTTGGAAACGAAGGTGATGTTAATATAATAAAGGCTTCTGCGAGAAAGCAGTGCCGCGTCCCCTCATGCGCTAAACTACCCGTGAGGCTAAATGTCAAAGGAGATTTGGGGACTAATGGAGACCATGTTCTCGCGATACTACCGTTCTCAATTTGTGTTCTCAAATGTAATGCTACCATCTGGTGGCCTGAGTTATTAAGATAAAAAAAGCAATAAGTGAATCTATTGTTCTGATGGAACGTCTGATAAACGTTTTAAATTAAACATGAACATTTCGTTAATAAAAATCAGTTTGTTCTAAATGATTATTCGATTTCCTACCCGCTCAATTTTATTGAATTTAATTTGTATTTAATGCAGAAATGTCACAAAATACCACGAGAATACGTCACGCGACTTTTATTTTGACATTACATAATAGTATATTGCTATTATTAGCCTGATGTTGACAGTTTAAAACGACAGTGTTTTGTACATAAGTAATATCTATGTGGTTAAATACGAGAAAATAATGGAAGAATGTGAGACTTGTATTATTGCAAGATCAATCAAATGCGGAAGTTTTGATCTGCGCTTTCGTTTGCGTTTAGCGGAAGTAGCGTCAGACATTTCGTCGTCACGTCAAATTTTTATCCCAGCGCTGTACAGCTGGCAAAACAATTCACGCAAACCATTTTAATGATAAACTACAATGAGCACCAGAATCAAAATATAGATAGTAACATCTTGACATTGTAGTCGCTAACCTTTGTTATTATATTCTTGAACCTGTTTGTGCAAAACGATGTCGGCGCCACAAGGAAGCACAAACACGAATACGGAACCATGGGGTAGTTTTGATGACAACATTATCCAGGTAATACACCTCAGCTCATCATTATTACAATAACATAAGTAAAAAAATACAAGCGTTTTTTGTTAATCAAGCTTAGTGGGCTTTGCCTAGTCTGACCTCGAACGCTTGAAATGTATTTGTGCTAGAACAATGTATATATTGTTGTATCTTGATATATACCACGGTGTATATGTTAATATTCATGCACAAGTTGGCTATTACTCCTAGGTTACATGAAATATATTTAGCTATTGACTCAAAACTGTGATATTACTGTTGTGGTAAACAGTTTTGTGTGTATATATTTAATATTCTATATCTCAGTGACATGCTATTAGATGCAAATAACCAGTATTATCATTGTACCATGTAAAAAAAAAAAAATTATTGCAGTTTAACATCCACAATGTATCAGTCTTTAGTAAATTGTGCATAAAATAAACATATCCTGTATGCTACACTACCAGTCAAAAGTTTTTGAACAGTAAGATCTTTTTATGTTTTGTAAAGAAGTCTCTTTTGCTCATCAGCCTGTTTATTTGATCCAAAGTACAGCAAAAGCAGTACAATTTTGAATTTTGAAACTGCTTTCTATTTGAATATATTTTAAAATGTAAATTTCAAAGCTGAATTTTTAGCATCATTACTCCAGTCACATGATCCTTCAGAAATCATGTTCTAATATTCTGATATTCTAATATTTGGTTTGCTGTTCAGAAACCATTTATTATTGTTATTATGTAGAAAACAGTAGATTTTTTTCAGGTTTCTTTAATGAATAGAAAGTTCAGAAAAACAGCATTTATCTGAAACCGAAATCTTTTGTAACATTATAAATGTCTTTATCACCACTTTTGACCAATTTAAAACATCCTTGCTAAATAAGAGTATTAATTTCTATATATATCCCCCCCCCCCCCAAAGAAAAAAAATAAATTATATATATATATAATATACTGACTACAAGCTTTTGAATTGTATAGTTTATAATGATCTTTCTATTCACCAAAGAATCCGAAAAAAAATGTACTCAACTATTTTAAATATTGATAATTATAATAATAATAATAATAATAATAATAATAATGATGTTTCTTGAGCAGCAAATCAACATATTGTGACTGGAGTTATGATGCAGAAAATTTAGCTTTGATCACAGGAATGAATTGCATTAAAAATATGTATATTAAAATTAAAAGCAGTTATTTAAAATAGTATAAATATTTTACAATATTACTGATTTTGCTGCATTTTGGATCAAATAAATGCAGGCTTGGTGAACTGAAGAGACTCTTTAAAAAACATTAAAAACGTACTGTTTACAAACTTTTGACTGGTAGTGTACATCATCACGTTCTCTGAAGATCATGCATATCATGAGTTTTTTTTACTAAATTGCTTTATAACACATCGTTCATTTTTTCATGTGGCTGACCCCAGGGAAGTGGTTCAGCTGTGATAGACATGGAGAATATGGATGACACCTCTGGTTCCAGCTTTGAGGATATGGGGGAGATGCATCAACGTATGAAGGAGGAGGAGGAGGTGACAGAAGAGGCAGCAGCTACGGAGGAGGACAACGGAGAATACGGAGACTTTCTGGGGATGAAAGGCTTGAAGGGACAGTTGGGCAGACAGGTTGCTGATGAGGTGAGCTAGAAGGAGGGCTAAGAATTTGTTTGATGTATGATTCACTTTTTCTATACAGCAAAATGTAAAAATAATTCTGTTTAGTTTTGTGTAGATAGGAGTACTAATATATCTTGTATCCATACAGGTGTGGCAGGCAGGAAAGAGACAGGCCTCAAAAGCATTTAATCTCTATGCCAATATTGACATTCTCCGGCCGTACTTTGATGTGGAGCCTAATCAAGTCAGACACAGGTAAGACGCATGTCTAACAGTGGTTTCGCAGTGTCTGCTGTGGCATCATCACTGACCCTAACTCATTCTAACTACTTGATCAACAGGTTGGTTGAATCCTTGATTCCGGTCCGAATGATCAACTTTCCACAGGTAAGACACTTCATAATTGTAGTTGTAAGCAATAAACAACAGAAATCAAGTTTAACTATATTGGTAAGAGCAGGGGTTTGGGATCCTTGAGCGAGAGAGATATCATAATTATAATATTATTATTCCTATACAGCCCATCTTTTCTGAAACACATTTTTAATGGTGTCTTCACACCAGACGCGAATGAAGCGTTAAGTGCTTAACATGATTTACATGTTAAGTCAATGCAAAGATGCAAAAGACTTCCTTCGGAAAACCTGTTGTTCAGTTGAAGTCAAAAGTTTTCATACTGCAGTTTTCAGTCTGCTAAATGTTAATTATTTGACCAAAATAAGTGGATAATACAAAATGCGTGTTATTTTTTATTTAGCACTGACCTGAATAAGATATTTCTATTATTCATAGGGTTAAAATACACAAAAATGCTGAAAATCCAAAGAATATGTGGGACTTTTCCAGAAGGATTTTTCTGAAGAACAGCGGGCAGTTTAACAGGGGACTCATGAACAACTATCACTAAACAAAAAAAAAAAAAAAGCTGGTTTAGGTAACAGAATATTAAGAATCAATGTAAACTTTTGAATAGGATCATTTTTTATAAATTCAACTATTATTTTCTCTTGTGGGCAATATGTAAACATATTTTATGTGAAATACCTTATTCAGGTCAGCACTAAATAAACAATAACATGCTTTTTGTATGATCCCTCTTATTTTGGTCAAATAATTTTGCAGATTCACATTTCTTCTGTTACCTGACTAAGAGTTTATACTTTTAGAAAGTAAAAGGTCTTTTAGTATAATTGTTGTGGCACACCTAAACATAGAAATAATTATGTAAACATGTGAGTATCAAATATGATCAAGAGGCTTTTGAGGAATGTTTTTTTGTTCATCTCTCAATCATCATTATACCACATTGCATTATATGTTTTGCTCCCCACAATTAAAACTAAAGAGCTTTGATCATAAAACTAAGCATTTAAATAGTTTATCATCTTACTAATTATTAGGAGATTTAGTGTTAACATATTTTTATTATTATTATTTTCTATGCAAGCTTTACAGTAATTTTTAATTGTAATCTATTTACATGTATTTTGCTTATCTGCATCTTTTCCTCATTGCTACACATCACATTTTATTTAGATTTAAAAAAGAGCTAAAAAAAAAACAACAACAACAAAAGTAGGACAAAACTGTTACTCAACCCACTGGACAGTGCAGACGTATAACAACAAATGTTATCAGATCTTTTTCTTCATTAGTTTTTATTTATTTAACCCAGAAAGTTGCTGGAGAGCTGTATGGACCAATGATGCTGGTGTTCACAATGGTTGCTATCCTGCTTCATGGAATGAAGACATCAGGAACCGTCATTGTAAGCAACTATACACGCATTTGTCTACGTCAGTTAGAAATGTCATCCAAAATTTCACATTGTGAACAATTTTTAACAGTCAAATCTTTCTGTTTGTTAAAACAGAGAGAGGGTACACTGATGGGAACTGCCATTGGAACCTGTTTTGGATACTGGCTAGGAGTGTCCTCCTTCATCTATTTCCTTGCTTACCTGTGCAACGCTCAGATTACCATGCTGCAGATGTTGTCTTTGCTAGTAAGTACCTCACATGACCCATGAAGAGAGTATATGTGACCCTGGACCACAAAATCTGTCATAAGGGTCAATTTAAAATAAACTTTCCATTGACGTATGGTTGTTAAGTTAGGACAATATTTGGCTGAGATACAACTATTTGAAAATCTGGAACCTGAGGGTGCAAAAAAAAATCAAAATATTGATAAAATCGACTTTAAAGTTGTCCAAATAAAGTTCTTAGCAATGTATAATACTAACCAAGAATTACGTTTTGATATATTTACGGTAGGAAAATTACAAAATATCTTCATGGAACATTATTTTTACTTTATCCTAATGTTTTTTGGCATAAAAGAAAAATTAATTATTTTGACCCATACAGTGTATTTTTGGCTTTTGCTACAAATATACTCATGCTACTCAAGACTGGTTTTGTGGTCCAGGGTCACATATGATATGCTCACTTAATGCTAGGGCTGTTTACGAGTTTATATTTCTTTTCAGGGTTATGGTCTCTTTGGCCACTGTGTGGTCCTTTTCATCACTTACAATGTCCACTTCCACTCGCTCTTCTACATTCTCTGGCTGGTGATTGGAGGACTCTCTACTCTACGCATGGTAAAGAAAAAAGAACAAGGGCTGAGACTGAGAAATTATCACTATAAGATGTGTAGTCATCATGCTTTACGTTTATTGCTTTGTTGTTTTTCTCTCAGGTGGCTGTGCTTATTTCCCGTACTGTTGGTCAGACTCCTCGCCTGATCTTGTGTGGAACCCTAGCTGCTCTTCACATGCTCTTTCTGCTCTACCTGCACTTTGCTTACCATAAGATGGTTGAAGGTAAGACACAAGTCTGAGAGCAAATTAAATCCAAAGTTCTGTCATGAAACTGTAGATGGCGCAGACCCATAGGTTCTAACTCAGTCTGACATAATGACATTGTTATATTCACACAGCACAGCAGCCAGTGAGCTTGCTGCTCAACATTCAAATACTTGGTCATTGCTTGCTGTAGCAGTTGCAGCACACTTCAGAAAGCCTACACCTTCCCCAGCTCCACCTGTATATATCTGCTATGGGGTGGTTCATGAAACACCAACAAAGCAGCAGTATTTCTTACATGTTCACGGCAGCATGTCTGTGGATGTTTTAGCAGTAGCAGGTCTTGGTACTTGCTCTTCCGCAGCAGCATAGCAGAGTTGTCATGACTGAAATCCAGCTTTGATCACAGGAATAAATTACATTTTAAAATATTTTCAAATAGAAAGCAGTTATTTTAAATAGTAAAAATAGTTCACAATAATACTGCTTTTAGTAAATGCAGGCTTTTGTGAGCAGAAGAGAATTCTTTAAAAAAAGAATTAAAAACTTAAAAACTGGTAGTGTAGTAATATATAACAATGTTTCCTTATGCAGATTTTTATATAAAACATTTTAATACATGCCTGCAGAGACATCATGAGCATTTTTAAATGACACAAAGGATTGTATTAATAGTAATGAGTCACCAGATGAAGAATTATAAAACTAGTTTAATGACATGGGTCTTTAGGAAATCTTAATGTCCAAATAAAAGTTGCATCTACTTATATATCTGCAGCATAAATTTATAATATATCACCATTCTGGCAAAAGCAGTTTAATTTAAAATACTTCACTTGAGCACTGAATTGCTTACTGCAGTCTATAAATGTTTAAAACAAATTGATACAATTAACAAGTTAACATAAGTGTGCCATCCCTTTAGAGCAACAATGTAATGAAAGAGATGGTGCATGACAATGTCTTCAAGGCATTATTGTGACCTTTAGTAATTGAAATTCCCTCTTAAATCTAATTTTAGAGACGGTTGAGCACCTACAGTAAGTGTTTGTGGTCCTTTTTATTTTTAGCCCATCAAAATGAGGCCAGTTTGAAAACTTTCATTTGTCTGAAACATTTAGTTCTTACCTGTGGGTGAACAGTATGACCAAAATCTTATGTCTTATATCTGCATCACTCTACATTTATTTATTTCCTTCTCATGTAATGTAATGTAAAGCAATCCTGTCCACTGGTAGCAGCACAAATATTTCCATTTCTGTCACACATTGCAAGTCTAACTAGCTCTAGTCTAAACTGATATTGCTACCAAAATTGCAAAATGTCTGAAAGTCAATCAATTACTTTTTTGACACCAACTAAAGATGGCTGGATTATTGGACAAAGCTATTAAAAGCCTAAGTTATTGGGCTAGTTTTCTTACAGCTAGTCATTGTCATGTTTTTCTGTTTGCAGGTATTCTGGATACCTTGGAAGGACCCAACATCCCACCCATCCAGAGAGTGGCCCGAGATGTTCCCGTTGTTGCAAATGTTGTTGTAAATGCCACCATCAAGTCAATAGCTGCAATTGTACAGTCACAGTGATTATATATTTGTCCTCTGAGTTGGTCGTGCAGTCCAGTGAGGCTAGTGTACATACGTAGGGTCAGGGTGAAACAAAATCATGGCACAGTCTCTGTTGAGCACCTTAGGCCTGAGCTCAGTTTGTATCTCATATGTTGTTCCTGACGCTGTCAAACAGACCTAAAAGGATGGTCTAGGTCAAGACGGCTTCACTTAATTTTGGCTCATATTATTATGAGACAACACTTTTGACACACTATCCCATTGACTCTACACTTGTCTTAATCATTTTTGCTAAGGGTTTCAGTACATACGACCTGCTAATATTAGAATGGTTTATTCAGATTATGTATGGATTCCTTACGGATGCTGATATTAATTATTATTCTTCAAAAACCCTGTTGACATTAAATGCAGTTGGATGTTTGCACTCCGTAAGAGTGCACTGATTGGACTGATTGTCCTCACAAACTGTCTCAGTTACTGAGTGACATCACATAACACTTCTGTTTTTAGATCTTGTTGCATAATTAGTTTTTTTTTTTTTTTTCAATTGCCAAGTACGACTTTATCAGGTTTCAGTAGAGAAATCTATCTTGATCAGAAGGCAAAGTGCATAGAAATATAGAAATGCAGAAATGCAATGATATTTTATTTTGAAGATGAGAAAGATTGTAATGGTGCATGCAGTCTTTTGTTCTTAATCCATATTTAACCAGCCATTGTGGTGCAGTCTGATTCCTGCTATTTAAAGCTATGGTTGGGGGTTGAGGGTTTCCTGCTCTCTCATTATGTTGTCTTTTACATGTGAGCTTCTTATTTAAAGGGTTCTTGTAAAAAGAAAATAAAGAAAGGCTGTTGTCCTTGTGATCAGAGCCGTCATACTGGGATATGTTTAATACTTGGAATTTAGACTCCAATTAAAGTAATTAAATGAGACCCACATTATTTCGTATTAATACTGGACATAACAGTAGCTGGTGTAACATTTTGCTAAACATAAACATGATTTGATGTAGCTTAATGAAAGCTGCGCTGAGATAAATGTACTGGGTAAAGTTTCCATGCAGCAGCACTGTAGAAATCTAAATATGCATTTACTGGGAGTCTGTGAACTGTAGAAACATCCATGGTTCATGTCCACCTTATTTTTCCTGTAAGAGCAGGTGCAACCATTTGTACATTTTATATGAGGCAAAGAAGTATTTGATACACTGACAATTTTTCAGGTTTTCCCACTTACAAAGAATGGAGAGATCTGTAATTTTCATGAATGGTACACCTCAACTGTGAGAGACAGAATCTTAAAACAAATCCAGAAAATCACATTGTATGATTTTTAAATAATTAATTTGATACAATAGAAAAATAGAACTTAATATTTGGTACAGAAACCTTTGTTTACAATTACAGGTCAGACGTTTCCTGTAGTTCTTGATCAGGATTGTACACACTGCAGCAGGGATTTTGGCCCACTCCTCCATACAGGTCTTCTCCAGATCTTTCAGGTTTTGGGGCTGTTGCTGGGCAACACAGAATTTCAGCTCCCTCCATAGATTTTCTATTGGGTTCAGGTCTGGAGACTGGCTAAGCCACTCTAGGACCCTGAAATGCCTCTTACGGAGCCACTTCTTAGTTGCCCTGGCTGTGTGTTTGGGGTCATTGTGATGCTGGAAGACCCAGCCACGACCCATCTTCAATGCTCTTACTGAGGGAAGGAGGTTGTTGCCCAAAATCTCACGATACATGGCCCCATCCATCCTCCCCCAATACGGTGCAGTCATCCTGTCCCCTTTGCAGAAAAGCACCCCCAAAGCATAATGTTTCCACCCCTATGCTTCACGGTTGGGATGGTGTTCTTGGGATTGTACTCATCCTCCTTCTTCCTTCAAACACTGCGAGTGGAGTTTATACCAGAAAGTTCTATTTTGGTCTCATCTGACCACATGACCTTCTCCCATGCCTCCTCTGGATCATCCAGATGGTCTTTGGCAAACTTCAAACGGGCCTGGACATGTTCTGGCTTGAGCAGGGGGACCTTGCCCGTTGAAGGATTTTAATCCATCACGTTGTAGTGCTTTACTAATGGTAACCGTTGAGAACCCAGCTCTCTTCAGGTCATTGACCAGGTCCTCTCATGTAGTTCTAGGCTGATCCCTCACCTTTCTCAGGATCATTGATACTCCACGAGGCGAGATCTTGCATGGAGCCCCAGTCCGAGGGATATTGACAATCATCTTGAATTTCTTCCATTTTCTAATAATTGCACCAACAGTTTTTGCCTTCTCACCAAGCTGTTGCCTATTGTCATGTAGCCCATCCCAGCCTTGTGCAGGTCTACAATTTTGTCCCCAGTGTCCTTTAGCTCTTTAGTCTTGCCCAAAGTGGAGAGGTTGGAGTCTGATTGATTGAGTGTGTGGACAGGTGTCTTTTATACAGGTAACAACTTCAAACAGGTGCAATTAATACAGGTAATGAGTGGAGGATAGGAGGACTTCTTAAAGACAAGCTAACAGGTCTGTGAGAGCCAGAATTCTTGCTGGTTGGTAGGTGATCAAATACTTATTTCATCCAATAAAATGGAAATTAATTATTTAAAAATCATACAATGTGATTTTCTGGATTTTTTTTTTCGATTCTGTCTCTCACAGTTGAGGTGTACCTACGATGAAAATTACAGATCTCTCCATTCTTTGTACGTGGGAAAACTTGAAAAATCGTCAGTGTATCAAATACTTCTTTGCCCCACTGTAAGCCTGGCTTCCGGTCTCATCCACATCCATTTCTTTTTAGCTGTACATAATAGCTGCTTCATTGTTTTTTTACAATAATATTTTAATGTATTCTCTTATCTATGAACAAACTGGTTTGTAGTACAAACAGTTTTACCGTTCACTGCGCGTTATTCTTCTCATTATTTCCCTATAGAGGATAATATACCAGATGTCTCATCCATACTTTCATGGTCAAGATCAGAGGTGAAAAAGTACTCAAAAAATGTACTCAAGTGAAAGTACAGATACTCACTGAAAGTATATGGCCCAAAACATACTTGAGTACTTTAAATTGTACTTAAGTATTAATAAAGTAGAAGTACTTTTTTCTGACAAACATACATAAGTTTGGTTAAAAGGAAAGAACAAAACAATATGCAATGCACAGGTCAAACACATATCTAAACAACAATCAAAATGCAGCACAGCAGAACACAGAAAAAAAATACAGGGACAGGGATTAAAAGGAAACTCCATCCTTTCCACCCTCATGCCATTCCGCCACTTTTTTGAACACAAAGACGTTTAGAAAAAAATATGATCTCTCTTCATATAACACAAGTGTATGGAACGTCCAAAAATGACACTTCAAAAACTACACAAAGTCAATATGACAGTAAGTCATGCAACCCCTGTTAATTAATGTTAAATAATATGATAAAAAGAATACAAATACTAATATTTTAATCTTGACCATCATCATTTTCTAAAGGTTTCTAAAGTGGTCCTTTCCCCTTGCATTATATGGACTATAAATATTTGCTTGTGTTCATCTGAAGAAAGAAAATCATAAATATCTGGGTTGACAGAGGTTCAGTAAATGATAAGAAAATTTACATTTCTGGGTGAACAATTCCCTTTGAAGAGCAATATGTGATGCAGAAGCAAGAAACATAGACAGAATACAATAATGTGTTGAATTAATGAGGAGAGTCATAGAATTAAAACATACAAAATGTAATGTTTTGAAAGGCCACTTTTTTGTGTTGTCTACAGTATTCAGTGTCACTGTCTAAAAGGATGATTAATCTTTTAGTTGTTCATTTGGTTATTTAGAGTCAAATAATTAAATATTAATTCATAATGAAATATTGTAACTACAACTTATGCACTACCTGGCAAGAACATCACTAAACATGAATTACAATCAATTTAACAATTTAATATTTTCTTGTCACACTTTGGGCCCCTTAGTACCAATTGATCCTTCGCAGGGAGTTTGACTAGTGATCTAACAACATGTCCTCCAACTTATACACCCGACGTAAGTAGTTTTCACAAATCCTCAAAATATGTCTCCATAGAGCGTATACGATAATTGCTCCCCTATCAGTAACAGGTATCCAATGCACTTCCAGGATTACATATGGCTCAGCTGGTGGAGTGTTGCACTACATAGTAGTGTAATCATACGAATACAGGTTTGATACCAGAAAGCGTACATGTTCTCATAGCATGTTTTTTTTTTTTAATATGCACTATAAATCATGATTTTGCACTATTTCTGTAAGGAGTAGTTTTAGGGTGAGGTTAGGTGTGGTCATTTATATGAATTACACCTAGTAAAATACAGCGGGGAAAATAAGTATTTGACACATCAGCATTTTTATCAGTAAGGGGATTTCTAAGTGGGCTATTGTCACAAAATTCCACCAGATGTAGCCATCAAGCCAAATATTGAATTCATACAAAGAAATCAGAACATTTAAGTACACAAGTTGAGTCATAATAAATAAAGTGAAATGACACAGGGAATAAGTATTGAACACATGAAGATAACAAGGTGCACAATGGCATAGAAAGCCAGGAGATCACCTGAAATCTGTCAGTATTGAGAGAGAAACCCTGCCCCCTATCAGTACTAATTGATATCAGCTGTTTTAGTCCTAATTGATGGCCTATAAAGGCTTCTCATTACCCAGGAAAGACTTCATGATGGGTAAAAGCAAAGAACTCTCTCAAGATCTTCATAATCTTATCGTTGAAAAGCATTTTGATGTGAATGGTTATAGGCGCATTTCCAGAAAGCTGAATGTTCCTGTGAGCACTGTGGGGGCCATTATCCGGAAATGGAAAGAGCATCAGTTCACCATAAACTGGCCACGAACAGCTGCTCCACATAAGATCCCTGTCTGAGGAGTCCAAAGAATAATCAGGCAGAACTTCAGGAAGACCTTGCATCAGCAGGTACTGTTGTTTCAAAGAAAACTGAACCGCCATGGCATATATGCACGCTCACCACGCAAGACTCGAACAAAAAGCATGTTGAGGCTCAGTTAAAGTTTGCAAAACAGCATTTGGAGAAGCCTGTGGATTATTGGAAGACTATAGTATGGTCAGATGAAAGCAAAACTGAACTTTTTGTCAGTCATTCTACACACCATGTTTGGAGAAGAAATGGCACTGCCCACCACCACAAGAACACCATACCAACAGTTTGGGGTTGGAAGCATCATAGTTTGGGGCTGTTTTTCAGCAAGGGGTACTGGCAGACTTCATATTATTGAAGGCAGGATGAATGGAGAAATGTACCGGGGCATTCTGGATAAAAAAATCTGCTGCCATCTACCAGAAAGCTGAAAATGAAAAGAGGGTGGACACTTCAGCAAAACAATGATCCCAAACACAAGACCAAGGCAACAATGAAGTGGTTTCAAAGAAAGAAAATCAAGTCACCTGACCTAAATCCCATAGAAAATCTGTGGAGAGAACTGAAGATCAAAGTTCAGGAAGGAACCTTCAAGATTTAGACCGTTTGTGTGGAAGAATGGGCCAGAATCACTCCTGAGAAATGCAGATGACGGGTCTCTCCATACAAGAGGCGTCTAGAAGCTGTAATCACCAACAAAGGCTTTTCTACAAAGTATTAAATAAAGTGTGTTCAATACTTATTCCCTGTGTCATTTCACTTTATTTATTATGACTCAACTTGTATACTTAAATGTTCTGATTTCTTTGTATGAATTCAATATTTGGCTTAATGGCTACATCTGGTGGAAATTGTGTCAATAGCCCACTTAGAAATCCCCTTACTGATAAAAATGCTGATGTGTCAAATACTTATTTTTCCCGCTGTATGTTTGAATTACCGTGAGATCGGTATTAAAATGCGTCATTTCATGATGTCAGATCCAGCGCGACACTGTCATTATTTTTAGGCCTGCTAGAGGGCGCTTAACTTTAAAACATAAAAATGGGTCGTATAAGGTGAATAAAAAAAAAAACGTAAAATTGGGTCATATTTTCTTTGAGGACAGTCTCGTTCCTTCATGTTTTGTTTTCATGCTATAACTAATAAAGAGTAAGATATGATCGGTTCACACGCTGTCACGGCACATTAAAGAGCCACAATATGGTATTTATTTTTTGAATTTCTATACAAAATGACAAAATTTGAAAGCTCAGACTTAGTTTCATACCTAAAGTAACCTTCTCTGTTTGCACATTGTTAGTTTCCTCTTTGCTCAACAATGCGGGTATTTGCTAAGGGTCATTTGAGCAAACTCCACAGCCTACCTGAGTACCATGTTCATCCCCTTATTACCACAGTGTACCCATTTTGATGGCTACTTCCATCAAGGTAGTGTCACAAAGCTTAAACTGGGTTCTTCAACATGACAGTGAGTTCCAACACAACACAAATAACCAACACAGTCACCAGATCTTAATCCAAAAGAGCACTTTTGTGTGGATGTGGTGGAATGAGATATTCGCATCATGGATCATGGTTTTATTGAGATTGCAAGATGGTGGGCTGCTCTTAGGTGACTGAAACCCTGCGACAGGGTCGAGATTGATAGATGAAGGCCAAAGAATGATCCTTTCAGCCATTGCAAAGAAGTTGGTCATTCCAAATATGTGATTTCTAGAATATTGCAGGTTTACAATGACACTAACTAGGGCTGCCCTTGACTAAAGATTTTTCAGGCCCTCTAGTAGTCATTCATTTTAAGCACTAGTCAACTGTTAGCACATTTATTAATATACCCTATAAATCATTATAGCCTTTAATTGCCTACATAGCCTAATAAGTGCATGCTTCCGTGTGTTAGTTCGCTGTCCCCATGCCTAGACAATTAAGATCCAGCCCCGGACACCAGATCCCATCAGAAAATATCAGTTTGTCCGGTAACAGAACAACTCATCAGCAGAGTAATCTAATACCCAAACCCTGTTAACAGGAGGTCTTGTCTGGTACCCAAAATACCCAAAACGCTATTAACAGTCTTTTGTCAGCCAAGAAGTTGACTGAGGAAAAACCAGTCAAAGTGAAGGGCAGAAGCAGGAGACAAAGTAATGATGGTAAAAAGGAGTTTATTGAATAGTCTTAGTTGCATATGTCCCAATGCTCAGACTTCGTCTGAAGAACACAAACCCAACAAGTATTTTTATAGCAAACGTCTTCACAACAACATCCCATAAACCTTGGGTTTCATAAACAGTCCCTCATATCTCTTATTCATGAAGACAAACAGCCCTTGAAACCACAGACTAAACAATTATGGATATATATATATATATATACATATATATATACAATAACAATAATATAACACAATGTAAATGACTAATTAATTAATGAATCAATGTAATGGATATAGAAATTACTATAATGATTATTATAAATGAATTATTATTATTATTATTAAATGAAAATTAAATGATAAATTATTATAAATAAATGAAGAATATAAAAACACAAATGTATGGTTGCTCTCTTGGTGCAAAACACACAATTTGCATTTGAGGATCTTTAGATCCTTCACGTGTGTCAGGGAAATATAGCAAGAAAACTGCATTAATATTTTTTTTTAATATCCGGCACTCCATCTCATCATACGGTGAGTGCGCTAACATTAAGCTTCCACTCTCCACACAGACAATTGTATAGTGCACATTTTTCTAATATTTCTTAATATTAGATTGAGCTGCCATGTAAAGTTACTACATACACTCTTCAGATGAAAAGACATATTTGAGGTCAATGAATGATAGGTGAGTGTTTGGATGTCCAGCCCGATGTACTGTATTACCACATAGACCAGCAATTAACCATCTGTCCGTCATGGACTGCGTGACTTCGCCACTTCCTGTTGAGTTTTTTATTTCTGCGACTAAGTGACTAATTAAATTTGATTGACCAAGTCTCTTCTCCTCGACTATTAGGGGGCAGCCCTACTACACAAGACAAATACATGAGAAGACAGGATAATGCAGAGACTCTCAATGGGGAATCAGTTCAACACTGCAGCTGGAATTGCTTGCCAGTTTAGCGCTGAACAGGGTAAGGATCTGTCTTGGCATGTTTAAGAGAAGTCTGTGACAGCTATGGTCCAATTAACCATCTCCTTTGTGATGTTCGGTAATGTAACAAGACGGGAGGATCCAAATGCAAGCTTTATTTACAAGAATCGTGGTCGTACAGGCAGGGTCAAAACAGGAGAGGACAGGGACAATGAAGGACAAACAACGAGGCGTCAATATCTGAGCGTGGGGGTCTGGGGCCGGCAGCGAGCTAAGAGTAATCCAAGGGCAGGCAAGGGGTCGATAGGCGGGCAGAGAACAGTCACGGGAACCAGGAACAAAGGAGCTCGGCAACGGGAGGGCAACCAGGAAATAACGCTCAGAATTGACCGAATAATCCATACAAAACTTCGCAACGAAACAGTGGGTGAACCGGTCTATTTATACAGTGAGAATGTGAACCAAGATGGCCAACTAAGGTGAAAGGTGACAACAGGGCATTATGGGAAATGTAGTGTAAGGTGGTTAATAATACATTGAAGGCTCCCTCTAAAGGCGGATGGAGGGAGCCATAGCAGCACAGTTCGTGACAGGTAATAAGAGTTTATAGCATTATATTTATTTTAATGTATATTTAAAGAATACCTTAAATTAATAGTTTCATACATCCCAAAATCAGTGTCTCCTGGTCATGACTAATCTTTGAGAGCTCTTTTCTAAAAATGTCTGCAGAATGTAGTGATCTGACTAGCCAGTGTCTAACCTGGATCCAATAAATGGCCAACATTAGAGCAGATGTTGCAGCATGAATTAATTAGAAATGATCTAGATTGGAGAGGTGCAGGAGATTCACTCGATCAGTGATTTTAGCTGTGAGGTATAGCCTACAGTGTAACAGGCAAAGTAGGAAACATTTATGTTGTCATACGTATTTGTGGTGTGTAGAGTTCATTTTAATGTTCTTGTTATACTGCTAAAGAAAATAGACTAGGATGTAATAGAATTTTCTCGCATTTCTTCTCCATGCAGTGAAACTTTGAGGAAAAGAATTTTAAAAATAAATAAAATAACATGCCCTCTTTAAATAAATGCTTTCAAAGAATGAAAGAGTGCTTTCAAACAGTTCCAGAAAAGAAACATTTCAAGAGAAATGGCAAAGGCCTATTATTGTGCTTCCCGAAATAAAATTGTGTCAAATTTGCATCAAAAAGGTTGCAAAGTAGGTTAAACTACCAAACTACTTTAAGTGCTCTGTAGAGCTGTCTAAAATTTTCCTAGAGCCTGTGCCCAAAAATAATGTTAATTAAAAAAAAAAAGGTATATGACACCTTTTCGGTTATTTAGGTTTTTATAAAAGTGTGTGTAGATAGATAGAAAGGGTCAGTTTCTGTTCTCATTTTTTTCTTGTATTATTACAAATATTTAGGTCAGTCTTGAAACTTGAAGGAATAGTGCTGTGGCAAAATGTTTTAATGAAACTAACAGTGTATGTGCAGGATGAAAATTTATGAAAAACAGGCTGAGGAGCTTAGCTAATGAGAACAATAATATGCAGTTGGTTTTGATTTTTATGGTGTTTTTTTTTATTCCTTTTTTAAAAACTCTGAATATGTAATTCATTTTTGCATTTTAATTTTTAGAAGCACCATTCCTTTGAATGAACACTTTCTTTTTGTTGTTCTGGTTGACTGCAATGATCAGGGTAAGTTAAGGTGAGTCCATACACTGGGCTGCATTAGGAATTAATTGTCTTTGCTTCATTCAGGGCTCACGTTTCCATGCTCTCACTGAGGCTGTCACAAAGATAGGGCCATGCAACCAGACACGCTCTGGGTACAATTGGTTATACTATCCACCTTCACATCCTCAGACTGTTGCTGAGGGGAAAACAAGTGACATTCATATGGATCCATTCAATATATTATTCACAAGACCCACCTGTGCCACACAGCTGCAACCGGATGAATATTATTTGTGCATATGAACAATGGCTAATAACAAAGTTTTGATATATTTGTAGCAGCTGTTGGGTAACAAGTGAACACAATTACACTGACACACATTCAGACTTAGATAAGGTAATTTTTAACCATATAAAGCATACTGTATGTTATTTGATACACAAATTTCTAAGACCTTTAAATTATCAGATTTTTAAGAAGTATGAACACTTCAGGACTAAAGCAACATTATCCATACAGCATTTGTTAAACAATCATGCTAAAATATGAGTATCTACAGTTGAGGTCAAAAGTTTACATACACTTGATTCTAAATACTGTTGTTACCTGAATAATCCACAGCTTTGTTTTTGTTTTTTCTTAGTGATAGTTGTTCATGAGTCCCTTGTTTGTCGTGAACAGTTAAACTGCCCGCTGTTCCTCAGAAAAACAAATCCATACACTTTGCAAACAATATTCTTTCCCACAAATTCTTTGGTTTTTCAGCATTTCTGTGTATTTGAACCTTATCCAGCAATGACTGTATGATTTTCAGATCCATCTTTTCACACTGAGGACAACTGAGGGACTCACAAGCAACTATTACAGAAGGTTCAAATGCTCACTGATGCTTCAGAAGGAACAAGATGCATTAAGAGCCAGGGGTGAAAACCTTTTAAATTTGAATTTATTGAACTTATTTTGTCTTCTGGCAAACACGTAAGTATCTTCTGAAGGGCATTACTAAATAAAAAAAAATATATATGCTATTTTGGCAAAATAAGAAAAATGTACACATCTTCATTCTGTTCAAAAGTGTACACCCCTGGTTCATAATGCATATTTGAAAAAAACTAAGAATTTGTGGGACCTAAAGGATTTTTTTCTGAGGAACAACGGGCAGGTTAACTGTTCAGGAAAAACAAGGGACTCATGAACAACTATCACAAAAAAAACAAAACAAAACTGTGACTCTTCCAGGTAACAACACAGTATTAAGAATCAAGTGTATGTAAACTTTTGAATGGGGTATTTTTTTAATAAATTCACCTATTATTTTCTCTTGTGGACTATATGTAAATGTCTTTTATGTGAAATATCTTAATATCTGAATAAGTAATATCCACCTTATTTTTGCTGTCAGAGTTTTTGTGGCCATTTGTACATTTTATGGGTCTAATTTGCAGTCCTGTCCACATCCAGCTTTTTTTATCTGTACAAAACGGCTCGTTTTGCTGCTTGATATTGCAAATTGGTGTGTCTTACCATATTATATTATTGTATTATCTTAATTTTGAATGCATTGGTTTGTAGTGCAAACAATTTTAAGGAGTATGAGCTCCATATATGAGCCATAAAAGCCTGAAAATTACTTTCTTTCTTTCTTTCTTTCTTTCTAAGGTTCAATATACAGTTTCATTACCCAGATTGCACACGTACGTCTCTGAGATGTCTGTAAAAGATCCCTTGATCTGGAAAGCATCTGCTCTGTACAAACATTTGACAGTAAGATGTCAGTTTTACATACATTCTAAATCATAAACATCTTAAAGACATCTAAGAGACGTCTATTTGACATCTGACAGGAAACATCCTATAGACGTATTGCAAATGAGCAAACAATCTAAAAAATACATCTTGTAAATGCACGCATCAAAATAGACGTCTCTGAGATGTACATGTGCTATCAGGATAAAAATAAAAATTGCTAATTAACAACAGAAATTATTATTTCATGTATCAGATATTACACGGTTAACTGAGTGGTTAAACTAGCAGAACAAAAGGCTTTTTTATGTCAGGTCGGGGCAATTGTCATGTTTTATGTGATTTAAAAAAAAATACCATTGTGACCCTGGACCACAAAACCAGTCATAAGGGTAAATTGAAATTGAGATTTGTACATATTCTGAAAGCTAAATAAATAAGTTTTCTGTTGATGGTTTGGTAGAATTTGGTCGATATTTGGCTGAGATACAACTATTTGAAAATCTGGAATCTGAGGGTGCCAAAAAATCTAAATACTAAGAAAATCGCCTCTACAGTTGTCCAAATGAAGCTCTTAGCAATGCATATTATTAATCAAAAATTAAGTTTTGATATATTTGTGGTAGGAAATTTACAAAATATCTTCATGTAACATGATCTTTACATAATATCCTAATAATTTTTGGCATAAAAGAAAAATCTATTATTTTAACCTATTGGCTATTGCTACAAATATACCTGTGCTACCTAAAACTGGTTTTGTGGTCCAGGGTCACAATTATATTTTTCATGTGTTACAAGTTTCTTTGTTTCAAATAAGTATGTTGTTGTGTTATTTAAAATGATTTTGTTGCAAAGCCTATAGAGGGTTTGCACTGACGTCACAATTTGGTCAGGACGTGCGGCCATACCAGCAATAAGCGGATGTAAACAACAGCAAACATTTAGGGCTGGTTCGAATACCATTTCTTGCGCTTCGAAGCTTCGATGGAAATCAATATCGAATATTCGAAGCTTCGGTGGGAGGGGCTAAGCATATAATAAAGGCAGAAATCTCTGTGTTGTCTGTTTGCATTTGTATTATGTCGGGAATCGTTCATCCAAACGACTTCACGCGTCACGAATGTGTTGCTGCAGACCCAATGGAATTCCGCTCCAATATGCTCACACGAGTCTAGGGCAGTGGTTTTCAAACCCTGGGTAGCGACCATCAGGTGGGTCGAGGAACTTGCCAGGATGATTTCCGGAAGATGTATATATGTATGTAACGAAGTTCAAAACTCTTGGAAGAATGCGGGAAACTGCAAACGTACTTTAATAACAAAATAAACTTTAACAAAACGAAAGTAAACGGCAGCCGCCTCACGCCAGACTCCATCTGTGTTTGAGTTGATCAGAATCTAGTCCAACCACACCGCAACCGCGACCCCGCGACAGAATAGAAGAGAAGCGGATTTTTTCCGCAGCAGTCACGTAACAAACCTGCTCCACGTCCGCCACGCA
The DNA here is from genome assembly GCA_033026305.1 of Cirrhinus molitorella. Taxonomy (NCBI): domain Eukaryota; kingdom Metazoa; phylum Chordata; class Actinopteri; order Cypriniformes; family Cyprinidae; genus Cirrhinus; species Cirrhinus molitorella. The sequence continues at coordinate 14,242,643 of CM065126.1, read as the reverse complement.
GGCAGTGTGTCTCAGAGGCTTCGGTTGAAAACGGCATGCATCTCCGCTCACATGCTCTGTCTAGACAGCTCACATTTCAATGAACAAAAATATTTCTTTATATTTCAAACTTTAAAATAAATCACAACCAGGTTGCAAACTATAGTGACACTAGTACACTCTTTTCTCCGTGGCTTGCTGACAGCTCTCCCCCTCCCGTTCACTAATGGGCCATTCAAGTGCAAATGAGAACACGCGGGGGAAGTCACGTGTTGAAAAAAAAAGAATATTCGAATCTCAGAATTGAAAATCGAATGCCAACCCACCGAACGAATATTCGAATATTTGACTATTCTAGTACAGCCCTACAAACATTGCACAATTAATGTACTGAATACTTTGTTCTGCTAATTTATGCTGTCTAAACCACGAAAAAAACGTATAATCGCTAAATCATATAGAAAAGGACTTAGTAATCAGGAAAGGGTGCAATATTTTAACAAACTAAAGTTAATAGGTGGTAAAGTTCCGTACAAGCAGCATTTATTATATTAGCCTAATATTTGATCACCTACCTGAACGGAAATGATAGAACAAACACGAATGTTGTCAAGATTCTTGCCCTGGAAATCCTGGTTCAAGTAGGCCAAGCACAGATGCCTTTTGTTCCTCAAGACAGTTTTTTGCACTCTTCTCCTTGATTTGTTATAACTTTTTTTTAGCAGTCTATAGTATTTTTTTCCTAGTTCCAACCGATTAGTACAGCCCAAAACATGACAATAATTGACAATTTTCAGCAGCAAAATATGCCAATTTTGTTCGGTTCAGTGGCATTGTTTACGTTCACTGCCCAATTGATGACGCATCGTGAAAACACTCCCACTGTGAAAATTTACATCCCACTACAGTGCTAAATTAACTGTAAATATTGAAGTGATCTCTTTTTTCATGAGCAATAACTGTGAAAATGTTTATATTTTTCTTTATGTACTCGTTATGTATTCAAAAATTCACTTTCAAAATAAATCTACGCTGACAAACACTCACTTCAGTGTGTGACAACGTGCCCCGGTGTTGTTTCATGCAATAGATGCAACCTACTTCCAAGACCCAATAATAATCCATACAGTGGATGTAGCCTACACTCGTCACCTCGAGTTAGCACCCATTTTCCGTTTACAAGCTCGCTCGGCACAGACACGTTCTCTCCTTGTGGCCAATCCCAGCATCAACTGTCAGGCGGATTACCTCAAGCCTGGAGTCGCCTAATACCCGTTTCATTGGTGAGTTGGGAACAATCTAAAAGCTTGAGCTACGTTTAGAGGGTGGGTGCCCATAGTAACCGACAATACCAGCATCATCATCATCATCATCATCTTTGGTTCACAGGATCCTCAAGCATGTCGGGAGGCAAACACAGAGGAAGCACAAAACGCTGAAGTAGGCAGCAGAAGCAGCAGCAGCACCACACCTTCCGCGATATTCAGAGCCTGTAGCTGGTGCACTGGCGTCGGGTGGATTAGACATTGCGGATCCCACCTCCAGGATCCATAATGCCCGTTAATCAAGCCTGACACCACCGAAATGCTGCCGGGCTCTATTCAGATAACGGGAGAGGCGCTGTCCGGTGCGGAAATCAAAGACATATGCGACAGCCTGAAGGAGAACAGCGTGCGGCTGCTGTCGGTGCGCGGCTGTCAGCTGTCCGACCGAGACTTCGGCCGTGTGTGTCGCGGCGTGGCGGAGTCGCACTCTCTCGCTCAGCTGAACCTGAACCTCGGCGTGGTGTCTACCATCAGCCGGACCAAGCAGCTGGCAGATGCTCTGAAGGCCAACAGATCCGTTCAGACCCTCTTGTGAGTGCTTCTTTAAGGATAGTTGGGCATGCAAACCTCACTATTGTTATTATCATCGCGCATATTTCTGGCGGTAGGCTATTGTTGAGGAGAAGTTTCCTGTCGGTCAATAAACAGACTTCAATTTAAGGGAACTGAGGCATTTCGAAAACAAAATAGGATATCACTGGTGGGCTTTTTGACTTTGACAAATAAACAACCCCCAAACCATCCAGTATCTACCCTAGCTAGTGTACAAATCAATATTTTAATCTTTAAAATCAACATATTGTTGGCTTTTATGACAAATTGATTGCGGTGAGTAAATACTATTAAACATTTTTTTTTTATTTAGGCTGTATAAAGTATAGGTCTATATATTATTGGTGTTTATGATATTAAAGTTTAAAGATCTCCCACTGACATACATTGTTACAGTGTTTGCTATCGAATTCCAAGGGATTTCGATTACGTCACTGTAATATTAGCACACTGAATTGAGGCTGGTAGTGTTTCTCAGATCGTTTGCATACTGAATTGTGATTGGTCTTTTTACAAACACACTGTTTTTTATATGTGTGTGTCAAGCTTTGATTTTCATTTGCTATATTGGAAATTTTTACAACCCCACCTGCAGAGCTGGGCAGTAACTGATTACATGTAATCTGGATTAAGTAATCAGATTTTAAAAAATGTAGTACTTGTAATTAAATTACATTTTAAAATACTCGCAATCAGACTACAGTTCATTTTTATGGATTACATGATTACATATTATTTACACAATTTATTGATTCCCTAATTCCTATTTTTCATCTTTTAAAAAAAAATCCTTTCTAAAACAGCCTACTGCTTATATACATTCAGAATGTCTTCATGTTGTAAACAGAGCATTTGACCACTGATTTACAAAAAAACAAAAAAAACAAAAAAACATTTGGTTTAAGATGTGTTTCAAAATTGCATCAACTACTGTTGAACACATTGATTTTAATTTGTGTTATCACTCTGTAGTTTATTTAACAATATATTCATGTCTTTGGATGTCTTTTCTTAAAAACACATTAAAATGGACAAATTTACAAAGGTTTTTTGCCATCTGATCCTCTTTCACCTAATATATTTACTTTAAGTATCCCTGAGAGTAAAATACATATATTTAATAATACTTAATTTAATAATTATCACATTTGCATTGGCTGATGTTGGTTATGGTCACATGACACCCAGACAAACAAATAATATATATATATATATATATATATATTTATTTTATTTTATTATTTTTTTTTTTTTTTTGAATGATTTTAAAATTATTTATTTTAATTTAACTTTTTTCATGATCTAATTATTAGCTTTTTATTAAACTCACAAACCCCCCTGCAGTTCCTTCACAAACACCAGTTTGGAAAACCTTGATGTAATATAATTTTTAATGCACTTCAAGTTGTTAATAACAACAAATGGAATATATTTTCTTACTCTTTTTATATTTTTTTTTATATCAACATTGTACAAGATTATCCTATTTAAATCAATGTGATAAAGGTGTCATTTTACCTCTAATTTCTAATTAGTTGAACTAATTGTGTTTAAAATCCACACATAATCTATAATTTGTTTATTCTTGTACCCAGCTGACAGAAAACAAGAGCTTGAGTGTTTTGACTATAGCAAAGCGATTCTGCTGTGAAATGTTTTTGTAATGCAGAACCTACACTTGAAACATTTTTGCTGACTTGAAAGCACAGTCATTTTTAGAGAATGCAAATGTAGCACAGAACATAATGTCTGTCTCTGTCTGCTTTTCCTGTGCCTTCGTAGTCTCCACGGAAGTCCACTTTTAGATGCGGGACTGGTCACCCTGAATGGAGCACTTTCCACTCACCCCTCACTGGTGTCCTTGGATTTGGGGGACTGCATGCTGGGAGATGAGGCAATCCGCCTCATTTGTGGCATGCTTCCTCCGGATGGAGCCAAATCGGGTAAAACTAAAGACAGTTTCCATAGAAAGAATGGTTACACTTCATTTTAAGGTGTCCTTCTTACAGAGTAATTATACATTTAACTACTGAGTAATATTAATTAATGATATGTATTGACTATATGGTTAGGGTTAGTATTTGGCTTAATATTACTTGCATGTAATTATGCATGATTAATTGTTATTATAAGTGTAACAAAGACACCATAAACTGTTACCAAAAAACCTTTGTTATACATTAAGATTAATTAAGCAGTTTTTAGTGTATATTACAGTATTTTTCAGTTGGCTGAATCAATACACCAAGGCACCATTTGCTTGTGCTAATATGCCAGAAATGTATATTGGTTGCAAAACTGACACATTCCTGTTGCTTTCACACTTCTGCTGCTCTCCTTCTGCACAACTCCCCAAACTCCACAGCTCTCAGCACTCTGGCACATTGTCACTGTGAACACACATGGCTAATATAGAAAAACATGTTTTGAGAGATTAAATAAATAACATATTTAAATGTAAGTTTAACTTGTGGAGGATGATCATGCATGAACCAGATGATGTGTTAATAAAGGAAACACTTGCTAATTTTAGTTGTTATAGCACAAAATGTAAAATTGTTCAAAGTGGGGCATGATGACCCCTTACCTATATATATAGGTAGAAAGTTTGTGAACCCTTTACCATTTTCTATATTTCTGCATAAATATGACCCAAAACATCATGAGATTTTCATTTAAGTCCTAAAAGAAGACAAAGAGAACCCAATCAAACAAGTGAGATAAAAATATTTTCTTTGTCATTTATTTATTGAGAAAAATTATCCAGTGTTACATATCTGCACGGTGCAAAAGCATGTGAATCTCTTGGATTAGCAGTTAATTTAAAGGTGAAATTAGAGTCCATCTGTGCATTTGTGCAGATGTGTTTTCAGTCAGTGCAATGCCTATCAAATGTCAGTATGTGACAGTTTTATTCAAAGAACAGGAATCTATCAAAGTCTGATCATGTTTGTGAAAGTGAATCATGTCACAAACAAAGGGGTTTACTGAGGACCTCGGAAAAAAGACTTGTTGTTGCTCATCAGGTTAGAAGTTTTGATGCCACAAAAATTCACGGTCAGACAGATTGTGTACAAATAGAGGAAATTCAAGACCACTGTTACCTTCCTGGGAAGTGGTCGGCCAACAAAGATCACTCCAAAGTAAAATGTATAATAGTCTGCGAGGTTGCAAAAGTTACCAGGGTAACTTCTAAGGAACTAAAGGCCTTTCTCACATTGGCTAATGTTAATGTTCATGAGTCCACCATCAGGAGAACACTGAGCAACCAATGGTGCACATGGCAGAGTTGCAAGAAGAAAGCCACTGTTCTCCAAAAAGAAAATTGATTGCTAAAGATCATAGCCAGAGGACTATTGGAGGAAGGTTAAATGGATGGATGAAACCAAAATAGAACGTATTGGTTTAAATGAGAAGCTATTACTTTCAGAGAAAAGAACACATTTTGTTTATTTCCCCCAAATAAAGGATTATGTGTTCCTTTTTGTCACTACCGAAACAATAATGACATGTTTTGGTTGTGAATGTTTCAGTAATGACAATTCTATGAGATAACGCCAAAAAAACAAAGATGTCACTACAGAAACGCCACCAAATGTTTCAGTTGTGACAATTTTCAATACTTTTGAAGCTAGCTCAAAGATGGTATTCAGCACATAGAATAAAATGCAAAAAATATTTTAATATCATTTTCATAAGTTGAATTTTAGAGGTTAGGGTTCGGGACAGCCACCCCCAATTGCAAGTACCCACTAAATTATGATTTTATATATATTAAGTTTGCTGATATTTAAATATTATTGTGGGTTTCAACAGATAATAAAAGGATCTTAGTAAACATCTAAGATTTGAATACTTAAATGTTTTTTAAATGTGTTTTTTTGGTTATGGGACAGCAGTTTGCACCAATTCTGTAGAATGACCCATATATAACTTCACGTTTAGTTGAAAATGTCATAATAGCAAAAATATGTACATTATACTCATGGAATTACTCACTAATAACCCAATGAATTAAAATAAGTATTAGATTTAAAAATAATAACACTAGTAACAACATGCCAAACAATATTTTTCACTCCACAATACTAAAAACAAATCTTCCAAATGTTGATATTCAGATTGTAAAACATTGATAAAGACTATGTAAGGTTTTTATTGATTTGGAGAATGGTTTTGCTGTGTTTAATTTGGGAAAATTGGTACAATTCTATGAATAATGTATATCCAAATGAAAAAGACTGTAGTAGTAACTTTAAATCTAGCAGCAGGCTCGGATCTATGGTGAATTAACAATGTTCTTTTATGCGATCAATAATACTGCACAGGGCTTAAAGAGCTTACACTGAGTGCCAACCCAGCCATCAGCACGCAGGGTTGGGCTCGACTGGCCATCGCCGTGGCTCATAGTTCACAGTTACGGGTCCTCAACCTCGACTACAATCCCTTAGGTGAGTGGTTTTCTGTATGATATACAGGTCCTTCTCAAAAAATTTGCATATTGTGATAAAGTTCATTATTTTCTGTAATGTACTGATAAACATTAGACTTTCATATATTTTAGATTCATTACACACAACTGAAGTAGTTCAAGCCTTTTTTTTGTTTTAATATTGATGATTTTGGCATACAGCTCATGAAAACCCAAAATTCCTATCTCAAAAAATTCATATCATGAAAAGGTTCTCTAAACGAGCTATTAACCTAATCATCTGAATCAACTAATTAACTCTAAATACCTGCAAAAGATTCCTGAGGCTTTTAAAAACTCCCAGCCTGGTTCATTACTCAAAACCGCAATCATGGGTAAGACTGCCGACCTGACTGCTGTCCAGAAGGCCATCATTGACACCCTCAAGCAAGAGGGTAAGACACAGAAAGAAATTTCTGAACGAATAGGCTGTTCCCAGAGTGCTGTATCAAGGCACCTCAGTGGGAAGTCTGTGGGAAGGAAAAAGTGTGGCAGAAAACGCTGCACAACGAGAGGGGGACCTGCGGAAGCAGTAGACTGAGTCTGGAGTAGAAACATCCAGAGCCACCGTGTACAGGCGTGTGCAGGAAATGGGCTACAGGTGCCGCATTCCCCAGGTCAAGCCACTTTTGAACCAGAAACAGCGGCAGAAGCACCTGACCTGGGCTACAGAGAAGCAGCACTGGACTGTTGCTCAGTGGTCCAAAGTACTTTTTTCGGATGAAAGCAAATTTTGCATGTCATTCAGAAATCAAGGTGCCAGAGTTTGGAGGAAGACTGGGGAGAGGGAAATGCCAAAATGCCTGAAGTCCAGTGTCAAGTACCCACAGTCAGTGATGGTCTGGGGTGCCATTGTCAGCTGTTGGTGTTGGTCCACTGTGTTTTATCAAGGGCAGGGTCAATGCAGCTAGCTATCAGGAAATTTTGCAGCACTTCATGCTTCCATCTGCTGAAAAGCTTTATGGAGATGAAGATTTCATTTTTCAGCACGACCTGGCACCTGCTCACAGTGCCAAAACCACTGGTAAATGGTTTACTGACCATGGTATTACTGTGCTCAATTGGCCTGCCAACTCTCCTGACCTGAACCCCATAGAGAATCTGTGGGATATTGTGAAGAGAAAGTTGAGAGACGCAAGACCCAACACTCTGGATGAGCTTAAGGCCGCTATCGAAGCATCCTGGGCCTCCATAACACCTCAGCAGTGCCACAGGCTGATTGCCTCCATGCCACACCGCATTGAAGCAGTCATTTCTGCAAAAGGATTCCCGACCAAGTATTGAGTGCATAACTGAACATAATTATTTGAAGGTTGACTTTTTTTGTATTAAAAACACTTTTCTTTTATTGGTCGGATGAAATATGCTAATTTTTTGAGATAGGAATTTTGGGTTTTCATGAGCTGTATGCCAAAAGCATCAATATTAAAACAAAAAAAAGGCTTGAACTACTTCAGTTGTGTGTAATGAATCTAAAATATATGAAAGTCTAATGTTTATCAGTACATTACAGAAAATAATGAACTTTATCACAATATGCTAATTTTTTGAGAAGGACCTGTATAGATATTGTTAACATTATGTATTATAAATCTGTAATAATAAGCTCAAGAGTTTACTTTAAATGTCTGTAAAAGTTAATGCATGTCTTGGTTTGACACAAATCTGTTTAACAATTAATTCAAGGAGGCAAGTCTGTCCCTGAAGTATAGTGGTTGGTGTAGATGTTATATATTGAGACATTTATTTGCTGACCGTTGCTCCCCGGTGAATGAAACTGCCACCCAAGCGTACAAATTTTTCTGTTGGAGAAATGCAGGGTTGGCACTTTGAAAACCACTTGGTTTGCACATTGCACCCCGAGTCTTTGTCTCAGCTTTTCTCATTGCTTGTTGTTTCCAGGGGATCACATCGCTGGGATGCTAGCTGTCGCTGTCGCATCCAGTCGAACTCTTGAAGTTCTGGACTTGGAGGGAACTGGCCTTACCAATCAGTCAGCACAGGTAAATTCCAAACTCAGAGCGACTTCATGAAACATGGTGGTTTTTGAAAATATTTATTCAAATTAACTATAAAAAAATATATATATATCTCCCAGATAGCACACATACGTCTACAAGATGTCTGTTAAAGATCCCTTGATCTGGAAAGCATTCGCTTTGTAAAAACATCTGACTGATGTCTGTAAGATGTCAGTTTTAAATACATTCTCTAAATCATAAACATCTTAAAGACATCAAATGGTAGTCTATTTGATATCTAAAGGAAATGTATTGCAGATGAGCAAACACTCTAAAAAATATGTTTTCCAGATGTAAATGCAGATGTTTTCTTTTAGATGTCAAATAGACGTATATAACTTTCCATTTTTTAAGCGTTCCATTGTATGGTTTGTTAGGATAGGACAATATTTGGACAATATACAGCTATTTAAAAACAACTGGAATCTGAGGGTGCCAAAAAATCTAAATACTAAGAAAATCACCTTTAAGTTGTCCAAATTAAGTTTTTATATAGCTTTTTATATTATGCATATAGCTAATCAAAAATAAAGTTTTGGTACATTTATGGAAGGAACATGATCTTTACTTAATATCCTAATGATTTTTGGCATAAAAGAAAATTAGATAATTCTGACCCACACAGCGAATTTTTGGCTATTTTGTTGTCCAGTGTCACATAGTAAATTATAAGAATTTAAATTTTTAGTTGAATTGTTCTCTTAAGGCAGAAAATTGTATGATCTTTAGTTGCACTCCAAAACAACAGTATCTCAGAATTGAGTACACCCCTTACATTTTTGTAAATATTTTATTATATCTTTTCATGTGACAACACTGAAGAAATTACACTTTGCTACAATGTAAAGTAGTGAGTGTACAGCTTATATAACAGTGTAAATTTGCTGTCCCCTCAAAATTATCCAACACACAGCCATTAATGTCTAAACCGCTGGCCACAAAAGTGAGTACAAATTGGGCCCAATGTATCGATATTTTGTGTGGCCACCATTATTTTCCAGCACTGCCTTAACCCTTTTTGACATGGAGTTCACCAGAGCTTCACAGGTTGCCACTGGAGTCCTTTTCCACTCCTCCATGACGACATCACAGAGTTGGTGGATGTTAGAGACCTTGCCCTCCTCCACCTTCTGTTTGAGGATGCCCCACAGATCACCATTACCCTCAGCTTCTTTAGCAAGGCAGTGGTCGTCAGTTTGGCGTCGTTATCATGTTGGATTACTGCCCTGTGGCCCAGTCTCCGAAGGAAGGGGATCATGCTCTGCTTCAGTACACATTGGCATTCATGGTTCCCTCAATGAACTGTAGCTCCCCAGTGCCGGCAGCACTCACGCAGCCCCAGACCATGAAACTCCCACCACCATGCTTGACTGTAGGCAAGCCACACTTGTCTTTGTACTCCTCACCTGGTTGCCGCCACGCACGCTTGACACCATCTGAACCAAATAAGTTTATCTTGGTCTCTTTAGACCACAGGACATGGTTCCAGTAATCCATGTCCTTAGTCTGTTTGTCTTCAGCAAACTGTTTGTGGGCTTTCTTGTGCATCTTCTTTAGAAGAGGCTTCCTTTTGGGACGACAGCCATGGATGGCGTATGGTCTGAGCACTGACAGGCTGACCCCCCACCCCTTCAACCTCTGCAGCAATGCTGGCATCACTCATACGTCTATTTCCCAAACACAACCTCTGGATATGACGCTGAGCACGTGCACTCAACTTCTTTGGTCGACCATGGCAAAGCCTGTTCTGAGTGAAACCTGTCCTGTTAAATATGGTCTTGGCCACCATGATGCAGCTCAGTTTCAGGGTCTTAGCAATCTTCTTATAGCCTACGCCGTCTTTATGTAGAGCAACAATTCTTTTTTTCAGATCCTCAGAGAGTTAATTGCCATGAGGTGCCATGTTGGCCTTCCAGTGACCAGTATGAGAGAGTGAGAGTGATAACACCAAATTTAGCAAACCTGCTCCCCATTCACACCTGGGACCTTTTAACACTAACGGGTCACATGACACCAGGGAGAGAAAATGGCTATTTGGGCCGAATTTGGATATTTTCACTTAGGGGTGTACTCACTTTTGTGGCCAGTGGTTTAGACATTAATGGCTGTGTGTTGAGTTATTTTGAGGGGACAGCAAATTTACACTGTTATACAAGCTGTACACTCACTACCTTACATTGTAGCAAAGTGTCATTTCTTCAGTGTTGTCACATGAAAAGATGTAATAAAATATTTACAAAAATGTGAGGGGTGTACTCACTTCTGTGAGGTACTGTATTAATATTAGGCATATCTATTAGAATCTATTCTTTATATCCTGTTTCCCTGCCACTACTCATGCATTACACCATGAAGTTCACTGTAATTTCTGAAAGGGTAAACTCTATTCATAGGACAGGTTGATTTAAATCAGTGATGAATTATGTGTAAGTTCATGCAGGTAAGTGTTGCGTGATGCATGTAATGTAATCTGTGCGGTGGCTCCATTCATTTTACCTTTGAAAGGAGATAGGGCATGTACATCAGATATGTACTTTATAAACCAAATGAGTAATCCAAAACCTTTTCCTATCACCCCTGCCGAAAAATAGCACTGTCAGGGAAAATAATGGATTAAGCACAACTTTAAGCCGTAATTCCTCTGTCACCCTCATGTCATTGTGGCCTCATTTGATTATCTTTCTTATGTGAAACACAAAATGAGATGTTAAGCAGAATGGATTTATAAATCTTTGTGTTTTATGAAAGAAAGTAATATAACAAGGTCTATACAACATGACCTATGACATCACTAAATGGATGGATTTTAGACCAATTCGGTGTTTGCAAACATTGATGCTGTTTGTTTGTGGGCGGAGCCTATCTGGTGGCAGAAAATGACAGTTGGCCATGGAATAAAAATACAAAAAGGTAAATTTGACTTTATATTTCAGAATTTTTAGATTATATCTCATAATTCTGATGAGAAAAATCAACTCAGCTCAGTTTTTATCTCACACTGGCTTTCTTGTTCCTCAAAATTGACAAACTAGCTATTGTTGAGATTAATCAAGTTATAAAGTCAAAAATACAAGATCTAAACTTGCATTTGTGAGAAAAAAAGTCAGAACTGTGAGATAACTGTAGGGCTAATATAAAATATCCCCTATGAACTGCATATGTGAATATTATGTAGACATATTATTTAAGTCAAATTTATGCTTTAAAAGTAGAGAAATCATAGCAGTTTTTTTTCCATTTTAAACATCTGTGTTTAGCTTCAAATGGCGTCTGTGACGACAGTATTCTATAAAAATGATTTGCATTCTGATTATGACATTCAAATGCACAAGAATACATTTTTCTCTTATTCCATGGATTGTACCCATTTCACTCCACTTATTACCAGTGTTTTTCTGCCACCACAATATGTGCGTAGCTGCCAGTGATGTCTGCTCCAAATTGGTCTATTCTATATGCTCTCATTACTTCCCTGTTTTCTTCTGTCAACAGGAAGTAGAATTGCCAGAGGGCTGTTATTTCATAAATATCCACTAGAGGGCAAAGTTGTACAGGATATTTCTTTTTTATGCTCTAAGTATTTGTACTCTTGTCATGATGGTTGTAGTTACAAAGTGTGGACCTTTGTTTTTAAAGGACACCATGAATTCTTTTATGCTGAATTTTGATGAAGGACATTATAAGACTTTGAATTTGATGGCTCCTCTTAGTGTCATGGGATGGTCAAATTTACATTGGTTTCACACTTCAGAATCTCAGCAGGTGTGGTAGGTCAAATATTCAAACATCATACTGATATGATGCATTGCTTTACAGATAATACTGGGCATATTTGGGCCTGCGGTTTCTTCTAAGAACCACTTATACAATTTATTGCGGAAACTGACCTCTTAAAGGCACAGTGTCATTTACTGTCATTCAGTGAATGTTCACTGGTGAATTTTCTCTTCTGTGTGAGCTGTGCTCTATAAATTGCTATGCAATAGACAACAGACATTGGATGTTTTTTTCCACTAATGTAAGCCTATTTAAAAAGATAGTTTGCTTCCAGAATAAAAAATTACTGATAATTTACTCACCCCCAAGTGATCGAAGAACCCATGTCTTTCTGTCTTCAATCGCAAAGAAATTAAAGTTTTTGAGCAACACATTCCAGGATTTTTCTCCATATAGTAGACTTTGCACTTTGCACATTGCACATTAAGTGTTTTCCTCCCATAAAGAAAACCTGGTTCAATGAAGACCATATATGCTATAGAAATGTACATGCAAGCAGATGCTGAATTTCATGATAAGCTTTTTCTTCCCCATAGAAAACCACGCTTAACGTGGCTTAATATAAGAAGGCAGTGAAACAGCCCAAATTTTATATTTTATCAAAACATCTAGTAATGTGGCAATCCATTAAGCCATAATGTTTTTCTATGGGGGAGAAACTCTGCAAATTCCATTCATATTCTGGGCTCGTCTGCTTTCCTGTCCGTAATATATTTTATTAATAAACTGTACCAGATTTGGTCTTTTTATATTACTGTCTTTGCACATTAGCCTACCTTAAGCGTTTTCAATAACTGTCACTGTTTTTGTATATTAAGTCACATTAAGCCTTTAGAATGTCCTAAAAATGTGCCTTGAACTATTAGCACTGACTGTATTTCTTTACACTTGAGTCCAAAATAAAACTCCATGAACCTGAAATAAATAAAGCTGAAACTCTAACTTAGAAGCTTTAATGTAAACAGGAAGTGTTTTGTTTTTGAGAGAATGCAAAGAACGCAAAAGTGTTGAGAGGGAACGCAAACATCTTTGCAAAAGAGCGCAAACGTTTTATGAGGGAATGCAAAAGTTTTGTGATAGAGTGCAAAAACTTAAAAACTTAAAAAAAATATATTTTTTCCACTCACTCCAATATTTTTTCACCACCATGTCCCTTTAGGGGCTCCATACACGTGACATAGGCAGAAGTACCGACCCAGTGTTTACAATGCGAACGTGCAAAGAAAATCAAACAGCTTTTACAATGGAGTTTTTCACCCTACCTTTTTGAACCAAAGTACACAGACGAAAAACTAACCACGCATGACCTTTCCACATGATTACGTAATGTGTGAAAATGTGCATGAACATTAAAGAGCTACTGCAAGATGAGCATTTGTGGTTAAAAAGTAGATTTTTTTTTTTTTTTAGAAATGACCAATCGAACTTGAACAATCGTTTCGCTAAGACCCTTATTCCTCAGCTGGGATCATGTGAAGCCCTTTGAAGCTGCATTGAAACTGCATTTTGGACCTTCAACCAATTGGCTCCCATTGAAGTCCACTATATGGAGAAAAATCCTGGAATAATTTCCTCAAAAAAATTTCTTTGTGACTGAAGACAGAAAGACATGAACATCTTGGATCACATGGGCATAAGTCAATTATCAGGAATTTTCTGGAAATTAACTTTTCCTTTAAGTTTACTAACACTAAAAAGTATCAGAATGCCCATTATTAATTAAATCCTACAAATTATCCGATATTTTGTCTAATTTGATAGTTTTCAGCACTGAAGGTCTTTTGGTTCTATATGGACCTGTGCAGTTTAGCTGAGAATCCAGAGAAGCATTTGGCTCTCACTTTTTCTACAGTGAGCCAGAGGCAAGAGAAGCCACTGACTCCATAATTACATTTGTTCAACTAAAATCCATTTATTTTTTGCACCCAATGATCTGATGCCACTACCTTTTTTATATTACACTTGTGTAACTGAAGTTTACAGGTCATATGTCCTACTTGTACAAATAACTCATTCCAAACTCGTAAGACCTTTATTCATCTTCAGAACACAAATTAAGATATTTTTGATGAAATCCGAGAGCTTTCTGACCCTGCATAGACAGCAACACAACTGACACGTTCAAGGCCTAGAAAGGTAGTAAGAACATCATTAAAATAGTCCATGTGACATCAGTGGTTCAACCTTAATTTTACAAAGCTAGAATACTTTTTGTACACAAAGAAAACAAAAATATCAACTTTATTTAACAGTTATTCTTTTCCAAATCACTGTTCTCTGTCATTATAATTTCTTCTCCTAACATTTTCTATCACCAGTATATGTTTCTTTGCCTGGGAACATTTAAGTTGCGTTGCTGTCTATGCAGATATCTTAATTTGTGTTCTGAAGATGAATGAAGGTCTTATGGGTTTGGCAACATGAGGATGAGTAATCAATGGCAAAACCTTCATTTTTGGGTGAAATTTCCCTTTGAATAAATGAATTAATAGTGCTGTCATTTTTATCTCGTGTTTTCAAAATCATAACTGTACAAAAGTGTGCAAAAGTGTTGGAGTTCACCCAAAAATAAAAATTTCCCCATGATGTACTCACCCTCAAGTCATCCTAGGTGTATATGACTTTCTTCTTCCAGACGAACACAGTCAGAGTTGTTTTAAAATTTACCCTGGCTCTTCCAAGCTTTATAATGGTGGTGGATAATGGCTGTTATTTTGGAGCTCTAAAAAGCGCATATATCCATTGTAAAAAACTAACCCATACTTCTTCACCACAAAATGAGAATTTTGTCATTAATCACTTACCCCCATGTCTTTCCAAACCCGTAAAAGCTTTGTTCATCTTCGGAAAATATTTTAAAATATTTTGGATGAAAATCGGGAGCTCTGTGGCTGTCCCATTGACTGCCTAATAAAAAACACTGTCAAGGCCCAGAAAAGTATGAAAGACAAGAATACTTTCTGTACGCAAAGAAAACAAAAACAACTACTTTATTAGACAATTTGTCTCCTCTGCAGCACCATTTTGGAGAGTATCCACTGGACGCAAACAGCGTACACCCGTGTGTTGCAGCTGACAGAGAACAGCATACGCTGTTTGCGTCCAGTGGATACTCTCCAAAATGGCGCTACGGTGACGCGGAGGAGACAAATTGTTAAACAAAGTCGTTATTTTAGTTTTCTTTGCGTACAAACAGTATTCTCGTAGCTTCGTAAAATTAAGGTTGAACCACTGATGGCAGATGAACTATTTTGACGAAGTCTTCCATACTTTTCTGGGCCTTGACAGTGTTATTTACTTGGCAGTCAATGGGACAGTCACAAAGCTCCCGGTTTTCATCCAAAATATCTTAAATTCTGTTCTGAAGACGAACAAAGCTTTTACGGGTTTGGAACGACATGGGGGTAAGTGATTAATGACAACATTTTTATTTTGGGGTGGAGTAACCCTTTAACACGTCTTTTGAAGCGGATCCATGGGTTTTTGTAACAAAAATATTTCTATTTTTTAAATTATAAACTCAAATCACCGACTTCGGGCAACAACGTATGCACATTCGCGAGAGAGTCGAGTTCCGGCTTCTTTGTTGACCTCTGACTCGACGTATGACGTAAGCCACATTTGTAGTGTAAGCTCAGGTGAGAATAAACTAATTATTCTCACCTGAGAATAATACTAAATGCCGGTAATGAATTAAAAGTCAAAAACAAGTAAAAAAAAATATGTCACTAAGAGAAGAAGAGCTTAAGTGTTTTGCACAGCCTTATTTGTTTAAACCGGAGTAATGTTACACCGACTAGGAACTTGACTCTCTCGCAAATGCGCATACAGCTGTTGCCAGAAATCAATAAGTTTGATAATGAAATCAATTGAGTTTATAATTTAATTAATTAAAAAAACCCTTGAATCCGCTTCAAAAGACACATGTTAACCACCCGAAGGCATATGGGTTAGTTTTTCCAACGGATATATGCGCTTTTTAGAGCCTCAAAATAACAGCCACGATCCACCACCATTATAAACCTTGGAAGAGCAAGGATCAATTTTAAAACAACTCTGGCTGTGTTCGTCTGGAAGAAGGAAGTCATATACACCTAGGATGACTTGAGGGTGAGTAAATCATGGGGAAATCTTCATTTTTGGGTGAACTATTCCTTTAACTGTGTAGGTGCTAGATTGTTTATGATCATTTCATATGTGTATTATTAACACAATACCAATATTTAATTTTGTAAATATCAAAGTTATGGTCAATATTGGTGCATTGCGACACCCTTACTATTAATAGGAGTGTAGACAGTGACGTTTACATGATGCACCCGCTGATCGAGTAGAAACATCTTCTTGCCACCAACAGCAGAGAGATTTCATTTGCACTTAATTTCCTCCATATTCATCTTCATCATACTCTTGCTTGTTTCTTTGTGGTCAGGTCTTCCTAGACATGGTGGAGAACTACCCCACCAGCCTGCGTGTGCTGGTTCTAGCGGAGAACGACATCAGTCCTGAGCTGCAGCAGCAGATCTCAGATCTCCTCTCTGAAGGCGAGGAGGAGGAGGATAAAGACG
Organism: Cirrhinus molitorella; assembly: GCA_033026305.1. NCBI lineage: Eukaryota > Metazoa > Chordata > Actinopteri > Cypriniformes > Cyprinidae > Cirrhinus > Cirrhinus molitorella. The sequence continues at coordinate 14,225,950 of CM065126.1, read as the reverse complement.
GAGAGGCGCGAGGAAGTTCGGTGACCCCCAGGGAGAAACCCGCCTGGGTTCCCCACAGCAGTAAGGGCTGACCAGCCTCACTCTCTCAGCCTGTTCTCTTTGCTTCAAGACTGTTTCATTTAGATTTCTCTTCCGCTTTTCTCTTTCCCTCTTTGTGTGTGGATGACTTTCCTGGAGTAACTGGTTCTAAGAGGCTGGGGCAAAAGGGAAGTACAGAAAATCACATTTCTCATGCATTACTTAGGAGAGACCATTTCTACTTACGAAATAGAAATATGAATTTCTTATAATGGCCAAGTTGTGAGTTCTCTGTCCTGTATATCCTAAAGTCAGTAGACTTAGAGGTTATTCTTAATAAGGGTAAATTTTAAAGGAAAAGTGCAGCCAAAAATGATCATTCTGTCATCGCTCCAAACCTATTTGACTTTCTTTTTTGTGCAAAAGGAGAGTTTTGGAAGCAAATCCTGGTCATTCTTTTCCATATAATGAAAGTGAATGGGGACTAGTCTTAAACTAGTAGTCCATATCACTAAAACCAGTGACGTCAATGGTGTCGATGCCCCATTTTTTATAGAAAGATTGTTATAGTCAGTGCTTTTCAGAACAGTAGCTTACATTTTTGTTATACAGTTGAGGTCAAATGTTTACGTACATTTTGCAGAATCTGCAAAATGTTAATTATTTAACCAAAATAATAAGGGTCATACAAAATGCATGTTATTTTTTTATTTAGTACTGACCTGAATAAGATATTTTACATAAAAGACATTTACATATAGTTCACAAGAGAAAATAATAGTTGACTTTATTAAAATGTCCCTGTTCAAAAGTTTACATACACTTGATTCTTAATACTGTGTTGTTACCTGAATGATCCACAGCTGTGTTTTATTTTGTTTAGTAATAGTTGTTCCTTGTTCGACCTGAACAGTTAAACTGCCCATTGTTCTTCAGAAAAATCCTTCAGGTCACACAAATTCTTTGGTTTTGACTGTATGTATGACATAGCATGACTGTATGATTTTGAGATCCATCTTTTCACACTGAGGACAACTGAGGGACTCTGCAGGGACGCAACTATTACAGAAGGTTCAAACGTTCACTGATGCTACAGAAGGAAAAACTATGCATTAAGAGCCAGGGGTGTAAACTTTTGAACAGAATGAAGATGTGTACATTAAAGTCAAATTTAGCATCTGTAGCATCTTCAAAAGTTTTCATGCTCTTAAAGTTTACATACACTTTGTTTCATTCTGAAGCATCAGTGAGCATTTGAACCTTCTGTAATAGTTGCATATGAGTCCCTCAGTTGTCCTCAGTGTGAAAAGATGGATCTCAAAATCATACAGTCATTGTTGGGAAGAGTTTAAATACACAAAAATGCTAAAACAACAACAAACCAAAGAATTTGTGGGACCTAAAGGATTTTTTTGAAAAGCAGCAGGCAGTTTAACTGTTCAGGACAAACAAGGGACTCATGAACAACTATCACTAAACAAAATAAATAAATAAATAAACACAGCTGTGGATCATTCAGGTAACCACACAGTATTAAGAATCAAGTGTGTGTGTGAACTTTTGAACAGGGTCATTTTTATAAATTCAACTACTATTTTCTCTTGTGGACTATATGTAAACGTCTTTTATGTGAAATATCTTATTCAGGTCAGTACTAAATAAAAAATAACATGCATTTTGTATGATCCCTCTAATTTTGGTCAAATAATTAACATTTTGCAGATTCTGCAAGGTGTATGTAAACTTTTTACCTCAACCTATATTAATGATTTTTGGTATATACCACATAAGTTGCATTAATTACTTTGTTGGTACTTTTATGTTATTTGTCATTTTGGAGCCTAAAAGTCCCAGTCTGGGGACGATAAGATGTTTTTCTGTAAAGAAAATAAAAAAGGACACATCAAAGGGATAATTCACCCAAAAATAAAATTATCCCATGATTTACTCACAGCCATCCTAGGTGTATATGACTTTTCTCTTTCAGGCAAATACAATCGGGATTATATTTAAAAAAATGTCCTGGTGTTTCCAATGGCAATAAATGGCTGTTGAGATTAAATAGTCCAAAAGAAGTCCAATAAAGTGCTCCGGGAGGTTAATAAAGGTCTTCTGAGGCGAATGCGTCTTTGTAAGAAAAATATCTAGATTTAAAACTTAGCGTAAGCTACGTCGGCGCCGATAGCCTTGTGGGCAGTGCGCCGACATACAGCGCCGTTGCGCAACGGGCGTCCCGAGTTCGATTCCCGGCTCGAGGACCTTTCCCGACCCTACCCCCTTCTCTCTCTCCACTTCGCTTCCTGTCCTTCCTGATCTGTCCTATAATAATAAAAGCCAAAAATAAATCTTTAAAAAAAAAAAAAAAAAAAACTTAGCGTAAGCTACAAATTAGTTAGTAGTGAATTTGAAGTACAAAACGAGGATTTGGATGCACTTTATTTAAGTTCGAAATCTCAACACCCATTCACCGCCATTATAAAGCTTGGAAGAGCCAGGACATTTTTTAATATAATTCCGATTGTATTTGTCTGAAAAAAGAAAGTCATGTACACCTAGGATAAGTAAATCCTGGAGTAATTTTCATTTTTAGGTGAACTATCCCTTTAAAATGTTTAGATTGTTACAAAAATTTATTTTAAATAAATGCTGTTCTACTGAACAATTATTTATCAATGAGTCTTAAAAAAATTATCACAGCTTCCACAAAAATTAAGCAGCACAACATTGAAAATCAGCATATTAGAATGATTTCTGAAGGATCATGTGACATTGAAGACTGGAGTAATGATGCTAAAAATTCAGCTTTGATCACAGGAATAAATTACTTTTTTAAAATGTATTCAAATAGAAAACTGTGATTTAAAATTCTAATTTTGATCAAATAAATGCAGCCTTGGTGAGCATAAAAGCAGAAGAAGAGCGGCCAGGGTATTCTCCAAAAATACTCAGAGTCAAAGAAAGTCATACAGGTTCGAGGGTGAATAAGATGAGAGAATGTGAACTATCCATATAGAGCAGAATCTTTAGTAGAACTGGAATAGCCTTTTCCTGTCCTCTTCAAACATTTCAACCATTTACCAAATTGTCTCTGACCCTTCCAGACTCTTCCAGCTCCCAGATGGTCCTGATGACATCAGGACTGGGTGAGAGCTTTTTGGCAGAGACAGAGATGTGATACTGGAGCTGCCGATGTTTTGTGCTTGCACTGTACGACTACCGCGAGACCACCAGTTAGCGCGCAACCTCTCACAACGCATGACCTGTAGCACTTAGCGCAAGACGGTTCAAAGCTGGAACAAAAACCTTAAACACCAAGTGACTTATAATACGCAATAGTGAATTATTTATTTTACAGATGTACAGTCTATTTATAAATGAGTATTTAACCGATAACAGTATACTCTGTTAGATGAGCTGTATAGGGTTGATGTGATGGCCTGATGCCTGAATAAATCAGTTTACACCTTTTTAAATGCTTTTTGCCCTGCTTTTTTTGTTCTTGCTGTGTAAATCAACAGTTGGTGTGACCACCCTTTGCACTGTCCTAGGTACACAGGTGCCACAGTTCTTCTGGATTTAGTCTGTATCAGTTTTGTCTGATTCTTCAAGTTATTCCAGACGGATTGGATGATGATGAGATCAGATCTCTGTGTGGATCACACATTGCACAGCGACTATACGTTATTCCACACTTATATCGGTCCCACCTGACCATTGGTGTTTTTATGATCCAGACAGCCGGTCTCTCCAGTGAACACCTGTCTGTTTCTATTACACAGGTGTGTGTGCTTCACAAGCTTCAGTGTGGTGTCTGATGTCCTCTAATGCTGTTTGATGTCACCATCTTTTCACAGTCTCCTTCATTTGGATTCAGGCAGTTGTGCAGCATAAACACGATACTCCTACTCGGAATACATCCAAGCATTAAAAGTGGCGTAGCGCGGTAAAAAAAAGGCAGACATTACCATTACAGTCACATCGGCGTCATGTTTCAGTGCTTCAGTACTGTTAAAGCAGCTCCTGTGCAAAGCTGATTATGTTGTTTATACCATTAAGAACAACTGTGATCCACATTTAAGCCTTTCCCAGACCTTTATGCTTCATGCATTTTTAACCTGCCCTTTTTCTTCTGCAGTGCGGTGTGATATGGTTAAAAGCTTACTGTTTTTAGAGATCCGAGTCTGTGCAGTTTTTGAGTATTTCTGATGCAGCTGGTTATTAAAAGCATTTGTGCAGTGTAAATAATTGAATACACCATAGTGTATGGTTTATAAGCTTTGTGCAGCATGTAGGCAAGATTTATTTACACACAATCTGGTTTTTTTTTTTAAGATGATATTCATTATGTACATTTCAAGTCAAAAGTTTACATACACCTTGCAGAACCTGCAAAATGTTACTTGACCAAAATAAGAGGGATCTGAAGGAGCCTTTTTTTATTTAGTTCTGACTTAAATAGGATATTACACATTAAAGATATTTACATATAGTCTACAAGAGAAAATAATAGTTGTAATTTATAAAAATGACCCTGTTCAAAAGTTTGCATACACTTAATTTTTATTTTTTTGTTTAGTTATAGTTGTTCATGAGTCCCTTGTTTGTCCTAGACAGTTAAACTGCTCAAATATCCTTCAAGTCCCACAAATTCTTTGGATTTTCAGCATTTTTGTGTATTTGAACCCTTTCCAACAGTAACTGTATGATTTAGAGATCCATCTTTTCACACTGAGTACAACTGAGGGACTCATATGCAACTATTAAAGAAGGTTCAAACGCTTAATTATGCTCCAGAAGCAAACACGATGCATTAAGAGAACTTTTGAACAGAGTGTACATTTTTCTTATTTTGCCTAAATATCATATGTATTTTTTTTTTTTTCATTTAGTACTGCCCTTCAGAAGCTACAGAAGATGGCAAAATAAGTTAAATTTGCCTTAATCTTCAAATTCCAAAAGTGTTCACCCTTCGGCTCTTAATGCTTCGTTTCGAAGCATAAGTGTTTCAGAAAAAAAAAAACAAAAAAAAAAACAGCTGTCAATCATTTAGGTAACAACATAGTATTAGAAATCAAGTGTATGTAAACTTTTGAACAGGGCATCTTTATCTTATTTAGGTCAGTACTAAATAAGAAATGACATGCACTTTGTATGATTCCTCTTATTTTGGTAATTAACATTTTGCAGATTCTGCAAGGTGTATGTCAACTGTTAACTTCAACTGTACATTTATATATTAAAATAATACGCCTGACAAAAAAAATCATGCTGTTGGTCTGAATATTATGACATTCAGTACAACACCATTCTTGTTTGTGTGATTTAAATATCTTAAAAATGTTATGTTCAATATATAGAACAGAGTTAAAGACTGAATAAAGAATAGTTTGGTCTCGCTCAGCCGCTGAACTACTTATGCATATGCACTATGCATATAAAGTATGACAGCAGGGAAATGCATCCAGAAGAAAAGGCTTTTAAAGTACGCAATTCTGAGTAATTTTCAGAGGATCTGATTGAATATGATCAGGCTTGCTCATTATTTTAAATAGCAACTGATTTCTTTTCTAAGACTACAAATTTGTAGCTTCATTCCTTTGCTGGAACTCCATTACTGGTACAATGTCTGAATCAGGGTCGGAAATTAAAGGATTTGTTCACTTCCAGAATAACAATTGCCTGATCATTTACCAACCCCCATGTCATCCAAGATGTTCATGTCTTTCTTTCTTCAGTCGAAAAGAAATTAAGGTTTATGAGGAAAACATTCCAGGATTTTTCTCCATATAGTGGACTTCAACGGGGATCGATGGGTTGAAGGTCCAAAATGCAGTTTTAATGCAGCTTAAAAACAATCTCTAAACAATCTCAGCCGAGAAATAAGGGTCTTATCTAGCAAAATGATCTGTCATTTTCTAAAAAAAATACAAATGTATATGCTTTGTAAGCACAAATGCTCATCTTGCACTAGTTAGACCCTCACGCATTACCTAGTTACGTTAGAAAGGTCACGAGTGAAGTAAGTGGAAGTACTGACCCAATGTTTACAAAGTGAACATGCTCTTTACAAAACAAAAAAAATAAAACGATGTCGGACGATTTTGAAATTGGAGGAGTTACATTACCTACATTACCGTTTTGAACCGAAGTACACAGAAGAAAAACTAACCGCACATGACTTTTTCAATGTGATTATGCAAGAGCTAGTGCATTTTGTGTTTAAAAAGTATAGAAATTTGCAAAAAAAAAAAAAAAAAAAAAAAATTGCTAGATTAGGCTCTTGTTCCTCAAATGGGATTGTGTAGAGCCCTTTGAAGCTGCATTGAAACTGCAATTTAGACCTTTAACCTGTTAATCTCATTATGGAGAAATCTCTTTATGGAGAAAAATCCTGGAATGTTTTCCTCAAAAAACTTAATTTCTTTTCGACTGAAAGAAAGACATGAACATCTTGGATGACATAGGGGTGAGTAAATTATCAGGAATTTGCTGGTTAGGTAGGTTTTGATACTGGTATGCTGGTTGTAGCTGGTTTAAGATGGTCCTAAACCGGTCATGTGCTGGTCCTAAACTGGTCCCTCCAAGCATAGACCAGCTAAGGACCAGCATAAACCATTTTCATGGTTTTCCAGCATCAAAATTTAGCCTACCTAACCAGCTGATTTTTTTTCAACAGGGTAATCCTTTAACAGGTGCTTGTCTCGCAAAAATACCACCAAAATGAACAAAAATTCAAGATAAAGGGGCAAAATTAGGGCCCCTGCAATACATCTATTACGGCTGTCGCGATTGAAACTAAATGTGAAAATGAATGAAAACTGTCCATCCGCGGAATTACATTAAATGTTAAATAGCGACAAGTAATTATAAACAAGCATACGTTTCTGTTGAATTTTTTTAATGCATTGGCCAAAAATTGCCTTTTGATGGACAAGTTCGTTCCTGATTCTGACGCAGCAGATGTGTTAGTTCTCTACTGTTCTCTTTTAACTATGAATTAGCAGCTCTCTATTTCCGGTCAAGGATCGAATAAGGAAATGGACACCAACACCAACCTAATGTCTATCTCCTCTCTCATTCAGCAGCTGCCAGGAAAGGCAAATAATAAGGAAGGAGATCGTTGTCTATAATTAATGAAAGGCCTCCAATCAATCTACCAAGCTGCTAAAAGAACGGAGACAAATGGACGGCCAATTTTCCAGTGGGTAATGCTGTAATGAATCCTCTTCACTGACAGTAGTATGCTAAAGGCTTCAGCATGATGAAATACTCATTAGTCTGATCTGAAAGCAACTGAAATGAGATTTGAGCCAGGACACGTACGTGCACAAAAATGCTGACCCAATCTGGAATAATCTCGAGTCTTTCTGCAAGTTACGTCCATACGCCAACAGGTGGCGACAAGTATCTTTAGTAGTCATTGAATCACTATTCGTCGTTGTAAACACTGATTCGTTCGAGAATCGAGTTAGAAGACGCCTTGGTTAATATTTCTGCTACGGCTTTTTCGTTGGCTGAGAACGGTAAGTAACTGCCAATATTATGTCTATGTTACTGTGTTACTTAACATTAACTTCTTGTTCATTGAACTGCTGAATAAAAGCAGGGGCGTTTTTCTATCCTTTTACAGGCCTCGTAATCAAATATGTGTCGCCATATATTTTTATAATCCTATTTTTGATACTTTTGTGGATATAAAATGTCTTTACGTGCAGCACTTCGTTCACAATGCAAAGTAAGTAAAGCTACGTGGTCGTTAACAGGTTTTGTTTGAGACAATTGCAGGGAAATATCCAGACGACTTTTTGTTTTTGTTTTAATTTACAAATGGCCGCGTCCACTCTTACGGGAAGAAAAAGGTGGATAAAATAACGAAAATAGTAGGCCCCTTACACCGAATTTGCTTCCAAAACTCTTCCGAAGAAAATGTTATCTTGTTTCTTTTTCTTAAATTGAAAACTGAAAATCTGTATTGGTCAATCTCAGGTAACTTCCTTCATTTTCCTCTAAGACAGGTGTTTATTTTATAGAAATTGTTAGTTTCATGGTGAAAAAATAGTATTGATCATAAAAATCACTTTTCATCTACTTCATATTTTTCTAAAGTATACAAACTATTTTTTTTTATTTTAAAGGCGACTCAAACCTCAAGCTTTATCAATTTTCTATGATGGAATTTATTATATTTTTATGAAAAAATATTCAGTATCAGGAATGAAACTGGCTAACAGGAATGAGTATCCATTATATGTGTACTACACGTGGGATGGGTCAGTATCACCATAGAGTGCCTTTCAACCATCACAATAGGCAAAAATATTTTCCTATTTGCTTTATCATGTCATAAATAGTAGACACTCAAGTACTTTACAAACATATTAGCTGAGCTCCCACACATTTATTTATTTATTTTTTTTTTAGATAATTATGGGCCATTATTTGAAGCATAAACCATAAGATATGTCCACCCTGGTAGGACATATATATTACTGTTAAATACGTTTTCGTTGCAATATTAAGATGCAAATTATATTTTCTGAAAGGTATTATGTCCTTTTCCTAAACAGGGTTATTTGTTTGCTTTCAAAATATAAATACAAAAACATTGTATATAAACCATGTTTTTAAAGAAAATCAATTTAGTTCACACATGTAGCATATTTTTTCTTATTTGGTGGAAAACAGAGATATTTGGTTGCAGTTTTGGATGGTATAGATATGATTACATTGTTATTTAAAAAAAATTATATTTTAAAATATCAAGATGACAGGGAGGACACAGAAAGCAAAACACATCTGTTGTCCTGATGTCACTAAAGTGATGACCTTTTCTTAAAGGGGCGGATTCCCCAATACGACAGGGTGGACAACCATTAAAGGGACATGAACTCTTTTTTTTTTTTTTAAACAAGTAACATCTAAGAAATAATTTAGGTAACAGGACAGTATATTTATATTGACGCTCCCAGCCATCTTTACAATATCAAATATACAAAAATTAAAATAAGACCAAGTGCTTTAGGCCATTTAATTGACTTCAGAAAATCCAGATGTTGTAATATTATGCTGCAAATGTGTCTTGTGGAATGTGTGTGTGTGTTAGGGAATGTGTTAGGGTAACAGGACTGAGTGAAAACCTGGGGACATGACTAAAATGTGCACTTTATCTACAATATTATAGAAGTATTTTGAAATAAATGTATTTAAAGCACATATGGTGATATGGAGGTAAACAAAATGCTAAATAAAAATGATTTCTGGTGGATTTTAAACATGTTAAAATATAGCGTTAGCGACTGGGGACATGTACAAATGCTATATTTTCAGTTTTTTAGTTAGTTTTTAGTATTTTTTGTAAGTATATATTTTAAATTTACAGTTAACAATGTGTAGGACACTTTGCTTATTAATAAAATGTTTTCTAGTTAATTTTTATGCATATTTGTACATATAGGGTAAGTGTACTCATTAAGTCCACCAAAATCTAAGTTTATGTGTTTTTCATAGATATTAAGTAAGGGATAATCAATGGTTTGCCATGTGTAAAGGATTTTAAATGCATGACGTGGATATTGGAATTTCAATATGGTTCCTGGAGTAGGGTAAGATTACCCATTAAGCCCATGTACCCTTTATTTTTTTAAAGATTGGCTTAAATGGTACAGTGCCACAGAATGCATGCAAACTACAGTCAACACAAGCTAACCTTGAAAAAAAACAGGAGACCTTCCTCAGTTCAGGGGTAGAAAGCAAGATTTCAGTGTGTCTTTAAGCAAGAAGCTAGATTGTTATATAGGCTAAGTGTAAAATGAAAGAAGGAAAAATGTGAAGTGATCTAAACGTGGTTAGACTAGTGTGTCTTTTTACAGTGCTTACAGGTCCTGTGCATTTATATTTTACTTCTCAGTAATAAATAATATTTAAAAAATCAATAATATTTTAATATTTTGTGAATAAATCATGATGTGGGATAGGACCATTTAAGCCCATGCTGTACTTTTGACTTTATTCATTATTCATAAAATGAAGTGTACATCAATTCTTAGTTGTAAACCACGTCAATATCTATGAAAAACACTTAAACTCACACACCCTAAATCGTTAAAATGTACACATTTTCTATGGTCAAAAACCAAATGTGGGTCAGTTTTCAAAAATGTCATACTATTTTTATTTTAAAGAGGAATGTGAAACTGCATTGAACATACCAGTCTGAGTGCCATAAATATTTTTGTCCAAAGTTTGAGTGCCTATAACTCAAGAAGTATTAAAAATATCACAATATGATTTTCAGTTTTTTTTTCATAAACTTTTCTTTTAAAATTGTAATTTTCAAGGCCCTATATCGTTCAGTCTCAGAGATATGGGATCCAAATTGTTGAATGTTACCCATTTTCAGTGGTCAAAAAACCAAATGTTGGTCACTTTGTGAGTTTGTGTACAACTGATACTTATTTTATTTAAAAGACAATGTCCGAAGAAGAAATGTTGAAATTATAATTGTATCTTGTTTCCCTCTATCAAACTAATTGCATAGAACATAGCTGTTTGAGTCTCATGAATATTCTTTTTCTGACGTTTGTATAAGTTATCTCAGTATGATTTTAGATTCTGGTTTTTAAGAAACTTTCCTTTTGGAATCTTCATTTTTAAGGCCCTGTATGGTTTAATCCCAGAGATATCAAGATCTCAGTGCATCTCCACATTTAGTATCCTACCCATTTTCAATGGTCAAAAACCAAATGTAGTTGTATCTAGTCAGTACTCTTTACAATGCAAATAATAACAGTAATCCATTGATTAGGATTGCATAGTGTGATATGTCAGATTATCACCAGGATTATTTGTTAACTCTAAGTATGAACAGTGTGAAATTAAATAAGATTACCCATGATTCCATTTTCCTAGGGTTCAGAATTATACAGTTAATTAATTTCAAGTGTGAGAGATGTTACATGTTTGAAGTACTATCAGTGATTCTGCCAAATATGCCCCTTAGCAGTAGATAGATGGGATTTGTTTAAAACATTTTGCAATGCTGCATGCTTAAACTCTTGATAGCTTCAGAAGCTGTTTAAATGAACAAAATCCCTTTTTCCAAATATACCTGAAACTGATTCAAATATAGAATTGTATGAATAGACTACAGAAAACAAGGTACTGTGCCTCAACTTGACCATTTCAGTGCACTTTTAGCACTCAGACAGGTATGTTCTATGCAATTGTTTTGATAGAGGGAAATGGCATACAATTACAATTTCAACATTATTTTAGAGCTGCAACGATTCGTCGACGTCATCGATTAAGTCGATTATGAAAATACGTCGATTAGCATGGAATGCGTCGACGCGTCGCACCTTAGCCACGCCCATTGTGCGAGCCTGCAGTTATCCCTATTTAAGACTGTTTTTCTGCCATGTTTAGTACAAAACAAGGCTCTAGAGCAGAAAATGAATGCTATTTGGCAACATCACTTCATAGAGTTGCATTCATAGAGCATTTTATTGTTATACGCTATCAGTACCGCATACAAGGCAAATGAGGCAAACTGACGGGACATCAAGTTGACTATATAATCATGACCCACAGAGACGGAAAAGAAGAAATGATTCGCGTTCATCTTAAGATCCACTGGAGCTGTCATCGGTGCCGCAGGCGCGATTCCGCGAGCTAATCCGAACGCGCTTGTCTGCACTCCGTAACAAAGCATTTAAAGTAATTGTTAGTTGTTTAACTGTGTGATGGATTGGAAAAGCCTCGACTGGACTCATTTTTAAAAAAACGGGCTGTCAACTGTGATAAAACTTCCCGGTGTTATGACGCCATTTTTTGATTCCGTCTCTCTAATTTTCTGAATGCGGTTGTGAAAATGCATATAAATAGTACGCCAAATAAAAACAAAAATTACCTAATCCTACCCATCGTGTAGCATTTGCACACCCACGTTACAGATAAGAATTCAAGCAGATGTTTTAATCTGCTAAATAAAAACAACATTTTAAACGTCTCACCTGTAAGCAACTGTCCCAAACAGTAACTGTGAATGCAGCCATAATGTGCAATTCTATTGATTGTATTGTGTCATTGCCCTTTCTTTCTTTCTTTTTATTATTATTTCTTTCTTGCTTTATTGCTTTCTTTTTCTTTCCTTCTTTTTTCTTTTTTTATTATTTATTGTTATTATTTTTCTTTTTCTATCTTAGTATTATTTTTCTTTATTTATTGTTATTATTTTCTTTCTTTGTTGTTGTAAATTATTAATTATGAGAAAACGTTTGAATAAAATATTAAAAGATTAATAGCAGAAGTTACTGTTATTTTTACTAATAGTTTAACTAAATAATTTATCAACTGATAAGAAAATAATAGATCAATTGAAAAATAATCGCTAGATTAGTCGACTAATCGAAAAAATAATCAATAGATTAGCTGACAACAAAAATAATCGTTAGTTACAGCTCTACATTATTTCTCCTGTTCTTTAAATAAAATAAGTATCAGCTGTATACAAAGTTGCCAACTTTTGGTTTTTGACCACTGAAAATGGGTAACTTTCAACAATCTGGACATAAAGCCTCATTGAGATCCCCATATCTCTGGGGCTAAATGATGTAGGCCTTAAATTAGGATTCCAAAAGAAAAGTTAATTAACAACGACAAGAATCTAAAATCATATTGCTATATCTTTAATACTTCTTGAGGTATAGGCATTAGTGTTGCACGATACCAAAATTTTGACTTCGATACGATACCAAAATGAAATATCACGATACTCTGGGGGGAAAAGAACAACAGGAAAAAAAACTGAATAATTTAACTTTGTTTTTATTTAGAAGTAAGCACCCAGTATTTGCTTTCAACTGAAACAATGTAGAACTATTTTAACTTAAATAAAAATAAATAAATTATAAAATATATTTTGTCCAAAAATTGTGACATTTTAACAAAAATAAAATCGTTGCAGCTGCTGAGCTTTGTCTGTCGGCAAGATGCTTTGCCAGGTTGGACGTGTTGGCTCCCTTTGCTTGCGTTGGGTTGAAACATTTTTTACAGACGGGCTTTGTGATGTCTGTGGGCTTGCCCTGACTGTCAGCGATGTAAGCGAAATAATGCCATATTTCGCTTCGAGCGTCTACTTTTTCAACAAGCTGTGGGCGATCTACAAGCGCACCTGTATTTGCTGCCATGTCTCTTCTTCACCGATCACCACACACTCAAAGTGCCGTAGAATCAGCACGCAGTCCACACACTGCCCCCTATCGTCGAACCATCGAAATTACAGCTGTCAGTCTTAGTACCGGTACTAATAAAATCAGGAACCGTATCGATTTTAAAAGCAGGGTATCGCGATACCTTTCTAGTACCGGTATACCGTGCAACACTAATAGGCATGCAAACTTTGGAAAAAGAATATTTATGGCACTCAGACTTGTGTGTTCAATGCAGTTTTCTTGACAGAAAGAAACAAGATACGTTTCCAGTTTTAACATTATTTGTTTTTCAGACATTCCTCTTTAAAACAAATGAAGTATCTTTTTTTTTTTTTAACTGACCCACATTTGGTTTTTGATCACAGAAAATGTGTACATTTTAACGTTTTACTCCTGGAGCCATAGTAAAATTTCAATATCTCTGGAACTGAGATTAAAAATTTTTTTTAATCTCAGGGCATTAAAAATAAAGATGCCAAAAAGTAAGTTTGTCAAGACCCCTAGCATCTAAAAGAGCATTAAGATATCTTTAATACTTCTTGAGTTACAGGCATGCAAACTTTGGAGAAAAACTTGAAAAAGTGCTGTTTCCCCATTTTTGAATGGTCACCATTGGTACATAATGCTACTAAGATTGCTAAAGATTTTACTAACATAACTACCAATGTCTGTGTAAATATAAGATAATGATGCTGCCATCTTTCTGAAGTCATTTTACCCCCCATATAACTTGACTCTGAATCTAAGGTGAAAAGTGCAATTTTGACCTCCCTCTGTATACAGCATAATTAGAAAAAGAACATTATTAACTAGAATTAGACAATATTCAAATATTCGTTAAATACAACGTTTTCATATTTTATTAGTTTATTAGTGTTAAGGTACAGTGATAATTTTATTCAACAATATATAATATTGGTTTGAACTCCTTGCTATTTACAGTGGTTAATTTTATTTATTTTTTTGGTGAATTGTATTAAAAACAGACTTAAATTATAATTTAAAAATAACAAGTTAATTGTAATAATAGTACAGGGAACCTATAGCAGTTAAAAAAATGTCTATTGTGTTTTTTAACATGAAATTTTAATTATTTTGACCACTGGGGTAGTAAATGTCCCCAGTTTCCATTTCAAATACCTGGTCACCTTATTCCGGTGTCATTCTTTTTGTCATTTCATCTGTGCAAAAACAGTTAATTAGGCTGCTTGATATTGCAAACAGGCATTTGGTGTCATATTAGTTTAAGATATTATCAAAATCAAAACACACTGGTTAGTAGTAGCGCAAACAGTGCTACCAATTATTGGATTATTGTTCTAGTTGTTTATCTAAAACGGCTAATGAAGCTGAAGTCTCGCACATTCACAAAAAATATGCTTGCTTCTATGTTACAAAATAAGTTAGATATGATAATCTACATAGATAAAGATTTATCATTAGGATTTATCAGCTCTGTTACCAGTGCCACATGCAAAGAGGGCAACAGCCTGTTTAAATGCAAGAATGAAAAGATAATTAAGCAAAATAACAGTTTTGGCACAAAAGCTTGACTAGATTTATAAATGGATGACAGGAGGAAAGTGATTTTTTTTATTATTATTATTTTTTTAATAGTCTCAAGGTGTTAATTTATGCAATTATGCTGGAACCTGTCAGACAAAATGGCAAATAATTCTCGTCAGCTCTGTTGATATGCTTTGCTGACCCTAATTAGTGCTTGTAATTGTTTTGACAATTACAGCTAAGGACTGTTGGCACACTGTTGCTAGGTGCTTGCATCCACCCACTGATGAGCACCGGACCCTCGTGACCAGCAGTGGGCACTCCTACATCAGCACTGCCGCTTTGTGGCTAGAGTGACGTAATGTGAGACAAAAAACACACATCCATGAATCACAGTACTGCCTGGAGGTGACACTGCCCAAGTGAACAGTTCAAACCAGTTGTTTAAAATAGTTTTATTTGTTTTAAAATATACATCAGCTTACAAATTCAGAAAATAAAATGAGTCCAGTCATAAGAATTCTTTTTTTGAGGGGAAAAATCTGTGCATGGTACATCTACACAACCATGGAAGTTTACCTGATCAAGTCAAAGTCAAAATAAATTCCTGGTGAAATTAAAACTGCATGGAGAGGGGAACAACAAAACTAATGTCTGACACGGAAAAAAGCACCATGTTGCTACAGTTGAACACACAAGACTGGTAGACAAAATATGCACCAGAAATCTGTCAATTAGGAATTTTAGACAAATTCAGAAGACAGACTGTAAAAATGCATACATCTGAAATGGGATTGTGAGCCAACATCAACATGAAATTGGTTTTTGCACCCTTAAAAAATCCACCACCATCAGAACAGTACGATCAAGTTTCACAAAACTTAAAACTCCTAGAACTTAAATCTTAAACCTCAAAAACAAGAGGTTTTATAGAATAAAGTAAATGAAACGACTAATAAAGCAGTATGCACATTTTTCAAATACAGTTGAAGTCAAAAGTTTACATACACCTTGCAGAATATGCAAAATGTTTTAACACAATAAGAGGGATCATACAAAATGCATGTTATTTTTTTATTTAGTACTGACCTGAATTAGATCCTGTTCAAAAGTTTACATACACTTAAATCTTAATACTGTGTTGTTACCTCAATGATCCACAGCTTTTTTTATTATTATTATTTAATTAGTGATGAGTTCATTAGTCCCTTGTTTGTCCTGAACAGTTAAACTGCTCGCTGTTCTTTAGGTCCCACAGATTCTTTGGTGTATTTTTTGTGTATTTGAACCCTTTCCAACAATGACTATGATTTTGAGATCCATCTTTTCACACTGAGGACAACTGAGGGACTCACATGCAACTATTACAGAAGGTTCAAACGATCAAACGAAAAATGTAGCGTTAAGAGCCTGGGGTGAAAACTTTTGAACAGAATGAAGATGTGTACATTTTGCCTAAATACCTTTTTTTTTTTTTAGTACTACCCTGCAGAAGATACTTACAAGTTTCCCAAAAGACAAAATAAGGTAAATTTATCCTGTTCTTCAAATTCAAAAAGTTTTCACAACCCGGCTATTAATACGTCATGTTTCCTTCTGAAGCATCCGTGAGCTTTTGAACCTTCTGTAATTGTTGCATCTGAGTCCCTCATACTGAGTGCGAAAAGATGGATCTCAATAAGATACAGATACAGTCATTATTGGAAAAGGTTCAAATACACAAAACTGCTGAAAAAAAACAAAGACTTTTTTTTGGGACCTGAAGATCTTTTCTAAAGAACAGTGGGCAGTTTAACTAGCACCACTAAACAAACAAACAAAAAAAAAAACACGGCTGTGGTTCATTCAGGTAACAACACAGTAAGAAGAATCAAATGAATGTAAACTTTCTTTTAAACAAGGTAACTTATAAATTATACTATTATTTTCTCCTGTGGACTATATGTAAACATCTTTTATGTGAAATATCTTATTCAGGTCAGTACTAAATAAATAATAACATGCATTCTGTATGATCCCTCTTACTTTGGTAAAACAATTAACATTTTGCAGATTCTGCAAGGCGTATGTAAACTTTTGACTTCAACTGTAATTGCAAGGACTCATGAAGCACAACTGTTACACGTTATCAAGTGAAACAGGATATTAAATCAAAATTGAGGAAAGTTAACATTTAAAATCAGTAATTGATTGGGTCAAGAATAGTTGTTCCATAGAATGAAACCTGAATGTGCGTTGCTTTCCGATGGCTATTGGTTAATGTTACCATAAGAGTGAAAAAGAAAGTCATTGCAAAGAGGGAGCAAGTTAAATACGTTTTGATGAAAGATTACCATGACGGTAAAACCAGGACTGTGTATTAAAGCAAACAGGGTCAATTTTCACCTTAATACAGGAGCATTAGTAAATAACAAAGGCTAATTTCAGACTTAATTTGACTTGACATTTTCTTGATGGCTACATGAAGGTTGGCCTAGTGATGAATAAAAACATTCATATATCAGATCAAAGGAAAAGGAATGCAGATTGTGCACCGTTTTGAAGGTTAAAGAGAAGATAACATGAATTGAATACGTTTGTCCATCACACAGACGTCAGCTTTAGGCAAACTGTAGTGTTGGTCGGAGGATAACCTTGACATTTTTTCCATTTCTTAGATTTCTCAAGCAAAGATTTTTGCATGACTTGCGCACAGCGTGTAAGAGGGGTCACCTTGGATTAAAGATGTGCACGTCTCTTATGTGTGCAATTAAATTTGAGTTATTAAAGTTGCATGAGAGCAGAGGAGAAAGGCCTATTTATGCACTCCATGTGTTGACCATTGTCGTCTTTTTTTGTATTTATTTGCATGACCTGCGGCCTGTGTAACATCTGACGAGACTGAAATATTTAAGAGAGAGTCCATTTCGTCATGCGAGACACTGACGGGCTGTGCTCCGTCTCTTTAAAGCATCACAGAACTATTTTAGAACATGATAAAATATTAATTATTCAGCATGGTGGGTAGTTACACTTCAATTAATCATGGGCTATTAATAGTACTCCCATATATTGCAGAGCAAGACTGATAACTACATCCGAAGACCAAAGTGTAAGACAAGAAGACTAAGTGTGGACTTGGGAGCCCTTCGATCGCACATTCTGTCCTTCGCTGAGGAACATATAGCTGAATTATTCAAGGCAAGGAGTTCTGTGGCAGACAAGCTATGAGGTGAATATATACAGCAAGCAGTTTACAAAAGTCTGACGTCCTTCCAGGAATACCGTTAAAATGTAATACATTCTGGTGTACCTTCTGACTCACAGATATGTTTATGAATAATAGACAAACCCTAAAAATCATCACCAGTAGGGCAAATGTCTTACATCAGTAAGTATGGTGTGTCTAAAAAAAAAATATGTATACACTGATTTTTAAAATACAATACTGCATGAAGTACTTGACCCAGGGTGGGGCATCTGGATAATGACTCGTCAACAAACAAATGCATCGTAAATAAAAAGAACACAAAGCAAGCGCTTAAAAAGGCAACACAGAGTTTAATCGTCTCTAAAATATATTCATCAAAACAAAAGATTGAGGATGCTTGTAGTCGTTGCATCTGAAACTCATCATTTGAGAAAAGCTGATAAATGTTAAATGCTATTTGAACAAGGCTTGAAATGAAATGACTGAAATTTAAGACGGGAACACTCAGCACAGACAAGTATCTGCTGGACAGATCATCCATAATCATGAGAAATCAGATTTCCACACAAAAATACACACAGATAAACACACCAAATGATGGCGGGATGCACTTTCCCCTTAAAATACACATACAGCAGTACGATCAGCTAAAGAAAAATAACCAATAAAAATGGATGCTACATAAAGATGATTACATTCGTTAAGATCAAAAGCATGGCTTTTCTTGAAATCAGGGTTTAAAAACAAAGAAAGAAACGCATCTAAATAATGTGTTCTTGTCAGTGCCACTCTTAAAAAAAGGCATTTTTTTATTTTGAAGTTTTGTGGTGTTTTTACACAGTACTAAGTTTTGAAATATTAATATGCCCTCTGAATGGCAATTTGTGCCGTCAGCAGCGAGGGGACACATTAATACATCTCTAAATTGGAGGATGTGAAATACCAATGACACATTTAAACATTTCAGCTGTACTTGTATTTTTTACTCTTAAATACTGACCTTTGGAAATAAAAATCAGATTAATATTTAAAATGCCTTTTGTATTACAGTGTAACTACTAACGTGTAAAAACGTAAGAGATTGTATTCCTTCTCATTTAGTTTCAAGACAGGATTCAGCAACCTGTGCACTTCTGCAAGTGCTTAACTGCTTTTAGGGAAGTAATGGGACACATAAATAAACACAAAAAAACTCTATATATTTACTTAAAATCATAATCTGTTTAAATACCATTAGTCCAACAAAGTGAGAATGAAAATCAGGAAGTATATCCAAGTACTTGATTAAAACATACATCAAAACCCTTTTATAATTCAAATTATTAAAGTAAAAAAGCTGTCTTTAGGTTGGGTGTTGAAATACAGTGGTAGATCAATGACGAGAGGTAACTGAACATTTGAGGTGAAGGATCCTCTTTATGATGACTAAAAGCTGGAAAGGAACAAGATGTTCTTTAAAGGGTGATGGAGAGCCCCCTCTGTCAGAGCAAGGGTTAGGCACTGAAAATTGACAAGAGAGTCCCACAGATTACATTTAATCTGCTTCAAGTAGCAGAATGCCTGACACAGTGGTATCTGTGAAGCTGTGGCCATTTGGTGCCATCCCAATCTCCCGTAACAAAGGACTTGTACTGGGATACTGGAAAGATATCATTAGCTGGGTAGAAAACTCTCACCCGAGGGCAAAAGCAAATGTCAAAACACCCATTTTGTGAGATGTTCCATGTCCATACAGTGCCACAGGGATCATTCTCAATTCTGCTCAATCTTGTCGCCTCTAAAGAACTTGTGTGATTGTATGGCTATGTCCTGCTGTTGCCCACTCAATCGTGACACAGAATCAAGTCTTGGACTGCTGAAAATCACCTTAATTCAGACTGTGACATTCTTGTATGATCCCTGAAGCACCGTCCACTCAAAGCCGGACCAACTGAAGTTGCACCCGGTACTTCACCATAGGTTCCACAGATAAAAGAGCTCCGAGCCTCAGAGAGAGGACAGAAGAGTTACAACGATGCCTCAGCAACAGCAGCATGATCAGGGATAACCTCAGCAATGCTGATCCGATCCCTTCCGCTTGTTGTGTGCTGCTATGACTAGTGATTGCTAGTAAGACGAAGAGCACTCAAGGTCAAAAAAATGAAAAAAGAAGAGAAGAATAAGCCTGGAAGTCTCAGTCCAGCAAGTTTCCATGCTCTTGAGCTCTGGTAAGGCTGTCTTTGCGGTGCAAGTGATGAACCCCCATCCTCTTGGGGCTCTTCAGAGGTCGCGAGGAGCCAGTCCGAGGGGGCTTGTCTGCATAATCCTCGAGGGCAGATAGGACCTTTGAGCCGATGACAGGAAAGTCCTGGGGTAGGATATCTCGCTCCTCAGCTGAACTTCCAGCGGAGCCAGCATCTTCAGCAAACTCTTGACGCTTGGCAGAGGCTGGACTGCTCTCAATAGTGACCATGGTGTCACCACTAGCACCATCGTTGTCGAGTGGATCAAGAGCCATCAGTAGGTGTTCGCCCTCTTCCTGGGAAAAGTCGCCACCGTATTGTGTCTTTTTTGCCCGGAGGTCTGCCATGCTGCTGGTGTCTGTATCCAAACTGGACTCTCTACTTGCCGTCCAACTCTGGGCCGAGGATCCCTCCTCGCCATCAGAGTAAGCACCTCTCAGGGCACCTACCCCTGATTTTCCATTGTGACGACTTTGGAGGTCTTTGACCGTCTCACTGCTAAAGGACGTGCGATTGACAAGGGAGCCTTCTGTAGACGGTGCCATTTTTTCTACAAACATACGCTGCCAGTTGGCCAGTAGGTCCTCCTCGGAGCTTCCAGAGCTTGCAAAGGCGCTGGGTGGCTGAGGGGGGCTGCTAAAGGGACTTGAATGACTGGACAGAGTGTCCGTAGCATCCATCTGTGGAGGCGTGCGCTGGTGAGAAGCATGGCCTCCACCAGAAGATGAGGAAGTGCCAGAACGCCAACCCCCATCTGACACAGCAGGGCTATTGGGCACAGTACGCTGGCGTTCGGCTGCCTCCTCTTCGTTCTGTACTAGACTAAGAGAAATGGCTTGACGGGTAGCGTAGGTACAATTAGGCAGTGGGCTGTTCTTGGGAATCTTGACTTTGTCATCAGAGGAGAACTCGATCACTTTGCGACCAGGGTACAGAGGGTTTGGTGGTAGAGGTGCTGGGTAAGGATTCAACTTCTCAAAAGAAGGGGCAGCCCCATCTTCTCCTGTTGGACCGTCCAGGCTTCCCTGGCTTCGATACATGCCGTTTACATGTTGCTGATCAGAACCAGCTCCAGCTGGAGGCCTGGAATGAACAGGACCTCCGTTTTCACGCCCTCCACTATCGTCTTGGGGTCCTGTCATGTCCACGTGTACAAAAACATCTTCAGCCACTGGCCGACCCGCAGTGCTGCTGGACTGGGCTGAGTTGAGCACCAGGGGCTCCGGCTTCTCAAGAACACGAGCGATCACTGAAGTGGGCACTACGTCTGCGGGAGTCAGGCTTAGTGTGTCAGGATCCTGGGCTTGAGCTCCCTGAGGGCCCTGGGTCTTGTTAGGCAAGCTGCTCTTCATGTGCTTGTTCACCATGTCCTGAAGCTCATATGGCAACTGCAAAACATTGTAGAGAACATAAACACACACAAACTTGACAAGGGTTTACATTTCCTGCAGTAGAGCTCTTTTTATAAATTGGTTTCAACATTTAAAAAATATGACAGCGATTTAGTGGCACGTTAAAAAAATAAAGTCAAATTACGAGATTAAAGTTGTAATGTTTTGAGAATAAAGACTAAATAAAGAATACAGTCGTAATTACAAGAATTAAATTGTGGCAGTTAAAGTTATAATATTTTAAGAGGATAGCCTGCACATGCAGAAATATACTCACTGGGGACAGTATGCTTGGAAATAGAGCTGAAGATCTTTGCCCGAACCCGACGGGTTTGGGCTTAATTTCTATCATTTTACAGGGGCTCGGGTCAGGCTTGTGCTTTGTCTTGCACTGTAAATGAGCGGTCATGTGATGCGTTTCGATTAGCGCGAGAAAGACGCGAAAATGGATGCTGAGGATGTGAAACGGAGGCTTGCCACTGGCGATTACGTTTTGGTAGAACCAGAAACTTTGCATCCCTGCCAGTGGCAGCAGCGGTAAAAGGATGTTCAGTGCTGCTGGATGCACCATCAGTGAGCGCAGGACTGCGCTGAATATAAACATGTATAAAAGACTCATTCTTGACAAAAGCTGTGTACACATTTGAATAATGTCGGGCTGTAAACGGGTTCGGGCTTTTAAAAAGCTGTCAATCAAAATGTACTTGTCGGGCTCGGGCTGGGTCGGGCTTAACTTTTAAGCCCCGATTACAGCTCTACTTGGAAATAACTTTTCATGTCAATTGCATTGATTAGGGTCTTTTTGTAGTGCACCAGCAACCAAATAATAGCAATAAGCTTTGTGCTTTTGGTACTTTTAATATAAAACAGTCTCAGCTTTCAAAATCTGTTAGTTTTTTGCGAAATACAAACAATGTATCTTGCAATGTTTTTCATGCCCTTTAATGTGGCGGGAAAGGTTGCTGTATTCATGTGAATCAATTGTCTTTTTTTGATTACAATGAGACATTTGTTTCAATAAATTATACTGTTTTCTTTGTTAAAAAAAAAAAAAAATCCACCACCTACTCCACAAAAGCTTCTGTGGCGTCCAATCTTTCATTCCTCACATGTATTTAATTAAAAACAACAATAAATGTTTTAACGGTTAAAGTGGACTCCAACTCATTAACATAAGTTATATTGTTGTCTTTTCTGAGGTGTGTAAATGTTCACAAGCTGTTTTATTCATGGCATAATACAGTAAATGATTGGAAATAATATTTAACGGCTTTCATTATTTGCAGTGTGCCAATAACCCAGTTATAGCTAAAATTTTGTTTTGTTGCTTTTAATATAACGCAGCTTAGCTTTAAAATTTTGTCATTTTAATCACAGAATACAAATTATGATTGTGTTTTTCCTCTTTATTTCAAGTTTATAGCACAATATAAATGTGAAGGAATATCAGAAGGAATGAAAAAACAGTATAGCGTAATTTAATGAAAAGAATGTCTCACTGTAATCAGAAAGATGACTGATTCACATACCACTTAAGCAGACGAATACAGCAATCTGTCACGCCACATTAAAGAGCATAAAAAACCCATTGTAATAGACATTGTTTGTATTTTGCTATTGAACTGACAGATTTTTGGAATTGCTCTCGGTGCTCCCAATAAAGGCCATTTGCATGCGCAAAAGGCTAGAATATACTCTCAAAATAGTATAACTTAAATCTCGCAATTGCTACAAATTAATTCTCATAATTTTGAATTCATTTCATTTTTGAAACACCTCGACTTTATTCTGGTAGTTTTGACTTTATTCACGAAAAATTTCAACTTCAATCTCAATCTTAGACTTTTTTTATTTTAGAACATGGCACTAACATGCTGTCATTAAAATTGATTAGGGAAAGTCGAGCTCCAGAAAGAATAGGACAATACAGTACTATAAAATTGCCCATACAATTTTTCCAAGAGTTCCAAGAAAGAACATTTCAATAGGTTTGGAATTCCATCAGGGTAAATAAATGATCTCATAATCTTTTCTTTTTTTTGTGACCACATTTGTTGCTATGTAGCTTGCACATTTTGTGGATAAATCCTTTCTTGCAAGTAATCTTGCAAGGTGCAATTCACTAACATGCACTCAATGGACACTGGGATATGAATAGGATGTTCCATGAAGCCTATCTACCATACTGCCCTAATGAAGGTTATCTCCGTCATGATCAAGAACACCAGAAAATAGCTTCTTTTTTTTCAATCTAACACCATCCAATGTCTGCCCGCCCTGATGTGAAAGAAGAATAAAGAGTAAAAAGCTCACCTCAAATTAGATTACTACTGAAGAGGGGTGAGACAGACAGAGAAAGAGAGAGAGAGACTAAAAGAAAAAAGGCAGGTGATGAGGCCTTTATTTCATTCTGTAGTGTGACATGATTTAACGAAGCCAGGCCAAATCATTGATTTGTGGAAAAAAGGCAGGGAAAATCAGTGATCACACAACCCCGCTCAGCTTTATGTTGTAACGATCCTGTGGGGCAGCAATTACCCACAAAGCCCTTACTTCCTCTGAGCGTGGGGCACGGGAGAATTGATCTGTCCAGACTACACTTCCAAGCATGACCCCCTCATGGCCTTCCAGCTCAGAAATCTACATGACGCTCCCTAAATTAATTGTCCCGGGGGGCAGAGTGCATTTGTATCCCATGACCACTTCAGCATCACATGCTAGTGCGGTAATCAGATGTTACACAAAGTGCTACAATACTCCCAAACCCAAGCTCATGAAAATACATGCCTCTATATCAGCGGTTCTCAACCTTTTTTGGGTCAGCGCCCCCCTACCCTTTATTCAGGTCCCTCACCACCCTAAACGTAGTCTAATCGTCCTCACTGAATATTAAAGTTGATTATTATTATTATTTTGTGTTTATAATGAGGATTGTTTATATATTTACAGTAATTCAAATGAATGGGGTCATAAAAATTCATGTTTAGAACATATCCACTGTGACATTTTTACAGATGAGATTTTAGTTTGTTTTTCTATTCCTGGAACTCTTGAACACCCTTTTACTGCTGTGGTATGTTTGGATGTTTTCAATTAGCTTTCAGTGAAAAATAATATAAATAATATAATATTTATCCCTTAGTTTTAGAAAATACCCAGTTTTTTGATAATATATTGAATTACCCTTTTTCTGACATAAATACCACATTTACACATGCAAATGGAAGAAATGTAAACTGTAAATTACTATACTTTATACATTTTGAGAGTATTTCAAAGTAACATTCTGTAAAATTATAAAATCTTTGATTTATTAATTTGTTGACTTATTTAATTGACAAAAAAAAATATTTCAAAAGTTTTCTCTGACCAACTTAAATGTATTTTTTAAATATAAACAAATGTTTAATTTGAAGTCTGCAACACACTGATTTAAAAAAAGCTGTGACAGAGGCAAAATAAAAGTGAAAACAGTTCACAGCAAGCAGGTGGATTGGTAATAGGTGAGGGTATTATGTTTGGGTATCAAAGGAGCTTCTCATTCCTTGCAAGCAGAACTGGATCATGGCTCAAAATTAGTTTAATTAACACAAATAATATTAAGTTGGACAGTGAAAACATTAGATTTTTTTTTCTTTGTACTTCTGTCAATTAAATAAAGGTTAAAGAGAACAAACATCATATTATTGACTTTATGGCATTATATTCTAAGGAAATGAGACACTGTCAAGTCTAGAAGCTGTAAACTCGCAGCTAACACTACTACACTGGCCGCGAACGGTGCAACATGTTGCATTAAAGCACATAGATACCGTTACAATCAGTGGTTCAGTAACTGAGCGCGAGCACCTCATAAACGGATGCCGCGTTCTCAGCCGCATTCCACACACTTGCGCTACCAACAAGTAGACAAATAGATTTACAAAGTGTGCATTGATGCATCCAGTGTAGAGGTGGCATTAGGATGTGGCAGACCATCTTCTTTTGCAAATTTCAGCTCATACATATTTGGTGTAAACTAGCCTTAACCAAACGCCCCCCAAGAACAGCTCAGCGCCACCCTTTCCAAAATATTGCTTCCAGCGCCCCCGATGCTCTCCGAACGCCCCCGTTGAGAAACACTACTCTATATACATTTCTGCAACCTGTAATTATGCACTTTACTGCATATTTCACATCAGTGAAATGTCCAGAGAGTGGCGCTAAAACACACGTTCAATACGTGACCATGACAGGTTTTTATTACGGTGGTACAGGCATGTATTGCTGTGCTTTTATTGTTTTTAGCCGTTTTGTCGAACTGTAGTTTCACAGGGTTTATACCAGATCTCTTAATCACTTAATGCCGTATCGGGTGAGCTACCGAGCAAGCCTACAGAACTAGAAAACTCTAATGCATATGGAGACTGCATATGAAGCTGTATTTCAAATCTAAATATCAGTTTTCAGAATCGCGCAGGATGTAAAAATTGTTTTGAAATCATAACATAATATTCTGCAAGTAATTGTGTGAAAATTAGGTTTTATTCTTCAAAAATTATACTTTATGTAAAAAGGAATAAAATTTGTCTGAGTTTTACTGCCTGTAGTGTTCATTTAAACTCAAAACTGCAGTGATTCGAACATATAGGTTTTGCAGAAATGTTTATAGAGGCACATATTTCCAGTGAGCCTATGTTGAATACTCCGGTCACCACAGTACACAAAACACAGAAAATTAGGCCAGCTCAGATATCTATACAGACCGTTCAATAACCATCTGATGCATAAATGCACTAGCAATGTAAACAATACTACACATCCTTGATCACCTGTTTGCACTATTGCGCTTTCAGGGTTATATCCAATTTCATTCTTGCTTGCCCTTGATCATTACATAAAATAAATAGATTTGTGGTTGGTACAGTATACTTCAGTTTTGATGCGAGCACTTAGCGTTTACATACAGCCAAACACAGAACCTTTCAAAGCAGACTCCATTCGATAGTGTGTGAACACAGCTGCCTGACACATGCACACTAAAAAGTTGAATCTTTGTCCAGTATCAAAGCTATTTCTCTCCAGATGTTATGACTGAAGAAACTTTGAAAAATACATTTTTAGCAAATACATCACACACACTGTATGCATGCATACCTTAGCATACACATAAAAACTGAAGTATACTTTGGGCTCTTGTCAATTCTTGTCAATATGGAGTGGACTTTTACTACGTGAGACTATATACAATCTCAGCAGCTTGTATACATGGGCCATTCTACAGAATTGGTGCAAACTGCTGTCATGCAACCAAAAAAACACATTTAAAAAGCATTTAAGTTTTCAAATCTTAGATGTTTTAATCTAATTATCTTTAATTATCTATTGAAACCCACAATAATATTTAATATATTAGTAAGCTTAATATATATAAAATCATCATTTAGTGGGTACTTGCAATTGGGAGGTGGCTATCCTGAACCCTAACCGCAAAATTTTCAAATTTAAATTTTCAAAAGTAAATTTTTCATGTCACTACCGAAACAGTGTATGTTTTAGTTCATTGGTTGAGACTGATTTTAACTACACCTCTACATTTATGAATATTTGTGTCCCTCTCTCTCATTTTTACATGGTGAGTAGATAGGTCCCATCGTTTTGAGGTTAATGTGTTCAAAAGTATGAAAAATCTGTGCAACTTTAAAGTATGTCACTACCGAACACCATTTTTCTATAATTAAGCACTTTTTTTTTTTTTAGGAGTTATTCCATAACATTTAGTTTATGTGTTAAGAACTGTGCTAGCTAACCATGTGCTGATTAGCATCTCTGAAAAAGGTTCAAACGTATCTAAATTGTCACTACCGAAACAGTTAAGACCAGCACATTTTAAGTTTCTGTAGTGACATCCTTGTGTTTTTGGGTGTTATCTCATAAATTTGTCACTACCGTAACAGTCACGACCAAAACATGTCATTATTGTTTTGGTAGTGGCAAAAGGGAACACATAATCCTTTATTTGGGGGAAATAAACATTTTTTTAAGCATTTTTTAGTAGTGTTAAAATTATATAATGTGATGTGGTCTTAGTTTTGTCAACTAAGATGTTATGATAGTTTTTGGTTCAATGTATATTTAAACTAATGAATACTTAAGTTTGAAATCATTATGATCAACTTTTCACCTTTTACAAAGAAAAATTGCATTCAAAATACAACAAATCTCATAAATCACACTTGAAATATTGCTACAATTTTAATTATTGATTTACCTCTAAAACTTTTTAAATAAAATTGAAAAAATGTATATCTATAAGGAAGATGTAAGCAAAATATTAAAAGGTCAATATTCAAAGGTCGATATGAGAATTAACTGCTCATTTAATAGAAATGAGTACCTTGGATATTATACAATTTGGATACATACAAAATTTTTGTTTGAACCAATTCTGTAGTATGGTCCATATACAAAATTGCAATAGCACTTTTGTAACCATAATTATCTGAATTTTGTTCAGGTCTACCGGCATCTCCTTCAGCTAGTGAATGCTAGTCATCATCTTTCAAAGCTCCCCTAACAAAGAGAAGCCGCAATTCATCAAAAAAAATTTGCAGTGACCTACACGTAACAGTGAAAGACTGCATGCCAATTACTGTGCATAATTTCCATCTTTAGCTAAAGATAGAGAATTGCTACATGAGAGCAGCTATAAAAACTCTCCGTTTCCCAGCACTGGACTGAAGCATAATGGCTCTCAAGTTCTCAAAGCACTTCTAAAGCTGCGATAGAATACACAAGTGGCCCGTTTGATGCATATGCACTTCCCGTGCAGATTGGTTTGACATTCATTTGGAGAATTTTCCAAATGATGCTTCACATGTGGATGCTTTATAACAGTGGCTTTATGTTAGCAGCATAAGAGGATGAAAACAGGTAATGGCTTTGAGCCTTAAAATAACCATAGACATAGTCTGTGGTCTCTGCTTACAGAGTAATGAATTACAGCGTTCACAAGAGCAGGGCAAAAGGATAATCTGGACAGTGAATCAAATATCTTCTAAAAATACCACGGTTCCAGTCAACTCACTCCATCACTCTAGTTCTCCTAGAGAGATCATAATTCTAGAGATTAGTCACTGCTGTCAATTCAATAAATTAAAAAAGGATGAAGAAAGATCCTTTGTGAATTAATTGCTGCCAAGCAGGAAGATCCTGTGCCCACACTCACTCACGCACTCAGCCAATATGGCAAGTAGATTTAATGCCATCTTTCTCTGCATAACCTTAAAATTTGGGCAAACGGAACTGAATTTCTTATGATCTTCAAAACATAGGGTTCTGCTTAAATATTTGAATTAGTTTAAGACAGACAAATGTGACCCTGGACCACAAAACCAGTCATAAGTAGCACAGATATATTTGTAGCAATTGTGGCTCAAAATTATCAATTTTATTTTATGCCAAAAATCATTAGGATATTAAGTAAAGATCATGTCCCATGAAAATCTTTTGTAAATTTCCTACCGTAAATATAACAAAACCTTATTTTTGATTAGTAATCTGCATCGCTAAGAACTTAATTTGGAAAACTTTAAAGGCAATTTTCTCAATATTTAGATTTTTTTGCACCCTCAGATTACAGATTTTCAAAAAGATGCATCTCTGCCAAATATTGTCCTATCCTAACAAACCATAAATCAATGGGAATTGACCCTTATGACTGGTTTTGAGGTCCAGGGTCACACATACTAATTGTGCCTGTGAATTAATGTCTTCACAAAACTACAATTTTAATATACAGTTGAGATCATAATTAGAGAACAACCTGTAATTTCCTCAATTTCAAGGTCACTGCTTAGTCCTATTTGAAGTTACCCAAACAGGAGTCGAAGGGCAGTATTTTTTAAGCATATTTCATAAATTAATTGTATTCTGAAGCACAGTATAAAAACTTAAATGAGATGTTTAAAAAACTCAATCAAAATTAGAAAGCACTTAAAGATGCCTTCAAGTTATTGGTGTTAATCTTTAATTACACGACATTCCTCTCATTTTCAAGATGATGGGCCACTCTAAAGTGACTGAAACCCTGCGACAGGAGGATGTCCAAATGAAGGCTAAAGGGATGAACCTTTCAGCCACTGCAAGACAAGTTGGTCATTCCAAATCTGTGATTTCTTGAATATTGCAGACAGAATAATGCAGAGACTCTCAGTAGGGAATCGGTTCAGCACTGCAGCTGGAATTCCTTGCCATTTCAGCGCTGAACAGGGTAAGGATCTGTCTCTGCATGTTTAAAGGGTTACGCCACACCAAAATTACAATTTTGTCATTAATCACTTACCACCATGTTGTTCCAAACCCGTAAATGTCCCAGTGTCCCATTGACTGACAAGTAAATAACACTGTCAAGGCCCAGAAAAGTATGAAAGACATTGTCAAAATAGTCCATCTGCCATCAGTGGTTCAACCATAATTTTATGAAGCTACGAGAATACTTTTTGTATGCAAAGAAAACAAAAATAGAGACTTTATTCAACAATTTGTCTCCTCCGCGTCACCGTAGCGCCATTTTGGAGAGTATCCTCTGGACGCAAACAGCATACGTAGTTCTGTCAGCCGCAACACACGGATATGTTTTCTACATTTATTTACGCTTTGATTTTACCAAAAATAAAGTATCTGTGTGACGCAGCTGACAGAGAACAGCGTACGCTGTTTGCGTCCAGGGCAGTGGTCCTCACTATTTTTTCATGAGAGCCGCACTTATAGGACAAAATCAATAGGAGAGCCAAATTTACCGCAAAGAATATAAAAAGTTACATCCTGTCATAGCATGTCTGCTTATCAGTTTGTCATCCCTGAACATACAATATGTAATGTAATACAAAGGGGGTTATTATTAAGTTATTTAAAACAATTTTTAAAGTTATTTCAAGTTTTTTGCTTCTACATTAGCTCATCATGTATCTAACCATTCAAGAGCACATTCGGCGTTAAGAGCTACAACTCCAGTCAATGTCATGGCCGTATTTCTGATGTTTTGGGTAATTATTATTTAGAATAGAGTAGACACCGTCTGTTGGTCATGTATTTATGTCCTCATTTAGAGACAGCAGACGCAGAAAACACTGAGCATCATGCGCGCTTCAGTATGTGTGTAGTAAACGAAATGGTGCCTCTGTGCCATCAATAAAAAGACACAGGATTCATATTTAAATGGTATTTTTGCAGCTTAATATTTACAGTTACTAGTCCATATCGCAATTTGATTTGTATAATGACCTACTTTTATTTATTCATCCAGAACTTTGACAAATTCCGTGATATTCCACGTTATACAGTATTCAGTTCTCATGACTGGATTCTGCGATTCCGTCCGTGTTTCCGCATTGGCGGAAATCATAATTATAATGGGTTCTATTGTCTTTTGTCACACCCTCGCATCTGGTGAGTTTTTAAATGGGTTCTGTTATAGCCCCACCCTGCTTGTTTTAATATGAAATCTCTTTATTGATCATTATTTACTGCAATGCGAGCCACAAATTAAAGCTCGGCGAGCCGCGCAATGAGTAACACTGGTCCAGGGGATACTCTCCAAAATGGCGCTACGTGATGAGGAGACGACGAATCATTGAAAAAAGTCGTTATTGTTTTCTTTGCGTACAAGTATTCTCGTAGCTTCGTAAAATTACGGTTGAACCACTGATGGCAGATGGACTATTTTGACGACGTCTTTCATTCTTTTTTGGACCTTGACAGTGTTATTTACTTGGCAGTCAATGGGACAGTCACAAAGCTCCCGGTTTTCCAAAATATCTTAAATTGCGTTCCGAAGACAAATGAAGCTTCTACGGGTTTGGAACGACATGGGGGTAAGTGATTAATGACAATTTTCATTTTGGGGTGGAGTAACCCTTTAAAAGAAATCAGACTGAAAGCACACTCTGCAGTGACTAAGCCTCTCATCAGCAGAAAAAAGGCTAAGCTCAGCATGTTGTGTGGAAATAAAAGAACTGGATCTTTTTCTGCATCAAACTGAGAAATCAAATTAGTTTTCTGGTGTTGCATGAAGGCGATTGGCTAATGCCTGTGTTGGCGCTTGAAAAGTTGAAAAGTTTTCAACTTCTGCCGTGAGCAACACCAGTGACACGACACAACAGACCTACAATTCAGTTCGCCAATGCTTGACGTCACTCAATTCAAAGGCATAAACAAGGCATTGACACCAAACGTCCCGTGTGAATGTATTGCTAGTGCGTAAGGAAGTCAGTGGAGGAGGAAGTGTCATGGTTTGGAGGATGTTTTCTGCAACAGAAGTTGGGCCTCTTATACAACTACATGGCAGTGTGAATGCAAATATTTATCAGAACATCCTTTTTCATCCAAGATAATGCCTCTGTCACACTGCAAACAGGTAAAGTAGTTCTTTGAAGCTAAGAACAATGAAATGGCTGGTCCAGAATCCTGAGAAACCCACTACAGTTACTAAACTATGGAAGAGACTGGAAGAGGAGTAGACCAGGATCACACCAGCGCAATGTGAGAAACTAATGACGTCCTACAGCCTCATTAGTGCTGAAGTCATTCAAAGCAAGGGCCTCTTCCTACTCATTTCTAAAATTTGTAAGCGTAAATAGTCTTTTTTCATGCTGCAGTGGTTCATGGTGTTTTCCACAAAATAAAGGTTTTGTTGATATTTTGTCAAACATGTTAGTCAGGGTTGCCAGGTGTTCACAACAAAACCCGCCCAACTGCTACTTAAAACTAGTTCAAAAGTAGCCCACGTTTTGAATTGGATCCTCCATTAAAAATCGTGTTCCGGGGGTTAAAATACACGTTTTTTGGCAGGGTTCCCCTGGTAAAATTAGCATTCCAGGGGCTAAATATTAGGTTATTAGGGTCGCTTCAACCTGCAGACATGAAAAACAACCCGTGGCTACAGTGGTAAAGCAGCCCAATACTTGGCAACACTGATGTTAGTAGAACAGTGGAATACCTACAGCTAATATTCCTTATGAAGATTAACAGAAAAAAAATCAAGTACTTATAGACTGTTCTCTAATTTCGATCTCCACTGTATACATGTAAACTTTAAATGTACAAATTGAATCAGTAAAGGAAAAGCATACAAGAAGTGTCCCAATTTTAATAGTTGGCTGGGAGAATGATCATTTCAATTTTATACACAGCTCTAGGCAAAAAAAAAAAAAAAAAAAGCATAAAATTAACTAAATATAACAAGGTAATGCATTTAAAACAAGACTGCTTTATTCAGCAAACAAATATGCAAAAAGCATTGCCCTCGCTTTGACCAGGACTTAATGCTGTTTGCAGAATAAAACAACAAGGGCGGACAGAGTGATAGATGGGTTTAATGTAGAGCGCAGGCCACAGGTGATAATGTCCTGATGTGTTCAATACCCATATGCCCATGAGGTCAAGCTGTCTTATCATACGTCTCTGTTCTCATACACACAGAGCTGTCCGTCAGCCTGAAATCTGTCCTATTTCCCCCATGGACAGACACAAAGGCCAAACAGACGGATGTGTCTGGAGTTTGGCACCTTGTCAATACTGTGCCTTTTCTCTGCCAGCGAGAGCGTCCGTATCCAAAGACCAGCCATGTCTAGCAGCACGACTGCTCTAACAGACATTCTCCATGCTAAACACTTCAATAAAGCACATCCTGCGGACATGGCTATTTTGTTTAGCTTTTTTAAATCCTCGCCATCTCTCTATTCTCTTGGTCTCTTTCTCTTCATCTCTCTCTGACTATTCCTCTCTGATCCCAGTCCGTACATCAGAGGTCCATGTCCATAACAATAAAGTCACTGGGCAATCGTGCACACTCTCTCTCTCTCACCATCGTCCATAAGTGTCACTGCGGAGTGCAAAACACATTCAGACTCCAGCAAGTCCTGTGCTGCAGGGCTAGTTCAGACAAAAATGAAAATTCTAATAACATTTACTCATCCTCATGTCGTTCCAAACCAGTTTTATTTTCTTTCTTACGAAAACACAAATACGATATTTGCCAGAATGTCCCAACTGTTCTTTTTCTTGATTGCCAATTATACTGCTAAGCTTTTATTTAATACGTAGTATATATGTGACCCTGGACCACAAAACCAGTCATAAGGGTACATTTTTGAAACTGAGATTTATACATAAGCTTTCAATTGATGTATGGTTTGTTGAGATAGGACCATATTTGCCCGAGATACAACCATTTGAAAATCTAGAATCTAAATATTGAGAAAATCGCCTTTAAAGTTGTCCAAATGAAGTTCTTAGCAATGTGTATTACTAATCAGTAATTAAGTTTTGATATATTTACAGTAGGAAATTTACAAAATATCTTAATGGAACATGATGTTTGCTATCTTAATGATTTTTGGCATAAAAGAAAAATTGATCATTTTGACCGGGTTTGTGGTCCAGGGTCACATATTACATATTTAAACTTCAGTTAGTTGTGTTGCATACACACTCATTGACTTTTATGGTATAGTTTGGTCTTTTTTGTAGCATGGGGACTACTAAATGAATCAACTTTTGTTTCATTGAAAAGTGATGCTCACACAATGTGCTTAACGTAACATTTTGTGCTTTACAAAAGTCAAAGAGGTTTATAAACAACGTGGGTGAGTAAATAAAAGAATTTGGATTTTTGATCAAATGTAGGAGGGGGTGTGTCTTAAAACTTGGTACCTATGAGGTGCAGATTCTATTACTTACATCAGCAAACTTGTGGTTCCTGAAATGCGATTTATTGCACTTCAACAGCTGCACAGCCAAATTGCAATCTTGGCGATATCGTTCCTGCATGAGGAGAGAAAATGGATACAAGTCAGGGAAACACATGTGAGCACATCAAATAAATAAAAGAGTCATCAACATCAACCTTTTGGAATGACACTTTCTTTAAATAGAACTGAAATTGTCTTTTATGAAAGAAAACCAAATATACATACAGTATGAGTCAAACATTTGGACATAAGTATGTTTTACAAGATCTGTACAAATCTGTTGAGTTAAAAGCAAATTGTGCTTATGAATGATTTTTTTGGTAACACTTTACAATATGGTTCAGTAGTTAATGTATTAACTAACATGAACTAACCATGAGCAACACATTTGTTACTGTATTTGCTAATCTTCATTAATGTTAGTTAATGAAAATACAGTTGTTCATTGTTTATTCATGTTAGTTCACAGTGCATTAACTAATGTTAACAAGATCTGAATAATGTATTAGTAAATGCTGTATAAGGGCAGATCATTATTAGTTCATGTTAATGTTGTTAACTAATGAACCTTATTGTAAAGTGTTACCATTTTTTTTTAACCTTTATTTAACCAGAAAAGGCTCTCAGAGATTAAAAAGTCTTTCACAGGAGTGTCCTGGCCAAAATAAAATGAAAGAATTATTCCAATATTTATTAATATTTTATTTTACTTCACTGTTACTTCAACACAGGGGTTCTAAACCTTTCTGACTCTAAGGCCGCATTTGTCTAACTTTGTATTCGTAATTTATTTTAATCTCCAGTTTTTGGTTCCATTTAAAAAAAAAAAAAACTAAACTAAAATAATAATTACAATTCAAAACAATTCAATTTTAACATTCAAGCTTAATATTCTTCCTACTCTTTTTAAGTAATGAACCAATCTTCCAGTTGTATGTAAATAATCTATCTATCTACTCAACTACCAGTCAAAGAACTATTTTCTGCTCATCAAGCCTGCATTTAATTAATCCAAAATACAGTAAAAGCAATAATATTGTAACTGTTTAAAAAAAACTGCTTCGAACACATGCTATTTGAATACATTTTAAAATATAATTTATTCCTGTGAGCAAAGCTAAAATTTCAGCCTCATTACTCCAGTCTTCAGTGTCACATGATCCTGAATGACTATTATTATGTTGATAACAGCTTAGTAGAATTTTTTTTCAGGATTCTTTGATGAATACAAAGATTTATCTGAAATAAAAAGCTTTAGTAACATTACACACTATACCATTCACAAGCTTGGAGTTAGTTAATAAATTACAGAAATGAATACTTTTATTTAGCAAGCATGCTTTAAATTAATCTAAAGTGATGATAAAGACATTTATATTATTACAAAAGATTTCTATTTCAGATAAATGCTGTTATTCTGAATTTCTATTCGAAGAAACTTGAAAAAAATTATACAACGCCATGTTTTTTGAGCAGCAAATCAGAACAGTACAATGATTTCTAAATGATCATGTGACTGGAGTAATGATGCTAAAATTCAGCTGTGAAATCACAGGAATAAATTACATTTTAAAAAATATTAAAATAGAAATAGGCATTTTTAAATAGTACAAATATTTCACAATTGTATGTTTTTGCTGTACTTTGAATTTAAAAAGTGCAGGATTGGTGAGCAGAAGAGACTTTAACATTAGAAATCTTACTGTTCAAAAACTTTTGACTGGTAGTGTAGAATCTATAAAAATGCCCATAACATTTTAAGAATCTATTAATTTACATAACTTTTCCAGGTCTTAAGTAGAGCCCTGCATGGGCCTCAAATATAGGCCCTAGTTCAAGTATGAAACAATGTTAGTTTAAAAGTTAAACCTATATAAATGTGGCCCATTAGGCGCATATCCAATCATTTGTGCGGAGAGTGGAAGCTGAAGCCGATTTGCAGGACCAGGCGCCAGTGCAATCACTTGCATTTTTGTGTGCACTCACAATATCAGCAAAACATTACAGTGCTTTTATAAAACAAAGAAAAAAAACAATGCGCTTTCTGCCATCTCACATCACAAAAATTAACCGAAACTCAGCAAATACATGCCTCACAGACATATATATATATATATATATATATATATATATATATATATAGATAGATAGAGAAAGCTTTAAATTATTACTCAACGAAAATAAAATAGATCGAAAACAAAAACTCTTAATGCATCCATAAAGATGCATTTCTCTCTAAAGGTGCGTTCAAAGAGGAGAGGAGTCTTGTGTTGTTTTCAATAGCGCAGCATTTTTTCATCACCATAATTGATGGATGTATAAAATATAAAAAATAAGGAGAAGCCTAAAACAGCCCTGATGCCCGCCCCACGTCTGAACTATGTCGTAAAAAAGTCGGGGCCCGTCGGGCTCAGGCTGAAATGCATAATAAATAATAAATTACACTTTTAAAATACATTTCAGTATATTTAGTTTTTAAAGACTGTGAGGAACCTGGTGTCTTTAAAGTAAAAAAAAAAAGTTGAGGGGAGAATTAAAATAAAAGCTTTTTAAAAAGGTCTTTTCTTCTACTTTTTTTTTTTTTTTTTACTTATTTTGTATATTATTTGAAATCATTAGAAGTCACCTTGAGTTTGCTGAGACCCCTAGTGGACTCTGAACCCCTGGTTGAGAACAACTGCGCTAATATGTTGAAAAATATGTGCAAGTAGTTCTGTCCAAACCTTTGACTGACACTTTACGAGTAAAACAAGGAAAATAGCACCCAGGGTAGCAGTCTTCAGGATTTATAACTAAAAAGCCCATAAAGGGGGAAAAATTCTCCCGACATCAACCTCTGAGAAAGGAGCTATGATTGATGTGTGCTCTGTCTGTCTAAGGAAATGAAGCGCTGTTTAAACACCGCGAACAGACGGCTATCAGTTTCTCCAGCGCTATAATTAGTTCCCTGTGGCACCGTTTCATACATGTGATGTAATAAAGGCACATTTCAGAACGACCTGCATTCTGCTGCTTTCTGTTATTCCTTGTGGAGTTGCTTACAATTTTAAAAATTATTGTCAGAATACCAATCTGTCTGCGAATTTATGGTCTGGTGTCACTTGAATGTGAAAAGAAGATTACATTGTGTTTATGTAATGTGAATCAAATCTCTCGTTATAAATAAAGGGCTCCCCCATGCAACCACAGTTTATTTTAAAAGGTTGTTTTTTTTAATCGAAAATGGTAGCTTTGTGGGTAATGCATGTTGAGTGGTGTTATTTGTGCGGTTGACTTAAGTTTGAATCTTAAAATGAGAAAGAAATGAAAAAGGAGGCTTTCCTGTGTTCCCCAGTAAAGCTCCAAAAGCCAGACATCATTTCTGGAATCTGACAGTAGACTTGAGTGAAATCTCAGCACAGATCCTCTTCATGCAACTTTCAATTTTCAGCTCCAGTAGTTATCAATCCCAGTAACACTGCAGCTCTGACAACTCGAGTCCAAAACGTGCCTCAAACA
This sequence comes from Cirrhinus molitorella, assembly GCA_033026305.1. Taxonomy (NCBI): domain Eukaryota; kingdom Metazoa; phylum Chordata; class Actinopteri; order Cypriniformes; family Cyprinidae; genus Cirrhinus; species Cirrhinus molitorella. The sequence continues at coordinate 14,188,183 of CM065126.1, read as the reverse complement.
CAAACACACACAAAGCTCTGATATCGCACGTACGTTCAGTTCCTCCAGCTTGTCGATAGTGTTTTTGGCATCCACGAGTTTATTCGTGAGCTCCACTATCTCTTGATCCATGGTTTTCTTGTCTCTTTCCACTTTACGGAGCTGTAAGGAGAAAAAAGGACATTCATGTAAACTGTAATAAAAAAAGGTTGCGGTTTTTCATACAAATAACACCAGAGGGGATAAAAAAGACACATAAAAACAACTTTTCCTTCAATCCTAATCTCATAGGCACCCAGCTGCAAAGAAAAAGTTATCCAAAGAGCCTGGGAATGTGGCTGAGGCACAGCCCACAGGGAAAACAAAGGAGGTAAGGAATCGTAGAAAAAAAAATTATTGCAAATAAGCATCACTTTCTCTTGACGTGTCTCCAATATTTCTGTCCAATTATGTATGTCTTTGATTAACTTTACTTACGCATCCTCATTTTTTTTTTTAACTTGCATGCTAGTTTTTTGGTGATCTTTTCATACAACAACAGCTCATAGTGATCACATCTGTTAAACGATTAGAAACAAGAAGTCCATATACATTACCGTTCAAAAGTCTGGGGTTGGTAAGAATTGTTGTTACAGTAATAAATAACATTTTTCTATTTAAATATATATTTTAAGATGCAATTTATTCTTGTGATGGCAAAGCATCATTATTACAGTATCTTTAGGAAATCTTTATTATGTGTGACGCTGGACCACAAAACCAGTCAAAAATACATTGTATGGGTCAAAATTATCAATTTTTTATTTTATGCCAAAAATCATTAGGATATTAAGTAAAGATCATGTTCCATGAAGATATTTTGTAAATTTCCTACCGTAAATATATCAAAACTTAATTTTTGATAGTAATATGCATTGCTAAGAAATTCATTTGGACAACTTTAAAGGTGATTTAGATATTTAGATTTTTTTTTTTTTTTGCACCAGATTTTTAAATACTTGCATCTTGGCCAAATAGTGTCCTATCCTAACAAATGGAAAGCTCATCTATTCAGCTTTCCAAGGTCACATATACTGATTTACTGCTCAAGAAACATTTATTATTGTTATCAATGTTGAAAACAGTTGTGCTGTTTAATGTAATGACAGTGCTACTACTACTAATAAAGTATTATTAAAAAATACATTTAAGGAATATTTATCAGAAAAAAAATATTTGGCAGAATTTATTTACCAGAATATTGTTAATGCACAAAACAGAATTTCTGAAGGAAAAAAAAAAGATATAATAAATTAATTCTTTTTAAATTTAGAAATGATACTTAGACTTGTTTAATTATTAAAATGTACTGAAATTAGTAAAATGGAATCCAGACAATTAATATAATGGCTCCTTAGAATTTTAAAATTAAAACTGACTTTGAGCAAAATAATAAAAAAATTTCATAGGGCCTTAAATATATAATTTTTGTTAAACTTTTAATAAATTGCTGTTAAATTGTGTAAGTTTCATCATTTCAATTAATTAGACATTCTTTTTGATTAATATTTTTTCATGTAACCGTTAAAATAGAGTCTAGAAAAATTTAAATGGAATCCAGAAAAATTAAAACTGAATTTGGAAAAAAAATAAAATGCAATTTGGGAAGAAATAAAAAAAATCTCATGAGGTCCTATTCATTTCATTTGTCTTTGTTTTGTTGTATTTGTCTTTTAGTTTGTTAGTTGCATCTATGTTCTTATTATTAATAACAAAGATAAAATAACAAAAATGACTATCATGATAAACTTTTGAAATAAAATTAATTATCAATTTAGCTAACTTACCAATGTTGCAAAGATCTCTACATACTTCTAGGCTTGGTAGATTCTTAGTCCTGTGTAGTGGCATTGGCATGTGATTTTTATTCTTATATATATATATATATATATATTTTTAAGGGGGGTGAAATGCTTTCTTTTAATAGATAAAATAAATATAACCTCCATTTGGATCATCTATTATTCAATTACTTTCCCTGTTGTTCTATGTTTTTGTCATAGTATCGGTTCAGTAGCATCCTCAAGATATTTTAGTCAGGTATTGTATCAAAGTCAAAATTTTGCTAGTGTGACAACACTAGTCCGGTGTTTTTTAATATGGATATTTTCCTTTTCCAAATGCAGAGATTCACTGCAAAAGGCCTTTATTAACCCCTGGAGCCATGTGGAGTACTTTTTATGATGGATGGATGCAGTATTTTGGGGTTAAAAATCTCAACAGCCATTCACTGCCATTATAAAGCTTTTTTTAATATAACTCTGATTGTATTCGTCTGAAAGAAGAAAGTCAAATACACCTAGGATGGCTTGAGGGTGAGTAAATTATGGGATATTTTTAAAGTTTTGGATGAACTATCCCTGTAAGTCACAAGGTAGCTTTGTATGAAAATAGATCAAAATTATGATTATTCACTGATTATCTTCACTGTCCTCAGCCATGGTCACTATGAGCTGTTCTTGAGGATTCTCAAAAAATATTTTGTTTTTTTTGTTTCATGGAAGGAATAAGAGCTCAGACGGCCAGTGAATGTGGGCAGTCCGACTGAGGCTACAGACAATTACACACCTAAAATGTCTTCTGTCTGACTTCCTGTCTGAGTTCGGTGTTTTTCTAATTGAGGAGCGAAAGTGCTTTCTGAAGACACTTCACTCCTGCTGTGATGGCGAAGTCCGAAAAGTCTGTACTAAAATGACTGAACAAAAGCTCTTGAAAGAACTTTAAAGAGGACATACTTAACAGAAGCTTCGCTACTTAAGACACACTTCGGCTCTGCCGGCTCTTGGTTTAAGTGGAGACAAAGAGAGACACTGAGAAAAAGTCAGACAGACACTGTGACCCTTAATCTGGAGCTTGGCATGTCCATAACAAAGCAATTATCTTTATAGTCACCGTTTGACTGAAGTGGACAATGTGGACCAATAAATGAGAGTTAAGGAGGGGGCAGCCTTTCAACACAATGCAGAATCCACATGTAACAACGCCAATGCAACAGCCAGCATAATGCACAGCACATCTGACGGAAACAGGGATAGAAAGTAGGGAGCCAAGTGTTTTAATCAGTTTAACACATGTATTCACACCATCCAAAGTTGTAGTCAAAGTGGTCAAAATGCCAACACAGTGTGTCTTTAGTGCTACTCTACAAGGTTTCATAATTGACTAAGAATACATTATTTAGGAAAAATATGCACATATAATTTTAATGTGTGTCTGTTTAGTGCAACCTACACAAAGACGTGTTACTTCCAGTTTATTTGGTATTATTATAATGGTATTTTGACAAACACCGCTGCAAAATGATCACTTGTTGTAGCGATTAAGATAGTTATAATGAATATTGGTAATTAACAACAAAAGTTTCTGCTGACAGTCCATTTATGTGAGCAAAACAGCAGGGCCCTAGAAGTAAAAGTCCCATGTATTATTTTCCATAATAAAAGAAAAAAAAAGCAGTTAATCTTTAAAGAAGGTTTAAAATATAAAAAAATCATGTGCAATTAGACGGTACCCCTTGAAGTACTACACCTCCCATAATCCTGAAGACAAATCGACCAACCCAAAGTGTAACATCGCTTTCAAAAGATTTTATGTCAAAATGTGTATTTTACTGTCAAATTATTAATTGTGATTAATCGCATCCAAAATAAAAGTTTGTTTACACATAATATATGAATACTGCATATATTTATAAACACAAACACTTGCATGTATATATTTAGGAAAAATATTATATTTATATTAGGGCTATCAAACGATTAATCGCGATTAATCACTTCCAAAATAAAAGTTTGTGTTTATATAATATATGTGTGAGTACTGTGTATATTTATAATGTATATATAAATACATACATATTCTTCTGTGAGTGTGTGTGTGTGTGTGTATATGTGTATGTGTATGTATATGTATGTGTGTGTATATGTGTATGTGTGTGTATATGTGTATGTGTATGTATATGTATGTGTATGTATGTATGCATGTGTATATATATATATATATATATATATATATATATATATTTTTTTTTTTTTATTATTATTATTATTATTTTAATTAGTCTACATTATTTATATAATATATAATTATATATTTATTTTTTTTATAAATATTATTTATAAATTAGTGCTGTCAAATGATTAGTCACATATAAACAACATATTTTTCTTAAATATATACATGCATGTGTGTATTTATATATACACATCATAAATACACAGTACACACACACATATTACATAAACATTATTTTTGAATGTGATTAATCATGATCTATTGTTTGACAGCACAAATATAAATATAACATTTTCCCTGAACATATACATTCAAGTGTGTGCGTATTTATATATACATAATTATATACACAGTATATATATAACATATTATGTGAACAAAATTTTATTTTGAAATCGTGATTAATCATTTGACAGCCCTAGTTTGAATATTTTGTAATAAACGTTATTTTTATATATTTTTGTATATATTGTAATCAATAGTTTCATCTTTCATTATTACTGAAACTCAAGTCTTTACAACAACCTGTCGAAATAAAAACTAGTTTAATTAGAAGAAACCGTGACAGAAATATAGTATATTACTATTGTACAGTAGAATGCACTTTTCAAAGTAACAATAATAATATATAAAAAAATAATAATAATAATAATATAAATAATATTAAAAGAGAAATACCATTTTAACATAACTTCTCTCTTCCATGTTTTAATTTTACCAGCAATAGCACTTGGTTAAATTTTGAATAATTACTCATTTTAAAAATTACAATTATGAATGTTTTATGCCTTCATTTAAATACCACCTTTATTATGTTTACAATGCATTTGCATTAAATCTGAAAAATCTAGAAAAATGTAAACGGGCAACAAAGAATTATAAAATAAAAAAAACTTTTTCAGGGCCCAATTGTTGTTCAAAATAATAATAATAATAATAATAATAATAATAATAATAATAATAATAATTCATAAAATGATTATATTCAAATCAGAAAACATGGAATTTGTGGAAAAAAATCTGATTTCATTGGGCAAAAGTTGTGATTCAACCCAGAGCTGGATGGTTTGGGTTCTTGTGAAAGTGGATGGTCTGATTGTTGAGCTTTGCAGTAATTGGTTGATTTCTCTTCAGGATTATGGGTAGTGTAGTGTGTGGCCACTGTTACAAAACACTTCACTAATGGCCTTTAAAAAGAGATTTAATTGCTCACTTTCACATCGAATGACCCTAGAAATAGTGTTTCTATCTTGCAGTGTCTTTACATGCTGTAAAATATAATTTGTAATTCACTGACATTCATGTATATTTTCTTTTCTTACAGTGATGCAAAGTTGTGCTGTGCATTTTAACCACTGTGTTAAACATTTGGACTGCAATCTATGACATCTATCCCAGAATCCCCCTCTCCACATGCACAGACACGGGCATGGCCACAGCTATATCCAGCCATCTACGGAAGAGAGGAGAGGAGACGAGACAGGAAGGAAATGCAATGACTCATGGGAATGACATCCACAGCGATACTTATTGGGAGAGCAGAGACAGGCAGAAGGAAATGGATGAATAGAAAGAGAATGAGAACGCAACTGCATAGACCCAAGTTTGACTGATGGCAGCCTGACGAAGATGATGATGATCATGAAGATGGTGAAATACCCAAGTCACAAGGCAGCATGAGGGGAAAGGAAAAGGAGAAAGAAAGAAAGAAAGAAAGATTTAAATTGTAAACTTATTCTTATATTTTCATTAACCCTCATGTCTGCAAGTATAAAACAGAATGCAAATGAGACAAAGACAAGTACAGACAAGAAAGAAAAAGGACAGAAAGATAGTATATTCACACACTTCTGGACCACTTTGTCATTAGTTAAAGGGGACATCGGATGCCCATTTCCCACAAGTTGGTATGATTCTTTAGGGTCTTTGTGAAATGTCTGCAACATACTTCGGTTAAAATTCCTCAATGGTGGTGTGAAACAACACCCTTTTTAACCTTATTAAAACAGCCCTGTTCACAGTGAGCTGTTTCGGTGCATGTCTCTTTAAATGATAATGAGCTACTGCTCACCCCACCCCTCTTTTCTGTTACCATCAAAAACAAAATGAATCTACTGTGTCCTCAGTGGCTCTGATGTCAGGAAAAAAAATAAGACCTTTACATCCAACTTCAAAACACCTGCATTGCTTACGAGACATTGCTGTTGCTACAGCAGCTTGACTGCTTCGAAAATGACGGACAGCGTACAACTGACTGAGGGCGGAAATATGCTAATATGGTACTTCCGTCTGTGGCCATGGGCGGAGCCTGAGCAGTATGACGTCACACTGATCAGAAAATCAAAACGGCTTGACAACTAGGACTATTTAGGTTTTTAGGGGATTGATAAAAAGAAGTGAATGGATTTTTATCATTGTAGGGTGGTTGTGTTCACACTATTAACACATTTATATGCAAACAACATGTAAAAGTGAATTTTGCATCCGATGTCTCCTTTAAAACTGAAGTAACTGAAGGAAACCTGATATAAAACTAGATTATTTAAAAAGACTATTTAGAAAGACTGACCAGTAGTTCAGAACAGAGCAGATATTTTAAGAAAAAATGAAAGAAGTTTATATACATTTCATTTTAGAAGTACTAAAACAAAAAATTAAATAAAGCTAAAAAAAAAAAAAATGTTTTTACAAAAACTAAAATAAAAATTATAAACAAACTAAAAATATAAAAATAAAATTTACATCATTAAAAAAATACTATACTATTTAGGGCTGGGTTTTGACACATTTCACAATTGAATTTGATTCCGATTCACAAGCTTGTGATTCAGTTCGACTTCTGATTCGATTCAATTCAATATCAGTTATTCTGGATAGATATCAGGTATAGTACATGCCAAATTTTCTCAAGAAGAAAAAAAAAAAGTAAAAAGTTCAGCTGGTACTACATTAACATATTGAAGGCTAAAATGAACTGATTTGTATACAAATGCTTAAATTAAACTGAAGTTGTTATAATAAAAAATAATAAGTTACTAGGGCTGCCCTCAACAAAAGATTATTGTGCGCACAAATAAATAGTCTTTACAGATTCGAAAGATGCATTACTTTTATCCGTCTACGGGAAAAATTATTTAAAAATGAAAAAAAACTGTAAGTCTGATTAGTCTAAAAAGATATAGCAACAAAACACAAATCAGGACCCAGGTCTCTGCCGAGTTTGGGGCATGAGTGGTATTGCTCCTCTAGAGGGGGCATTTTTTTCCTCAGATAATGGAAGTCTATGGGGAAAATTCAATATTAAAAAATTATTTATGGGAAAGCTGTAAGTCTGATCAGTCTAAAAAGATATAAATAAAAATTAGGGCCCAGGTCTCTGCTGAGTTTGGGGCTTGTAGCATTAAAGCTCTAGGAGGACTAGCGTTTGGAAAAAAATGTCTCAGAAGAATAATAAGTAGTTTAAACATGTTATGTTAATGAATATGTTATGTGGCACACATATTTAGCAAAATGCTTCTTTCAATCCTATTTTTAAGCTGACTGTGATTATGGTCATCAAATGTTTTTTTCTCTGAGATAAATGTGACGTTATGTATTGTTTAAAAGATGTTGACGTCTATTGACATCTTTGCGAGGTTGCAACATTGACTGAGCGATTATTTAAGAGACAAAAACAAATTCCAGTAAGTTTAACAATTTCTTTTAACATACCTATGGATGTTTGTTCATGTTTATTTTGTGTAAAAACTGGTATTAAAGCGGTGTTACAGCGATCTGTCACTCCACATTAAACAGTGCCAAAACACCATGTATTGTTTGAATACTGTAATAAAACGGGCAAAATGTAAAATCTGAGATGGTGTTTCATATCAAAAGTAACAAAGCACAAAGCTTATTGCGATTTATCGGATGGCAATGTTCCGTCAATTGAAAACAGGCAAGACTAACTGATTATTGGTATTTAAGAATCAATATTTCATAAAAATGAGAATCTATTAAAATCAAGAAATAAATCTTTTTTACCCAGCCCTAATACTATATCAGTAATACAAAAATGCAATGGTGAAACTGAACAACAAGGTATCAGACACCATGCTGCTATATAGTGAATATCGAGCAACTTCTTCAGCTATGACAATATTCACAATATAGCATGGCCTCCGGTGCCATTTTTAAAATTCACATTGTTCCACAGCAGCAATGTTTGCAAAAGAACAAAAAAACTAATGGACTACTTGCACTGAGCATTGTGACGCACTTCTGTTTTGAAATGTTATGGCTCAGTTATTTCTGGTTATGTACATTGTCAGTGTATATATTATGCCCCAACATATTATTCACATATACGCAGAATAAAAAGAGTTCGCGGGATGATTTCAAAATCCAAAATTTTCAGAGACAGAAGAAATATTCTGATGATTTTCCAAACTCAACGAAACGTGAAGTTTTAATCCAACGTAAACCGATCTAAGAAAGCGGTCACTAAGAAACAATCATGTATGCCATGTTCGCCACAGGGTGTCAGTGCTCCGCGACGCTGCAGTGTTTGTGAGCTCTGATGAATAAGCTCAGAATAAACCTTGATTTATCTGTATTAAATATGTTTAGTGACTATTCCGTGTCATCATTTCACTGTATGTAGCCTAATGCCAAAATATGAATTTTCAAAGTAGTCCCACTGCCAACGTGTTACTGTTAAAAAATATATATATATTTAAATGTTTAACATCTTTAAATAAGGCAGTTACCGCACATGCATTCAGCCATTTTAAACAATGAAATAAACAGTAGGGGCTCGGAGTAAGAGCACCGATGCACACAAACAAATTAGCCATGGTTTTTACTTCAAATAAAACCGAAAATTGCAATTTAAGTTAAACTATATAACCACTAATTAACTCGGGTTTTACTACAATGACCACAATTTAACAATGGTAGGCTATTTGTAGTAAACGTATTGTTATACAAATGGTAAAAACGGAAAAAACATGCCACTTTTACTATAGTAATTTTCGAAAGGGTGTTTATCAGTCAAACCCATTTTAAATTGTACATTCAACAGGTATGAAATATAATCAGTAAAAGAAAAATACTGTTCATGACAATGCGGCAGGTTAGTGGGGAAATATATTTATTATTCATAATGCACATACAGAAAGGAAATATATTTATAGTAACATTTTAGCAGGTTAAAGATAATTCATGTTAACGCAGAGAATATGATTAACTGTTTTTTTAAAGAAATTCCAGCCCTAAAATGTAGTAATAATGTGCGTTCTCATAAGTATGTACGTGCGCTAAACGCTAACCGGAAACAACCGAGCCGTAACAAGTAGAATGCGGCAGTAGTTGTGCAAGTAGTCCATTACTTAAATTCAAACAGAAGTTCAATCATAAAGAAAATTCTCTATGCTTTTCAATCATTGTTGAATATGCTGTATTAACCAACCAGCAAACAGAAATAGATTGTTTTATAACGCTCTTTATGAAATTAACACTCTTGCTGCTTGCTGATGTATCTGGAGAGATGATTTTACTAAACTAGCACTCTGTGGGCGCTTGTGTCCTGAAAGCACCTACGGTAAGAAATGATGGGCTGTTCACAGGTCGGAACAGGTCGGCTGGATAATCCCTGTGTCCGCGACGAGATTACTGAGCAGAATGCCACCTGTTTCACCTGTGATTGGCAAAGCTTTGTGCAGAGGTCATAAATATGAGATCTCACTGCTGGGATTTAATTGAAAATGAACATAAATCATCGAGAGCTAATGCTGTCCTTATACACGCATGGACTCGTCAGACGTGATTAAGAGCGAGCGGCTCTTTCAGAAGTTTCCCAGTCATGCTAAATTACTCTAGAGATAATTTTGCAGACCACCTAAGAGTGATAAAAGATTCCTAAAATAACTTATTATAGATGCATGTTTGATTAAATTTTCATTCGAGCGAAACTGGAAAAAGGCAGAGTCGGGGGGAAATTTAGATTCATATTGGCTTTAATAAAACATGGGATCCTTTAACAATTTATTACAACAACCAACAGCAGTTTCCAAAGATATTTTAATGAATGCATCATAGGATGCACGGTTTCTGTGATGCACAATCACATTCAAATTATCTTTAAATCGCATTCGCTCCTAACTGAATAACGTTGTCGGAGAACGACTGCAGTCTGTGACAGTTATTATGATGTATTAGAAAATCCAGTGGGAATTGATTTATACTCAGTGAAGAAAAAGGCTTAGGGACAAATTTTTACATTTATTCAATCTTTAGCTTTTGATGCTGTTGTTTTTTTCCTCTCGATTGTTCTCAGACAATTACTTTGTCTTTGTTTGAGCACTAAAGCACAGAAAATTTTCATCCAAACAAAGCTTTTGTGAAAAAAAAAAAAGCATGCAAAACATGCTGAGTTCTGTCTGCTACCAAGACGCCTGACTGATCCATCAGAACGCCGTTAACCGTGACAATTTTGACCACAACCAGAGTGGTCATTCGGGGCACTCTGCATTTGTTCTGTTTTTGAATGGAAAAACATCAATGGCAAATCAATCATTTTAAAAGCGAGCGGAATCTGCTTTGATTTCTTGTGAGTGAATTTTAAACAGTACTAGAGTGGCGGCGAATGAATGACAGCATGACAACACTGAAGTATCATGGGTCTTTTTCTGCAGAAATGTTTTATAGCCTATGTCATAAAAAAATGAATACATTCAACATTAATGCTTGAAAATCTTTCATCTACTTAAAGGGACAGTTCATCTAAAAAAATGAAAATTCTCAACATTGCATGACTGTCTTTTCTGTGAAACATAAAAGGTGAATTTTTGATGAAAATCCTTGCCACCCTTTTAAAATTCATGTAAATGAAGGGCTGCAAAGCTCCAAAATACCAAAAAAAGTGGTATAAATGACTCTTTTGAAGCTGTACAATAGTTTTTTTGAGTCCTTTTTGGAGCTTGAGGTAGAATTTGAATAAGCACTTTCAAGTCTAATGCATTGAAAAGAATAGTACATTATTCATAAGGTCATAAGTTTGTCATTGGTGGATATATCACCCAGGCTGATAAATCAGCCAATATTTGCCATATTTGGTAAGAGGCGGGAATTTATTTTGACAGAACTATTAAAGATTACAAGGTTCGTACAGATACTGTAAAATGAAATTCCAGGACTTTCAAGGACTTTTCAAGCACTACTTTATTGATTTTCACGAACTTCAATCAATCTCTTATTGAACAATGTCTTCTCTTTCAAATTCTAAAAAGATAAAGTGAAGCACATGCAAAGTATTACTACTAAAGTATAGCAAAGTATACTACACATTTACTATAGTAAAACCTTATTTAACTTCCTTAAGGGATTTGTATTTGTATTTGTGTATGCTTACTTTCTTTTTGCTTTGTTTTGTTTTCATAACTGAATTGCCTTAATTGTTTGATCTTTTATTCTGTTTATCTGTTTATACCGTTATATCAATGTTATATATAAAAATATTCACAAAATTGCTCCAAAATACTCATCTGAAACAAATGATTCGCCATAAGCGCTCTAAAGTCCTGAACTGAATCAAATGATTTGCAAACCCACACTGAAGTCCCGATCTGAATCATATGATTTGCGATCTGTGCAATTCTGATCTAAAGCAAAAGATTCACAAACCTGCTCCAAAGTCCCAATCTAAATCAAATGATTTGCAATCCACGCTCCAAAGTCCTGATCTGAATAATAATTTGTGAATAATTTTACTCACATAGGGATTCAAATCACGTATTGTCAATCATTTGACTTCGATCAGAACTTTACGCATCATAAATCATTTGATTTAAATCATTCAAATCGTGAAATAATTCACAAACCTGTTTTGATCTAAATCAAATGATTTGCGCTACACAATTTGAAGTCCCGATCTAAGTCAAATGATTCACAAACCCGCACTGAAGTCCCGATCTGAAAATGATTCATTTGCGAATCATTTGACTACAATCAGACCTTCAAATAGTGTATCGCAAATAATTGATTTCAGATCGGGACTTAAAATAGTGTATCATTTGATTTAGATCTGGACTTCAAATCACACATCGCAAATCATTTGATTTAAATCATTCAATTTGCTAAATGATTCACAAACCAGTTTTGATCTAAATCAAATGATTCATGATGCTTATTTTGAAGTCCAGATCTAAATCAAATGATACACGATTTGAAGTCCCGATCAAACTATTTGCGATACGAGATTTGAAATCCACTTTTGACTAAGATCAGGACTTGGTCCCAATCTGAATAATGATTTGTGAATCAGTTGAATAAGTTGACTAAGATCATTTAAGAAATGATTCATGAACCAGTTTTGATCGTAATCAAATGATTTGTGATACGCAAAGTCCCAATCTGAATCAAATGATTCACAAAATGCTGATTCACGATATTCCCGATCTGAAACAAATTATTTGCGATGCACGATTTGAAGTCTCGATCAAATCAAATGATCAAGTCAAATGATTCACAAATCCTCACTGAAGTCCTGATCTTAGTCATATGATTCGTGAATCAGCTCCGAAGTCCTGATCTTAGTCAAATAATTTTTGAATCATTTGACTAACATCAGGACTTCAAACCGCGTATCACAAATAAATGGTTTCAGATCTGGACTTCAAATTGTGTATCATTTGATTTAGATCTGGATTTCAAATCGCACAACGCAAATCATTTGATTTGAATCATTCAATTTGCTTAATGATTCACAAACAAGTTTTGATCTAAATCAAGTAAATTCGAAGTCCCGATCTGAAACAAATTATTTGTGATACACATTTTTTTTACACATGATGTCGAAAAATGAAAATGAACGGCTCTTTTAATTTTATCTGGCTTTTGCTAGTGAATCGCCTAAAATGAATGATCGAAGTCACGAGTTTGAATCAGAGTGCATCCAGCATAAACGACTCAATTGAATCAGTTCATCTGTTCCTCTTTTCGTGTCTTCAGCCATGTTTACATGACAGTCAGTATCACTGGCTTGGATCACCAGTTTTACGACATTTAAGTGAAATAAGCAAAAAAGTGTGATGTTTTTTTGAATTGCGTGGATTCTGCCTGAAGAGATATGTACTTATTGAAAAAAACAAACACTTTTTTCATAGATATATTGTTTTTCAATAACTCAAGCACTCTTAAGTACCGCTATTTTCATGGGGTTTCCAGGCCTTAAATTTGAAAAAGTCAAATTAAAGTACTTCAATCACTTTAAGCACCTTGTACGAAATTTTGATTTTGTTGTAACTTTGTTACTTTATTGTGTGATCTATATCAGCTGATCATTATTATTCCACAGTAGTCAGGTTTGGAACAGCAAAAGGGTTAGTAAATGATGATTTTTTTTTTTTTTTATTATACACTTTTGGGTGAACTAAGAAGAAAAAAAAAAACAGCACTGGCAAAAAAGTTAGATTCTGTCTGATGTATAGTATCTCAAGTCGTTCCAAACCTGTAAGACATTTGATCTTCTTCAGAACACAAATTAAGATATTTTGATATCACATGGACTATTTTAACAATTTCCTTAACTATCTTTCTGAGTCTGGGAATGTTCCACTTGCGTTGCTGTCTATGCAGAGTCAGAAATCTCTCGGATTTCATCAAAAATATCTTAATTTGTGTTCTGAAGATGAACAAAGGGCGACATGAGGGTGAGTTAATTAATGAAACAATTTTCATTTTTGGGTGAGCTATACATTAATTGTAAAAGTTCTCAGAGTTTTGTGTCACAAGATTGACAACAAATGAAGTTTATAGGAAAATCATGACAACAAGACTCACAGAGTGTATACAGTGAAATGAGAGCAATGGGAAGTGACTATGATACTCTATGGCACGATTATTTTCCCATCATGGCTCATCTATGAAGACAGGGTCCAAAATGAACATCCAGAAAGAGCCAAAAGTGATTCAGATTTGGCTTTACACTTGGCAAATAAACAAAACTCACAGTTGGCTTGTAGCAGAATTGCAACAATTTAAAACACAATGCAAGAACAATGGCGTTTTATCTCAAGAGTGAGTCGAAGCAACACAATCACAGTTGCCTGTCTTCCAACAACAATTTTCCCAGTGGAAAATTAACTTCCAGCACGCATGAGCGGCATGAAGAATACTGTTACTTGTTTGTTAGTCCCAAGGGAATGAAGCAAAGCAAAAGGTTCCTCAATTACAGATCATAACACTTGTGACGAACTGACTGAGAGTGGCGTCGTTAGAGCACACAAAACAATTAAATGGCAATTAAAGGCATCAGTGTTTAAGATAAAGGACCTTAGAAAGAAAAAGTGAAGCGAAGTGTAAAGGTTACCAGGGCGTGAAGTTTCTCCTCCAGGTCTTGATTGGCTCTCTGAGACGCTGTGTAGCTGTTCTGCAGTCTGTGGGGGGAAAACAAAACAAATGTATGTCACTGTTAAGGTATAAAACTTCCTGGTGCAGTGTGGAATTGAGATGGGCATATGGTCATTGACATCAAACGACGCAGGAAACAGTAGAGGATTTCTCTGCTGTGCTGGGAAACGCTACTGCATCCTGTCAGAGCTCGTCTCAGCTGAAGGCGGCGGTATGGCAGATGAAGAAATATTCACAAGTTATTGCAATAATAAGACCTTATATTTCAAACAGAGTTTTAGGAGAGTATGTCTGATGTTAAAGTCATCAAATCCTCAAGCGGTCACAACGCCAACGCAGATTACAGAATAAGCTAGAAGAGGAAAAGGAGAGGCACTTAAAGACATTTTCATCACAGAAAGCCATTAAGCTTATCCTCTGCGCAAGTCTTTTGAACAAAATGCTGGCAGATTTTGTTTTGCAAGAAAAATACTGGAAATAAAAAGACATGGCATTATTTTTTATACAATATAATGGTAGCCTATCTGGCATAGAATGAATGCCAAAAAGTACATTTTGCTTGTTTTACATCACAAATTTAAGAATGTACATAACATAAAATAATACACTGTTATGCTCACCAAGGCTGTGTTTATTTAATCAAAAAACAGGGTTCGTAGAGATATTGTAAAATACAATTCCGGAACCTTCAAGGACTTTTCAAGCACTACTTTTTTCATTTTCAAGAAAATCGGAGACCTCACTTATCAAACAATGTCTTCTCTTTCAAATTCTAAAAAAAGCTAAATAGATCAATAATAATATACTAATAAAACAAAATGGCAAAAATAAAATAAAGCACATTACTACTAAAGTATTACAAAGTATACTATAGTAAAACCATGATTAATTTTCTTAAGGGATTTGTATTTGTGTATACTTTTTCTTTTTGTTTTTAGAACTGCGCTGCCTTAATTGTTTGATGTTTTCTACTGTTTAAGAAAAAATCTGATAAAAAGACTCACGAAACTGCTCTGAAGCCCTCTTCTGAAACAAGCAAAGTTCTGATCTGAATAGGGGACTCCAAATCGCAAATCATTTGATTTGAATCATTCAATTCGCAAAATGATTCACAAACCTGTTTCAATCTAAATCAAATGATTTGCGATATCCAAAATCCCGATCTGAATCAAATGATTCGCAATATGTGAAGTTCCAACCTAAATCAAATGATTCACCATACACGATGTGAAGTCCTGAACTGAATCAAATGATTTGCGAACCCACACCGAAGTCCCGATCTGAATCAAACGATTCACAAATCAACTGACTTAGATCGGGACTTCAAATCGCGTATTGCAAATCATTTAATTTGAATCATTCAATTCGTGAAATGATTCACGAACCAATTTCAATGTAAATCAAATGATTTGCGATACGCCAAGTCCCGATCTGAATCAAATGACTCGCGATACACAATTTGAAGTCCTCAACAGAATTAAATTATTTGCAAACCCACACCGAAGTCCAGATCTGGATCAAATGATTCATGGTCTGCGCTCTAAAGTTCCGGTCTAAATCAAATGATTCGCAATCTACACTCCCAAGTCCCATTCCTAATAATAAATGACTTAAATCGGGACTTCAAATTGTGTATTGTGAATCATTTGTTTTGAATCATTCAATTCATTAAATGATTCACAAACCTGTTCCAATCTAAATCAAATGATACGCAGTCCACTCTCTAAAGTCCCAATCTAATTAATAATTTGCAAATCAATTAACTTAGATTGGGACTTCACAAATCCTTTGATTTGAATCATTCAATTCGTGGAATGATTCACAAAGCTGTTTCGACCTAAATCAAATGATTTGCGATACGCAAAGTTCCTATCTATATCAAATGATTCATGATTTGAAGTCCTGAACTGAACCAAAAATGATTTGCAAACCTGCATCAAAGTCGATCTAAATCAAATGATACGTGTTCAACGCTCCGAAGTCCTAAATAATAATTCGCAAATCAACAGACTTAGATCGGGATTTCAAATTGCGTTTTGACAATCAATTCATTTGAATCATTCAATTTGTGAAATAATTCACAAATGTTTCAGTCAAAATCAAACGATTAGCGATATGCAATTTGAAGTCCTGGACTGAATCAAATGATTTGTGATGCGCAATTTAAAGTCTTGATCTGAATCAAATGATTTGCGATATGCTGCCCAATTGAAGCGCTTCAAAACAGTGAATCATTTTGCGACGCATTGGTTTAACTGATTCTGAGTTTCGAAAATCTCTGTTTCACCCATCACTACATGCTTTTTAAAATGAATTACATGCAATGTTGAAATTTCATTTAATCTGGCTTTTGCTAGTGAATCGCTTAAAATGAATGATTGAAGTCAAGAGTTCAGAGCGGATCCCGTGTAAATGACTCAAACTGATTTGGTTCATCTGTTTCCCTTTTAATGTCATTGTCAGTACTACTACTGTCTCAGCTTGCTAGCTTTATGACAACAACTGAAATATAAAAAAAGTATGTTTTTTGAATTGCATGAATTTTGCGTAAAAAGATATGTGGTTAATGAAAAAAAATTAAACACTTATTTCATTGTTAGTTGTCTTTTAATAATTCAAGCATTTTTTTTTTTACATATGTCTTTCAGTATGCTTAAATTTCAAAAAGTCAAAGTACTTCAAGCACTTGAAGCACCCCGTTATGAACCATGAGAAAAGCAGTGCAAACAGTAATATTGTAAAATACTACAATCTACAATAATTGTGTTCTATATTAATATATTTTGAAATGTCATTTATTCCTGTGATCAAAGCTGAATTTTCAGCATCATTACTCCAGTCTTTAGTGTCACATCATCCTTCAGAAATCATTCTAATATGCTGATTTTCTGCACAAGAAACATCTCTGTTTTGTTTGCTTGTATTATCCAAACAAAATAGATGGTTCACAAAAAATAAAAAAAATGAATCATATGACTTTGTTTCCGAAACTATCCTGATCGCTCTTTTCCATATAACTGAAGTGAATAGACATCATGCATCCTTTATGCAGCTATTTTTGTTAGTTTTTCATAATAAGGAAAAGCGCAAGCCAGGATTTCCTCCAAAAACTTCCCTTTTGTGCTAAGAGAGAAAGCCATATGGCATTGGAACTATTACTTTAATAATTTAGATAGTACTTGTGTTTAATATTATGTTTAATATCAATTTAAAATAAAAATTTAAACAGCACTTTTTCAGAGGTTAAGGAGTGTTAAAGACCAAAAACACATGTAAGAAATGAAGCGTGGGCTGATATCTTTTGATTTTATATCTTCATTCTTCAACACTAAATACACAAAATGAGATTCACCACGAGGCACCAAGGCTTCCGTTCATAAAACTTTTAGAAGGAAACATCGATTCGAACATAGAATTTGTGCTTACAAAGACCATCCGGCCAGCATGCCGCATTATCTCCAACTTCTGCCTTTCGGTTTACAGCGCAAACCTCCATCTCAATCACTCTTTCCCTCACATGGATCAATACCGCTTCGCTGGCCTGCAGATCATAAGGGAGTTTCACTGTCTGGCTTCATAACAATTAGAATTTAATCAATTCATTTTAGCAAGCGGAGGTGATTTGCGCCGAGCGCAGTCATAAACTCTAGCATCAGTTCATAGCTGCGGACGGCCGGTGCTGATGGAATGCAATAATTACTGCTGCTTGATGATCGCTCTGAATCACAGAGGAGGGGAAGGTCCAACTGAACTGCCTCAGATGCTACGGAATAAACAGGTAATTAAGTAAACAAACAAACAAACAAACATCTACAACAATACCTCTCATTCATAGGTTGCAAATCGCCACAGCGCATGTGACAGTGTTACGGTGTCAGATCAGAGATGGCATTCAAACGCCTACGCTGCAGAATCACTAACCAATTACAATCCAATTAGGCTATTATCTGTAGAGAGCTGGCATGCAGGTTTAGGATGTGGCAGGCGGGGAAATGGAGCAGCAAATGTGAGCACCACACTTATTTTATTTTTTTTTTTTTGATGGAAGGAACGCTGGGTAATTCAATCTCTCTGCCGTCTGAAAGCATATAAGCCAGAGATGCATCCTGATTGGAGATAAAGTGGCATGATTGCAGCCAAATTACATACCGACTCAGCCACAAAGCGCTGCACTCAGAGCATCAGGGGCACATCAGGCCGATATGAGCCTGCGATTAAATCATCAGAATCTGCAGTCAGATCTGCTGATCTAAAGCTGAACTTTTAACACTGTTTCAGAACAAAGTGTGAAGTGACGTTTACAGTGACAAGTCATTTCTTTGTCCATCTTTAAAGGCAAAATGCTGCATGAAAGAGACAATCACCGGAGGTATAAAATGTGAGCCTGGACCACAAAACTCAAAGACAAAAGTCTTAAGTAGCACAGGTATATTTGTGGCAATAGCCAGCAATACATTGTATGGGTCAAAATTATAGATTTTTCTTTTATGCCAAAAATCATTAGGGATATTAAGTAAAGATCATGTTCTATGAAGATACCCAGGGTTCCAGACTGCAACTTTTTTCTGTCGGTGCGACTGAATTTTGTGAGCGGTCGCACTGGTGCGACCACCGCGTTGATCAACTCATAAGCACTGCCACTCTGGGTTTCATATGAGAAACATCAAACAAAACAAAAGCGTAACAAAACAATCAGCTCGGCCTCTGACCGCAATGCAAACAAACTTGTCCGAGCTCAGAACAGCTTTAACAGACATTTGAATTCAAAGGAGGAATAAAAAGGCTGCTGGAGATCTAGTGAGATGCATTCAAATTCTGCATAGAATTCTCTTTTATGAACGTTGACGAACGTCAGAAAACCAAAAGTACTAACTATAATTATACCACAATGGCACAGGGGTTGGACAATGAAACAAACACTTGGTTTTAGACCACAGTTAGTACGGTGCTGGGTCTCATTTTGTGGCCAATACAGCTTTAAATTGGTTTTGGGATTGACAAATACATGTCATGCACAGGAGCCAGAGGGATCTTGAGCCATTCCTTTTCTAGAACAGTGGCCAGGTCACTATGTGATTCTGGTGTAGGAAAACGTTTCCTAACTCGCTCCTCCAAAACATCCCAAAGTGCCTCAATAATATTCAGATCTGGTGACTGTGCAGGCCATGGGAGATGTTCGACTTTACTTTCATGTTCATCAAACCTCTCTGTCACCAGTCTTGCTGTGTGTATCAGTGCATTATCATCCTTATACATGACACCACCTTTAGGGTACAATGACTGAACCATTGGGTGCACATAGTCAACCTTCACACTTTATTCTTACTGGTGGAATGTGCAATAAGTGAAGATTGGCCACCAGGCTGCGCAAATATAGCCATGAAACCTCCAACACTATATTGGCCAGTGTTTCAGTTTCATTGTCCAACCCCTGTACATTTAATAAGAGTAGAACATATACATTTTCTATATAAAATTTATTTTGCACGTTAATTTTGTTAAAAAAATTACAACTTAGTGGCGCTGGTGCCACTGCCCTCAAATTTTAGTCTGTAGCCCTGCTACCATGAATACATCAAAATTACTTAATTTTTGATTAGTAATATGCGTCTTTTAGAACTTCATTTGGACAACTTTAAAGGTGATTTTTCTCAACATTTAGATTTGTTTGCACCTTCAGATTCCAGATTTTCAAATAGTTGTATCTCGGCCAAATATCATATCATAACAAACAATACATCAAGAGACAACTGATTTATTCAGCGTTCAGATGATGTACAAATTTCAATTAAAAAAAATGGACCCTTATGACTGGTTTTGTGGTCCTGGGTCACATATATGGCATGGTATTTGGGAGCAATGAGATTTCGCTATGGGCTGAGCCACCCAGTGTATTGTGACAAAATTCAAAAACACCTATTCATACCAATTTTACAGACAGGTGTTTTAACCTTTTTTCCCAAATTACACCATGAAAGAAAAGAAAAACTGGCTAGCCAATAAAAGTCCCTCTTTTGGTCACATGTCTGGAGCTGCTGCAGTTTTTATGTCAGAGAAAGAGACCTGGCTCTCTTTCTCCGTATCGCATAAAAAATAAATAAATAAATAAATAAAAAAAAAACAGCTGTTTGAAAACATGTAAATGTTGTTTGACTTTGTTTCTTCTCTATGCCAAGTGCCAGAAATGGAAAGTTGCACATTGCTAACCTTGTGTGAGTGCTTTTATTGCAGCATTTAAAAAACAAACATAATTAAAGTCAGTTCAATTAAATAGTCACATCAAATCAAATCCTAAGAAAAACAAAACAAAAGGAAAATACGGTGTATCAGTATGTTTATAAGCAACCAGCATTTTTTACTGTATGAACAGCATATTGTGCTGTATTTCTTTTTCCATAAGCAGAAATTTCCAGAGTGAAACTGCATTTTAATTCAGCCCATCAGCTAGTTTTTCTCACATAGGCTACGTTCACACTGCAAGCCTTAGTGCCAAATTTTTTTTGCTCAGATCAGATTTTTCATATTGCAGTTTACATTTTTGTTTTAAGCCACAATATGTAAGATTTTTTTGATTCAAATATCCAAAAACTGTTATATATTTTGCTGACTTGTGTACTTATATTATCCCAAATGTTTCCAAGAATGTTTAAATCCAGAGAAATAAGCAATTTTAACTAGTGTAATGGACCGTGTCATTGCATCGCCTGCCAATGACGCCATCCACCCTTGATTTTCCATTTTTATTTTGTAGAAAATATGGAAACCCCAAAGACACGTCAATATGTTATTAAGACAGACGACAAACGCACAGAGTAGCATTATAACAGAACTTCCAACACACTCAAATGTATCGAGTATGATAAAATAGCGCTGCTTTTCCTACATACGCATGACCATAAAAGGAGGAAGTGGTCGTCTGTGGCATAATAAAAGCTCTGCTGCTTTTGCGCTGTGTGTCACGCTTGCCATTCATTAGCAATCACACCAGCATCCTCGTTTCACTTCCACAACTTTCAGGCCCACCCTGCTTCATACTACAGTGTTTGTTAGTTTTGAATGTGTGACCTCTAACGGCAAAAACGTACATATTGCACCATTAAATGTGGCCAATATCAGATTTCCAGTGTAAACAGTTCATTGTTCATGCGCAAAACAACATGAAAAGAGTTGCCAGGTTTTCACAACAAACTCTGGCCAATTGCTTCTCAAAACTAACAAAATCGTGTTTCAGAGGGTAAATATCGCGTTAGTGAGGTCGCCTCAACCCACAGAGGTGAAAAACAACCCGCGGCAAAAGTTAAAAAATAGCCCAATTCTGCAGGAAAACTCTGGATTTGGCAACACTTGAGCAGCACGTTGTCACATGGAAATAAACACAAAGGACATAAAGTAAGTGACTTTATTTATAGCGTGATCTGCTGTAGAAGAAAGTGAAATTATGCGCAGGCAATATGAAAAATAAAAAGTTTTGAAACTTTTCTGATACAAGCCCTCATTTTGCTTTACAGAGTCACTGTAATAATTAAGAGCTCTGACACATCACTGTACTTCCACTAACTACCTTTCGCAGCTGTCTTGATGACTTCGGGTACGTAAAATCTTTGAAATCTTTTGAAGTGACTCCCATGAGCGCAAAAACCAAACATGTTTTTTGGCAGAGTATCTGAGGTACAAGTTGCAAAGGCACAGCTCTATTCTGGAAAAGGAGGCGGGGAACAGCAGCTCATTTGCATTTAAAGAAACATGCACAAGAACAGCGCATTTCTGCTTCCGCTCAAAATAGGCATTTTCAAATGCATATAATAAATGATCTGTGGGGTATTTTGAGCTGAAACGTTACAGACACATTGTGGGGACACCTGTAAAAAGAGTGTAAATGTTCCTGGTCTTATTGTGCATCATCAGTGCGATACCTTGTTAAATAATGCAATATTCAATATGATTCTTTTTTAAATATTTTAAATATTTCAAATTATATGTTAAAATATTTAACTTTAACTTCTGAAAATGACCAGCAGTGTTTTAGCATTACACAAAACCAGTCATAAAGGTAATTTTTTCTTTTAATTGAGATTTATACATCATCTGAAAGTTTAATAAATAGGACAATATTTGGCCGAGATACAGCTATTTGAAAATCTAAAATCTGGGAGCGCAAAAAATCGAAATATTGAGAAAATTGCCTTTAAAGTTGTCCAAATTAAGTTCTTAGCAATGCATATTACTAATCAAACATTTTTGAAGAAAAGTTTTTATATATTTATGGTAGGACATTTACAAAATAGCTTCATGGAACATGATCTTTATTTAATATCTTAATGATTTTTGGCCTAAAAGAAAAATCTATAATTTTGACCCATAAAATGTATTTTTGGCTATTGCTACAAACATACCCCTGCTACTTAAGACTGGTTTTGTGGTCCAGGGTCACAAATATAAGTTCAACATCAATGTAAACAAACAAACAAAACAAAAAAAAATGAATGCCACTTATTTTATATCAATGTAACGTTGCTTTCCGTTTATTACTTCTTTACTTCTTCAATATCACGGTAAAAACTATAGCAAACATGATTAAAGGCAATTAAACAGTCAGTAAAAAAATAAATAAACAAGAACAAATCACAAGCATAGATGAGTACAAGATAAGAGTTACAAATAAAATAAGGTCTAACAGTAGTATTCAGGTACAGAAATGTAGTAATTAAGTGTAAATTAATTAAATAAATGTAGGTTAATCTTTGTTAAAGCTGCGTTTTGTTGTTTGATTAACATTAGTGACGTATAGACAGCAGCACGTATCAACAGGCTGCTGCCCCTTTAAGGCGGACCGCACAGATCCAATATAATAATACACATCCGATTTCTTTCTCAGCTGTTTATATTCATTTAAAACATAACTGGCTATGCGTCGGTGACATGCAGTCACCCGGACTGTGTAACTTCATCTGCATTTCACAGGCAAGTTACACAGATGAACTGGTCATTACCATGCCACTAAACCCTTACACAAATAGAACAGCCTCACAGCGAGCTCACACTCATTAAAATCAGCCACAGTCTCACGCTGCTGTTTTCCTCCCTTACCTGTATTGAAAGTAACACATTATAGCCACTTAAGCCTCTCAAATGCAGTTCTTAATTAGCTGGCAAAAACACAAGGCATTTGTCAAACAATACAGCTGCTTGATTGCCTGTTAAACATTTTTTATTTATTTCCTAAAGATTAGGCTGTCAGGCACTTTTTTTTTTTAATGGCACAACAGAACATTTGCAGAGTCAATTTAACTAACTTAAAAATTCAATTACATTTAACAAAAACTTAAATAGACTGACCACTTAAATAATATTTACAAAATAAATGAATAAAACCTGATTCAAATAAACACTTGTGAGGTGTATTAAATCCAGACTGAGCTAAATAAATACAGAACTCGTTGCATTTTTATCAAATTCAGAAACCAAATGATTTTCATGACGTTTGGTTCTGTTAATGATCCTTCAGATGTCTGCTGATGGACCGCCATACAAAAATACAGTTTCCTGTCCCGCCTAAATCTACAGCACAACATAAAAAGTCATTATGTTTTATGCAAGTTGTGAATCTGCTGTCTGAATTGAGTGTGATGAGAGAGAAAAAGTACTAAAAGAATCATTAATGGAATCGTTAAATGGAATTGAAACCATAAATGTTACTTTTTTTATGATTCATGTCAGAGAACTGCGTTGCCTTTTGAAATCTCCCACGACAACAAAATGATTAAAATACTGATGAGAAAGGTATTCCAGATGTTTTATATGTGGTTATTATCTAGGCAAGTCTGCAGTCCCCTGGTTTTCTCCTGGACTTTGTCCGCCTGACCAATATGCTTTGCGTTGTCGATCCTGCTGTGCTTTGTAGTGCGGCCTGCAGCAGGGGTCCTGCAACTCTACACAGCTGCCGGTCAGTGGGATTAAAGTGATGGCTGCCAGCTTCATATAACTACAAAGAGCTCATTAATTTGGCTGCTTTGATCATAATCATTAAAAATGGATTGCAGGGGGATGTCTCATCTCTCTCCGTCATCTACGCCTACAACTTCAGTAAGAAAGATCTACCTCTTTCCTCCAAACTCAAGATTCTTACTGGAGGATTATTGGCATTTTGAAGTCAAAAGTTTGTGGATAAATGTTAGGGCTCCATGATTTTCCAGATGCAGATGTCCAGTCATACAAATGGAATTTACAGTATAACATGGAATCAAGTCACAATATGGACTAATATCTCTGAATATTAAACTGCAAAAAAACCCTGATAAATAAAAGTGTACATTGGTCGTGTAGAAGTGTGCGTGTCTCTGTGTTTTCAGTGTCTCTCATCACTATATGAGGACGTGAACACACAAACTTCATCTCCAGAGCTGCTCTGAGAGGCACTTACCTATGGAAACCCGTTTCCACCACAGAATAAATAATAAAAGGTAATTGCGACTTCTCATGTTCTCAATTCTTTTTTAAATTGTGAGTTTACGCCTCCCCTTGCGAGATATAAAGTCAGAATTGCAAGATAAAGTCAGAATTACAAGATATAAACTTGCAATTGCAAGAAATAAAGTCAGAATAGCAATATCTAAACATAATTCTGATATTTTTCTCACAATTGCGAGTTTATATCTTGTAATTCTGACTTTTTCTCAGAATTGAGAGATATAAACTCCCAATTGCAAGTTATAAAGTCAGAATTGTGAGATAAAGTCATAATTGTGGGATATAAACTTGCAATTCTGACTTTTTTCTCAGAATTGCAACTTTTTCTATCACAATTCTGACCTTATTCTCACAATTGCAAGTTTATAACTCACAATTTTGACCTTTTTCCTCGCAACTGAGTTTATATCTTGCAATTCTGATATTTAATCATAATTGTGAGATATAAACTCACAGATGTGAGTTATAAATTCAGAATTGCGGGATATAAACTTGCAATTGCAAAAAATAAAGTCAGACTAGCAACATATAATTTAGCAATTCAGATTTTTTTCTCGGAATTGCGCGTTTATATCTTGCAATTTTGACTTTTTCCCAGAATTGTGAGATATAAACTTTAAATTGTGAGTTATAAAGTCAGAATTGTGAGATATAAACCTGTAATTTAGATTTTTTTTCTAAGAATTGCAACTTTTCCCCTCACAATTCTGACTTTTTCTCAGAAGTGAGATATAAACTCCCAATTTTGAATTATAAAGTCAGAATTGCAAGATAATTTCAGAATTGTGGGATATAAAGTCAGAATAGCAAGATATAAACTCAAAATTCTGACATTTTTCTCAGAATTGTGAGATCCGGTTCTGAGTGGGGGAAAAAAAAAGACCCAGAACAGCGGTTATATATAATTATGGCTTTATAAATCACAACTGCTGGGGTCACCTTATGACCAAGGACCTGTAGACTATGAAGTTACCAAGAAGGTATGTGGAAAGTCTTTGATTTTGCATTGAAAGTAAAAAAAAAAAAAAAAAAAAGCCAAACATTATTAGTGCTGTCAAGAGATAAATTAGCAGCTAATTATCAACTTAACACATTTTATTTTTAATAAAAGGCCATTTCTGTATGCACAATTTGTGAAAATGAAACGTGTATATGGAAACAGGTCGATTTATGCAGCGATGCTCTTTTACTCGCCTCACACTTCACAACAGTACGACACTTGCTTTTTTTTTTTTTTTTTCTTCATCCCACTAAATGTCAAATCCAATTTAACCAATATCAGATACTGCTTCAGTTTGACAGGACACTACTACAGGATTGTTCTTGGTTTAGCCCAAGTTTTATAAATACTGGCTTTGAATAATTCTAACAATGCTTTTTCTAATATATATTTTTAAATAAATTGAAAATGCTAAATGACATCTAGTACAATAAGATTTAAAAAAACACTTCTGGCACAAAAGATATTCATTAAGATACTGAAGAATATTATCAACTGTTTTTTGTCCATACAATGAAAGTCAATGGGGTCCAAAATAATTATTAGAACTTTCTGAACAGCAGATGAAGTAGACAAAAAAAAAAAGGAATTGGGAAAAAAAAAATGAAACCGTGCAGTGATTATAATGGAACTTTGTGAGATTGCGATGAACTAAGATGAATGACCGCTTTTAATGATTTTTAAGGGAGTTTGTAAATTTGATATTGATTTAAATTTCTTTCTATTTTGTCATCAAAAATGTTTTGAAACAAGTCACAACTGAGTCGCTGCACATCTATATTCAAACACAGCGGTGTTTCGTTTATGAATGAACGTGCGTTTTTAAACAAATCAAGCGAGTCAATTAATTCAATTTCCCATTCATAAAGACAGTCACTTGCTTTATTCCTGAATGAATCAGCCGTTCTAACAAATCAAATAAATGATATGATAATTA
This sequence comes from Cirrhinus molitorella, assembly GCA_033026305.1. Classification (NCBI taxonomy): domain Eukaryota; kingdom Metazoa; phylum Chordata; class Actinopteri; order Cypriniformes; family Cyprinidae; genus Cirrhinus; species Cirrhinus molitorella. The sequence continues at coordinate 14,161,358 of CM065126.1, read as the reverse complement.
AATCAGTGGCTTGCCACAACCTACTGGCAGATTTAGTTTCAAAAAGTATCTTTTCAGTTTTAAATCTTTTAATATTTCTGTATTCAAAATGTCATATTTAAAACATTAATCTCAACATGAATTCATGAATTTGATTGCACTCATGTCACCTCTGAGCCTCAGTAAACATAAAAATACACCTACAGGTAGGGTGTGATTTGTGAAAAAAGCAGAGGGGGATGCTTTTGAAAACTTTTTTCTCTCTCCATAGGCGGAGGTTGACCCAACTCCAGTAGTATAGTGTAATCTGTTAACAACATACATTATAAACTTTTTAGGCAAGTACCACACAATGAGTGTCATGTCATAAATGTTTTTAATACGACGGATATTTTAAGTTGGGCTTAAATCATTACTTACATTGTACGAATAAATTATATAGAGAAAACGAGCAAAGGGCATCAACAAAGCTTTTTGAAACTCTGAATCAGTTACCACAGCGTCGCAAAATGATTCACTCCAATCGGATAGTGTATTGCGAGAATTCGAAGCACGTAGTGTGATTCATTTGATTCAGAAACGGAATTCAAAACGCGTATCGCGAATCATTTGATTCAGAAAAGGAACTCAAAGCGCGTATCATGAATCATTTGATTCAGAACAGGAATTCAAAGCGCGTAATGCGAATCAATTGATTCAGAACAGGAATTCAAAGGCCGTATCACAAATCATTTGATTCAGAACAGGAATTCAAAGCGCGTATCGCGAATCATTTGATTCAGAACAGGAATTCAAAGCGCGTATCACAAATAATTTGATTCAGAACAGGAATTCAAAGGGCGTATCACAAATCATTTGATTCAGAACAGGAATTCAAAGAGTGTATCATGAATCATTTGATTCAGAACAGGAATTCAAAGTGCGTATCACGAATCATTTGATTCAGAACAGGAATTCAAAGAGTTTATCGCAAATCAATTGATTCAGAACAGGAATTCAAAGGGCGTATCGCAAATCCATTGATTCAGAACAGGAATTCAAAGGGCGTATCGCAAATCCATTGATTCAGAACAGGAATTCAAAGGGCGTATCGCAAATCAATTGATTCAGAACAGGAATTCAAAGGGCGTATCGCAAATCCATTGATTCAGAACAGGAATTCAAAGGGCGCATCACAAATAATTTGATTCAGAACAGGAATTCAAAGCGTGTATCACGAATCATTTGATTCAGAACCAGATTTCAAAGCGCGTATCGTGAATCATTTGATTCAGAACAAGATTTCAAAGCGCGTATCGCGAATCATGATTCAGAACAGGAATTCAAAGCGCGTATCATGAATCATTTGATTCAGAACAGGAATTTAAAGCGCGTATCACAAATCATTTGATTCAGAACAGGAATTCAAAGAGTGTATTGTGAATCCATTGATTCAGAAAAGGAATTCAAAGGGCGTATCACAAATCATTTGATTCAGAACAGGAATTCAAAGCGCGTATCATGAATCATTTGATTCAGAACAGGAATTTAAAGCGCGTATCACAAATCATTTGATTCAGAACAGGAATTCAAAGAGTGTATTGTGAATCCATTGATTTAGAACAGGAATTCAAAGGGCGTATCACAAATAATTTGATTCAGAACAGGAATTCAAAGGGCGTATCACAAATCATTTGATTCTGAACCGAAATTCAATACACAAATTACACTTTTGTAACAACATAAATGTCAGTACTGTCACTTTTGATCAATTTAATGCATCCTTATTGAATAACAGTAACTAACCTTCTGAACTTGTCTCTCATTTTCTCCAGATCGTCTCTGGTTCGACCCATCTCTGCCTGCATGTAATGTCGACTGGTTTCGAACTCAGTCTCCATCGCCTCCATCTTATGAGTGGTCTGGGAGAGCCGGCGACGGAGGTCTTCATTTTGCTGCTGCAGGATCCTGCAAAATAAGTGAGAGCAATGAAAAATGCATCACTGACATGAGAAACCGTCTGTCAAATTGAGTTCGCAGCACTGTAGAGGTGAAGGCCAACAATCTTGAGCGTTCTCATGCATTTCAATGTTCATTTTACTACACTAGCATAAAAGACTCTATAATATGAATACTCTGAACAGTCTGTTCATCAACCCCATCACCTTGCCATGCCTGAGAAAGCATTTACGCACACATTCCTGATGCACATCTGTGAAAGCTCACATTTCCTCTCAACACATAGTATTCTTATAATAGATCTCTTTGTCATGTGTGGTATCATTTTACAGCTCATGTTCTGAACAGAAATGTAATGAAGAAATGTTTGTGGTAATATTTGAATATGCATTATGCATCTCCTTCCTGTGCGTATTTAGATTTATAAAAAGTATGTGCATTACAGTAGGTTTGACATCAATGAAGCTAAAAGGCATAATGTGGCATGTGTCACAACCGTTTGCATCATGTATGATTCATATGGGCTTAAATGACATTTTTATGGTGTTTTTTTTTAACCCCAGCACCATCCATTTCTCATTCACGGTGGCATTTTCTTTTTAACCGTTTTTCAATAAATAATTTCACTTAAGTGTTGAAGACTAATCCCTAAAATCTCCTGTTTGTGCACATTCATGCTATCTAAACCAATGAGCGCTCAGGAGTATTCATTCAAAACATCAGCTGTAATATCAAGTCCAACATCATATGATTTCACTATCTTTTAAACATATATAGATATATACATGTACATATATACAGTGTGTGTGTGTGCGTGTGTGTGTGTGTGTGTACATGCACATTTAGTGGTTAGTAAACATTTCTAAATTATGATGTTAAATTATTATGTTGAAAATGGTTGTGCTGTTTAATATTTATGTGGAAATTCTGGATTTTGCAGGATTCTTTTAAATAAATGGACAAAATAGAATAGCATTTAATAACATATCCTTACTGAATAAAATAAAATAAAAAGTAAAATAAAATGTCAATAATAATGACAACACAAATGTAAATAAAATAAAATAAAATAAATAAAATAAAAATGATATAGTTATGATATAGCTATTAGGGACAATACAAATGTGTTCTAATTGCCACTAATGGAGCTGAAAATAAAATACAATAAAAAGTTATGATATACCTATTAGGAGTTGGAGTTGATATGATGCCTGATTTTGTAATTATTCTATTACGGATGTTATTATTTGAATATATATCAACAGATAATTTACAAATCTTTGCTGATTTTATCTTGTATACTGCTATGTACTCTGATGTATACATTTCATAAATAACAACGTGGCTACATGTATATTCCTTACATTTGGTCATCAAAACAAATATATATATATATATATATATATATATATATATATATATATATATATATATATATATATATATATATAAACAAGAAAGATCAGTTATACATTTTAAAAATATAACAAAAACAATGCAAAATACAATTTGTAAAAAATTAAAAAAAAAAAAATTCTAAATTACAAATTGGCCTATACAACATACTTATGATAAATGTCCTCAAATCTTAAAACAAAAGTTAACTGGGACTATGTATGTATGTATGTACTTATATACTCTATAACCATTGCAGCCATGCCAATAAGGCACTGTGAACTCAGAAAGAACAACAGTGCTAAAACTAAGAGGATGGCCAGTAAACAAAACACCCTATAGACTCTATTATAGGACTGGAGGTGCACCTCAGCAATGTGAGCTTTCACAGCCTACATCCAAAGCACAGGAAGAAGGTGTCAAACACATAATGATGCCTCTGCCTACACCCCGGCCAAGACTCCTGAAAGCTGCCAATTACTCCAAAGAAAACCACAAAACTTTCAAGCAACCTGAAGGTTATGAAAAAATGGGGACTGAGGGGGGGGCTCTCCTAACCTGATGCACAGACAACCACATCTGTGCAAAATACTGAATGATTCTGAACCCCATGATTAAAAGGCTCTCTGCAGTACAACATTAGGCTAAATGTTGTGCCTACTGAGAGCGAGTTAAGTGTTAGTTATGCAGGTGTGTGAATGTGTGATCAGGAGGTTCAGGAGCTCTGTCTGTGTGTGTGTGTGTGTGTGTGTGTGTGTGGAGAGAGCAGCTGGCTCTGTGCTGAGCTGAACGGGCAGCTGCAGTGATGCTGAACACATCTGCTGGGTACCAGCAGTCACACTTCGCCACTTCATCACTACATACCCACACAAATGCCACGCTTACACTTCTCATTTGGAATTTATTGTTATTTATACTATGTCTAGGGGAGAAACTGTGTGTCTTTATTGCCAAAAGTATTGGGACACCCCCTTCTAATGAACAGGTCATTTCCAGAAGTACAAATCCTAATGTTTAAGCATATAATGATATTCTAGGGAATTGTGTGCTTCAAATTTAAAAGGAACAGTTAGGACAGGAGCCTTTTCTAATAGGGATGTAACGATAACCGGTTTGATGATAAATCATGATAAAATTCTCCACGGTTAGTATTACCGTTTCATCTTTTAATTATCATTAAAACCGTATTTGATTACCACGATTTGAACAACTTATGATAAATATATACTGTACAGCGTAAAGCAAAGTTTAAATAACAGTCTCATGTGCGCAGAGCACGCAGAGTAAGTTAGTTTCGCTTTGAATGAAAGCATGACGGAAAGATGGGAGGGTTTAAAAGGTTGCTGAGGGAATATACAAATGAATATAGAAATGAATGAATTATATGAATGTACCTCTGATGATTCTGACTGTCTTCAGAAAAGATTCGATGGCATTGTGTTTTGATCTTCATTCCATGTAATACCTAATAAAGCAGTGTTCTTAATCGCAATGCTGCATTGTCCACAGAGTTTACGGAAACAGCTGTAACTTTGCTCTTCCATAAGCGCCGCCTAGTGGCAGAGAGTGGATTTACATTGACTTACAATTACGTTCAGCCTGTTTGCAGTTTTTGTCTAGCTAAACCGGACCGAAGTTTCATGCACTGCTGTCATCTAAACTAAAAAAGACTAAAAACAAGGATTCTATAAATTTAAACAATTCACATAATACATCTAGAATTATTTTGATAAAATAGGCTACATATAACATTTATTGATTTGACTTAACCATTTTCTTTATTTAAAGGCTGAAATGTGAGGTTTACCATTTTATAAAACCTTTTCAAAGCTTTATTTGAACATTTCGAACATGTTATTAGGTAATGTTACTGTTTTAGTGTTTGTAAAAACAGAAGTCATTTTATATGTTGTTTGTTGATTTTAAATATAAAACTTTGAGAAACAATTTATGTGTTAGTACTTCTTAAAAACATCCAGCATATTTTAACAATACCGTGATAATATTGATAACCGTGATCATTTTTGTCACTATAATCGTGATAAGAAAATTTCATACCGTTACATCCCTAAACATGACAATGCCTCTGTGTATAAGGCAAGGTTCATAGAGAAATGTTTGATTCAGTCAGTGTGGAAGAACTTGACTGGTCTAAGTCCTAATCCCAGCTGAACACCTCTGGTGTGACTAAATGCAGACCTTGAGCCAAAAACTCAGAACAAACACCAATGACTTATGCAAATCGTTTTAGACACTTCCAAAACTGAAGTAACAGAGATTGCTTGCAGTTTTGAAAGTGCCTTTTTCTGTTCTAAAGAAGGGGGTGTCCCAATGCTTTTGTCCATAAAGTGTATGTACAAGTCATTGGGTTTGGTGATGAGTTTTTGGCTAAAGGTCTGCATTTAAATTTGGCTTTATGCAGACCAGTCAAGTTCTTCCACACTGACTGAATCAAACATTTTCTATGAACCTTGCCTTATACACAGAGGCACTGTCATGTTATAAAAGAAAAAGGTCATGTCCAAACTTCTATAAAATTAGAAAGACACAATTCCATAGAATATCATTATATACTTATACATTAAGATTAATACTCATGGAAATTACTAAAGTAGTCAAACCTGTTCATTAGAAGGGGGTGTCCCAATACTTTTGGCAATATAGTGTATCACTGCAGTTTCCAACAGAAATGAACACTAAAGACGGTAAAACAGTGAACACATGTAATCGTTTTCATACACAGCAGTGTTTCCCCTGGGTTTATGGTTAATTAAGTGACAGACCTACTTTTGATTCATTCATCCAAAAATTGTCCAAACCTAATGTAAATCTAATCTAATGTAAACACCGCAAAATTTTTGGCAAGGATATCGGCATGTCTCGCGAGACCAGTTGGATCGCACCGCGAGATCTCATCACATCCCTTAAAATATGTAATTTCCATACCAAAACTACATATTTTATGGTCACCGTTATGCAGATTGATCAAAAACACAGCTAAAAAGCTTCCTACCACAGTGGCCATCCTTCACATAAACTAATAGCTACCACAGTTTTATCATCACAGGTAGAATGCAAAATGCTTCAATACAAACATTTCAGTCAAATGGAATTTAAGCAATATTTCAAACTTTTACCCACGGGAGAAAATCAACCTGCCACAACAGTTTAAAATTAGCCCAATTCCGTGGAAAAATTGCAGATTTGGCAACCCTACATTTAACACAAGATCCATCCAAAGCGATTTAAATGCTCTGCATATTGATAGCGACTCTGTGATGCGCGAAAATTAATATTAGTGTTTGTGGGAGCAGGATTAAGAAAACAGTCCTGCACAAGGCTTTAATACAAAAATGCACATAATTAATGGTGACTGTAGAAAGCAAAAAACAAATCCTGGTCATTTTGGGTGATTTATGAATCCTGGCTGGATGCCAAAAAGAGGACATGTCCAGGGAAGAGAGGACGTATGGTCACCCAAGATTACAGCTCCATATGTTTCGCTTTCCGGATGTAACAAGCTTCCTCGGTAGCTCAGCCGGCACAGAACTGGACTTAGGATGTGGAATTCTTGGGTACGAATCCTGTGAAAAACATTACTCAGGATGAAAGAGCTTAAAGATGAGAGATCAAAAAACAATGGCATGCTTGCAATTGTGTTTTTACGTCACACTCGCTTCTGTTCATACTATCGGGTAGGTTTAGGTGTACTGCAGATGGTGACGTTTTAAAACGTCACCGAGTATTAGAGATATTGCACCACTCAACAGATATTTCATGTCAGAACCGCAGTGACACGTACAAAACCAACATCACATAAAACATACCATATGTACATTCATCTGTTCTGGGGGGAAAAAGTAACACTCTTTTAGCGCCACTCAATGGACTTTTCACATTGAATGTGTCGTAAATTTTCGTACAAACATTTTCGTCAAGAGATCAGGTTGGAATTTTGCTTTGGATTCCCTTTTGTTAAACTTTTAACGTGAATATGCCATGTTCACCAATATAAAGCTGACCTCTGAGAATGCTTTTAACATCACTACACTACTGGACCTTCTTAATCTGTGAAATGTTGCCTTAATTGAACTAATTGAATAAGTTCTATTAATTTCTTTCAGTCAGTTCCATGTATCCATTTCAGTTAACTAATTCAAAACTCTAATTCATTCGTGTCATCACTGACTACTTTACATGGACATCAGTAATCTAATTATTTACCTTATTCTGAATAAGAAAATATGTTTAGAAAAACTGTAAAACATGCCTTGATTTATTTAAAACAGATTTGGTACTGCATTTTTTACTTTAACATTAAAGAGATTTCAGTTGTGTTGCTGTCTATGCAGGGTCAGAAAGCTCTCAGATTTCATCAAAAATATCTTAACTTGTGTTCCGAAGATCAATAAAAGCCTCATGGGTTTGAAACGCCATGAGGGTGAGTAATTAATAACAGAGTTTTCATTTTTAGGTGAACTAACCCTTTAACCTACTTGATGTAGACCTCTATCTCTATATCAAGGTATTGTGAAAAGACTTTAAGGCATATCAATTAATATAAAATGGATGAAAACAATACCAAGATATAATTAAATTTAGCTGTACTCATGCTAACTCTTGTTTAAAAGTAATCTGGCAGCATCTTTTTTCAAATTCATTTGCTTAATTGCACAAAGAACATCACAAAACTTGATAGCGGTCTTTTTTATGGAAACGAAGGGCCAATAAACCAAGTAGCTAATCACAACTTCAAGTCTAACAATTAAACCGGTTCTCATAACAATTCTATCAAGTGCTTAAAACGAAATGAAGAATCTTATCAGGACCAGCAAAAGCCTGAACAGCAGGACATTTATACTTCTTAATGCCTGAAAGCACAAAAAAGTAATTAAACCATGGTGTAAGGATAGGAGTTTAGACAAGCTTGAGCATTCAGGGCACTTTGACAGTCTGCACTTAAAAAAAAAAAAATTGGATAACACTTTACTTAAAGCCTTTATGTATAATGCACTATAAAGGGTTATTTAAGAATATAATGCATTGTAAGTATATATAATGTGAATGTTAATACATTATATCTTGTTGTAAATAATTATAACTGAATTTAAAAAGCATAGTGTAACAATGAATTGATAAGTGTTATGTATTAACCGTGGTTACAATTATTCATGATAATGTACAATGCGGTGCATTACAAGGAATAATTAATGCATTAAAACTACGTTTACAATGCATTATTCATAAAGGCTTTAAGTGTTAGCAAAGATGGTTCTTTAAAGGGAAACCCTGGGTGCACACATTGGGCCTCATTCATGAAATGCGAATGAAATCGTTCATAAAGCCGTTCTGACGTAAATTTTCAAATTAATGAAAATGTTCGTATTTTCAAAACGTTAGTTGGTACGAAAGAAATGTACACGTGCTCCCTACCAGGTGTAAATGGTGTGTAAAACGTTCTGTGTTCTTTTTGGCAAACTGATGTCACTGAATTTTGATGCACTGCCATAAGTTCATTTGCCCTTGCCATCTTTTTGAATAGGCTATTAATATTTATTTTTGTTTGTTTTTTTAGCACAGTTGATAAACTCAGCGCTCATCACTCGCTTGTACAATGACTGCCTACAACAATGATAAAGTCAATATTACTGGGTACTGCATTTTTATATTTAGTAGTTAGTGCTTTCAAGCGCCACCAACTGGTCGTTTTAAGAAGAGCGACTGACGTTTTTTCAGCTGGATAAATACTTTTTGGTGGACACACGTTATTGAATATTTATTGTTAGGCATATGTCCTATTAGTCTTTATTGCATTTATGCAACATACTGGAGCCAAACCTAAGAAAATAGACCAAAACATTCCACTGCATTCCTGGACACGCAATTTGTGCAGCTGTAATTCAGAGGCGGGATTATGCCAATTGTGAATGAGCGTGCACTGGCGCCCCATTTACGAATGATTGAAATTCATTAACATACACATTTAACTATCAAACTGGACGTTTACGAAGCATTTGTGAATCCGTAGGAGTGTTTTCAGGAAGGTCTGTTGTACGCGCAAATTACTCAGAATTTACTCATATATTTCCGCAAGTTTCATGAATGAGGCCCATTGTGTGTATTGACACGTGTGTTTTTCATTCATGTTTTTTATGCTTTAGGTTAAGAAGATAAGACGATTGGTTCACGTGTCGATTGATCTTTAAAGGCAATATAAAGCCGACAGCTTGTTTCATACCAGTCCCCGGTTGCATAAAAGGTTAAGACTAGTCTTAAAAGTCAGTCAGCTAAATTTTCTTTGAGACTGGTCTTTTTTTTTATTCAATTACATAAAAATGTAGATTGGCCTAAGTTGAATCCAAAAATAAGCATGATTACCCCTTGGCTACCTGCTGGTTGGTCAGACTAGTTCTTAAAGGAACACTCCATTTTTTTACCATTTTTAAATCCATTCAGCTGATCTCCGGGTCTGTCGTTAGGACTTTTAGCATATCTTAGCATAAATCACTGAATCAGATTAGACCATTAGCATCTTGTTTAAAAATGACCAAAGGGGACTATTTTCAGGTGCTGCGTAATAACATTGTGCCTGCTGCACCCATGGTACGGCAGCAAAGTTCCCTGATTGTTCCCCGAGTATAGTTCCTATCCATATCAGACTGGAAAATCGCAACTTTCATTTTCTGTCAGTCTTTGTACACGAGGTAACTACAGAAGAATCAAGTTTTAAATAGGAAAAATATCTAAAATATTTGGTCATTTTTGAACGAGATGCTAATGGTCTAATCAGATTCAACCATTTCTGCTAAGCTATGCTAAAAGTGCTATCGGCAGACCCAGAGATCAGCTGAATGGTTTCAAAAATGATAAAACTCATCTGTTTAACTCTAGGGGAATTGGAAAATGAGCCTATTTTCAAAAAAAGTGGAGTGTTCCTTTAAGACACTGTCTTAACATAGAGGCTAAGTTTATGCAACTGGCCACTTAAGTAACCTGCTCTGTCTCGTCTGTCTGTGTTTTGTCATTTTCCTCTTTGCTCCGCAATGTATTTTTCAATGCGTGAAAACATGTAGTGTAAGAGCGGCACTGTTTATCGGACACAGCAACAGTAACTAAGGAGGGCGGATTTTGGCGAAGGCTCAATTATGTACTTCTACCCAGATGCTGTCACATCCTACAACCTTATCATCTGAAAAGAAAAACTGTCACAATACACAAATAATCATGTAAACTGTGAAGTTATTTCACTGTAACTTGGACTTCATTACATCTATTTTCTGACTCTATTTTGTGTTTTACTTCTTTATGTACTTATTCATGTTCAGAGTCAATATTCATTATTAACATGCTCAGCTTCTAACTGGTTTTAGTGAGGGTCAGTGTTGGCAATAGAAGAGAAACTGTTCATTTATAGGTCAAAATCAAGCAGCAACCTCCCACTCTCGCTCTTGAAACAATACGGAAGTGACTGAAGCTGCAGTTCATCAGCTGGCCACTTGAGGCTGGCTCCAAAAGGGAGCAAATCCTTATAGACTCTCGTGTTAAAATGTTCAACTTTATAACAGATAAAAACATGTTTACAGCCTGGTACAAAAAGTGGTTTTGGTTTTTACAGCTAGTTTTGCCCTTCATGACAACTCTGAGGGGGGTGAATTTTTTTCTAACTCACCCGTTTAAATTATATTAAGCATTAAAATTCTGCATAATTAAGGGCGTGCCCACTTGAGTGACAGGTGTCAGGCAGCCGTAACATTACCTCAGCTTATTCCAGCAGTTGAACTTGGCATCTCAGCCACGTTATTGCGTTTGTTTTTTCTTAGGGTGTTACTTTATCGGGATTATTTTAATACATTTAAAAATCTGACATCTTAGCTCCACCCACATCCCGCCTCTTTGTCCATTTTCCTGGAGTGACGCGTGGTGACGCGCTTCCAAAATGGCGACGACAGGCCCCGCCCAACTTTTGCTTCAAAAATGCTCTTCAGAAACCTACGGGTGACGTCACTGACACGAAGTCCATGTTTTTTACAGTCTATGGTCAAAGCACTATTACAACCAAATCTGCCTCTTTTACCATTTGTTGTCATGGGAAAAGCTATTCACAATAAACTGACTTTCACAAACCATACAAATTTGCATATTTACCATTGTTTTCAAAATACAAAAGTAACACAGCAACAGTTCTCGGTCTATTTTGAGTCTGTGGTTCACCTAGGGAGTGAGTCATCTGAGGGCATTGATTGATTGATTCAGTTCATGATTCAGACCAGTGACTCCTATATTTAATTTCGTCTAATTTGCAAACCAACTTTAAGGATTAATTAAAAAGAACTAAGTAAGTGCCAGTACGTTGCGCTGCATATTTGTTTTTGCATGAGCTCAGTGTTTACAATGCTTCAGAAACAAAATATTCAGCCAAAACAGCAAAAAGAATGATTTTTTTGTTTGTTTCTAAATAGTTTAAGGGTCAAAATCATTGTTGGTTAATTAGCGCTTCTCAATTATTTGTTTTGACTGAATCAGTGTCTATTTAGTGCACAAAATATTCACAACAGGTAAGTATGTTCAGTTACCCAACTTTATTTTCAGTTTTCGGCTAAATGAAAACTTTAATTTTTCAGTTTCAGGTGTTTGCATCACAATATTCTGTTGTGCCTTTCATTTTAATCCAAAAAATAAAGGCATTTATGAAATGGTTAAATGTTTCTGAGAACAGAGAGAAAAAAAGGAAACAACAAGTGGTGGCAAAAAAGGGCCCCTGTTGCAAGTCTCTGTCACTGTGTCATCAGACAAAGAGTGATAACAGACATTCTGCTGGGAATCGAATTCCACGCAGCAGCGATATAACACATAAATGAAGGATTGTAACATCCAACAGTTCACAGACATCAAATCGCTCATTGACAGGCTCCTGAGAATCCTAAGAATATGCAACACCTTTTCCTTTTCCAGTTTCTTTCACAGTTCAGAGAGAAGGAAGCACAGAGAACAGCACTCGAAACACACGTCCAGACCAATACTCATACACCTGCCAACGTGACACCGCTGAAAGGAACAGCAAAGCAGAGAAACAGGAACATCAATGATTCATGCTATAGACCTAGACGGGGACAGGGGTTTTAAGCTATAAATACACCAATGTAACTCTTTTTAGTGGCAAATCGCCTGTTCGCAGTCACATGTTCAGAGCACAAATGGAGCAAAAGAACAAAGCAGATAAATGTAAAATGCAAAGAGAAAATGAGCGTGTGCTTTTAAGAGACGTGCCGCACATTCCCCAAAGGACTTCTGAACCAAAAAAATATGAAATCCTGCAGCCTACTATGACTGGCTTCATTTTTTCATTATTCATCTGACATAAAAGATGCTAAATTAAATGTGTGAGGCACGCTCACGCTCACATTCAGGGTTTTTGTGTGCAAACCCTAACATCTGTTCAGAAAATCCCCCACTTCATTTAATTGAGAACCACCACATAGCGCTTTCAGTGAGAAAAAGGTTCCTGCAATTGTCGGTCACACTTTCCTGAATGTGAAAAAAAAAGCGGCTTTATTTTGTTCAAGGTTAGATTCTCAACCATAAGCAGAGCAGATTGTGAAAAGGGAAATTAGTAAGGATGCACAGACTTTTTTCAGTATAATGCCCTTCATTTGTTTTTACGTCTAGTAACAAACTGATATTAAGTTGATATAAATTGATTCTACTGGATGGTAAAATGCACTGAAATGTTTTTCGTCACCATTTCAGCACACAAGAATGGTTTCCGAAGAATCATCAGACATTGGAGAGTAATGATGCTGAAAATTGTGACCCTGGACCACAAAATCAAGGGTAAATTGTTATGATAGGACAATGTTTGGCTGAGATACAACTATTTGAATAACAGGAATCTGAGGGTGCAAAAAAATCTAAATATTGAAATCGTTGTAAAAACATTCAAAAATTTTTCTTAAAAACAAACTTTTGAATGACAGTGTATGTTTTAATTTAAAAATGTATTTTATGGATAGTCAGGTAAGCCACAAACATTTAATGTTCTGGCCTGTGTCAAATGACAACAACAAATGAAAACCGGTCCAGAAACGGCAAGATTTATGAATTATGTAAGTTTGAAAACAGTGAAACTGGAGGGAGTTTATATGGAGTGTTCGTAAATGGCTCTGAGTATCCTAAAATGAATAGAAGTGTCAGCATTGGCTGACGGGAATTATGAGTGAGTAGAACATGGCTGTTTTTTGACACTATTCATATCAACACAAGCCCCACGAATCTTGCAATGGAGATGTGCAAAGCTCAATTTCTCACCCACATCACCATTATGTATCTCTCTACTGAATACAGCATATTAAATGCTTATAAGGTAAGTACTATAAATTAATAAAATGTTGATTTATAACATATATAGTTATTGAGTGTCAGTCTTATTAAAATGATCAATATCAGTCTTATTAAAATATATATTTGGTGATCAAAATTATTAGAACGCTAGTATTTTCACCAGCTAAAAATGGATTTAAGTCAGTTATTTCTATCTTTTACTGTAGTGTGTCAGTGAGAAATAACAGTTTACATTTTGACATTAATTGTAATAATCCACTGAGTTTTTTGTTTGCACAAGGAGTCTGACAACAGCCAGTGCTTCACTGAGAGATCTGATCTCATCATCATCATCCAGTCTGTCTGGAATGACATGAAGAAACAGAACAAACTGAGACAGACTAAATCCAAAAGAACTGTGGCAATGTCTTCAAGATGCTTCAAGAAACCTACCTGCAAAGATACAGTACTATTAAACATTTCAGGCACTTGTGTAAAAGTGCTGTAAAATGAAGATTTGGTCAAAAAAAGGTCATAAATAGATTTTCTTTATCAATTAACTCAATTAAATCAACCATCCTTCGCATTTAAAGCAGCTTTTGCCCTGGCTACACTTGCACATAGTTTTTCAGGTAGTTTTCCATGTAGGTCTCTTGAAGCGTCTTGAAGACATTGCCACAGTTTTTCTGGATTTAGTCTGTCTCAGTTTGTTGTGTTTCTTCATATCATTCCAGACAGACTGGATGAAGATGAGATCAGATCTCTGTGTGGAGCACTGGCTGTTGTCAGACTCCTTGTGGAAACAAAAATCTCACTGTATTATTACAATTAATGGTAAAATGAATGGTTGGAAATGTAAACCGATATTTCCTACTGACACACCACAACAAAAGAAGAAACTGACTTAAAACCATTTAGCAAGTGAAAATCCAATAATTTTGACCACCACTGTATATATATGCATGCATTTACACTACAGCTCAAAAGTTTGGGATCAGTAAGATTTTTTTATGTTTTAAAAGAAGTTTCTTATGCTTTTCTTATGTGTTCATTTGATCAAAAATACAAAAAAGTAATATTGTGAAATATTATTACTCCAGTCTTTAGTGTCACATGATCCTTAAAAAAATCATTCTAAATCATTATTTTTTTCAGGATTTTTTGATCAATAAAAGGTTAAAAAAAAACAGCATTTATTTAAAATAGGAATGTTTTCTAACAATATACACTACTGTTCAAAAGTTTGAGGTCAGTAAATTGTCTTTCATTCTTTCTTTTTTTTTGAAAGAACTTAATATATTTATTCACCAAGGATGTGTTAAATTAATAAAAAAGTAATACCATAGATTTACATATTTATATTTTGAATAAATGCTGTTCTTTTCAAATCACAGGTTCCAAAAAAATATTTAGCAGCACAACTGTTTCCAACACTGATAATTCTAATAATAACTCAGCATATTAGAATGATTTCTGAAGGATCATGTGACACTTAAGACTGGAGTAACAGCTGATGAAAATGTAGCCTTGCATCAAAGGAAGAAGTATATTAACATTTTGCAATATTAGAGTTTTTTCCGTATTTTTGGTCAAATAAATGCAGCCTTGATAAGCATAAGATCCCAAACTTTTGAGCGGTAGTGTATATCAGTGCATCCATAGAAATGACATATCCACATGCAGTACACAACCCTCCCAAAGGACCGGGAAAAGCCTTTTCAATCACACGCAGACTGGGCTTAACTATTGTTAGACTTGGACTGAAAGTTGTTTTGCTTCCTCAAGAAGGGAAATATTCCATCACTGAAACAGGAACATTATGCCTCACTGTTCCATGCAAGCCAAACAGCAGATGTAAATCTTTTGACCTGTCCCAAAACCTAGTAAGCTACATCCATAGGCAGCAGTTGGCAATGTGAAGCCTATTACAAAAGGAAGATAGATATTTTTGGCCAAATATCACATGTATCCATTTTGGTGAAGGCAATATTATAATGCACTGTGATGAGCCCAGTGTGAAAAAAAATCTATACAAGATGGCAGACTCATTCAACACAGGAAAGTATCAAAATAGTACAATCCGATGTAAAAAAAAAATAAATTCATGCGAGATTTGTGAATGGCATATATTTTTATGCTGATTAGTATGTTAGCTTAGCAACATGCTAACATCAAACTCTACTGAAAACGTGTGGTGTTTGATGCCGTTTGGAGCCAAACAGTCAATTTGAGAGTCAAGCTGTCTAACTCCAAACCCAGATAGCACACGTACATTTGCAAGATGTCTGTTAAAGATCCCTTGATCTGGAAAGCATCTGCTGTGTACACACGTCTCGCAGACATCTGTAAGATGTCAGTTTTACAAACATTCTAAATCATAAACATCTTAAAGACATCTAATATACGTCTATTTGACATCCGATAGGAAACATCCAATAGACATATTGCAGATGAGCAAACTACGTCTTGCAGATGTAAATGCAGATGTCAAATAGACATCTCCGAGACGTATGTGTGTTATCAGGGAAGTATATAACTATATATAACTAATTTGTGTTCTGAAGATGAACGGTCTTATGAGTTTGGAACGACATGAGGGTGAATAATTAAAATTAAATGACAATTTTCCTTTTGGGGTTAAAGGAACACTCCACTTTAAAAAAATAAAAATAGGCAAATTTTCCAACTCCCCTAGAGTTAAACAGATGAGTTTTACCGTTTTCGAATCCATTCAGCTGATCTCCGGGTCTGGCGGTAGCACTTTTAGCATAGCTTAGCATAAATCATTGAATCTGATTAGACCATTTGCATCTTGCTCAAAAATGACCAAAGATTGATTTTTTTTTATATTTTTCCTATTTAAAACTTGACTCTTCTGTAGTTACATTGTGTACTAAGACCGACAGAAAATGAAAAGTTGTGATTTTCCAGGCTGATATGGATAGAAACTATACTCTCATTCCATTGAATAATCAAAGAACTTTGCTGCCGTACCATGGTTGCAGCAGGCGCAATGATATTACGCAGAGCCTGATTATATAGTCCCCAGCTATTTTACTATTAGCTTAGTGCCGGTCACATTGGAAGTTATCTAGCTGGGGATTATTTTCAGGTGCTGCGCAATATCATTGCGCCTGCTGCACCCATAATACAGCAGTAAAGTTTATTAAATATTATACCGGAATTAGAGTATAGTTCCTATCCATATCACCCTAGAAAAATCACAACTTTTCATTTTCTGCCAGTCTTAGTACACAATGCACTACAGAAGAGTCAAGTTTTAAATAGGAAAAATATTGAAACTCTTTGGTCATTTTTGAGTGAGATGCTAACGGTCAAATCAGATTCAATGATTTATGCTAAGCTATGCTAAAAGTGCCACCGCCAGAATGGACTGGCTGAATGGACTTGAAAACAGTAAAACTAATCTGTTTAACTCTAGGGGAGCTGGAAAATGAGTGGAGTGTTTCTTTAACTATCCCTTTAAATGAGCAGTAGACAGCAAGTCAATGTGTGATGAGGAGAGCTCAGTTAAAGTATGAAGTAAAGAGCTCATTGTAACCGTCACTGGTCTCTCAGAGTGGGTCAAATCCACAGGCAATCTCTTGTGTGTTAGGGATTATTGGAGAACTCTAAAGACTACATTATATCAGACTCACAATGCTTTTTTGTGATTTACACAAAGCTTCAACAATTTATTTGAGATTTCCACCCTGGGGGAGGTGGAAACACATGATGGAGAAACCCATCTTCAGACTACATCCACTGTCCAGCTCTCTCCACCCATCAAACAGACAACTAGGCCAATCAATACAGCTGCCGGCCCGACCGTGTCCTGCACGCTTCCGCCTGGCGTCACATGAGCGAGATGATGAAGGGAACACCGAGTCAGGCTCAGCTCTGTTAGGTTCCTGTCAATCCTACACGTGAGTAATCCAGGATGGATTGCAATGGTTTAACTGAACATTTTTATTTTATTTTACTGTGCCTTGTCTTGGCTGAGTTGTGACTTCAAATCATCCATTTTAATGCACTGTGACTGCATCATGTTAAAAATATCTTGTGTCTTTAACTGCTTTACTCTATTGAAAATGGTTTAGGTGTTGAATGCATTTAAAACATTGTTACAAAACATCCAATATAGGTCAGTTAAACCTGAAACCAGAACAAAAATGAACAGATAATGTATACAGCCCCTTGTCATCCAAGATGTTTATATCTTTTTCTTCAGTCGCAAAGAAATTATGTTTTTTGAGGAAAACATTTCAAGACTTCTCTCTATATAGTCGACTTCTATGGTACCCACGAGTTTGAACTTCCAAAATGCAGTTTAAATGCAGCTTCAAAGGGCTCTAAATGATCCCTGCTGAGAAAGAAGTGTCTTATCTAGAGAAACGGTTATATTCTAAAAAAAAAAAAATTACAATTTATACTCTCATTTTCTCTAGGGATGTGCCGATCCGGGCTCCGATACTGCCATTCGTTGTCGGATCTGGTGTCGATCAGAGAGGGCCGTTCCAAAACCGATATTGTATTGTATTGTACATTCTCAGTTAAGGTTAAGCCACAGAAAAGCATTATAAAGCACAATAATGTTTTCATGCACTATATTCCAAGTCTTCTGAAGACATATGATAGCTTAATGTGAGGTACATATGAATATTTAGTACTTACATTAAGGTTCACACAAATTTAGCATAAAATACATATCTTGCCAGAGTTTAATGTTTCCAAATCATGTTACTTGCTACCGGGTGTCTATGAGAACAAAACACGGGAGTAGAAAAGACTATAGTTTTTAACACACACAGTAACTGAAATTTAAAACAGTTAAAAGAAAGGCTCAATAAAGTGTTGCACAGATATTATACACTACACATCAATTTCTCTTCCCTTTGTGCTTTGAACTTTTTATTGCAAAGTGCTGCGTGCTGTGACTGAGTGTTGCTTCAAGCGCATCATTCTGCACACCGGATGCGCATATTGTAAGTGCTTCATGCCGTGCTGTATTTGTTTTGTCATAACTATCATATCTTGTTACCTTATTAAAAATATGCTATACATTTAAAAGAAATGCATTTTAATTTCATAGTATATACTTTTATAGTTTATACAAACAGTGTTGGGGGTAACGCATTACAAGTAATGCAAGTTACATAATAATATTACTTTTTCCAAGTAACTAGTAAAGTAATGCTTTTTTTTGACAAGAAAATATGAGTTACTTTTTTAAATAAGTAACGGCAGTTACTTATTTCCCCTATTTATTGATTAAAATCTCTCCTGCCCCCATGTTAAGAGAAATCGGGAGTTAGAAGTTACTTTAGATCTAGAATAAATGTGAACGTAAAAAACACAAAAAAATGATGAACAAAAGAAAATTTTCAGTCAAACTTTCAGATTCAGTATTCCTTAAAATTAATAAAAACAGTGAAATTCAAATGAGAATATAACGCAAACCTGCAATAACTAAATATGTGAAATAATACAAATTTCCTTTATGCATCCAATCACATTTTATTAACCAGTGTCTTTGCTGTCGACCTTCGATGATGCAATTCATCCATACTAATTAAGCAAAAATTATTCAAGATAATGTAACATTTGACATTTTTTTTCTTCTGTGGTCTACTGTACTGACATGAAATTACTTTTCTCTAAGCCTGAAGCTTTGTGTGAAAATGCTTTTACATTTGCCAAAAACGTAACTTTTTATATTAAAAACAACCAAGCAAGCCCTGTCCAGATTTAAAAGTAACGCAAGAGTAACGTAACGCATTACTTTCCATAAAAAGTAACTAAGTAACGTAATTAGTTACTTTTTTAGGGAGTAACTCAATATTGTAATACATTACTTTTAAAAGTAACTTTCCCCAACACTTTACATAAATTCATAATTGTTCATGAATGGATTTTATAATACTACAAATAGCAATGTGTAACATTTTACCAGATTTAGTGCAACACTTATTTATTCCCCACAAAATAATGTTTTGTTTTCTTTTACTAAATGTTTGGATTTCTAAAATGATTGTCCACTGATTTTTTTAGAATAACTTTTGCTGCTGAATTATCCACTAACCTAGTTTATGATATATTTTCGTCATATATTATGAAGATACATATATTTTTTCATATTTATTGCTTATTTTACTTTTCTTTAGAATGAAGTTGTCTGTATTTAGTAGGTTGTGAAAGAATGATTATCAGTTCCACACACAGACATATATAAATTCTACATTTATTTAAATAAAAAAAAACATCACTGGTATCGGCCAATACCGAACCCTAGGTATCAGAATCAGATGAAAAAGGTAGATTGGAGCATCTCTAATTTTCTCCTCAAACTTCAAAATGGCCCTACATCATTTTTTTTTACCTTTTTTGTAAACCTCCTTTTGCATGTTCACTTTGTAAACACTCGGTTGGTACTTCTGCAGCAATGTAGGATGATTTTGAGTTGGAGGAGAAAATGAGGTGGGAGTTTTTCGACATACCCTAGCTGTATTGAACTGGAATATACAGAGTTCACACAGATGTCAAGACAAGCATTTGGGGTTAAAAAGTATATAAATTGTAATTTTTGTTTTAAATAACCAATCATTTCACTAGGTAAGACCCTTCTTCCTCAGCTGGAATCATTTAGAGCCCTTTGAAGCTCATTTAAAGTGCATTCTGGAAGTTCAAACTCAGGAGCAGCGTTGAAGTCCACTGAAATGTCCTCCTCAAAAAACTATTTCTTTACGACAGAATCTTGGATGAGTATATTGGGGTGAGTATATTATCTGTACATTTTTGTTCTGGAAGTGAATTACTCCTTTAAAAAATAATTTAGCTTGATGCCAAAAGCCTTGCAAAAGCTTTTACATTTTACTACCGTCTCATCCAGCAATGCCAATAATGGCAAAAAAAAAAAAAAAAGAGAGATAACCGACTAGTCAGTTTCGAAAAAATGTAGTTTAGTATTCTCTCAAGCACCACCTTTGTATTGATGTCGAAGAGCGGCAACTTGAAGACCAGCTTAAAAATGAAAATAACTTTTAAGCTATACCAGATCTAAGGTGCTGACTTTAAAGCATTGGTTCCAATGGGAGAAAAGCAGCAACAAAGAGAACACAGACCAGGAGGAGAACATGAAAGCTAATGCAGCACATGAAAAAAAATGGAGCAGAGGTACTGGGAGGCCTTCTGTTGAAAGGAGAACCTCATCACTAGTTATGTGCACCTGCTGGTTGGTGGAGCCTAAAAGCCTTGGAATCCCTGTAAGCCTGGAAAGGCGGCGTGATGTCTCTGATCAAAGTGAATTCGCCCTAGTACCCCAGTGAGCACCTGAGGTATATTGGGTAGCAGAGAGGACGTCTGATGTCATTAAAAGGTGGGCACTTTTTCTAATCACAAGACCTCATGGGCTTAACAGTCATCCAGCTTTTAGCTGCTCATAAGCTCAAACCCCATCCTTCTGGAGTTTCAGGGCTAATCAGCTGGTGATGTCATACAGGCGTCTCCTAATTGGCTCTTGGCCAACCTTGCCATACAGCGGCAAGAGCCCATGAATAATCAGCTTTAGGGCCAGATTAGATGGCTAATGCCACCTAACACTTTAACACTTCAGTGCGTGTCATAAATAATACAAGGCTTCTAGAACAAATACGAGTATTGAAGCAAAGATGAGAATAAAATAAACTTACTTGATCCTGTCGGCATCTGATAAGGACTCCTATAAGGAAAGAACATTCATTTAGTATGTGCAAACTGAATATTGTCTTACACATAAATATTGCAGAGAGTATATTCCATGAAATATTTCACATATCCTTAATATTCACACTGCTGTATATTTGTCTTTTATACAGAGAGGGCAAACATAACACTTAATCAAGACTTAAATCTGAACTGTCAGATTTGAAGACACTGCTTGAATCTGAAAAATACATTTTAAATGTCAGAGCAACCTAAAACAATGTTTATCCACATCTAACTAGTGATAAAAGAGTTTCATATTATTGCAAACATAGGAAACACTTGTTTTTAATCAAACTCTAAGACCTGTATTATGGCATGTATCACCTGACCTGTTTATTTTGGTTAATTCATTTAATAATTGCAATAAAAAACTAAGGGACAGCATTTGACATCATACACTGAGTGTTTCTGCCAAACAGGTCAATACGCACATACCTAGTGAAGCCTGTTTTTTTTTTTAATGCTAGCTAAATAGCCACCATATCCCACAGAGCAGAAAATGGCAATGGTTTTTTAGCATTTGTCTAATGCAGAAAAAACTTGTAAACAGTTCTGTTTGTTTAAACATTAATTATGTATTTGGTTGTTGATGTTTGTTGAAGTAAACTTTAGTAAATGCTCGCGTTTAGAGCAAAATATCCTCAGGAAACACCTGAACAGTGAGTTGAGGATACTTGTCATGGCATTGATGCAATACAGGAAAGGCTCACCCAAAAATTCTTGATCATAGTCTACTATTAGGTCGCTCCAAACCGACATTACTTTCTATTGTGGAATACAAAATCAGATATAAAGAATCTTAGATGTGCTCTTCCATACAGTTAAAACATTGTGACTAGAGGCTGTCAAGCTACAAAATGGACAAAGAAAGCACTATAAAAGCAATCTATACCACTTACGCACTATTCCAAGTGTTTGAAGCTCTGATTCCTTAGCTCTCAAATCTCATTTTCTTATGCCAATATTTAAACGTTCTTGCCTGGAAATGTCACATGAGGTATGACACAATCATTCTGATATGCACTGCAAGTCAAAAGTTTCTGAACAGTACGATTTTTAAATGTACAGCAAAGTACAGCAAAAGCATTAAATTCTGAAATATTTTTACCATTTAAAATAACTGCTTTCTATTTGAATATGTATTAAATGTAATTTATTCCTGCGATATTAAAGGTGAATTTTTAGCAGCATTACAGTCACATGATCCTTCAGAAATCATTCTTATATGCTGATTTGCTGCTCAAAATCTATTATTAATATGTTAAAAACAGCAGAGTAGATTTTTACAGGTTTCTTTAATAAATAGAAAGTTCAGAAAAACAGCATTTATCTAAAATAGAAGTCTTTAGTAACATTATAAATCACTTTTGATCCATTTAAAGCATCCTTGCTAAATAAAAGTATTCATTTTTTAATTCTCTTGGATTTTGGATCTTTCTATTTTTCAAAGAATCCTGAAAAAATGCACTTGTTTTAAATATTGATAATAATAATAATAATAATAATAATAATCAGCATATTAGAATGATTTCTGAAGGATCATGTGACACTGAAGACTTGAATAATGATGCTGAACATTTTAAATAGTAAAAATATTTCAAAATTGTTTTTGCTGTACTGTGGATCAAATAAATGCACGCTTGGTGAGAAGAAGAGACTTCTTTAAAAAAAAACATTAAAAATCTTACTGTCCCAAAACTTTTGACTGGCAGTGTGTATCATAACTGAACACAGCAAAGCAAGTTCTTTTGTATGCAATAGCAAATAGCATTTAAAAATACACTAATTGTTACATGACTTCAGAACATTCATAAATGGAGTGAACAAGTCATATGGACTACTTTTATGGTGTCTTTTAGATCCTAGTCAATGTCCATTTTTGTTATCAAACAAGCAGCGTCAAAATTCTTCAAAACATATCACACCTGATAACAATTTTCAGTACCAATTTATATTAGGTGGCATAAACTACTATGTACTTACATCAAAAAATAAGTACAGTGAACTTATTGTGTTCATATTGTATTGCAAAACAATACAATGCTATTTGTATGCTATTGCTGCTATTGAGGTGGGATACGAATAAAGTTAGGGACAAGTTTGGTGGTATGGGTAGGTTTAAGGGTGGGTTAATAGTGTAATTCTAAACATAATAATAGAAATTAATAAAAATATAAATATAATGTAAAAACAAGTGCACTGTATCAAATTATTAATTTAAGCGCAAGTACATAGTGGTTAATAAACTGGGACCCAATTTTAATTAAGTGAACTATTCCTACAATATTTTGTTTATTTCTAAAAGAACATTCCAATAGCATTCAGGCACAATGAAATATGGTTTCTACAATGCAAGAGTAGGTTATACAGTATATGAGTAGGGGGTAAAGTCAAAATTGCTGGCAATGACATACCTTGATCTGTGATAATATAGAAAAGGGAGTCACTTGTGATAAAGGAGTTTTCTCACCCTCCACACGAATAATGGGAATCTCACACTTTGGCAGCCCTGACTTATCGACATTGTCCTTTTGCAGGGCTCTGCTTTCTATATGGGATGACTGATGGGGTTGAGGCCCCCGTGGAGTCCTGTCATCCCATTCAGAATCATCGCTGCCCCCCACCCTACTGTAAATTGGCCCTTCGGCTTTGGGGCGGGCCCCTTCGCGACGTTGCTTTTCTGACACTCTCTCAGGACTGTCCGCTGAGATGTGCCATGTCTTGGGCCTTGCCTCTCTTGATTTCCTGCTGGCCCTGGTATGCTGGGCGGCCCATTTGTCCCAAAGTCGGCTCCTCTCTTGCTTTTTGTCGAGATTGTCCTTGAATTCATGTTGGTGCTTGATCTGGATTCCTTTAGAGGACAAAGCTGGTTCTAGAAGGTTTCCCCGCAGCATCTTTAGACTAGCCGGACTCAGGACCCGGTAGGTGATTTCATCCAGAAACTGGGAAAATTTAACCTTTTCCTCAAGAAGCTGCATCTTCCAATCCGGGGGCATTGAGCTGGGAGATGTAGACGATGTGGAAGTAGCACGTCCCGTTGGAGAAACTCCTACACCTTTCTCTCTGTCCAAGGACATACTTTTGGGCTTCCTACTGCGTCCACGACTTCGTGCTTGGCCTAGCATCTCCACCGACTTTGACTTGCGCAAACTGTCGGAAGAGTAGACTCCCAACTGGTGAGACTGCTTGAGGATGCCCTTGGGTGGATGAGCATGCATCAGAGGCGCCGCAAGGGGTGGACGCTGCTCTTCTTTGGGTGCAAGTATCTCCGCATTCTCTTTGAAGACCAAGGAGCGCTCCGCACTCCTGCTGGAGTGTGACGGAGAGCTGCCTGGGATGCACTGTTGGGAGCTTTCCGAAGAGGCGAGATCGTCATCAGCAGACAGCGCCAGTAGATCATCGCTACGACTTACAAAGCGGTTCATTCTTGGTTGCCGATGATGTTTGGGTGGAAGTCTCACGCTTAAAGATCCATGGCTGAAGATTCGTGGTGGGGGGAGGACACTGAGTTCCAAGCTAGACAGGCTCGAGACATCCAGCTCGCTGTCGGACGCTTGCGACCACATGGGTCTCTCAGGGCATTGTGGGTAAGGGCCTGTAAACGGAGTACGCTGCAAAATAGGTGCATGATTTCGGGGAAAAATTACCTGGCAAGGGTCAGGCTGGGCTGACGGTGCAGGGTTGGCGGATGGCAAGGCACTCCCGCTAACATCCTCTCGAAATACTGGCACAGTGTGGCGCGTCTCGCGGTGCTGCGGAGGTGCCTTTCGGTACGGTTTCCGGGCTGGAGCAGCGCTCGTCATTCTGGGAGATCAGTGTGCTTCCATACACCATCCGTTAGTCCTGCCGAGAGAGAAGCATGAGAATCCAAAGTAGCAGTAGCCTTTAGCCCTGTGTAAAAAGCAGTCCCTTTCCTCTGCCTCTCTCTCCCCTGTGCCACCCTGCCTCCTCCTCTCTAAGCGGCAACGTCAAAAAAGCAGTTCGAATCAATAGGCATTGATGAGAGCTGGACCACTGGGCGGTTAAAATGCAACAACCAATAAAAAACAGCTATGGCTGAAACAGACAGCTAGAGCTGATAGAGGGAAAACGCGGGGCAAAAAAGGCTCCTTATCAACCAAACATCTGCCTATACTTCTACTGTATATTAAAACCTATGTGTAGTAAACTGAGGAAAAACAGAGACACCAGATACACGATACTGATAGACACAAATATAGAAGGAAAAAGTGGAATCACTCTAAAGTGGGTGATTGATTACATGTTGGAGTGTGTTTCCAATAGACAAATTGTTAAACCTCTGCCTGCATGACTCTTATTGATCACAGGAAGCTATGTTTGGAATGGGAAAAGTGGGTGTGCTGTTGGGATCCAATCACTTACAGAGGCACACAGGGCTGACCCCGCAGTGTCTTCATTGTAATTCTAACAGTAGTTTACTATGTCAAGTACATTAGGAATACACAAACAATTTTAATCCCATCTGAATCAAACAAGTTTGGGATTTCTTAAAGGCAAAGTTCACCCAAAAATGAAAGCTTTGTCATTAATTACTCTCCCTCATGTCATTCCAACACCATAAGATTTTTGTTCATCTTCGAGACACAAATTAAGATATTTCGGATGAAATCAGAGCTTTCTGACCCTGCATAGACAACAACACAACTACCAAGTTCAAGACCAGAAAGGTAGTAAGGACATCGATAAAATAGTCCATGTGACATCAGTGGTTCAACCGTAATGTTATGAAGCTACGAAAATACTTTTTGTGCGCAAAGAAAACAAAAAAAGAGACTTTATTTAACAATTTCTTCTCTTTCGTGTCATGTCCCGACTACCATTCTGGGCCTTGAATGTGCCATTTGGGTTGCTGTCTATGCAGGGACAGAAAGCTCTCGGATTTCATCAAAAAATTCTTAATGTGTGTTCAGAAGATGAGCAAAGGTCTTACAGGTTTGGAACGACATGAGGGTGAGTAATTAATAACAATTTAAATTTTTGGGTGAACACAAGCACTAACAAAAAATTACCTCTTCTTTCTACTTTTTCAGCTACATTTCTTGTTGCACTGTCTGGTGAATCTTTATTAGGGATCTAGACCTTATTGGTAACTTTCTGTTTAAAAGAATAGTATACAGTGCATCCCGGAAAGTATTCACAGCACTTCACTTTTTCCACATTTTGTTATGTTACGGCATAATACCCTACAATGAAAGAAGTTTGTTTATATAAGGTACCACAGTTAACAGTGCATGTCAGAGCACAAACCAAGTCATGAAGTCAAAGGAATTGTCTGTAGACCTGGCACAGATCTGGGGAAGGGTACAGAAAAAAAATTCTGCAGCATGTTCACAGAAGCATGTAGTCTCTGTTACCCTTAATGGAAGAAGGTTGAAATAACCAGGACTCTTCGTAGAGCTGGCCACTTGGCCAAACTGACCAATTGATGGAGAAGACCCTTGTCTAGACTGGTGACCAAGAACCTGATGGATAGTCTAGCTGAGCTCCATAATAATATGTGGAGATAGGAGAAACTTACAGACGAACAAACTTCACTGCAACTCTCCACCGATCTGGGCTTTATGGCAGTGTGGCCAAACGCAATCCTCTCCTCAGCGAAGACACATGAGAACACACTTGGAATTTGCAACACAGCACCTAAAGAACCCTCAGATTGTGAGAAACAAAATTCTGTGGTCTGATGAACCTCAATTCCAAGCATTATGTTTGGAGGAAACCAGGCACTGCTCATCACCTGCAGAGTACCATCTCAAAGGTCAAGTGTGCTGATAGCAGCCCCATGCTGTGGGGCTGTTTTTCAGTGACAGGGACTGAGGAACTTGTGAGAGTAGAAGAAAAGCTCAATGCACCAAAATAATGAGAACCTAGCATTCAGAACCTCAGACTAGGCAGAAGGTTCACCTTCCAACAGGACACCGACCCTAAGAACACAGCAAGAGTGGCTTATTGTCAACTCTGGGAATGTCCTTGAGTGGCCCAGCCAGAGCCTTGGCTTGAACCCAATCAAATATTTCTAGAGAAATCTGTAAAAATGTGAGAGCTTGAGAGCTGAAGAGGTGAGGAGAAGAATGGCAGATAATTGCCAAATGATGATGATCAAAGCTTGTCGCATCATACCCAAAAAAGATTTGAGGCTGTAATTGGTGCCAAAGGTGCTTCAGCAAAGTACTAAGCAAAGACTTATGTACATGTGACTTTTTCGTGTTTTATTTTTAATGCATTTGCAAAGATTTCAAACAAACTTCTTTCATGTTGTCATTATGGGGTATTGTTTGTAGAATTTTGAGGAAAATACTGAATTTAATCTATTTTGGAATAAGGCTGTAACATAAAATGTGGAAAAAGTGAAGCACTCTGAATAATTCCCAGATGCTCTATATATTTAACACATTTTTTAATAATAGTTGTTAATGGCCACTGTAGTAAGAGTGTCGTTAAAACTCAATCCTGTACAAATCAGTAGGTATTTAAAGCCATCTTCATATTTGTTTAGAAATCTAATCCTGTCCAAACAGTGTTAAAAGTTATCCAGCAACACCATTACATTGCAAGATGAATCCACTGTGAGTATGCGAATGCACAGCTGCCAAAAATGTCTGCTGCAGAATAACATCTATTTAAACACTTGCGGTAACCTGGTTAACAAAATCATCACCACGTAGATGCAATTTTCACATTTTTGTCCATTCGGGATAATCTTGACATGTGGTTGCCTCAGGCACAATTCACAAAACAACTTCGTGGCAGAGTAGTTTGAGCCACTGGAAACAAAAGTAAAGTTTTAAATCATTCCCTTTTGCTTTATCACTACAGCCAGCTTTGACGACAGTGGGCTCCCTGTGGTCAGAGCGCTACACGAGTGCATAACACATAATAGCAGGCCATGGTTAGCACTCAGATTCTCTCCACTTCTTCCTGGGTCACACCTTTCCCTGCAGGAGAGCAGCTTTCTACAATGGTGTGGTTATTTTTATAGTTCCTGACTGGTAAAATTGGAAAAATGAAGGGAGAATTGGCTGTGTCACAGTGTGGTGCCAATAAGAAATCAATGGTGTTCCCTGCGCATGCTGCTGAAGTGCTGCGGGGCACAGGCTGGGACACACATACGCACACGCACATGTGAGGGGGTCACTGCCAAAATGTGCCACTTATTGGAAGGCTGATTTTCCCTCTTGACGTCATCCACTACCCACAATGCACAAACACACCAGGCCTAGACAATGATACACAGCAAGCATCTTTAAGCAGCATCTTCATCTGAACTGATAAAGGTTCACAAAGTTCAACTAGATATCTTATCCTCGGAGTATGTTTCTTATCATTCGCTGTGAAACCTTGGGTCTCAAGTTCAGAATCTTCCTACACCAATAACAATACAACCTTAAAGTTACATTTTAAACATCTTTCTCTTTTTTAGATATTAAAAATTATGGTTTGTACTTCAGTTTGGTACATTAACATATCCACCTAATTTTTCCCACAAGAGTGGGCCATTTGTCATTTGTTTCCAGCTTTTTTAACTTCACAAAACAGCTGGTTTTGCTGCTTGATATTGCTAATTGGTTTGTCTTTATTATTTTAATGTATTATCTTAATTATGAACACTGGTTTGTAGTGCTAAAAGTTTTACTGTTTACTACACTTTGTTATTTTTCTCATGATTTCCCTACTGCGGATAATGAACCGGAAAGTCTTGTACATTTAAGCTGCGTGTCCACCAAAGTGTCCAAAAATTATTTTTCTTCATAATAATTTTGTAGTACTACAAACCAATCTGGTAAAGACAAACACTTGGAGACAAGCAATATTAACTTGTTCAGTCATAGTACAAGCAGGGTGGTCGTTAGTCCCCCCCCTCCTCCACTCTAGTCAGCTAAAAATTGACGATGATCGGAGCGTTTTACTCAAAGTTGAACAAAAAAACAGCCAAACGCTCAGTGCGAAAATGATGCTTAGTGCTCGGCACGCTCCTGGTATTTTAAAAAACATGCTCCCACTGAGAACAACTGAAAAACTATGGTAGCCTCGGGAAAAAATGCTTTGGTGGACATGCGATCTTACAGAAAACGGCTTACTTCCATGTTGAAAAATAAGATGGATAGCTTAACGTGGCTCTGTCTTTAAATATTTAATAAAAAAAAATTATTAATTTCCTTAACATACATTAAATAAGACATCACTAACAAGAGTTAAGTACAAATATAAGTT
This sequence comes from Cirrhinus molitorella, assembly GCA_033026305.1. NCBI lineage: Eukaryota > Metazoa > Chordata > Actinopteri > Cypriniformes > Cyprinidae > Cirrhinus > Cirrhinus molitorella. The sequence goes on along the minus strand of CM065126.1, from coordinate 14,131,757 downwards.
ATTATTTATATATATATATATCGTCGCTGTCGGGCGGAATCATCGTATCTCCAAAACCGTCATTTTTCAGGAAATGAAAAAAACTGCATATTTTTTGAGTTATTAAATATTTTATCGTTAAAGTTGGTATTATACCATATATTGCTATCATACACTGTTGTGTACCAACATTAAGACAACATTTCCCCAAAATCAAGGTTTTATGACTTGGGAGCAGGGAGATACGAGCTTACGCCGTCATTAATAAGAATGGTACAGACACAGACTTCGCTGCTGCCAGCAGCGTTCATCAAAGTCTGCGGTCGCGTTAAGCCTTTTGACAAGAGAAAAGGCTTCAATAGTTAACCAAAGCTAACGACTGTGGTTACATACATCTTCCTAAACTCTATTTTAAAGGTTTAAGAGCTATGATGCAATACAAAAAAACTGAGTCCGTCTTTTTTCCCCTTAATTCTTCCAGAACAGCTTATACTACTGTTTCAGCTATTAACATAGTTACGTTTTGTATGTAATGCCAAAGTGGTTATATTTCGTTTCGTTTTCTTATTAAGTTAATTTAGAAAAATTTTTGGAGCATTTTTTTATTCGTTAAATATCAGTTTGTTTGTTTGTTTTTTTTACGAACAGCGGCCAGCGGAAGACTTTTGCCTTTTAGCCTAAATCATTACGACTTGCATAAAATAAAATCTATAGATCTAAAACAGTTAAAGTAGCTATAGAACAATTTTAGTTTAAACATTAAACCTAGATAAATGTGCGCTATTATGTGAATATTGTTTTTGAAGAGGAGAAGCTGAAATCGCTTTGCAGGACATGAGGAATCAGCGCGATCACATTTTTCAGCGAACATGCCTCACAAACATGACAAATAAATAAATAAATAAATAAATAAATAGAAAGCTTTAAATTATTACTTAACGAAATAAAACAAATCAAAAAAATGCTTTCATTATGTAATCCGGAAAGATGCTTTCCTTCAAAAGTTGCGTCCAAAGAAGAGATTGCGAGTCAGGGTCTTTGCGACATTATCTCAGAATACACTAGTTTATTAATGGATCATTCAAATATCTCCTTACTGTTTCCACCGACACATTCAATGCTAATTATTTTTGCCGGTGCTTTGTGACAAGAAGATGGAAGGGGACATATGCCCCGACGCTCCAGCGGAGTGAAGAAAAGGTGGAGATACGAGCTCTTCTCAGACAGTTGAAGTGTTCAAATGAGTTAAGAGATTTGCTCTCAAGCTATTTTCAACACTTTAGATTAGTTAATAATTTGTAAAAATTACAGATCCACGTGGGCACTGACCAATAGCATCGATTTGTGAAAAAATATGAAATTTACAAAATTTGGACATACGAGGTTTCCGCCCGACAGCGGCGATATATATATATATATATATATATATATATATATATATATATATATATATATATATATATACATATACACACACACACACACACACACACACACACACATATTTATACATGTACATATCACATGATCCTTCACAAATCATTCTAATATGCTTATTTATTATCAATGCTGAAAACAGTTGCGCTGCTTAATATTGTTTTTTGGAACCTGTGATACTTTTTTCAGGATTTTTTGATCAATAAAAGGTTAAAAAGAACAGCATTTATTTAAAATAGAAAGCTTTTCTAGCAATATACACTACTGTTCAAAAGTTTGGGGTCAGTAAATTGATTCTTTCTTTTTTTTGAAAGAAATTAATACTTTTATTCACCAAGGATGTGTTAAATTAATAAAAAGTGACAGCATAGATTTACATTGTTAGAAAAGATTAATATTTTGAATAAATGCTGTTCTTTTTAACTTGTTGTTCATCAAAGAAACCTGAAAAAAGAATCACTGCAAAAAAATATTTGGCAGCACAACCGTTTCCAACATTGATCATTCTAATAATAAATCAGCATAGAATGATTTCTGAAGGATCACGTGACACTCAAGACTGGTGTAACAGCTGATGAAAATTCAGCTTTGCATCACAGGAATAAATTATATTGTAAAGTATATTAAAATAAAAAACATTATTTTATATTGTAATAACATTTAGCAATATTAGTTTTTTTCTGTATTTTTGATCAAATAACTGCAGCCTTGATGAGCATAAGCGACTTCATAAAAAACATTAAATGAGAGGGTGTGTCCAAACTTTTGACTGGTAGTGTGTGTGTGTTAGTTATATATATATATATATATATATATATATATATATATATACACATACACACACACACACACACACACACACACACACACACATATACATATATACATATACATGTCAATTGACAATTGTTTTTACATTTACTGCACAATCTAATCCTTGTTTAACATTGACTCAACCACATTTCCTTCAAATGTCCACTTAATCTTTAATATTTGTCGGTTTCTTTATGACAGAAATGCTATAGCCACTAATTTAATGAATATGTGGACATCAAAACGTGTAAACGTTTTGGGTTTGAGCTTTTATTTTAAAATCGTGATGAACAGTTAGCATAAATGAGAAAGATATTGATGTATTCTGCTGAGTTTGCGTAGGTTTCTAAATGATTTACCTTACAAATCTCATGAAATGGCACATGTTGCATTGCCAGATGAACTTTATAATAAACCCAAATTTAAAACAATATGCAGAGATGGAGTTTGAGACGCTCCACACATCTAAATGATAACAGTTTAGCAGCATTTACTGTGAACGGAGCCACTCTGAGACACATGTACTTAACCTACACGCATGTAAATAATTAAAGCACATATATTAAACCTGCATTGCATACACCAGTCAAAAGTTTGGAAACACCCTCTTATTTAATGTTTTTTAAGTCTCTTATGCTCATCAAGGCTGCATTTATTTCATCAAATATACAGAAAAAAAAAACAGTAATATTGCAAAATGTTATTACAATATAAAATAATGTTTTTTTTATTTAATATACTTCACAATATATTTTATTCCTATGATGCAAAGCTGAATTCTAATACGCTGATTTATTATTAGAATTACCAATGTTGGAAACGGTTGTGCTGCCAAATATTTTTGGCAACCTGTGATTCTTTTTTCAGGATTCTTTGATGAACAACAAGTTAAAAAGAACAGCATTTATTCAAAATATTATTCTTTTCTAGCAATATAAATCTATGCTATCACATCTCATTAATTTAACACATCCTTGGTGAAGGTATTAATTTCTTTAAAAAAAAAAAAAAAGAAAGAATAAAAATTTACTGACCCCAAACTTTTGAACAGTAGTGTATATTGTTAGAAAACCTTTCTATTGATCCAAAAATCCAGAAAAAAGTATCACAGGCTCCAAAAAAATATTAAGCAGCGCAACTGTTTCCAGCACTAATAATATAATAATAATCAGCATATTAGAATGATTTCTGAAGGATCATGTGACACTGAAGACTGGAGTAATGATTCTGGAAATTCAACTTTAATTACAGATATAAATTTTTTTTTATGTTTATTAATATAGAAAAACATTGATTTACATCATAATAATATATTTCACAATTAAATTTTTTATTCTGTATTTTTGATCAAGTGAAAACAGCCTTGAAAAGTATGAGAAACTTCTTTAAAAAAAATTAAATGAGAGGGTGTGTCTAAACTTTTGACTGGTAGTGTATATTTCTTTATTTAATTGAATCACAGCATTTGTGAATTAACAATAGCATTATGCTTTATCATATTTAAATGGGTTTAATATGTAAAATGTGCCACTTCCAGTATTTTCCTAATTACTCGACACAGGCGAAATGCAATCAAGGATTTTTTCAAATTGAATACTCGAATAGAATCAAGGAATCGTTGCAGCCCTATTTAGTATAAAATAAAGCAACACCAATATTACATTGATTGGTGGGGGGTAACTGAGAATGAATGGAGGATAGTCATGTGAAAGGAGGCAACGCCTCCATCACGATATGATTGGATATGACTGGTTATGTTCGGCTGTGATTGGCTCGTGATAAATCCCGTCTCATGTTAATACACGTTTGTGAATATGAATAAACAATATAAATGGTGTTAATGGGAAAGCTAATTTAAAAAGTAAGTAAACAACTCAAGCACTTAGATATAACCACATTGTTATGTCAAAATAAGCCTTAAAATGGGGAAGTTTTTAGTGAGTAACCAGCTTGGTGAAAGTTAAAGTAAATCACTGTGTATGTGAACAATATTTACTGACCTTTGATGACAAAAGATCCTAAAAATTCAAAAATAGTTAAAAGTGAACTATTAAAATAGCTGAACACAAATAAGATATATTGTTTAAATTGTTACTGACTTGAGTTATTATTTTTGAATAAATGTCAAATGTTTAAAAACAGTACCTTGATGAGGTTCATACTTGGCTTTAATAAACAGAATTTGTATCATCTACATTGTTAATGTAAATTATATATATATATATATATTATTAGGGCTGGGCGATATATATTGATCGATAAATTCATGCGCATCTCATCAGTAAAGCCGTTTTTTGATTAGCGGTAAATCTCCATCACCTGTTTTCAAATGGAGCGCCAATTAATACACAGAGCTGTAGATCATGAATTTATTGATCGATATATATCGCCCAGCCCTTACACACACACACACACACACACACACACACACACACACACACACACACACACACACACACATATATATATATATATATATATATATATATATATATATATATATATATATATATATATATATATAAATATAAAATATATATATATATATATATATATATATTTTATTTATTTATTTATTTATTTTATTTTTTTTTTCTCCCTGATAGTTTAACTAATGTTTGTAAATGTAAAGAAATTTGACTGGAACATGAATTTGACTTAAACTAAAAAACTGTGGACTTTACCTCCTTATTTCAGAACGTTACCTGCTACCTATAAATATTCTGCCAGTGAAAATGCCTTTTTTAGAGACTATCAACAATTCAGAGAGAAAAAGCCTTCTAAGACAGAAGAATGTAGGTGTGTTTTAGGAGATTCCATCAGCTTGCCTTTTTAAAACAGACAAAGGTTTCCTTGTACCTTCTAAATTTTACAAACGTCTAGGGCAAAAGGCCTACAGCTTTCGTTGCTAGTCACGCAAGGGCTGAAAAGCAAAGGACCCTGAAAGATCTAGTGTGAAATTTGCAAATAACTGCTTTCAGGGCACCACACCTTGGAAGACTCAGCAAGAATTGCTTCTTGATATTTAAAACCAACCTTTATCTTCAATACGAGACAACTGTTGGTGACGAGCCTACACCTACTTTCAAAGACAGACATGAACTAGACTAAAACCATCACCTGTGATGCTTACAAAGTACACAACCACGAATCAATGAAAAACACTGACCAGACTACGCCTGACAGTGTGACTCAGTTTAACCAACAGGAGTCTCTGTTCTAACATGCTGTGGCTTCAAATGCATGTGTCTGTTGCTGTCTAAAAGTGATTCTAGCTCTTTCAGGACCTAATTAATGCTAGATTTCTGACACTTATAAACATTGTGTGTTCCAAACAGCATTCCGGCTAAGTCTTGTATTTGTCAAGACAGAACTAATGACTGTGGGTGAGGGTTACAGCTCTATGAGAACAGAAGGGATGAAATTACAGTACATACTGACCTTCACACCATCACATGCCCACACAGATGCTGCATAGCTTCATTTCAAAGGAATCTGGCATTGTGTATGCAGATTGTACACTTAATTAAACTGCTTTAATTAAATCTTACTGAGCTCTGCAGATAAATCAGGTCTCCAAGTCACATGTACTCCAATAGCGATATAAATTTTGATATCAAAATTGCGCGTATTAAAGCGATAGTTCACACAAAAATCAACATTTTGTTATCATTAACTCAATCCAAACTTGAGTTTCCTTCTGCTGAACACAAACAAAGATATGTTGAAGAACATAAGAACATTAAGAAATGGAGTCAGAATTGCGAGATATAAAATTGACTTTTTTTTCCTCAAAGTAGCGATATAAACTTGCAATTGCGAGTTTTAAAGTCAAAACTGGGAGATATAAATTCACAATTCTGACTTTTTTTCCTCAGAATTGCATGATATAAACTCTGTAATTCTGAGAACAAAAGTCAGAATTGTGTGAAAAATAAGTAAAAAAAAAAAAAAAAAAAAAAATATATATATATATATATATATATATATATATAGATAGATAGATAGATAGATAGATATACACACACACATATATATATACACACACATATATACACATATATATACACACACACACACACACACACACACATATATATATATATATATATATACACATCATACATACATACATATATACATATATATATATATATATATATACACACATACATACATACATACATACATACATATATACATATATATATACATACATACATACATATATACATATATATATATATATACATACATACATACATACATACATATATATATATACATACATACATACATACATACATATATACATATATACACAAAATGTAATTTTGCAATTCTGACTTTTTTTTTCTCAGAATTGAGAAATACAATCTTGCAATTGTGAGTTATAAAGTCCAATTTTGAAGGGGAAAAAAAGAGATACCTCAATTGCATGTTATAAAGTTAGAATTCCAAATATAAATTCAATTGTGAGATATAAACTTGCAATAGCGAGTCATAAAGTTAAATTGAGGGAAAAAAACTGATATGTTCTCAGAATTGCGAATTTACATCTCACAATTCTGACTTAAGTCAGAATTGCACAATAAAAACGTCAAAAATTGCGAGATATAAACTCGCAATTCTAAAAAAAGGCCAACTGTAAGATATAAACTTAAATTCTGAGAAAAAAAGTGTCACAATTCTTTTGTTTTAAAAAAAGTTTATTCCTCACAATTGCGCGTTTATATTTCACAATTCTGAGAAAAAAGTCAGAATTGCAAGATGTAAACTCATGACTGCAAGAAAAAAGTCAGAATTATTAGATAAAAAAATCTTATTTTATTTTTTATTTAGTGGCGAAATCAGCTTCAATAGTTTCTGGCCCCCAGTGACTTTAATAGTATTTTTTACATACTAAGTCAATGGCTACTGCCAGCTGTTACCAACGTTCTTCAAAATATCTTATTTTGTGCTACAGAGAAGAAAAAACTCAAAACAGGTTTGGAACAACTTGAGAGTGATTAAATGATGGCTATTTCCATTTTTGGGTGAACTCTCTCTTTAAAAAGACAATACCTATAACTTCACTAATAGAATGGTGCAGTATAATGAATAACAATAATTGTTTAGCAATGAGGTCAAATTAGCCTCCATTATTTTTTTTGTTTGTTTTTGCTTCTTATATTTCCTAAACAGTTTATCATTCTCATGTATGCAAGTTATAAGAATAGGATTATTATGAATAGGAGATTTTTACAAACCAAACAAGTTTACATACTGAATTGGTCGCATATTCACTATACATGTGGCTAAATTAAAACCACCAAAATAATCCTTACTGGCTTAATCCATCCATTCCAGACTGTGAGCTGCTTCTGTATGTAGTTTTAACCCATATTCAGTAGGGGTGTAACGATACACGTATTCTTATTGAACCATTCGGTACGAGGTTTTCGGTTCAGTACGCATTACAAACCGAACAATCTGATTAATTGGACTAATCCTAATACATTTGGAAAATAAAAGAGCTTGAAATGTGTTTAGGTAGTTTAGGTAGTTTAGGTGAGGTAGTTTGTTAGAATTTTTCCTCTTTTATATAGCTCATAAATGCCTGTGCGCATCTTACTTTCGTACGTCAACTGACTGAGTTTAAAGGATTAGTTCACTTTCTGAACAAAAATTTACAGATAATGTACTCCCCCCCTTGTCAACCAAAATGTTCATGTCTTTCTTTTCTTCAGTCGTAAAGAAATAGTTTTTTTGAGGAAAACATTCCAGGATTTCTCTCCATATAATGGACTTCTATGGTGCCCCCAAGTTTGAACTTCCAAAATGCAGTTTAAATCCAGCTTTAAAGGGCTCTAAACGATCCCAGAGATCCCGAGATGGTTTTTTGATATACCTTAACTGTATTGACCCGAATCACACAGACAACATATGCGAATCACAGAGGCATTTGAGGTTAAAAACTATATAAATTGTCCAAAAAAAAAAAAACAAATGAAAATAACAGATGGTAAAGCTAGATAAGAGCCTTCTTCAATGGCTGGGATTGTTTAGAGCCCTTTAAAGTTGGATTTAAACTGCATTTTGGAAGTCCAACTTGGGGGCACCATAGAAGTCCATTATATGGAGAGAAATACTGAAATGGTTTCCTCAAAAAACGATTTCTTTACGACTGAAGAAAGAAAGATGGACATCTTGGATGACTAGGGGGTGAGTACATTATCTATAAATTTTGTTCTGAAAGTGAACTAATCCTTTAATTTATTAACAAAACGAATACAAATACACCATGCTATAGGCCTAAAATAAAATAACTTACACAAAATTTTAATATAAAACACTGAAAATCAGCAAACACGTGGAATCAAATAAATAAGAAACTACTGTTAAAAAAGCTTCCAAAATCATCCTAAATAAATGGCAAGTCAAAAGGCCTTCCAAAGTCTAAAATAAAAAAAAAAATCCTTAAAAATCAAGGAAATTTCTCTGTCATTTCTGTGTTTTTGCTGTATTGAAAACGTACCGAAATGTGGCACCACTGTGTCGTATCAAACTGAACTGTGAAATTTGTGAACCGTTACTCCCCGTCGATTCGTAAAAATAAGTATTTTTTTATTTTTTTGTTTTTGGATTTTTAATGGACACCAAAAAGCAGAAATTGTTGCCTTTCACATATTTGGACATTGTCTGCTGCAAATCCAATGAACTTATCTTTTGGTTCAACAATGTCAATATGTGGGAGTACGAGAAGTGCAGATATATGGATAAATTCGACAACGCAAGAGAGAACTTAATTCAGTCTTGTTTTCTGAGCACAGACACCGAAGCATACACACAGAAAGCACGTCTCACACTCTTTTGCATTGCATGAACTGAGAAATAAACACAAAATGATGTCGAATTGTCCATTTTGATGAGTATTTTCACAAAAACACAGCCGATTATGTCTCAAATACGTACACAGTAGTGAGAAAGTGTATCAGTACATTGCATCTATTGCAGTTTCAGTTTTAAAGGGACAGCAGCCACATTTAGTAGCTATTGTCCGAGTCATTAATGTTAATCAAGCAACAAAAAAAAGACAGAAAATGACAAAACTAACAAAAACTCGAAATTTGCTGTCAAAATGAACACTGCTGCAAAGTGTAAGTTTGTCTGTGTTGCATAAGTTTGGATACTCAGTAAGACAACAGTTGTCTGCATTTTTGTGAAGCGGCCACCGAGAAAATGTGACGTTCATTCCTGGCACCCCACACACTTCCTCTCACTGCTTCAGACAGAGATCATTCTCAATTCCCTTATGGCCTGCATATCTGATGATACAAGCCTAGAAATACAGTCTGGTTAAATTGAGATTTTTAGAGAGGACAAGCACAATGTGTCACCCTGTGCTCTTTGAATTGTGTTCAGACTGGTTTAAAGTCATGGAACATGATTAATTAATTAATTCTCTAGCCACAATATTAACACAGCAACAATACTATAACAATAAATGAGATATTATTAAACTACATTCATAATAACTTAAAATAATGGCAATAAATTAATATAATTTCAATAAATAACCTTAAAAGTGATTAATACTACTGATGTGTTTTCATTTTTATTCAGCTACAGTATAACCAGAATGAACAGAAAATATAATAACATAATAATCAATTAAAAAATAGCACAGGTACGCTTCAGTTGACAATGATTAAATATAAGTTTAATAGTCATTTTACAAAAATATACAACACCTCAAGGCCACTACTGACACATCAGAAATATTTAATCTAATAGGCTTTGCAATTAAACCAAAAATATGTATTTTAAACAAGTAAATGGTCAATTCTGACTATGATTTTAAAATGTTAGTTGCAGTAACAGACAATATCTGATAAGACAGTCAGACAGAGTTAATGGGAAAAAAGAAACATCAACTTTGCAGACCAAAAAAAAAAAAAAAAAAAAAAAAAAAAAAAACTTCCTTTCTAGAACGGAAAATCTCTAAATCTCAAAAAATCTCTTTGATCATGCCTGAACTGAAGATAACTGTATGAGAACATTATGAGACACAACTGTGTATCACAAGAGAGAGCTCTGTAGAGACATGTCATTTTCCAATTAGAGCTATTTCTGGAGGCCGACTGTCAGCTTTGCAAGACAAGGATGCAGAAACACAACAAATTATTTAGATAGTGTGTTTTCATACCTGAAACTGGAGTTGGTTTCAGTGGTGTCCTCATTCACAGTTCCTCAAGCCCGGAGCACTCTGAAAAACACATTTGCTTGGGTTACTGAAATGTGATTTGTCACAGACTTGCAACACGATCTATGAAGTGAAAGAGGTTTAAAATAAATATCAACAGCAAAACCTTCCAGGACAAGAAGTGAATCTAATTCAGGTCATCTGGTAAGAAAATCCTGACATGTGTGTAAATAACAGAGTAAAACTTATTTTTACCCAGGGGGATATACAGAAAAACAAACAAACAAACATAAAAAAAAAATACAACATGCAAGGAATAACTGACAACAGACTGTTGAAATATTAATGCAAAACGAGTAAATTGGCTGTTATAAAATATACAATGTAGTAGTAGTGTGTGACAAAAAGCCTTTTATAAAGTAAATAGTTTTATAGTGAAAAGTATATAGTTTTACGTAAATATTTTTTATGGAACTGCTATAAAATGAAATAAATAAAAATGTTTCTGAGCAGCAAATCAGCATATTAGAATGATTTCTGAAGGGTCATGTGACTGGAGTAATGATGCTAAAAATTCAGCTTTGAAATCACAGGAATAAATTACATAAAAAAAAAAAAAATCAAATAGAAAACTGTTTTAAATAGTATAAAATATATCACAATTGTACTGCTTTTGCTGTACTTCGGATCAAATAAATGCAGGCTTGGTGAGCAGAAGAGACTGCTTTTAAAAAAAAGATTAAAAATCGTACTGTTCAAAAACTTTTGCACCGCTCCGAATATAGTCTAGAGCCCTGTGACTGGTAGTGTATGCTCCAACAGAGAGTAAAAATATACTTCCTTTAATATATCATTTACTCAAACATCAAAAATGGACAAAGGCTTCACACTGTGACAACATAATTTTCAGTTTAACTGCTGTTATTAAATCAGCTTTATATAGATTTATTGAAACACAATGAACTGAATCTCTAATGCCATCATTTGTTACTGAGGTTTAAACCAGAAACACTATTTAAAACATTTGCATGCTCATAATCCTGATACATAGGGTGCTTCCACACTTAGCACTTTTGATGCACACCCGGGTTTGATTGACGTCAGAGTCCAGTACATTAGTTTGGATGATGTGAACGCTGTCTTCCGAACTCGGGTGCGCACCTGCAAACCGTACCAGAGTCCGCTTAAAAAGGAGGGTGGTCTCATGTGAACTCAGGTACAATTCACTGCTGATATGAACACAATCCTACCAAATTGTGGAAGTGAACAGCAATTAATGATGTATTATGTGATAAAAATGTGTGTTTAACTCACTTTCCTGACGAACGTGAGTGAGGCGCTGCAAGCAGAGAGCTGTACCTATATCTCATTTCTGTTCGACGTCAGCGGTCTTTAGAGCATTTGCAGTACATTTGTAAGACAAACGTTACATGCCGTTATGAACTGAAGATTTGGAAACAAAACCAACATCTCAAAAACTAAATATACACTACCATACAAAAATTTGGACACACCCTCTCATTTAATGTTTTTTAAAGTAGTATCTTATGCTCATCAAGGCTGCATTTATTTGATCAAAAATACATAAATTGTAATATACTTTACAATATAATTTATTCCTGTGATGCAAACCTGAATTTGCATCAGTCTTAAGTGTCACGTGATCCTTCAGAAATCATTCTAATATGCTGATTTATTACTAAAATTATCAATGTTAGAAACATTGTTGTGCTGCCAAATATTTTTTTGCAACCTGTGTTGTTTTTCAGGATTCTATGATGAATAAGTTAAAAAGAACAGCATTTGTTCAAAATATAAATCTTTTCTAACAATGTAAATCTATGCTATCACTTTTTATTAATTTAACATCCATGGTGAATAAAAGTATTAATACCTTTTAAAAAAAAGAAAGATTACAAATGTACTGTCCCCAAAATTTTAAACAGTAGTGTATATTGTTAGAAAACCTTTCTATTTTAAATAAATGCTGTTCTTTTTTAACTTTTTATTGATCAAAAAATCCTGAAAAAAAAAGTATCACCGGTTCCAACTGCTTCCAGCACTGATATTAAATCAGCATATTAGAAAGATTTCTGAAGGATCATATGACACTGAAGACTGGAAATTCAAATTTAATTACAGATATAAATTACATTTTAATTTATATTAATATAGGAAAACATTGGTTTACATCGAAATAATATTTCACAATATTACATTTTATTTCTGTATTTTTGATCAAGTGAAAACAGCCTTGATAACCATAAGAAACTTCTTTAAAAAACATTAAATGAGTGGGTGTGTCCAAACTTTTGACTGGTAGTGTATATAAGTGAAGAGAGCTACGTTATGCATTTTGCTGCCTTCTCCTGCACTGTCGTTACTAAGCAACAGGGTAAACAGCTGCTGGCATGATGACGCAAACGAACCAAATAAAATATGGGTTCGGACCCAAATAAAATAATATGAACACAGTTCAGCGGGGGCAGGGGAGGGGGGAGCTATTGAACTTGGACCAGGCAATTGAAAGCACCCATAATGAAGATTCAACTTAACAGTGAATAATAAAACAGCAGCATCAAAGTGGTATAATGTAAAACATCACATTACCATCTAGCTTATGAATTCACAAACTTTGTCTGTAAACTCCAAGTGAACTCCTGTTTTTTGTCTGCCATGAGACACACATCACAAGTTATATTAATATGAATAATATCAGTTCCCACATTCACACACGGCCTTCTCGGAAATCACCTCATTCAGTCAGAACTCAAAGCAATTGTTCTTCCTTTGCCTAATTAACACAGAGGCTGCTCATTACCGCCGTATCCGACAGGCCTCCTCCCTCACAGTTACCACAGCAGAATAATGAACTCCTGCACTGCAGACACACACTGTGACATTATAGTCATTACACTCAATGACTGTATGGAGTGTCAGACCACTGAATAAGGGGACATTTCGGTGATATATTACAGAAGGTAAAGCCTACAGTAGTTTGAATGATATCTGGTACGTGTTCAGAGTGAAAAGCAGGAAGATAAGATCAGACTACGGACACTGCATCAGAGCAACGAAGAGTTTTAAATGTTATCAAATGTTAGAACAAATGAAAAGGAATTCAAGCAATGTGCACTTTACCTTATTTAACAGGGTATGTTAAAGTAAAACGGTCAAACATCACTGAGGAAAAAGCTCATTTAAGTAAACATGAATTCACAAATGACCCGATTCAGTTTCATAAAGGAGCTGTAACGACTTTATTTCTGCTGTGGAAGATACAGTAATTTTGGAGGAATATTTTGAATGTGCTTAATGGAGGTGAAGATTATCAGTAAATTATAATTTGGTTGCCAAAATGCACTGTACTGTAATTAGGGGTGTGCGATATGGCAAAAAATATCATATCATAGAAATATCACAATTTTATCACAATTCTTTGTCATGTTGGTTTTACCATTTTGCAAGTTGTCTGAGCAGTGCAGCCAAACAAATTTCCCTTTTTTAAAAACAAAGCCTTTCAAGGTAAAGTATAAAATAATTTAAAAAAAAAGAATGGCAGAGATTTTGGCCAAAGTGAGCGAAGATATAAATCTTTGCCATTATTTTTTCTTTATTATTAAAAAATAAGAAGAAGATACACATTACATATAAACATAATACAAATAAAACAGTGTTTTATTTTTCAAGTACAGTAGGTTTATTTAGCATTAGCATTTAAGAAACTGAATTAACTATTTGATCTTTTCTATTTTTAAATTCAATAAGGACCAGCTACTGTATGGTTACCCACATTTTTCTAAATATTTTATTTTGTTTAACACAAGAAAGAAATTAATTCAAAGTTTGGGGCAACATGTAAGAGTAAATAATGACAGAACTATAATTTTTGGGCGAACTATCCCTTTAATGACAAGCAGCAGCATGTTTAGTACAATTAGTCTGCTGTACCTTTAAGAGCTGCACGAATCTAATAAACAGGCACGCTTCCATTTTTCTCTCAATCGTTTACTTTCACTTTAGACTTAAGCAACTGTGTTCATATGGAAACCTTGTGTTTTGACAGTATTAGCGTAATTAGACGCGATACATAACTTAGTTCAGTAATTAGGCGCTATTTGACAGGCTTTTAGTTTGCGCGGTTCAGGGGTATGCGTGCAGGCATGTCCGAACAGCACGCATATGAAATGTTTAACCGACAAGACGTTATTGCAAACAATGTACTTTTGTGACTGTGAATAAGTTACTCTACCACTGAGTAACACTGTCGTGAATCAATGTATGTCGCATTGTACAGTATTAAGGAGGAGGCGGCAAAACTGCAGCTGATAGAATAGCAGGATACTATGATACTTCTCCAAAAGCAGATCGTGGAGACATTTGTATCGTCCACAATCAAAAATGGTCATATCACACACCCCTAACTGTAATGTAAACATACTGTTACTGTAGTAGCACAATATTGTGTCAGAAATGTGAGTATTAGTGTCAAATTTTGTTATATTATTGATATAGTATTAAGTGTATTAAAGGAGAAGTAATGGAATATAATTACAGTATTTTTTTGTGATTAAGATATAGTGCTTATGCATTTATACTAAATTATTAGTATTTAGACTAGAGTTCATATAAATAGTCAATATTTTTTTTTTGTTTGTTTTGTTTTTGTTTTTTTTAATTGAGATGTATACATAATCTGAAAGCTGAATAAATAAGCTTTCCATTGATATATGGTTTGTTAGAAAAAAAATTTACTTTTAAAACTTTTAAAATTGTCCAAATGAAGTTCTCAGCAATGCATATACTTTTCAAAAAGTATACATACTTTTCAAAAATTAAGTTGACATATTTATAGTAGGAAATTTACAAAATATCTTCATGGAACATGGTCTTTACTTAATATCCTAATGATTTTTGGCATAAAAGAAAAATCAATCATTTTGACCCATACTACGTATTTTTGGCTATTGCTACAAATATACCCCAGTGACTTATGACTAGTTTGTGGTCCAGGGTCACATATTACATTTTTTATCTTTTGTATTGAGGTGCTATATTTGTGTTTTAACTGCGATTGTCATGACATAAATGTATGCTACTATGGAAGAACAACAGTTAATTAAAAGAAAAAAGAAAAAAAAAAAACCCACAGAACTTAGAATAATTAAATTTCACCACATAAAAATGAGGTTGCTACAATTTTTAGCAATATTACAGATTTTTATAATGAACATAAATCTACATCTGCATCCTAAATCAAGCTACTATCAAATGTGTATTTCTAAGAGACAAAAAAAAAAAAAAAAAAAAAAGATTATTATTATTAATATTATGATGTAACACAAACTTGATTAGAAACAATATTACTTCATTAGAACATTTTTCTATTTATTCTGTTAAGGAAAAATGACTGGAAAATGTACTGGAAAAAGTGTTTGTCATGTTTTGTCAATTTTTTTTTGTCCATATCGCTCAGCCCTACTTTAAATACTTTACTAATACTAATTTAAATAATCCGGTCTGTTCCTTTAATTAACAATTTGTGGCTTTATAACATACATTTATGCTTACGGCACTTTCACTCAGTATGTGAACTCATGACCTTGGCACTCTGCCATGCCGTACTCATGAAACACCACTGCAACGGCAAAACTTTCTCAAAGCGTAATTACATTTTCATCAAGGAGACTGTAAATTAGCCCTGGAGATGTTTTTTTTTTTAACTGTCAGCTAGTATTTTTTTTCTGTTGAAAACGTTTGCTCTTGCTGACCTGAAAGCATGCAATATTAAAGTGCTGTTACAGAGGTCTTTTTTTTCTGCAGTATTCAGAGGCGTCCGCTGTGGATGAGAAAGCTTTGCCACAAGATATGGCAGAGAATAACAAACTAGAGGCCCGTGGCAGTTAGCCATCCATGACAGTCAGCTGCTGCTCTGATACTGAGACCCATTCACCTCCACTTCCCTCAAACACTTCGCATTCATCTTCTCCGGCTAAGAGACTGAAAAAAAGCCACAGCCATTGAACAAAACAGCTTTTATAAGTATACATGCTGGTCTTATTGTATAAGCTGCTCTAAAGAAAATGTCTGTTTTCATAACCGTTCATTAAAAATGTAATAACTTTCCCTGCCTCATAAAAATGTTCTGCTGATGTAACCTAGGCTGTGGAGGCACAGTATTAACCGATAACATCACAACATAAATTTCACCCCTTCACAACCCAATCTAATCCTGATGGATAAAATCAAATCCTTCCCTTCATTATATCCACTATAGGAAACTATATCTGAACCCTTTCCAACAATGTCTGTAGGATTTTGAGATCTTTTCACATGGAGGACAACTGAGGAAATCATATGCAACTATTACAAAAAGTTCAAACGCTCACTGATGCTTCGGAATGAAAAACGATGCATTAAGAGCCGGGGGTGAAAACTTTTGAACAGAATGAAGATGTGTACATTTTTCTTATTTTGCCTAAATATCATATTTTTTTCCCATTTAGTACTGCCTTTCAGAAGCTACAGAAGATACTTACACGTTTCCCAGAAGACAAAATAAGTTAAATTTACCCTGATCTTCATATTTCAAAAGTTTTCATCCCCTGGCTCTTAATGCATTGTTTCCTTCTGCAGCATCAGTTTTAACCTTTTGTAATAGTTGCATATGAGTCCCTCAGTTGTCCTCAATGTAAAAAGATGGATCTCAACTTAGCAGTCATTGTTGGAATGGGTTTAAATACACAAAAATGCTGAGAAACCAAAGGATTTTTCTGAAGAACAGCGGGCAGTTTAACTGTTCAGGACAAACAAGGGACTCATGAACAACCATCACTAAACAAAACAAAACAAAAAAAACATCTTTGGATTATTCAGGTAACAACAGTAGAATCCAGAGTATGTAAACTTTTGAACAGGGTCATTTTTATAAATTCAACTAATAATTTCTCTAGTGGACTATATGTAAACGTCTTTTATGTGAAATATGACATGTACAGACATTCACTAATGCTAATCAGAATGAACAGTATCAGGATTTGACAACAGAATATTTGTACATTAGACCAGCCAAATAGACCACACAAGCTTGCCAATCCTTGTTGGCAGGATAACCCTCAACACATGAGTCAAGGATTCAGCAACATCCTCACTATCACCATTCGAACAACAGGAAACACGGACTGCAGATAAAATGATTCAGGGATTGTTTATCAGGCCAGCAGACATCATGATTCACTTTGGTTTGCAAGAGCTATACGCTTTCTTTGCAAACATGTGTTCATCGACTGTTGCGACCCTCAGCACTAAAAAAAAACATTAAGTGATGCGTAGAAGGGAAAAATGGTGATTTGCCTTGTATCCCAAATCTTAGAGATGCTGAAAACAATAGTGTCTCAAAGCAGCTGAGGTTATCAGAATAAGAGCAGCGTATCATTTGGAGGAGAAAAAAAAAAGAATGCTCTGAAGAGTTTTATCACCAGTGCCTTTACATATTTAAAGTGCGAAAGCTGATTCAAAATCTGGCACCTCAGCCCACTTTCCAGATGACTGGTGCAAACGATCCTGGTGTTCGGTGTTCAGAACGACCCATCTCTTAATATCTGCACAGTCTTATCATGCACAGCGTGGAGTTTTTTTTGGAACGTGGATTGCGGACAACAGATGTTGTTTTTTGGACTGGGCTTCTTGGCTTGGTGCCCTCCTATTGCGTGAGTTGCAAAGATGATGAATCAATCAGATTTAAACTAGCAGAATATCTTACGATGACCTCCTCTACCTGCTTTTTCAATGCATCTGCCTCATTAAATCCCTAAAAAATGTCTATAAACACTTGAGGTGACTGTACTGGGTAGTGATGGGAATATTTCAGCATCACTTTTGGAATCCAAAACTGGTCCTCGATGCATATTTATGTTTCTGTGTTTTAAAATGGCATGTTGTTTAATTCTGTGAGAAGATTCATAGAAGCCACATAAATATGTCTCTTCTGATGTGCCAACAGGACCAGAAAAGACAGTATGAAAACATAGTATGAGAGGAGGCAATGCCACTTTAGTTCAGTAGACATTGTGTCTTGTTTTCTTGGCTTTGCACAAATGTTCAGTTGTCTCCAAAGATTGAGTGAGTCACAGCACAATGAATCATTTCTCTCCCCTGACCCTTGTATGGGCCCAATCTTGTTACAGACGACAGTCCCAAATGCGTCATAAAATTCTAGGAAGACTTATAAAATCTACTAGACCATTGGTTTGTGTTTCATGCGGCCTCTCGAGTGTTAAAGAGAACCTCGGGTATTAATACTTGTATGGCTTAATATAACATAAATGATGTCTCTTACTGAAATACGTGGCAGAAAACCAATGAAAGACTTGCGTTATTTAAAAAAAATCACATCGTTTTACTCATATTTTGGACTATGGGGGGTGCCATTATTTCAATAACGTGAAATGGCTGCACTCGGTGACCTATTGCCGCTAACTCTGAAAATACTGAAAAAGGGCAACAAGAGAAGTGATTTACAGTAAGTTTTCGCAGCTTTCCTAGCAATAAGAAGAATAGCAAAGAATGGAAAAAATGCCTGTTGATGAATAAAACTTTCTAAAGACCCGTGTCTTTGTTCTTTCCACTTTAGCCCTGATGCCTTTGAGGCTTTTAATAGACCACAGCTACTGAAAGAGCTTACAAATGGCAGAGACAAGAAACACTAGATGCCATCCTGGCAGGATGTAAACTTGTCATGAAGCCGCAGCCACAGAAGGAGTTTCTCAGTGCGGTTTTCCTTCAACCCGGGTGCGTTTAGACTCCTTGTGTGGAAAATCAATGGTATGGCATTTGGTTTAAGGCTACGCTTATAGCCACCTGTAAGCTTTTTCAGTAGCTGTGGTTATCGTACAAGTATTTTATGTTCTGAGTTGTTCTGATTTGTGTTGTGGTAAAAATAGTAACAGGTAGCTGCAGTAGCTCAACGAGTGCAACCATTTCACAACATCATGGCACCCCCATAGTCCAAAATATGTATAATATGTATCTTTCGTTATTTTTTTAAATAACGTAAATCTTTCATGGGTTTTCTACTACATATTTCACTGGGAGACATTTATGTTATACAGTCAAAAGTTTACACCCCCCTTTCAGAATCTGCTAAATGTAATTTTTAACCAATTGCATGTTGTTTATTTAGTACTGACATTTCACAAAAAAAAAGATGTTTACATATAGTCCACAAGAGAAAATAATAGTTGAATTTATAAAAATGTTTTTTTAAAGTCATTTTAAAAGTTTACATACATTTGATTCTTAATACTGTGTTGTTACCTGAATGATCCACAGCTGTGTTTTTTGTTTAGTGATGGTTGTTCATGAGTCCCTTGTTTGTCCTGAACAGTTAAACTGCCTTGCTGTTCTTCAGAAAAATCCTTCAGGTCCCACAATTTTTTTGGTTTTCCTGCATTGTGTATTTGAACCCTTTCCAACAATGACTGTGTGATTTTGAGATCCATCTTTTCACACTGAGGACAACTGGGGGAAAGTTAAAACACTCACTGATAATCCAGAAGGAAACAATGCTTTAAGAGCTTGAATTTGATGCACAAATTTTATTTGAAAGATGCATGGGTAAATGTTACTTATTTTGTCTACAGGGAAACATGTAAGTATCCATTGTAGCCTCTGAAGGGCAGTACTAAATGTGTGAAGCATACAAGTCCCTTATTTGTCCTCAGTGTGAAAAGATGGATCTTAAAATCATACAGTCATTGTTGGAAAGGGTTCAAATACACAAAAATGCTATAAACTTCGTTTATACTTAAAACTGTTCCACAAAAACATGTTGACTTTATGCATTCTGGTTTAGTCTTTAAAGTTATCTTATAGTTTTCTTATTAAAAAGCAGCCAAATGTGAATAACATGATCTACTTTTTAGAGAAAAACACAAATGTAAGAGCAGCAAACAAGAAAATGAAGGTACAAGACAGACATAAACTGGATAAATGATAAGTGTTCACTGTTAGTATCATATTTAGTAGTAAGTATTTCATGTCGTCTGCTGTTGCTATAAATATGGTAGTTTATTTGCACTCTTTTGTTTGAAACTGAGCTGTAATTGAACACTGACTTTGAGCTATAAATACACAATTCAGTTCAAATATTCCACTCATCAGCAGTGTAATGGCTTTTATCTACTTAACAAGGTCTATGAACCTGTAAACTGTGCTGATGTGGCATATATTATATGTGATAAAAACATTTCTCTAAACTTAATATGACAGTCAAAACAATACACACAGCTATCAAAGCAGATTTAAATTGGCAATGCACAAGAAACCGTCTTCAATGTTGTTTCCTACTAATGAAAAAAAAGAATTATGTACCATTTGAGGTAAATTCTAAGAAATTAGCATGTACATTTCTTGTTTCATCATGGTCATAATCTGCCCTTTTTATTATTTTGTACCGTTCTCTTATAATTTTATAGATTTTTACACCAAAAAAACAACACAATTAGAAGTAATAGGCTATTTTCTGTCCTGTTTCTAACCTCAAACACCCATTGCTGTAATTGGCTAACAGTTGTGTATGTATGACAGTGTACATTTCTAATAGATAGACGCTGCTGTGATTTAGGTTACAAACGCATAAATGCTCAGTACATATCAAATGATCTGTAATAACCAGGGTCCGGAGAGTGAATTTTGAGGTGGGGCGGAGTTTCATTTCCAACTGGTTAGGCTTTTTTGGAAATTAAAGTGGCTTCCATATTTACCCATTCAAAAGACTATGAAAGCGACCCCAGTTCCGCATAAGCTAAAAGCTGCAGTTTTTGCCATTCATTGTAACAAAGTGTAGAGACGATGTAAAGTGCTTTAATAATTAAAATAAAAGTTTGTGCGATCACGATAAACTAAGACTTTTTAGACAGCTTTTTAATGATTATATAGGAAGTTTGCAAATGTGAAATTTAATTTATACAACAGTTTTATACAATTTTGATTTTATACAAAAGTTAATATTAAGTGACTTGCATTTTAAGAACCCTGTTGTCTGATTCTGCTCTATTTCGTAAACAAAAATAGTTACAAACAAAGCCACAGCTGAGCCGCTGCACATCTTCTATTTTGGATGCGATATCATTTGACAGCACTAGATTCAATTTAATTAATTATTTTCTCACAAAGACTTTGACTTACTGCCACCTACTGGCAGTTTCAGTTTCATTTTTTTAAAGTATAAAAATTAGTCAATTATTTAGTTCTGTAAATATTGCGTAATGCCAAATTTGAGCTCCGTGGCATGCAAAGATTAATTGTTGATGCTGAATTAATTTGTCTGGTATCTTATTCAGCCTGATTGCATATTATTATTATTATTATTATTAATTTTTAAGGATTTATTTTTGGCCTTTTTTGTTACAGGACAGATCATTACTGACAGGAAGTAAAGTGGGAGAGAGAGAAGGGGGTAGGGTCAAGAAAGGTCCTCGAGTCGGGATTCGAACTCGGGACGCCTGTAGCGCAACGGCGCTGTATGTCAGCGCACTGCCCACAAGGCTGCCGACGCATCTTATTATTTTAATTGTTTAATTAAACTTTTTGATAAAAGTTTATACAGCTTAATTTTTTGGCACAAAAGATGACATACATTTAATAAAGTTAGAAAACGGCATTAAAAGGTTAAAAATAAGTTCATCTGTCGTTTTGGTAGACTGGCTTCAAAATTTGCTGTTTTTAGACTAACAAAGTTGTGAGTTCTGAAACTTACACAATGTTTTTTATAATAAAATGACCTCTTATATGTCAAAATACCAAGGGAATATGGTAATGGTATGTAATTGATTATGGAAATATCACCAGTTCAGACGTTTATAGGTAATCCTCAAATCCTTCATTATCTTTTGATTCATTCAAGTGAATTTTAAAAGACATTCGATTCCTTTCTGAATGACGCACAACTTGACGTAACACATCCATGTGTTTAGAGTACTTAACTGGCCAGACAATCAACATGAAGTAGAGGCACAAATGAAGTGATGTATGATCCATGTGTGACCTCGATAAAGTCCACATACTGACATTGGAGAAAGATGATTCAGTCTACCTGTCACTGTCATTCAGAGACTAAAAGCACTGAGTGAGAGACAAACCATTAAAAAAGAAAAAAAACATCCACAGAGGCTTGACGATAATACTTCATTATTAAATAGCACCTGAGCTGGGCAGCGTTCAGTTCTACTGGCCCATGCTCACTTTTGTTCAGGCCTGGAGTTAATAATTCAACACACAGCAAAGGTTCATATATCTATGTTTCTGAAAAAAAAAAAAGTAATTTATTCTCCAGGAACATGAAGAGGGGTGAATATAATAATTTTGCTCATTATAGCAGGTTTCTACAGTGCTTGTCGAGTCAGGCTACCTCAAGCTTCATTCTCTCTCACTCTTCACAGAGAATAATACACAATTATATATAGAAAATATAGAAAAGTCAGCCTTTTGACAAAGATCAGGTTTAATATCTGACCTCATGTTAGCTAAGGACCATAAATCTAAAAAAAAAAAAATGAGTATAAAAGAAAAATATGTTAAAATGTTATATATTCAAAGAAACCTGACAAATTCTACTTAACTGTTTTTAACATAATAATAATAATAATAATAATAATAATGTTTTTTTAGAGCAACAAAACAGAATATTAGAATGATTTCTGAAGGATCATGTGACTGGAGTAATGATGCTAAAAAATCAGCTTCGAAATCACAGGAATAAATTACATTTTAAAAATGAATCAGGTAGAAAACAGTTATTTTAAACAGTAAAAAAAACAACATTCAATGTTTTAATTGTACTGTTTTTGCTGTATTTTGAATCAAATAAACTCAGACTTGGTGAGCAGAAGAGACTTCTTAAAAAAAAAAAAAACATTAAAAATCTTTCTGTTCAAAAACTTTTGACTGGTAGTGTAGTTTATTCAATAGTAAATGGAATCAAAATGTCACCTGCGTTGGTATTAACTAATGAAAAATTGGAATAATGACAACCCTAGCTTTCAATAAAGGCCAAAGAAAAGCCAACCACTAGAAACAGTTAAAAGCAAATTAGTAGAAACACCATTATTACTGTCAGAGCAAATGGCCAATTCATTATGGAAAAGATCTAACTGTAAAACATTTCAATGAGGAACACTACAAACTAAACTGTATAAATGAATCCCAGCTCAGAGCAGACAAGAACAAAAAGCAGACCACTTATCAGTAAGAGCTGGAGATAAAGTACAAATGATTTATTCCCGGGAAACGATTTGACTTAATTACACCTGTTCGGCGAGATCTGACACAGGAAATGTAGAGCATCACAAGAGACACAAAAAGTTAGAGAACAGCATCAAAATACCGCATGGCATCGCCCCTCACCTCAAGTGTGCATGCTGCATTCTCCAGAGTCATCGCCCCAAGTGGGTACCTCCGGTCGCCAAGGAAACTCAATCTAGCTCACGTCTCGCTCCTCTTCCTCCCGCTCCTCCTCCCCCGTTCAGCATGTGAACCTCAGGGCTATCAATGACCTGAAACAAAAGCAGGTGGATGGAAAAACACGATCGTCATTGGTGCCAGAGCAGCTTGCTGCCAATCATCCAGGCCCGGGATTAAGTGTCAGCGAAGACGCGGCGGGCCCGTGGGACAGCCGGAGCGTGTCTCAAATGAACGTCTGCCTGACTGCTTTGCATTCACACTCGCCGGTTCGCTCACTATAATGCCGACCCCTCGTGGTCCCCGCGGGCCGGGGCAGAGACGCAGACATAAAGCAGTTAGATGCTAATTAAGGTGTGTTCCATCAGGAGAAATTGGCTTGATTAATGGATGTGAGGGACAGCTCTGCGGAAAGCTGGATATTCCCCTGACACTGCACACCAAACAAACTGCCTGGCACATGATGAGACTCAATGATGCTTGGGGGGGGGGGGAAACAGCAAGAACAAGCAGACAGTGAGAGCTTAAACCTATGTGATGGCGACTCGAATCCAATCGGAAAGTGTTGCTTTGCCAGACAGTTCTCGTCTAAGCAGATCTTTTTTGAAGATTAACCTGCAGAGTTTGCGACAGGAGATTGTTCCCATATAGATTTAATAAAAACTGAGATTATTTTTTGTCGTAAGTAGCACAGGTATATTTGTAGCAATAGCCAAAAATACATTGTACAGGTCAAAATTAAAAAAAAAAAAAAATTATGCCAAAAGTCATTAGGATATTAAGATCATGTTCCATGAAGATATTTTGTAAATTTCCTTCTGCAAATATCAAAACTTAATTTGATTAGTAATATGCATTTATAAAAACGGAGTGTCTATTTACACCAAGTGCAAATAGCCTGCCTTGTTGGCAGTGGCTATTTACACCAACTCCGCCCACTAATGTGTAATGGGGCTAGTCAACACTACAAAAGATGGCTGTCAATCTGTCAATCATCAAATGCAGTGGCATAGAGGATAAAGCCTGTGTTTAACTCTTTTTGATTCCACATTCTGGACAGTTTTTTTTTTTTTTTTTTTACCCTTTTCAAATCTCATATCACATCTCATATCATAAAAGCATTTATTTTCAATAAAAATTAAGGAAATAATCGAAAAATTTTAAATAAAGTATCGGTTAGGGTAGGTGTAGGGAGGGCTTATTGTCCCAATAAGGCAGCATTCATTTAATAAACTGAATGAAAACGATAATTTACAATCAATGCGTAATTACTGTATACTGTTTTAATGCACTACAATACTGAGGTGCAGATAATTGCATCTATAAGTATTATAAATAGCAGAAAATCAAAGTGTAAATAGAACCCATCGCTATTTGCACAGTGTAAATAGCATCTATCGCTGAGAAAATATGCAGCTTCAGCGTCTTTTTATAGTGCAGGGGGCGGGGCGCTACAGATTCTAGAGAGCATTTGATTGGACAGAAGGTTTGATAAGACGCTGAAGTGCAGCGTGACGTCATCAAAATCGATGATTCATATTAGCGGAAGTGATGAGACCGATGATTTGATGATTTGAATGCTCATATCTTGTAAACCCAAATTTAATTTTGTTGTTGTTTTGCACACTAGTTTATAGATAACCTTAAGGCTTACGTATTCATACCAAAAGCCAAAACACTTTAATTTTGATTTCATGGGGACTTTAAGCATCACCAGAAGAATTTAAAGCAATGGTTCACCCAAAAAGTAAAATTCTGTCATTAAATACTAACCCTCATGGCGTTTGTTCATCTTCGGACACAAATGAAGAAGTTTTTGATCAAATAAAACTGAAATAAGTTGTTATTTTTGTTACCACTGATGTCATATGGACTATTTCATCAATGTCCATACTTCCTTTCTGGGCCTTGAACGTGTCAGTTACGTTGCTGTCTATGCAGGGTCAGAAAGCTCTCAGACTTCATTAGCAAAAATATCTTACTTTGTGTTCAGAAGATGAACAAAGGTCTTACGGGTTTGGAACGACATGAGGGTGAGTAATTAATGACAGAAATGTCATTATTGGGTGAACTATTCCTTTAAAGCCAAAGACTAGAATTGGTGAATGAGCCGGAATCGAACTCTTGTCTCCTGCATGAGCACCAAAGCTTTACGCACTGCTTCATCTCACACTTGACATTAACAAGTTTTAAAAGGTTAAATCTTTTAAATATGAATGAAATTACGATAACAAACAGTGAATGTAATCTAATCCACTTACTCCACTTAGAGCTGAGAATCAGGCTGACCACATCCAACAAAATACTGCAAGAGCAATAAAAGCCCAAGTAAATCAATTACATGGCTATTTTAGCAAAGCAAGACTGCTGTTCTGTATTCCCGGATAGTTCCGTCGGAAAACAAGATAAGGAGAAACACTAAACAGACGTCGCAAGCGAAAGTCTCAAAAAACAACAGCCGGTTTCCCAGGCCCATCAGCGTGATTGATGTCAATGAAGACACGCAATGATCGCAGAGGTGCAACGCTTTAATCAAGAGCGTACGAAACAAACAAACGGCCAAGATTTAGTATGGCCACACATGATTTAGCACTGGCTGAAGGAATCTCGAGTTACTCAAGAGCTGTAAAAGCTGCTCAAAGCTCAAAAGGCCTTTCAAAACTCTTCCCATTCGTCACTTAAAAGACCAGACGCCCATGCTGGGCAAGCTTGCACTTTGGCTAATGGTGTCTGGTTTTGACTAGCATGAAAGCACTGGAATCAGATTAGGGCGTAAAACTCACCATTATGTATTGAGGACCACTGCACAGCAGGATGTAACACGATGGGAACTTCTCTAGCATTATTAGAGAATCATACTGACAAACCGAAGGAAATGTATTTTCTAAGGCTGTCAAGTGAATGTGCTAATTTAGTGCGATTACTCAGAGAAAGTATTTTTTTTGATTAATCATGCCCTCGATGCGTACATAAATTCCACAATAAAGAATTTAACAACTATCGGACCAATTCAAACTAGAAGTACAAACTTTAAGTGAACTACCGGACTAATAAACTCAACTCATTTAAAATATATATACACATTTTCAAATGGCAGAACAAGGGTTTTAACAGCATGTTTAAGCCAAATGTAGATAAATGTGTGTAGTTGCAATTAATTTGATTAATAAACTGCCATATCATTGTTAACAAAACATTCATTCAATTAACTTTAATCCATCAACAGCCCTAGTATAATGTGGAAACGGCATGTGTAAATAGTGCTTCAGGCAGCTGTGGATGAGACTAGCTTTGAAAGCCCTGCTAGAGATCTGTTAGATTACATGAACAATGAACGGCGAACTGACAGCAAGACATTCGGGCGGCAGATGAAGGGAACATTTAATAACGCTGCACTGAGAGGTGGACGTATTGTGATTGTGTCACGCCTCTTTATCATCAGCCACCACGTCATTTTGCATCAAGAAAGCCATATGGAAATTGAATGGATCAGTAGATATTCAAGGTTGTTTCTAACCCTTCAGAATATGGGCATGCAGCTTCATGCAAAAAAGCGAAACGCCCAGAACATTTAAGGCACAGAGCAAATTCCGAATGCAATCATCATTCCACATTACGATTCCAAGGGTTCATGCCTTTCATCTTTCAACTTTTCTTCCTCATCAACTGCCTTTAGCTAGTTTTTACATCAGTAAGAAATAAGCAAGCAGTCCTACTTGCTGAAATCCGCAATCTCACCATAATAAAGTAGAGCCGTTAGTGAACCTTTGACAAATCAAATTTGCAGTAATGATATCATCTAAAGAGCAAAGGTGACATAGTCGGGGAAAGTAATGAATTGGAAGACTTCTTTTTAACTTGCAAGAACAAAATGGAAAGGTCTAAACATCAATCCTGAACCAATGTGCACATCAGAGGCACATTTCAACGTGCTGCTAAACATGACAAAAGAAAGTTCTTCTAAAAGTTGAAGGCAGAACTTTTTTCTTTAAGAGTAGAATAACAGAAAAGAGCAAGAAAAGGTACCGCAAGGAGGTATGAATAAGTTACTAAACACAGTATAATGTTGCCACCTCTAGCATTATCTTAGCATTATGTATTGACATAACGCTAAAAAATAACGCTATATGATTTAAGTAAAGTTGTGTAATCAAGTAAAAACAAATACCATTTTTCCTTGTACCTTGAATACATGTAAGTGCACATTAATCTGTATTTTTATTTTTTTTTTAATTAAAAGTTGAGGTCAAAAGTTTACATACAGCTTGCAGAATCTGGAAAATCGTATTATTTTGCTAAATTAAGAGCGATCATACAAAATGCATGTTATAAAAGACGTTTACATATAGAGAAAATAACAGATGAATTTATAAAAATGTCCCCGTTCAAAAGTTTACATCCCCTTGATTCTTAATACTGTGTTGCTACCTGAATGATCCACAGCTGTGTGTTTTTTTAGTGATTTTTTAGTTCATGAATCTCTTGTTTGTCCTAAACAGTTAAACTGCCCGCTGTTCTTCAGAAAAATCCTTCAGGTTCCACAAATTCTTTGGTTTTTCAGTATTTTTGTGTATTTGAACCCTTTCCAACAATGACTGCGATTTTGAGATCCACCTTTTCACACCAAGAACAACTGAGGGACTCATATGCAACTATTACAGGTTTGAATGCTCACTTATGTTTTAAAAACAATGCATTTTGTATCCCTCTGACTTTGGTAAAATAATTACATTTTTGCAGATTCATCAAGGTGTATGTAAACTTTTGACTTCAACTCTATGTGTCCTTTAGAAAAAGGTTTTATCAGAAAATGTAGTGCAGCAGTGTTGCTCAACAACAAGACCGAATACCTGAGTGAAAATGTGTGTAGACCTTGTGATAAGAGATTAAGTGGGTCAATGACAAATAAAAGTGTCCAACAGAAAGAAAAGCAAAGTTTAAAAAATATGCTCTCTTTGTATTCATGTGATTTAAAAAATAAAAAATAAAAAATTTTCATGAGATTTTCAAGCAAAGATTAATTAAATTCAATAATGCCACTGTGTGATCAACAAGTAAAAATAACATTTATCTATTCACCTTCAATACATGTAAGTGCACGTTAATCTGTTTTTTTTTGTTGTTTTTTTTTTTTAATATATGCTTTTCAAGCTCAGCATTTTTTTTTTTTACAGATACCATAAACTATCATTTCTTAAATATCAACACATTTGAGCCACAGCAAATGTTGCTTTACTACCTTGACTTCCCATAAAAAGGTCAAATTATATGATATTTTAAGCTTTTAAGACTTAGAAAAGGTCATAAGGATCTGCAGATGTGAAATAACTTATTTTTTATTTTAAAGGGCACTTATTATGCCCCTTTTTTACAAGATGCAACAAGTCCCTTTGTGTCCCTTAGAATGTATCTGTGAAGTTTCAGCTCAAAATACCCCACAGATCATTTATTATATAAATTTTTAAAAAGCAGAAGCACACGCACAGAAAGCGGCTGTCACACGGCATGTTTGTACTAAAATAAGTTCTCTTTCATGTCTTATTGCACTTAAACTATCAAATACACAAGTTTCTATACAAGTTTATGTTAGAAACACACGAGTTACAAAAACAGTCGGTTATGTCTGTGAAGGTAAACAGCTGGGAAAGAAACTGCATGTTTAACTTAGATCTCCTTAGCAGCAGCATAAAATACAGTAAATACATAAATAAATCCACTGCTTTCTCATGTCCTCTGATGCTACAACTCTAAATTCTGTTCTGTGCTCATCTCTGCAGCCAATGACATAACATGGCATGCTTCGCTTTTACTGCAGCAAGTGCAATGATATTACGCAGCGCCTGGATATAGTCCGCTAGCTATTTTACTATTAGCTTAGTGGCTTATTGCCAGTCAGGTTGGAAGTTACCTAGCTGGGGACTATTTTCAGGCGCTGCGTAATATCATTGCGCATGCTACACCCATGGTACGGAAGCAAAATTCCTTGATTATTACGCCGGAAGGAGTATAGTTCCTATCCATATCAGCCTGGAAAATAACAACTTTTAATTTTCTGCCTGCTTTAGTACACAATGTAACTACAGAAGAGTCAAGTTTTAAATAGGAAAAATATCGTAACTCTTTGGTCATTTTTGAGCGAGATGCTAACGGTCTAATCAGATTCAATGATTTATGCTAAGCTAGGCTAAAAGTGCTTCCGCCAGACATGGAGAACGGCTGAATGGATTTCCCTGTTACAGATAGTTGCATTACTCTGAATTTGAAACCATTTACTTTATAATTTATTGGGTCATGACCTACCGTACCGCAAACAAAACTTTGAAGATGCCACAACTTTGGCAAATCCAGAGATCATCTCTTCCTCAAAAGCGCTACCTTGTAAGCACAACTTTCAGAGTCTGCCAACCAGTTTGGAAATGGTGAATTTTCCCAGTCTGACAGTCAGTAAACGGACCACAGCAGATTTTTTAAAAGTCAGCTTGATAAACTAATCTAGAATCAGCAATGCTGCCATCTTCTCTCGGTCTTCAGCTAGTCTGAGAGAATTGTCTACACAAAGACAGCTTCCCCCACAAAGGCCTAAATCCTGCTCTGTTGATCACCATGTAATCCCATCAGCCCCTCTGCTCCTCGGATGCTGGCAAACACAGCAATGGTCACGTGGGCTCAGGGTCAGAGACGAACGGAGGGCACAAACGCACACAGAACTAAGCAAGGGATGGGCTGAGTCACAGAAGTAGCTGTCGTTTGTGTGACAGATTGAGTCGAGTCAGTGGCTGGGTCTGGAAGCTGTCAGCTCAATGTGTAGCAGACGTTTGATCCTAAGGTCGCGCTTGCCGGCCTGGCCACTGAGCATGTGGCAACGAGCAGCTGTCTCTGAACAGCATCTGCCAAACATGGAAGGGCTGACACGAAAGCAACTTTGTCATCATGAAGTTTCCATGTAACCTCGACTCACCTTTCTTACCTGTACACTCATGTAGCTTTCCTAAGGTTTCTTAAAGCCTACTCTGATGGATAGGTTATACATTTTTAGCAAGTTAAGCATCTTTTTGAAGCATCATGTAAATTACATTGTGAATGATTAATATGAAAATCATGACTCAACAGTAAATGGCCATCAGTAGTGAAAGGATCAACTGTGTATCAGCAGTTAGCAGTGTTTCTGTGTGTGTGTGTAAATGGCAAAAAACAAAGTGAAATCAAACTAAAACAGGAAAGGTTACTAATATTTTCAGACTCATATCTAGTGTTTGTCAAGTTGAAATGAAAAACCTAGTCCAAAAGGCACAAACATATCTTGGTGCAATGAATCAAAAAACGATTACCATGGAAACTATTACCACAGAGACAGGTGTATTTAATTACTTCTGTCTGATTAATTTTGTTTGTGGAGGAAATTAAAATTAAATGAAACTTTAAAGCAGTTTGCAGTTCACAACGGTATTTTAATAAGTGCGTCATGCATTTATTTCCAATGCAATTATTTTCTTTGTGTTGTTCATCTGATTGAGCTGCAGTCTCATAATTGCACAAGATGACAACAGTTTAATTGTTTAATGAATGATTTGGAGCAGCAAAACAACTCAAATAACACATTTCTAGCTACTGCGTGTGCAAGTTTTCACATTCCAAGACAAAACTGTCAATCCCAGCGAAACTGTCAAATGGTTTCCTTTGAAGCAGTGTTCTCACTTCTTATTTACTCATTTTGATTCCCAGGAAACTGCTTTCATAAAATATTATAGTATTTAAAAAAAACACCTAATTTCTAAATATTTATCGATTGTATTTGCAGGGTTCATAGAAACTGTAAAATGAAATTCCAGAATTTAAGGAACTTTAAAAGGTCCACTGAAGTGCCTTGAAACCCGCAGCATTCTATGTGGTGACGCAATTTCAACTGAAACAGGAAAACAGGGCAAGCCATATCGAGCAGCCACACCCACTTTTTAAAATAGCCAATAGCGTTCCATTAATATCTGCTTGGGCCAGAGCCATTGAGTTCAGTAAAGCCGCATTTGACAGCTTATGACAGCCACAGTCTAACAGATTAACCCCCCTAGACTCAATATGAAACTCTTACTAAAACAGTATATAGTGATCATAATCATGCTGAGGCTGTGTAGTTTAATACATGCCGACACACGCATATGATCTGCTCCATGGATTTTCAAGAACTTCTCACTTATCAAACAATGTCTTCTCTTTCAAATTATAAATAAAAATATACTAATAAAAAAAATAGTATACTACACTCTTACTATAGTAAAATGACTTAACACAAAATCAGATAAAAAGATATGTGAAATTGCGAAATCCTCATCTGAAACAAATGATTCACCATACGCATTCTGAAGTACCGAACTGAATTAAAATCATTCACGAAGCTGCACTGAAGTACGATCGGAATCAAATGATTTGTAATTTGTGCTCCAAAGTTCGGAAATCCACATTCCAAAGTCCAGATCTGAATAATGATTTGCAAATCATTTTACTCAGACCAGGACTTCAAATTGCGTATTATTTGATTTGAATGATTCACAAACCTGTTTCAATCTAAATCAAATGATTCGCGAAACGCAATTTGAAGTCCTGATGTAAGTCAAATGATTTGCGTTATGCAATTTGAAGTCCTGGTCTGAGTAAAATGATAAAACTAGCTTGCTAGTTTTATGATATTAACTGAAATAAGCAAAAAAGATGTTTTTTTAAACACTTATTAGATACATTGACTTTTAATAATTCAAGCACTTTTCAAGCACCTCTTCAGGATTATTGCTATTTTCAAAAGTTTTCCAGGCCTTAAATTTAAAAAAGTCAAATTCAAGTACTTTAAGCACCTTGTTTGAACCCTGTTCAATAAAGGTTTATAACTTGAATGTGACTGCTTGAGATTAAAACAAAGCCTCTGCAAAGTTACAACACAGATCATACTACCATATAGCCCTAATGTCACATAGATTCTTAAAGTGTAACAGCTTTCTTACAGCCTGCTTCAACAGTGAATCTCTAATGCCACACAACTGAGCAGTCCTCAGGGGGACAAGCATCATAAGGCATACGTACTTTTGCCTCAGCATTGCCATCAGCATCGCTGTTCCATAACACAATACAGCACACATGTGAAGAGACAAATGTTCCTAATGTTTTCTCTCTCTTTTTTTTTCTGTTAATGGGGCCTTGGCAGTAAGGTGATAAAAGCATGTACTAGTCTCGTTAAAAGTTCTGACACCAAACCATGAACCAGACATTAAGTATGTCACTATTGTCTGGCTTCTAGTTAGGACATGGTGTTAGATGCTTTAAATTAAAGCATCTGCTAAATTATTTCTTAGCAAGAACAAGATGTCTCCCATCTATTCACTACATCCAGAGTTTTAAAGTTGTTCACTTCCAGAATATAAATTTCCGGATTATTTACTCACCCCTGTGTCATCCAAGATGTTCATGTCTTACTTTCTTCATTTGTAAAGAAATTAAGGTTTTTGAGGAAAACATTCCAGGATTTTTCTCCATATAGTGGACTTCAGTTTCAGTGCAGATTCAAAGAGCTCTACAGTAGGAATAGGAATAAGTCTTATCTAGCAAAACGACTGGTCATTTTTTTAAAACAATAAAAAATTAATATACTTTTTTTTACCACAAATGCTCATCTTGCACCAGCCCAACCTCACACATTACGTAGTCAAGTTAGAAAGGTCACATGTGACGTAAGCAGAAGTACCAACCCAGTGTTTACAAAGCAAACATGCAAAGAAAGTCAAAAGCCCTTTACAAAAAAAAAAAGGTAAAACGATGACGGACAATTTAAGTTGGAGGAGAAAATGAGAAGGACATGTGACCTTTCCAATGTGATTACGTAATGCGTAAAACCGCAAAAAAAAAAAAAAACTTTCTTTGTGACTGAAGAAGACATGAACATCTTGGATGACATGGGGATGAGTAAATTATCAGGAAATTTTTATTCTGGAAGTGAACTTCTCCTTTAAATATCAGCATTGAGCAGTGAGCAGTGAAAATTACGGCTGACTATATTAAAGCCTAACTAAAATGCATTCAGAGACCAAAACCTTACCTTTATTCAAATGGGTGACTCTGAGGCATTAGCAGCACTTGACCTTGGCATTATCAATTATTCTAATAATAAATCAAACTCTGAATGAAGAACTTCTGCATAATTCACGATTTTCCTTTTAAAGGTCAATGAAAATCTGACAACCAAACCCGTTGTCATCACCACCGTAATTTCAGAGATGTTTTTCTGCACCCTCTCTTTATTGAGCCTGGCTATATGCATGCAAATTTTAGAGAGCAGTCTGAAGTTAGAGTGAACAAAACATAGCGTTTCTTATATTTGCACCTGTAAACAGTACAGTTGAGGTCAAAAGTTTACATCCCCCTTTCAGAATCTGCCTAATGTTGATTATTTTACTAAAATAAGCAAAAAAAAATACAAAATGCATGTTATTGTTTATTTAGTACTGACAGAGAAATAATAGTTGAAAAATGACCCTGTTCAAAAGTTTACATTCCCTTAATTCTTAATACTGTGTTGTTACCTGAATGATCCACAGGAAAAACCATGCATTAAGAGCCGGGGGTGAAAACTTTTGAACAGAAAGGAGATATGTACATTTTTCTTATTTTGCCTAAATATCATATTTTTTCCATTTAGTACTGCCCTTCACAGGCTACACAAGATAGTTAAAAGTACAAAATAAGTACAAAATAAGTACAAAATAAGTCAAATTTACCCTGATCTTCAAATTCAAATAGCTTTCACCCCCGGCTCTTAATGCATCGCGTTTCCTTCTGGAGCATCAGTGAGTGTTTGAACCTTCTGTAATAGTTGCATATGAGTCCCTCAGTTGTTCTGAAAAGACAACTGAGGGACACAGTAGTGTGAAAAAACAGATCTCAAAATCATCCCGTCATTATTAGAAAGGGTTAA
Source organism: Cirrhinus molitorella (assembly GCA_033026305.1). NCBI lineage: Eukaryota > Metazoa > Chordata > Actinopteri > Cypriniformes > Cyprinidae > Cirrhinus > Cirrhinus molitorella. The sequence goes on along the minus strand of CM065126.1, from coordinate 14,096,931 downwards.
AATACACAAAAATGCTGAGAAACCAAAGAATTTGTGGGACCTGAAGGATTTTTCTGAAGAACAGCGTGCAGTTTAACTGTTCAGGGAACAATTATCACTAAACAAAAAAAATGATAAAAAAAAAAAAACAGCTGTGGATCGTTCAGGTAACAGCATAGTATTAAGAATCAAGGGGATGTAAACTTTTTAATGGGGTCATTTTTATAAAAGCAACTATTTTCTCTGTATGTAAGGACTGTATGTAAATATCTTTCATGTGAAATATCTTACTCCGGTCAGTACTAAATAAAAAATAACATGCATTTTGTATAATCCCTCTTTATTTTGCAGATTCTGAAAGGGGGATGTAAACTTTTGACCTCAACTGTATAAAATATATTGTTGAATTATCATGAATTTCCCTTTACTGCATGTGAAATGCTTCATTATGGATTATATCCACCTTATTTTGCAACACAGAAGCAGGCGTATTTTCTGTGAATGTGCAAGATTTAGTAGCCACTACACATTAATAACTAGAATAACAACAAGTACAGAAAAAAGTATTTGCACTACAAACCATTGTGTTTACAATTCTGACAATACATTCAAATAATAGAAACACCAGTTATATCAATATTAATAAGCTGTTTTGTACAGCAAATATAACTGTATAGAAGCAGGAAATCTCACACATTCAAGTTAAACATGGCCATTACAATAAAAATAAGGTGGATACAGTTCAGTCTGTAGTTTAACTCTGAAACACAGCATTGCTGTGTGTCTATGAAACTGTGCCAGTGTGGCAGCTCTCTGGTCCACGTCAGCTAATGAAACTGAAGGGGTCTAATTAAATGAGTAACACCCTCTATTAATTTTGATCTTGCTCTTCACACTCACCTGAACAATACAAAGCACTTTAGTAGAGCTCTCATCCTCTCTGCCAAGCGCTCTCACAATGCTTTACCAGAGCAAGAAAGCCACCCTTCACTAAAACAATACAGCCAATAACACATGTCCCCACACAAATGACATGTCAGAAAAACCAAAACACTCTTGAGGGAAAGAAATTACTTCCGTCAACTGTTTAGTTACCATCATTCTTCAAAATAACTCCACAAGACCTCTAAACCTGGCCTGTGGTTGCCAAAACATTAGCAACAGATCCATTAAATATAGGGCAGGTGGTTTTGGAGAGGCTAGCAATAGCCAGTTCTGTAACTTCCTGTACATGCCCAGTGTAGGCGCTTTTGTAGGCAATGTAATTCACTTTCCCTGTCAGTGGTTTGATCAGTGTATACAGTAGGGTCTAAAAAACTATAAACACACTCGACCTCCATCACAGTAAGCTGGCAGTTCCTGTCTTTAACCATACCCCTGCTTTCAAAGACTCATTTCAAAGGCTGTTTGCATTGCACCTCTGACAATTCGCTCCTATTTGACCCAGCAGGGCTCATGAGTGGGCTGTGCAATTACGCAGCAGGGAAAGACATCATAAATAGCTGAAAGACATAGAGCCAATAGGAAAAGAAAAGAAAAAAAATCCCATTTTCATTTCAGTCAGCTCTAGACCAAACTGCTGTTGCATGCGCTGTCTTTATCCATGCCTCAGGAAACCAAGCAAAGCCTGGGAACCACCGGCAACAATGAGACGGATTCAGATCCAGGGACTGGAAAAATGCGCTGGTAAGGAGAGGGAAAGAGAAACGTACCAAATCAGTGAACTGATACAGGCTTGTCTCTGAAAGACATAAGAAAAACTGTGTGCGTGACGCCTTCAATTTGACATCTGCGGCACTAACCTCGACTCCACGAGCCTCTAGTGACATTTCAAGTCAAGGGTTGAGACTTCATAAATGGTGAAAATAAAACACTGTTCACACCATTTAGTTCATCAAATCCAGCTTCTTAACTCACACTGACATTACACATCTAAAAGCTTTTTGTTACTACTTTATTTTTTTTACTCCAAGGGGAATAGAGAAAATGATGAAGAGAAGGAATAGGATGGGGAAAAGTCAGTTGCAGCAGGATAACTTAAGCATTTAAATCAATAAATAATTTTCTACGCTTTATTGATTTAATAATTAACTAATACATTAACTAACCAGGAACAACACCACTTACACTACCAGTCAAAAGTTTTTGAACAGTATGATTTTAAATGTTTTTTTAAAGAAATCTCTTCTGCTCACCAAGCCTGCATTTATTCAATCCAAAATACAGCAAAAACAGTAAAATATAAAACATTTGAAATATTTTTATTTTTTTAAATAATATATAAATAATACATTTTCTATTTGAATAATTTTTTAAAATGTAATTTATTCCTGCGATCAAAGCTATATTTTCAGAATCATTACTCCAGTCTTTAGTGTCACGTGGTTCATACAGTAATCATTTAAGTATGTTGATTTGCTGTTTGCAAGAAACATTATTATTATTATTATTATTATTATTTATATTTAGAAAAGTTGAGTTTTTTTTTTTCAGGATTCTTTGAATAGAAAGGATCATCATTTGTCTAAAATAAACAACTTTTGTAACAATATACACTATACCATTCAAAAGCCTGTAGTCAGTATATATTTTGGGGTTTTTTTTGGAAAGAAATTATAGAAATTAGTATGCTTTACATTGCATAGGATGCTTTAAATGAATCAAAAGTGATGATAAAGATGTTTATAATGTTATAAAATATTTCTATTTCAGATAAATATTGTTTTTCTGAAAATCTACTTAGCGGTTTTTAACAAAAAAAATAACAATAAAAACTGTTTTTAAGTAGCAAATCAGTATATTAGAATGATTTCTGAAGGATCATGTGACACTGAATACTGGAGTAATGATGCTAAAAATTCAGCTTTGAAATCACATGAATAAATTACATTTTAAAATATATTCAAATATAAAACTTATTTTTAAATAGTGAAAATATTTCTAAATGTTACCGTTTTTGCTGGACTATGGATCAAATAAATGCAGGCTTGGTGAGCAGAAATCTCACTGTTTAAAAACTTTTTGACTGGTAGTGTATGGCATTTATTAATCTAGGTTATGTTAATTTATGCATGTATTAATACATTTTTTAACATTCCAAGCTGTATAAATTAACAGTAATGCATTATGAATGAACATTAACATTAACAATGAACAAAAGGATAGTTATAATTGAATTGAAGTCATTGTTAGTTCACAATGTTAATAAATTCCCTATTGTACAGAGTTACAACTTTTCATATTAGAGCTTGCATGACAAGTCATTTTTAATTGCTGACTAATCACCAGGACAAATGTAAATTATTCAGTTGATACGCACTCAATACACGTACTAGCTGTCCTTGGACTTAATCCATGTAAAACAAAAAACAGGCGGAAATGTGGTGTCTGCTCTGTTTGAAAAGAGCCATATGAGTAATCCATCATGAAGTCAACTAAGTCAGCACAGGAATAATACGGAGCTCTTAAATGTCAGAACTTTGTCTAATTAACATAACCCACCTTGTAATTACAAGAGAGTGACTTTAAAGCTCTACTGATATGAAATGGCTCGGAAAAACAATAAAAGCATATACCTCTGACTTCCCAAATTATACTAATGAGAGATTCAAGCATAGTCAAGGACTTCATTTCAAATGCTACAGTTGAGGTCAAAAGTTTACATCTCAGCATTTTTGTGTATTTGAACCCTTTCCAACCATGACTGTGTAATTTTGAGATCCATCTTTTCACACTGGGGACAACTGAGGAACTGAAAGTTACTAAATAAAATGTAAAAAATAAAAAACAAAAAAAAAAGTGTAGGTTTAAGGCTTTTTGATCACCATATTGAACCAAACAGGTAATTTCCTGATAGTTAAAAGTGTTTTATAGCCTACTGAATCATACTCAGACTTAATGCTGTCAGCATTGGAACCACTTGAGAGACAACTGCCAGATGATTTATTTCTTAGTGTAAAAAAGGCTAGTGGTACAAGAGGAATACCAAATTATTGTTTTAAGTGTGAAAATACAGCATTAGTAGCACCAACATTTAAGAACAGTGGACTTGTGACAAGGCTCCTGAAATAATCAGGTCTTCACTTTAAGTTTTCAGTTAGTGCTGAGTGAATTTTTGCTAGAAAAGAGCCGGAGAAATATCACACACGTGTCTCAGAGTCAGCAAAAGCAATGAAAAGAGTGACACTTTATCTTACAGAGTACGACGCAGCTTACACAAGTGACATGCATGGTTGTTGTCACCACTAGAAATCCCTGCTTTACCCAAAGCACAATAAACTGATTTAACCTCTTCCAACGATCATATTTACAAAATATAGACTACTGGGAATCCATACTCTGGTCTCAAGAGACCAAGTCAATCATTTCAAATTCAAAAGCATCCAAAATGTTCTGGTGTTGCTAGAGGAGGAGTACAGTGAGAAGTGTCTGGTTCGCACAGTGATGTTCATTACATTTACATTTAGGCATTTGGCAGACGCTTTTGTCCAAAGCGACATACAGTTGGGAGAACATAGAGCGATTCTTCTTAAGGAGACAAACAGACACAGGCAGTGCTATAATACCAGATTTCAAGTGGTGCTTCAGACAAGTACAAGTATGTTCAGTGGTAGTAAAGCTCTTCTATAGGGATGAATGAGTCCTGAAGGTGTGGGAGTGTTGTGATTTGTCAACGTTGTCATCAATTCATACACCACTATGTAATGTAATACAAAAAAAATGAAACTGAAGATGCTATTCTCTCCTCATTCCCTGCATTATTGGGCATTTTTATCATGACAATGAAGATATTCATTCTCCAAAGGTGAAAATCCTTCAGTGGACATGTATTTCACTCAGTCTTAATGCTCTTAAGTAGCTGTAGGGTATTCTGTAGAGACAAACTCCCCATCAAAGACCAAGGCATTTAAAAAGGTCATCCTTTGGTAGTTGAACAGGACAGATGTGAAAAATTGTCGTAGACTTGTACATTCAGTGCCAAAGAGGGTCAGAGCAGTATACTTAAAGTTCTGGAGGCCATACCAAGTGCTAGAATATAGAACATTTGCAGAATTAAATCTAGGGTGTACTCATTTCGTGAGAATTCATTGTCTGTTAAGCTTTTGTAATTAATATCAAAAGGAAATAATCATAAAAAAAAAAAAAAAAAATCAATCGTTTGTCATGTTTGTTTCTTTTTAGATGTGGTTCGTAAACTTAGTCTATGGTTAGCTCAGTGAATAATTAAAAATAAACATAGACCCGGCTAGAATAAGCAGAGTGATGCAAATTGTGAGAAGGCGTTCCTGTAGCGATATCAGTAGAATATCTAACGGTTCTCAACCAATCAGATTTCAGAACCAGAAAGATATATAGATATAATTTTAGTTGACTAGGGAGGGACGATGTCATATGACATCGTCCCTCCCTAGCCAACTAAAATTCTTATTTTACACTGTAAAAAACACAAAACACAATTTGTCAAGTCAACTTAAAATAATGTTACCCTGCTGTTTTAAAATGTTAAGTTCAGTCAACTCAAATAAGTTTATTCAAGTTAAAATGTTAAGTTGTACTCAGTGACAACTTAGATATTTGAGTTGACTAAACAAAAAAAAGTTTCACGAGGGTACGCTGTTTTCATTCGAATCAAGTCATAAATAAACAGCGTATGCTGTTTGCATCCATTTGCATTTGGCACTACATTGATGCAGAGGAGACAAATTGTTGAATAAAGTCAAAAGGTATTCTCGTAGCTTCGTAAAATTATGGTTGAACCAATGATGGTAGATGGACTATTTTGACGTCTTTCATACTTTTCTGGGTCTTGACAGTGTTATTTATTAGGCAGGCAATGGGAAGCTCGCCGTTTTCATACAAAGTATCTTAAATTGTGTTCCGAAGACAAAATGAAGCTTTTACGGATTTGGAACAACATGGGGGTAAGTGAATAATGACAAAATCAACTCAAATATCTAAGTTGTCACTTAGTAAAACGTAACATTTCAAGTTGACTAAACATTTTTCGAGTTGACGGAACTTAAAATTTTAAAGCAGCCAGTTAATAAATTATTTTAAGTTAACTCAAAAAAAATAAATAAATAAATATTGTCACAGTATATGAGTAAAGCACTAAATTAAGTGTGAGCAACATAAAACATGGAATAAAATAACCCAGGATTATGTAAACCCAAATAAAAAATTAAAAAAAAGACTCTGGATTAACAATTTAAAGTTTTTTTTAAAAGCCCATGGGTCTGCAGTTCACAGTCTGAAACCAGATAGAGTGCTTATTACAGCATACGTTCTGTACAGGGCAATTCCTGGGAGTACAGAGCATTGCGAAATTGTGTGGCGAGATCCCGCTGGGGAGAATGTGAGAGAGTACTGTACTGCCTTGCAAGAGCAGAATAGTGAAGCTGATATATCTGCGTGAAGTGCAGAGACAAGCCAAGCTCGACGACAGATGGAGACTCCCATGTAAGTGTGAAGTCACGTCTCTCTTATATTAGCTTGCCTAACTTACAAACCTACTTAACAAGCCTCAGTGCTTTCCCTCTTCATCTGTCTCTGCACCACTGGGCTCTTCAGAGGAGAAACGATGAGGCAGAGGCAATCAGTTTCCAGGAGCTATTCAACAGATGTTTCCACAGTCTGCATCTCAAAGACAGTGCGAGCAAGGAGAGGCAACACAGGACAAACTGCACACAGCATTAGCACACTCGTTTAATTAGAAAAGGCTCTCAGTGAGCTCTGAGCAAGATGCGGACATATTGAGAATTATGACTGTGCTGAAAAAATAAAAGTAGAAAAGCAAGAGAGCAGAGAAGTGAAGATGTGGAATAAACAGAAAACAAATAAACTGTTTTCAGAGTTCATGCACCAGCAGGCAGGAACAAGACAGCTGCAGTATGGTTTGTTAAGAGAGTTTCAGGAAAAATCCACCGTGAGACCACAGAAGTTAGAGCCGCTGAGGTATGTGAAGCAAAGCGGCAAAGAAACAAGCTCCACTGAAAGATCGGTTCTAGCTTATCAACTTCTGCTCTCTAAGCTAGAAGCCTACTTTCATATTTTTCCACAGTTTTTTTTAAACCATTCAGTTTATTTAAATATCCAAAGAACAAAAGGGAACATAAAAACTAAAAGGAGAACATTAGCAATTCAGTCATTTAATAGATTTAGGTTAATAATTAGGTAAGACTTTAAAAACACTGTGAAATAACACTTCGGCTCTAGGGCCTCATGATTTACGTGATGCGGAAAACATGGACGAAATCACAGAATCCAGAAATAAAAATGGAATTTACTATATAACGCAGAATGTCATGGAATTTGTCCAATTTTGGATGAATAAATAAATAAAAAGTAGTCAGTACACTTAAAACAAAATGCAATATGGACTAGTTGAGCATTTTACCATTTATTTTGAGAAAATCTACCATCATATCACATACAAACAGAAACGTAAAGTTTTTCAAAGCAACCTGTCAAATAAGTTTGGTTTAATAGAAACATATTACTTAAATGTAATGACAGTACTATTACTAATAATAAAATTATTACCGAAACATTTTTTAAAGGAATATTGAATTTATTCCCCAGAAAAATTAATACACAAAACAGTATTCCTAAAAAAATAATAAAAAATAATAAAATAATACACTATTTTTTTATATATAAAATCAATGTATTAGATATGCTTTTTATTAAAATTTAAACTGCTACAGTGGAATCCAGAAAATTTATGGAAAACAGAATTTGGGGGAAAAAAATAAAGCTAAATTTGAGAAAAAAAAAAAATAATAATAAAAATGTAATTGTAAAGTGTATGTATGTAATATTAAACTTAGTAAACTGCTGTGTAAGTTCATGATTTAAATTAAAGACATGCTTTTTTTTTTTAAATATTTTTTTAATTTAACAAAAAAAACAGAACCCAGAAAAGTGTAATTTAGGAAAAAAATACAGATTTTTTTTTTTTTTTAGGGACTTACACGTCCTCATCATTATTTTTGTGGTGAATAGCTGTGTGATTAGTTATATGACTGTACATTATGCGTTAAATGTCCATCTTGTCTAAACTTCGTCTAGGCTCAAAGCAAAAGGAAATATAATGGCTATTGGCCAAAGTGAATAAATAAAATATTAAGCGGCAAAATATCCAATATCATGCATCCCTAGAATATGCAAGACCCGCCTGAGTTTATTCCTGATAACAACTCGCTGGATATACATTAGCCCTTACATTTCTGTAGAAAACAAGAGAAGAATTTTTAAAGATTCTTTCCCCTTTTTCATGAAACAAAGCATAGTGACCATTCCTTTCAAACTTCGCAAATGAAAATGAACAAAAAAAAAAATCTACAATCTTCTTCTTCTTCTTGTCATCTGTAAAAATGCATTTATTTTTTTTTTTTTAAAAAGCATGTTACATGTTTGTGTACATGACCATGACAATGAACTGACAATGAAAGTTTTCACCAGTTTCAACTTAAAAACTTAAAAGTTAAGCAGCTGATTAAATCAACTTAAAACTACAAATCATTTTAACTCAATTTATTGAAAATTAAGGCAGCTGCTGAACTTAAGTTTTTAAGTTGAAACTAGTAAAAAAACTTTTTAATAGTGTGATTATTATGGTGGTTATCATTTTAAGGTTAAAAAAGCAGATTTTGCAAATCAAGTTGGTATTTTTACATTATCTCAATACGGTTATACACAAGCACCAATACACCATTTTTTTATTACTATTATTATAAACTTAACCAGGCATTTCTTTACAAAGTCATTAGGTCATTATTCATGCACCATCTTCTCCAAAATCCTCAAACCTCTGCTGTTTTCAGACAGTTCTCCTCTCTTGATTTTAATTAGGTAAAATAAGGTGTTGCAATGTGACAGCAAATCAGTAAGCAATTAGTATTAGTGTTTAAAACCCAAACAAATTGCTCTTTTATAAGAGATCAATCCAAAATAAATGTTTAATTGCAAACATGATGAAAAACATTAGCCAAAAGGTCATTGATTCATTAAATGATGACCTGTTACTCTCAAAAGCAGCATAGCGAAGCATGACATCCATTAAGAAAAGTCACATTAATGAGCATAAAACAGAGCACGCAAATATTGATAATAGTCTATTTTAATTACATATTCCATCTTGGATTGATTGAGCATGTCAAATTGCATTCTGGGATCGCTTTCTCTGCCAATTACAGTTTCAGTGCTGAGAATTGGGTTACCTTAGAAGCGAGCTTCCTTCGTGAATGAACAACATGTCTGCATTTCCCAGAAGGTTTATTGATTTATATACACACGTCTATTTATACAAAGCCTTTCAGTGCGTGCGATCGCTACAGAAGACGTGCTTCAAGGATGATGGAAAGTGCCTTGCGATGAAAAACGTTTCATGACAGACATCGATCTCTCCGCTAGATTAGAGTGGCTGAACTCGGTTGGCCTTTATTATGAACTTCTTGACTGTGGGAGCCGTCAGAGATGAGTGCAGGACTGCTGGAGGCATCCCGAGCCTTACTTCCAGCAGTAACAAATTAACGCCTATTCGAAGATATCCAAAACATTTTCTAAAGGAAGGAAGCAGATGAAGTGTGTAATTTATGTGCCCACTCGCAGAAACGAGCGGAAATGCAATCTGGTTGTTTGAGTGGACCAACTGTGCAGGATGTAACAACATTAGCAAACCACCACTTAAGATTACTATAAAAGTCGATTATAAAAATGTAGCTTTTCACACACCAGCTCCTGAAAATCAATTCAACTATACTTTCTCTTCCTACAGTTTTGTACATGATGTTTCTTTCATCAATCACTGTCAGTGCTGTGATTCTTCATGATGGAAAACACCAGAGGAAGAGGGACACTGGCAAATCTGGACAGTCTCAGTCTATGTCATGTCAGAGATGAATGCCAGTAAGTCCCAGAAGAGCTCCATGTATGAATGCAGACAGAGCTCGAGGGCAAGTGTGAGTGGTTTCCGGTGTCTGAATCAAGCTTCTTGCGAAGTGGGAGGGAGATTCAGTCTTAAAGCAACTCTCTTACACTCTGGGAGGCTCAGCGGGCTTCTGTGCGAAGGCATGTAAATACAAATCCCATGCCAGGAGCTGCAGTCCTGACTACGCTGACCCTCTTTCATCAGCGCTACAATATCGCCAGCCAACCCCACGAGTCATCGGGGAAATTTACCATCGCTTCATATAGGAATCACCTCTGAAAATACCTGAGAGACTACCAAGAATATTGGACATGGACACTTCTAATCCAGAATGGGGCTCTTTCATTTATTGCTTTTAGATGGTTTCGTTTATTTCCACACCTGCAGGCCTGAAGTCAGCATATAACCCTCCTCAATATTCAGTCACGAATTCAATGGGATTTCAAATGCTCAAAGTATAGCGAAAATGGAAAGAAAATCACATTTAAGTCGTATATTTTATTGATGCAGATGCTGAATCCATAACAAGGGATTGTGAGGCACGAAGGTTTCATCCTCCTCTATGCACAGCACCGCAAAGTTTCTGAACTTAAAGTTTTATTGAAACCTTTATCTGACAATCCTGAGCAAACCTAAAACTTGCTCAAAAGCGATTCAGTGGCTCCGCACTGGAAAGAAACCAACAAACATGTAAAAACACAAACACTTGAATTCAGTAGACGTCAGTTTGTGAATAGCAGTTGGTGTTAACCTCAAATGCTGAGATGTAATGGACAGTCTTAACGTCTGCTGTGCTGACTTCAAATGAAGACTAAACAAATAGAGCTGCTACACGCAGAGGAAGCTTTCCTACAAAAGGTAGAATAGAGGACATTCATTCCAAAAGGCCAGAAGCAAATTAAGTAGTTGTGAGTATGTACATGTGTGCGCAAATCTCACCACCCCAATGCAAAGGTATAAAGGATGGTTGTTTTTTTGCCCTTGTAAAAAAAAAAAAAAAAAAAAAAAAACACACTCCAGGTCTGGCTCAGAATTCTCCATCAATATAAGTATTGGACTTTTACGCCTGTTTAACTGTAAAACATTTTTGGAAAACACTGATTATTAACTGTTATATAAACATATACTGCCGAATTACCAATAAACCAATTTTGTCTAAATAAATACATTAATAAACACTAAAAACTAAAAGCTGCACAGTATGAAAAATGCATTTTGCTTTGAAATTTGATAAAGTTAACATAGTTGGATTGATAACAGCTTTATTCAATCAGTGTAGGGGTCAATATTAAACTGATAGTAAGCATTTTTATGGTTATCGTATCTGTCATTTTCAAAACCGACTCACCAATAAAATAATTTAAAAGCATTTAAAGAAAGTTTTTTGTCAGAGCCCTTGTTATTCTTAATTTTGATTTTTACACCAGACATACTGCATATATCGGTTGAAAATATTAGTTAATCTGTCTACTTGATCTGTAATAATCTGTATCGCCATCGACCCTGAAAAATACATATTGGTCGACCACTAAATTAGTGTTTTTATTTCTGTGAAAAGATTTTAAAACACCAGGTATCATACAAATGTGCTTAGTTACGGATACACATGACATGAAAACAATGTGTTCTAAAAAAATATCAAACATGTTGGATTCTCCTACGACTGGACTGAGTCGTAGTCTGAAGTAGGGGTGGGCGATCCGACAATTTTATTTTTGTTTGATTCCTTTGGCCGGACCAAAAAGGAAAACGATACATTTGTTCCTGGTCCGCTTAGCGTTCACATTGGCATTTTTCAGAGTAACCTAAACATACGAACCTAAAGGCATAGTGACACATTGACAACCTAATTGGTCGGGTTGAATGACGTATATTTTGTGACGGAACTCACCGAACATCCCAGACAAAAGGAAAAGGTGCGTTTATCTTAAACTTCAACATCTTTATCACAGAATACGGCAGAAAATATATTTTATAGTTTCTATAGGCTGGATACTTCTAGGAGTGCACCCTCCAGCTTAGGGTATGATAATCAAATACGCCCAGTGAGATTTTTAATAGAAAGGGTGTTAAATATTAAATATTAAAGGGTGTTTCAAATATTCAGAGTTGTTTACAGTGACAAAGAGTTGGATTCTCATGCTAAACATGGCCGAAGTTTAAAAAAATAATTTTGATGAATGACGGAGAATTTCTTTGCCGAAAATCTTACTTCCGGGTTGGTACAAGTTTCGGCTGATTTATTCGATCGTGGCTTTAATAACCTAGACTCCTTATAAGAGCATTTCTCCCGGAAAAGCGAGCCCGCAGCACCTGCGCGCACGTCACAAAAATATGGGAGAAAGTACTTAAGCTCATCCATCCACCCCTTCAGTTGGGTCTCGGTACGGTTGTTTGGTCTGCAAAGATTTGGTCCGTTACAGATATTTATAATGTATTATCTTATCAATCCACCAGTTCACATTTACAGCTCTGCATGTTTGCAGGGTAAAAACATGATGGTTGATTTTCTCACTGGTCTAAACAAAAACAACAGGCTTATTGAAAACGCAAATTCAATCTCTGCCAGCAGGTGGCGCTTTTAAAATGGCAGAAATATAACTGTTTCAAAGCAGCCTTATATCTGACCATATCACAATTCTGGTCTTTCCGTCCCCAAATTTAAGACCTCTTGAAATCATAATTAAGACTTGTACAATTTAAAACTTTTTATGGCCTTAAATTTGATCAAACTAAATTTAAGATTTTTTAAGAACGTGATGTGAGGTGATTATATTACCAAATTATATCACGTCTCTCTCACGTGGTGACACAACTGAAAAAAAAAAATCAATGTGAGCTACAGTAGGGCTGTTGCAATAAATCAGATTTTAGTTTCATTTTTGATTTTGGCTTCTAATAATTATGAGAATGTGATAATCAAGATCAAGTGATTATTGTGCTACATACCATTCCTATCGTTTTGGACATTAAGTGTACAACTTAAAGTCCAAAATCAGACAAATCATGTATTGTGACTGGCATAAAATGCAGTCAACTGTGGGACATGCTATATTTTAGAAAGTGTTATTAAAAGCCCATTAAACTCTGAAATAGACTGTTCCCTAAGCTCTGTGAACACGCTCCAAGCGGAACACAGATGAGTAAAGTACACAAATTTACACAAAATATGTCAAAATGTCAGTCTTTGCGAGTGTTTTTCAGAAAGCCAGAAAATAATGCTCTGCAAAATTGGGAATATCGCAATTTAGATAGTGGATCGCGATTGTGTGTTTTAGTAAGATCACCCACCCCCAATCTGAAGATGAAATTGTCCATCATACACTATACAACTTTCAGCGAAACGTGTTACCTCCTAAAATCTGCCTCTGACTTTTCTAGACTGCAAATCAAAGGCAAAAATCTGGGTAAGAGTTGTCAGTATTCCAGCCTTTAGATGAAAAAAGTAAATCTAAATGTAAAAAGAAGATAAATTAGCATCAATAATTAAATCATCAACATCCTACGATAACAAATTTCTAATATTGGCCAATATGGTACCAATTACGCATAGAGGTATTTTACCTGCTTAGTTTTCTTAAAAGGGTAATAGTAATATATGTTTCTAGTCTTAAAACCTGAAAGCAATTCTTATACATTGTAGTAAAGGGACCTCCAGCTGCGAGCGCTGGGTTTGTAGGAGGTCAGATTATAGCTGAGGTGGCTCTTTCAGTTCTACTTCTCTTTTCTTCAGTGATTTCATTTCTACTGCTTCGGGATGGGGGTGTGTCCACACAAGAATAATATCCAATCAGAGCAACTGCCAGAAACCACTCAAGCCTGAATCAACCTTGAAAATGCTCCTAATAATCTTGAGACAACAGGCAAAGCGAGTGAAAGGATTCATTTACTCACCCTTATGTAGTCCTAAATTTATCCTAATATTATTGCTTTTTTGTTGGTAGCAATTTGAGACCATTCTATATTTCTTCCGTGTTTGAATATTCACTTTAAATAGATGAAAAACACGGCTTTAACATTGTTCACATCTGTTTTTGTGGTATACGAAAAAGAGCACATGATTAAAAATGTTCATACTGAAGTGAACTCTTCCTTGAAAGAAAAGTGTTTTGACAAGTCTGAACTCTATCCACTGCCACAAACCCAAATTTAGACTATTTAGTGTAGGTGTCAGCTTCACACGTTTGTTCATAAGGAGAGAGAATGGAAGACTGTCATGCTAATGGAAATGTCAATACTCAACTGTGTCAACTGGATAACTTAAAACGTCTTCTGCACCTGTAACATAAGCTCCAGGGCAACACTGACAGAAATAGGCCATTCTGTCCATGTGAACTAAATACGATCTCATATAAAGGTATCCAAACCGCTATGACCTTTCAGTGAATGACAGGGCTTACAAAAAACCCAACACCTAAAGGGTAATTTGCAATTCTCAGAGATATTAATTATGACTCCATAGAAATGTCCATTGGGGACAAAAATAGTAGAAGTGCTGACGTCAGGAGGAAAAACAGAGATATTGAGGAAGGGACAGGAAGAGGAAAGGCAGGGATATGAGTCAATGAACAGCCTGCTGTGAGCTGGCAGCTCATAGAGGTGACGTTCCGCAATGGCACAAAAGCAACCGGCTCACGTCACGCTTTGGGTCCTTTACACACTGGATGAAATTTTCTATTAAAGCAACACAATTTGAATCCTGTCATCAGTTATTCACCCTCATGTCACTCTAATTTCCTTTTTTATGCTTCGTTTTATAAGTGGAAGTAGACTTGGGTTGTCATAATAAAAAATAAATTAAAATAAACAAAGAGCACCATAGAGTGTTATGGACCACATTAAGGATCTTCTCATGTTGCTGTAGTGTAAAGTACATTTAGTGTTTCACAGATGAAAGTCATGCTGGTTTGGACTGTCATAAGTAGGGCCCTAAGAAATCCATTTTATTTCTTCCCAAATTCCGTTTCATTTTTTTCAAAATTCATGTTTAAATTTTTCTGGATTGTTTTTTTCTGGACTCCTTTTTAATGGTTAAATAAAATCGTATTAATCAAAAAAAGCATGTCTAATTAATTAAAACCATGAAATTTTAACAAACTTTAACATGTAACAATTTATCATCAGTTTATCAAAAATGACATATTCATGGCCCTACGAAATATAGTATTTTATTGTTACCAAATTCTGGTTTTAGCATGTCTAATTATTTGAATGCATAACAGCTTTCATTTATTCTTACAATAGCCTTGAAATTTTTATTCCCACAGAAAATTCTGTGTTGTGTATTTATATTTTTCAATCAACCGAAGGCATACAAATTAATTTAATTTATCTTTTAATTAATGAAAATGAAACAAATTTTATTTTTGGCAAGTAAAGGTGGTTTACTATTGAAATTAAAACATGAAAGAAATATTGTGTAATTATTTCTTTTAAAAAGAAAGTAGCAGTATTATGTACATTCTAAAAATGTAAAATATATTTCTGTCATCTTCAAGTTAAACTTTTATTTTGACGGGTTGCCGTAAATACCTGTAACTTATGCTTGTTGTGGCTAGATTGGATACAGCTGCGGCTGGAAGCTAACAATAAACTTTACTCAAATGGAAAGGTCAAATGCGAATAAAGTGACTCTCAGACTCTCAGCAGTTCTGGAGATGTTGTTCATGTATTTATGTTCTCATTTATTGAGACAGCAAATGCTGAAGTCACAGCAAGCGTCACATATGCTTTAGTATGTCTGTGCCATTCATAAACAGAGACATGCGGAACATCCAGGATTCATATGTCTTTGGCGGCTTAATATTTACACATACTAGTCCATATCACGATTTGGTGATAGGGCCCTTCATAAGGGTGAGTAAATGATAGGGTTTTATGTGCTTTTATGTGGCAGATCGCAGAAGTCGCCTCAAATCAAGCAGCAGAACCGATCATCTCTTCCATTTTAGTACTAGTTATACCACAAAATAAACATGAATGAACATCAGAAAGAACAATAGGCTACAACTTACTAAAGTGAATCATGTCTCATGTAATCAGTGTATTTTAACCACAGAAATACATCATGAAACACTTTGTAAACAATTTACCTTGAAAAAACTATTCAATGCCCACAGCTCAGTATTTAGCTTGGAAAAAACAGAAACGCACTATATTACATATGATTTTTTTTTTTTTTTTCATTTTTTTCTAGACTATATTTTAATGGTTAAAAAAAATTAAAGATAAAAAATACAAAAATAATAAATATAATTTAAAAATATTAATCGGAAGTACATTTAATTAGTTAAAATCATGAAACTTTTTTTAATTTATATATATATATATCTCAATTAATTTCCTGGATTCCAGTTTAATTATTTCATTCAATTTTAATAATCAAAAGCATTTGATAATTAATTATCAAAAGTTGTGTATTTAAATTTTTCTGGTAAATAAATTCTGGCGAATATTTCTGATAAATTTTTCTTACAAATAATGTTTTAATTTTTTTATTAGTAGTAGTAGTAGCAGTAGTAGTAGTAGTACAGGTAGTAGTATCATTAAATTGAGTAATATTTGTGTCACAGTTTCTTCAAGCTAAACCAAACTTTTATTTTGACGGGCTGCTGTGAAAATCTTTAAGTTTCTGTTTGTATATGATATGACAATAGTTTTAAACAGTAAGATACTCTCAGACTCTCAGAGCAGTTCTAGAGTTATGTTCATGTACTCATATATTGAGGCACCGAAGGCTAAAAACACTGCCAGCGTCACATGTAGCACGCTTCAGTATTCATTCAAATAGAGACACACAAAACATGCAGGATTCATATTTAAATAGTATTTTTGCAGCTTAATATTCACAGGCACTAATCCATATTGCTTTAGATTTAAGTGTACTGACCTACTTTCGTTTTATTCACCCAAAAGAAACAATTATATAATTAAAAAGATATAAAAACTGCCTTATTTGCAATTTAAATGTCTGTATGTCTCTTTGTTAGCATGTTGATAACTAATAGATAACAGAAACTGAATTTGTTCATTTGAACCTGTAATATTAAAGTTTAGTTTACTGCATTAGTTAAGAGATTATCCAAATGAATAAACCAATATTAAATCAAGCACTTGTGAATCAGAATCGATTTGTGAAATCTGTGTGACTAGCCAGGCCTATTAAATGAAGACAGATTTTTAATTTTATTGGATTTTACTGGTTTACTTTCATTGCATAACCATCAAGCTGGTCGACATGTAATGCAGTACACAAGCAAACAGAACTGCTGAAATATGGAGCGTTATGAAATGTTCTTGATGACCAGCAGCACTATTCAGATGAAATGACAGGATGTGTCGAAGAAAGTGCAGGAGAAGATTATTATAATAAGTAGATGAGCTCGGACCTGATGTTGTCTGGAAACCTGAGGTCTATGGGACTCTTTATGACTCTAGTGGTGAAGCAGTGTGCTATATAGCCACCTGCCATTGTGAGATGTCGAGCGCTAAGCTCTTTCTAGCAGCTGGTGTGTGTGGAGCCAGGCCTAATGTGCGCTGAGGATTACCACTCCCGGTTTCTCTTAACACCGCGGGCAAAAACAACTGCAGGTAAAAGAGGAAACAAACGAGGAAGAAGAGGAACATGGTGGAGATTTGAGCTCCCTGGAAAGCCAGTTATACTCTTGAAAAACAGTCAGACTTCCATGTGGCTTCTGAAAGCAGCAGGAATGAAAGATGATGTAGTCTGATGCCACAGAAACATGTTTTCTTCCTAATATAAAAAATGCAGTTCTGTTTAGGAACAACAGTGCACCTAATGACTTAATAAACAGAGAAATAGGGCTGTAAACACCTAGGGCCCTATGAGAAAACGCAAACAGAATCACAGAATCCAGTCATAAAAGTGGAGTTTACTGTATAACGCGAAACTTCACAAAATTTGCCACATTCTGCATGAATAAATCAAAAGTAGGTCAGTACACCTAAATCAAAACATGATACAGACTAGTGTCTGTTAATATTAAGCAGCAAAAAGATTATTTAAATATGAATTTGCATTTTGTGCATTTGTTTCATTTGCTACACACATACCGAAGCGTGCATGGTATATCGTTTTCAGCCGCTGCTGCCTCAAAATATGAGTACATGAACACATAAGCATAACTCTAGAACTGCTCTGAGAGTCACTTCATGAGCACTTTACTGTTTCTTTCGGGAAAAAAATTCATAAAAAAATATCGCCGTAAAAGGTGTTCACCTGTCAAAACAAAAGCTTAGTTTAACTTGAAGAAACTGATAGAAATATGTTACTTAAATGTAATTACTGCTACTACTAATAAAAACTATTATTAAACAGTATTCTTTAAGGAATATTTACCAGAAAAATAAAAAATATATATATTTCTTATAATATATATATCTTGTATTTCTTAAAAAAAAAGAGAGAGAAAATGTTACCCATACAATTAATGGAAAACACAGAATTTAGTAAAAACTAAATTTGGGGGGGAAAAAAACATCTTTCATAGGGCTCTTAATAAAGAGTTAAATTGTTTCATAAATGAAAGTAATGCTTCATATATTACTACTGTAATTAATATCAATTAAATTCTCTAATCAATGTTTTTTTAATTGTCAGATGCATTTTCACACCACTTAAAATGTATGCTGCCTTTGACATCAAAAACAATATTTAATATTATACTGTGTATAATATTACATTTTCAAAAATACACATTTTTATAAAAATATATTACATTATGCAGTAATAATCAATGCTTTGTATTACCAGATTCTTTGTACACCCCTAATATTATAATGTAAATATTATTATATTGTATTACATTATACTGTAATAATATATTTTTCTACAAAGTGAAAGCGTTTATAAAAATATATTAAAAAAAATATGCAAGTATATTTTGGATCATAAATGCAAGTAATATTTCACATAGTATTTCTATAATATCAATAAATCTCTGTAATCAGTGTCTTTTTGTTATCAGATCAGACACCTCTAGAAATATTATACCATTTTCATAAATATTTATAAAAATATATATTATAAAGTAATAATCAATGCCTTTTTATTATCAAATGCTTTTTTACACCTCTAAAAATATATGTTGGATTTGACATCAAAAAAATGTTTAATATTATAATGTAAATAATATTAAATTCTCAAAAATATTTCTAAAAAATATAAAAATATATTATATTATAAAGTAATAATCAATGCCTTTTTATTATCAGCTGCTTTTTTACACCTCTAAAAATAAATGTTGGATTTGACATCAAAAAAATGTTTAATATTATAATGTGAATAATATATGTATAAACAATTATTCTACCTAAAGTACAAGTGTTTAAAAATATATATATAAAAATGTAAGGATCATAAACACAAGTAATACTTCACTTCATTATAATTATCATCAATTCATCTCTGTAATAAATGTATTTCATCAGATATCACATATGTTGACTTTGACAGCAAAAACACACCAACAGTGAAGCAAAAATCTTATTTTAAAGTGTAGCAGCTACAGAAAAAGCTAAGTTAAGAGGACTGTAATTTCAGGGTGAATTTCGGAAATGAACAAATGTACACATTCTCCCTCCTCTGAAGTCCTGACCTTTACGAGACATTTCAGCTGCTTATTTGGTCATTATGGGCAAACGGGTGATTTCATTACCTTTAAGCGAGAATCTCCGAGCGCTGCTTGAAAACTGATGAGGTAGAGAACAGAAAGTGCCATGAAAGAGACGGACGGAGGAAAGAATCAGTAACCAGCGTCCGTATAGTGCTGAGAAAAGGTGCAGGCTATGTTGCAGGTCATGGATAATTGGATTCAAGCAACAAACATAAAAACAGACTTGACAGGCTGACAATGGGAGCAAGCAAGCGGAGGGTAAATTTGCACAAGAACTGAATGCTGGTTACTGAGGAGCGTTTCACCAGCATGGGAGCTCGTCCAAGCCAAGGAATGTTTCCACACAATCCTCACGACTCTCGCTCCCTCCCGTTCAAAAAAAGATTTGAGCGAATTCCAGAGGAGCTTCCAAAACACTGCAACATGTAGGTCACACAAAAAGTCTATTCACAGCTAGCAATAAGCTTGAAAATATCACAAATATTTCAAAGAAAATCTTGCTTTGGATCTTCTTACCTTGTGCTAACCAATAACCTCAGTACTCCAAAGCAATACAAAGAATAACATGCTACTACCATGATCTTTGTGTGTGAAATAACTTGAAAAAAAATCATTCGTGCGTTTGAATGCGACTACTGTGAAAGCCAAATCACTAGATGCACAAAAGCCTTGGCATTTCTGAAGAAAAT
This sequence comes from Cirrhinus molitorella, assembly GCA_033026305.1. Taxonomy (NCBI): domain Eukaryota; kingdom Metazoa; phylum Chordata; class Actinopteri; order Cypriniformes; family Cyprinidae; genus Cirrhinus; species Cirrhinus molitorella. The sequence continues at coordinate 14,076,697 of CM065126.1, read as the reverse complement.
TACAGGTGCATCTTTCCAGTACCATCCCATACCGTCAAAACAACTGCTGAGTTTCTTAATAAAACCATTCAAATGGCTGCTTTAAAAAATAAAAAAGACCGTCTGACGGCTTTTCTGAGTGAAAGGTCATGCAGTGTGTGGGCAAATGCTGATGAATAGAGTGTATCTGAAATTCTAAACCAATTTCGACTGCCAAGGTCATCTTCAACAGCCCTTCTTTGTGCGGTGTTTAAAGCAAAAAAATAATAATAATTATAGATGATTCCTGTACTGATTTGAGTATGTGTGTTGAAGGTGACAATCTAGATCTGGGCTGCTGACAAAAAAAAAAAAAAACTGCGTAATTGTTTTGACAAATATTGGTGATTTGAACGGCAATATGAGAATCATTTTACATCTGCTACTGCTTAGACAGCAGCTTTTGGAACTGAGTTTAACTGAATATTATAATAAAATTATTATTACACTTACCATAATAATAATTTATATAATTTACAATATTGTATAATATAATGTAGTGTACACAGTAATATTTTTTTTAAGAAGAATTGTTTTTTTTTTTTTTTAGAAGTCTCTTCTGCTCACTAAGCCTGCATTTATTTTATCCAAAGTACAGCAAAAACAGTACAATTTTGAAATATTTTTACTATTTAAAATAACTGTTTTCTACTTGAATACATTTTAAACTATAATTTATTTAGCTGAATTTTTAGCATCATTACAGTCCTCAGTGTCACGAATATTCATTCATTCAAATCATTCTAATATTCTGATTTGCTGCTCAAAATTTCATATATATATATATATATATATATATATATATATATATATATATATATATACACATACATACATATTACATACACACACATATATGAAGAGCTCAGATGCAAAACCCTCTAAAAGCCATCTCGGTCAAAAATGACAATGATACTGAGTGATACTGAGTGAACATAGTGAACATATATTATACGTCCATCAAATACTTTTACTTCAAACTGGCTAAAATCCCACCCTCAGCCCAATCAGTAGTACCAGTACTTACATAGAAGCCTATACAATGGAGCCTGATAAAAATGCATTTTTTAAAGAAAGATGTCAGATGGATTTAGAGGCTTATATATATATATATATATATATACATATATACACACACACACACTGACTTGAAACTTTTGAACGGTATAATGAATAATGTTACAAAAGCTTTTTATTTCAGATAAATGCTGATCTTTCTATCTTTTTCTGCTTTTTTTAAAGAATCCTGAAAAAAGTACTCAGCTGTTTTAAATATTGATATTGATAATAATAATAATAATAATAATAATAATAATGATAATAATAATAATAATAATAATAATAATAGTTATTTTTTCTGTACTTTGAATCAAATAAATGCAGGCTTGGTGAGCAGAAGAGCCTTACAGTTCAAACACTGGTAGTGTATATTAAAATACTGAATAATATAATATAATGTACTTTGGCATTTTTTAGAAACTAACAACACATTTCTATCATATATTTTTGTTGCAATATGTGTCATGCAATTAAAGCTGCGCAATTTGAGGGGAAAATCTAAATATTAAAAGTTCTAAATCTAAACATTTTTAAAAACTGGCTTGCTGTGCTTGTTTTGAGGGCTCCACAGTTTGACCAAAATTGTGTGATAATATATATTTATATGATTATAATGTAATAATAATAATAATTATTATTATTATTATTATTTTTTTGTTATTATTATTAAATAAGTAGAATTTTACTGTAAAAATACTAGTGTATTTAGGGGGAAATAATATTTTTTACATTATATTTATAGAATTTCAATGCTTATATTCATACCAATTTATTAATCTTAATTCTTCACTGTCAAATAAACTGACCCAAACTGTCAGGAGACAAAGATGAAGTACATGTTGAGCAGCATTTACTATAAACTACTGATGAATATGATTTCATTAAATCACAGCAATCCATGTGTCATTACATGATTGGTGAGAGAGAGAGAGAAATGTCCTGAAATGTGGTTACATTTCTAGGACCATATGGTTTCCGCAAAGACACAGACTGGATTGCGTAGTTCATTCATAAAAACAGAGTTTACTCTATAGCGCAGAATGCCACCGAATTTGCCTATTTTTGAATAGATGAATAAATCAAAAGTAGGTCTGTCACTTAGATTAGAATCGCGATATAGGCCTAGATTAGTGTCTGTGAATATTAAATCACAAAAACATGGTTTAAATATGAATCCTGCATGTTCCACTTGCCTTTGTAGCTAGCTATATAAATGGTGGAGAAACGTAATTCTGTTTTGTTTTTGTTTTTTTTAACATTTGATTCTTATTTATTTGGTTCCACAGTGTTTGGTGCTTTTTAGTTTATTTAAACTGTGTATTTTATTTATTATTTACACCAACATGTATATCGTGCCTCCAAACATTCTTATTTGATTTGCTAATAAGTTTCTAATTTATTTGGATCCACAGCGTTTGCTGATTTTCAGTTTTGTATACCTGCCTATTTAAACTTTGTGTAGCCGTATGCATTTTACTTTTACATTAAAATTAGCGGTAATTCGGCATCAAGAAATTGTTCATTAGAGTTTTCCCTCTTTTCTTTGCTTTAAAACAGCTTGTATAAGTGTTATTTTATATTAGGTATACAGCATGGTGTATTTTTATTTGTTTTGTTAAAGAACTTTTTTTTTTGTTTTTTTTTTTGTTTTTTGGAAGTTGTATTTTGTTGTTGCTTGAATTGAATCAACGGAGAATTGCTGCTAATTTTAAAGTGAAAGTAAAATATGCACGGCGCTTATACAAGCTGTTTTAAAGCAAAGAGGTAAAACTCTAATGAACAATTTCTTGATGCCGAATTACCGCTAATTTTAATGTAAAAGTAAAATGCATACGGCGCTTTTACAAGTTATTTTAAAGGAACACTCCACTTTTCAGCATAAAGCCTCAGATCATTACACCTTACTTAATGGAAGAAGACTTAACAGCATCAATCGCCCAACAATTATCCGATTCTCAACCACCTTTTCCCAATTAAGCTCTCCAGGCTGCACACAAGCCCCATCTCTTCAGCTAAGCCGAGCTACACGCAGTGGCACTTGACAGAGTAATCTTTCAACAAATCCCTCCCCAAACATTTTCACACTGGCTGTTTCCTAATTGATAAACCTCCACGGGGGGCTGCGCTATCATATGACACCACCTAGCACAAATCCACCAGTCACCGGCAGCTAGTAAAGAGTCAACACATAGCAGCGCTATGTGAGCAAGGTGCTAAGAGAGCCCATACAAATGCTGCGAAGACCCATGATGTTTTCAAATGAACCAACAAGACACAAGGCAGGAGAGGTCACTGACCTTTCACCCCTGCATTTACTGCACTGGGACATTTGAGTTTATGGAATAGCCAATCATAGTCCAATCAGACATGAGTAAGCAAGAACTGAATGATTTATATTGACTTGGTTGTACAACCCAATAAAGACCAAATGCTTAACCCTTATCAGCAACATGTTCAGCTCTTAACAAACTGCACTTTACTAATTGTTTATTGACATTACCCATCTGTAAGTAATGGCTGAGACATGCATGACTTATCAACTCCCTTTAAGTGCACTCAATAAAAAGGGAGGAGGAATGGGAGCAGCTAGGCTGTCATATCAAGCAAGCACTACGCAATGAAACACTGCGGTTTATTTCACCTCCCCTGAGAGATATTAACACAGAGCCTTCGTCTCAAACTAGTGAGCTGCCTACACTAACAAAAGAGGACTCAAATGTGCCATGGTATTCTCTGAAGTACTTTAAAGGAAGTGTCTTGCCAATTCACTTCTGAGCATAGATGCCCAAAAATATTCTCTAGGTAGGCAGCTCATAAGGTTTTAAAACAGAGCCAGAGAAGTCAATGACATCAGGATGCTTGCTGATCTGCTTTACACAGAGCTGGATTAGTGATGCTGCGGCCTTATATCAACAATGCAGATAATGAAATAGGTCTGTGCATTGTGTTGCAAGCTGCTGGTGGTTGAAAGCAGGAATTAAACATTATTAAGTCTTTCTTTGTAGAAGATCTACTTGTTGTGAGGTAATTGTACATTTCACATTCAAATCAGAAAGGATGCTCATGCAACTTGATTATAACAATTTATATTATTTTAAAGGGGGCATAACAAACGCAGTTTCACCCAATCTCATGTTAGTCATGAGTACCAATAGAGTAGTACTGCATCCTTCATATCTCCAAAAAGTCTTTTATCACATATATAAAAGAAAGATACAGCTTTACGATTCTCTGCGAAAAAAGCAGAGCTCCTGGAGGCGCGCCGTGGGCGGAGCAAAGTTTGACAAGCACTCACGCTCTGATTGCCAATGAATCACAGACATTTGATACCGTTTCACTTACCGTCTGCGGTTCTGAATCATGATCTGGATCTTTTATAGCTGGGACCGCTCCATCTTTCAGTATCAAACAATGTGCAAATCCAGCGTCGAACTAGGCTTTGTTTATAAATTGCTCGTCAACAAACACACTTGCAAAACTCTGTTGCTGCCCCGGAAAAACAAGCTGCATCCACTGTTCAGGTAATGCTGGGTTCTTTGGGAAGCTGAGCAAAGTTATCTTTACAACCAAAACCACACTTCTTTAGACATTCTTCCCGAGTGAATCCTGTGCAGTTTGAACAGAGTGCATTGATGGGCGTGCTCTCTCTCTCGCTCTGGTCGATGTGTGCGTGGCCGCGCTCTTTCGAGAGAAATGGCCATACAAGGAGTTCCACCCTTCATGACATCATTCAGAGGCATGATCGAAAAAAACTTTCCGAAACTTGTAAGAAACCCGGAAGTGTGTATTTGGCACAGAAATACTCTTTTACTGTTATACATCCAAATTGTTTTTTGAAACTTTGCAGATGTTTAGCATGAGAATCCAACTCTTTATCAGTGGAAATAACTCAACATTGGACCCCTCCTTTAATAAATATAAATAATAGTGCTGTCAAAATTAGCATTAACGCACACTATACATTTTTCCTGTTTAACGGCATTAATAAAAATAGTCAAATGTTTACATACACTTTGCAGAATCTGCAAAATGTTAATTCTTTAACCAAAATAAGAGGGATGGTGCAAAATGCATGTTATTTTTATTTAGTTATTTCACATAAAAGACATTTACAGTCCACAAAGAAAATAATAGTTGAGTTTATAAAATGACCCTGTTCAAAAGTTTACATACACTTAATTCTTAATACTGTGTTGTTACCTGAATGATGCACAGCTGAAAAGAAGCTTCAGTAGAGCAACAGTGAAGTGTGGTCAGATAAGATGCCAGGCCATATGTCAGTAAAAACTACTTTACCTGTCCTGTCAGCTGTTATACTGTGCTTGTAGCATGCACGTTTCAATTGCACACAAATGCAGCAGGGCGTGTATCATTTCTTATTAATGCAGTTTAAATCCACGTTACGTTCAGCAGCGGCAGTTCTTAAAGTAATAGTAACCAAATAAGCTAATAAACCAGCTGCTGTGGTGTCTATTAATCAAAGAACAGAAGAAAGAGGAAATAAATAACTTTTGTAGCTTTGTGTTTTAGAACTTTATTCAATTTCTGTATAATTCCTACTTGCTGAAGGGCACAGAAAAATTATGGGTTTATGCAAAGATTGTTTCAAGTTCACTTAAATTGTAAGTTATTTTTAAAAGCCTAATAAACGTTTAAATTGATAACTCTCAATTATACTGTAATGTTAAATAGCTATAGTCAATGGTTAAATATTAGGAAACAAATAATTTCCTAAAGACATCAATACTGGTATCAGTGATACATTCAATCATAAAAATATTTAATATATATTAAATATATACTGTATTCAATGTTGTTTCTACATTCATTTGAAAACTAAATGTGAAATTATTGCAATATAAAAAAGCATATGTAAAAACTTCTGAAAATATAATTTTAGAAAAAAAATGTGTGTGATAATTGTGCACTTCAGAATCTATTTACATATGTGAACCTGGACCACAAAACCTTGTGTCTTAAGTTGCATGGGTATATTTGTAGCAATAGCCAAAAATACACTGTATGGGTCAAAATTATCAATTTTTCTTTTATGGCAAAAAATCATTAGAATATTAAGTAAAGATCATGTTCCATGATTTTATAAACTTCCTACCGTAAATATATCAAACTTAATTTTTCATTAGTAATATGCATTGCTAAGATCTTCTTTTGGACAAATTTAAAGGCGATTTTCTCAATATTAAGATTTTTTTGCACCCTCAGATTCCAGATTTTCAAATGGTTGTATCTCGACCAAATATTGCCCTATCTTAACAAACTTATTTATTAGCTTTCAGATGATGTATAAATCTCAATTTTAAAAAAATGACCCCTTTTGTATTCCAGTCACATTTTTTATTTTTTTTTAAACGTGTGAGAAGTTACTTGAGCAGTATTTATTCTTCAATAAAGTCACAGTGTATAGTGAATAATGTTCAATGTGAATAAACGACTTCTTCCTAAGCTGTATTAGGCTTACGATGCAAGTGCCATAAAAACAGACAATTAAATCTTAATCGCAATTATCTGCATGACAATTATTCGTCAACCCCGGAGGGTTGATTCATAACCGCAGGTTTCTCAAGCGTTCGTTACCTGTGCAGTGTCCATGATGGACTCCACTAGTTATTTCACCACAAACTGAGAGTATTCGTCGAAATATCACATCGTTTTTTCTTCCCAGTAGCATTCCGCGAAGTTAGACTAGCCTATTTCATGTAAGGGCACGTGAATAAAATGTTAATCCCCATCGCTTTAGGGCATCATCATCATCATAATCACCATCATGTAGATCAACCCGCTAAACAGTCGAGTATTAAAGAAGACCGTGTATAACAGGATCGGTTGCACAACCGGATCTAGTTGGTAAGCATTAATATGAGTGTATCTCCGATCAGGAGAGCAAAAAAACATTTAAGAATTATTAAATACATTTTAATCACGAACGGTGAAACATTACACAGACTAACGTTACGTTGCCGAAGGGTTTATTTCCACTGCCCATGGCCGAATAAATGCGCGTAAAACACCTGACATCGACACTTTCAAGATTAGTAACCTTCTCTAATCTGCTATGTGATCAGTGCCTCGATGATATGATGATCAAAAAGCATTTCACGGGTCTGATTATATAAGATATGGTGTTTAGGTTTAATACAGCACTGCTGGGTGTGTTTATCAGTTCATCTGAACGGTGACTGGCCGCGTATATCAACAATATATGAAAATAGATTTGATAGTACTATTAAAATAGACGAATGTTTCAAAGGAATACATTAATGAACTTCTTACCTGCCTCTAGCCTTTTTTCCGCAGTTAAACCCAGAGTTTGGTGTAGATCAGGTTTGACTCTTGCTCAAACTGAATAAACTTTGCCCGCTTTTCCTTCTTCTTCTTCTTCTCCTCGCTGGCTAACACACTTGCTAACGGCCGCTAAAATCTCTCCGCTCGCGGCGTTTACAGCGATCGCTGATTCCGCGTCCTCTTGCCGGTATCTCTCCGTGAGGAGTTGAAGTGTTAGCGCGGATCACAGGTGCAGATAACCGCTGTTGCCGATTTCAGATAAAGTTTATCTCCATCTTCTCCCGTCCAGCGCCATCTTTCCCGCGGGGCACGCCGGGTAATCCTCAGGAATCCCGATGCGACGCGACGCGTTCGCTGCTCGCCCTTGGAGTGCTGGAATGCTGGGATGAGAAAGACAAGCGCAGGAGGAGAGCGATGAAATTTACTTCTAGCATCAGGGGAAAAAAATATCCCACTTACCTCGGGTCAATATGATGGTCTAGTTCTATAATGCATACAGTTATGCTCATTTTGAAAACTTAAAAAGTTGAAGGTTTGTATATTTGACTCTGGACCACAAAACCAGTCATAAGGGTCATTTCTTTTAATTGAGATGTTTACAACGCATATAAAAACTGAATAAATAAGCTTTCCACTGATGTATGGTTTGTTACCTGGCGGAGATAAAACTGTTTGAAAATCTGGAATCTGAGGGTGCGGAAAATCTTAATATAGAGAAAATCACCTTTAAAGTTGTCCAAATTAAGTTTTTAGTAATGTATATTAGGCTACTAATCAAAAATTAAGTTTGGATACATTTACAGTAGGAAATGTACAAAATATATTCATGGAACATGATCTTTATTTAATATCCTAATGATTTTTGGCATAAAAATCGATCATTTTGACCTGTGCTATGACTGGTTTCGTGGTCCAGGGTCCCATATAAAGAACCAGCAAAAACATAGCTACGTAAAACGTCTATGGGGTACAATAAAATTACAGTGATGATAATATTAGATGGCAATACCATATAATTTCTTAATATAAAGTATTCTGTACCATATTGATACTATTGGTATACTCTAATGTATAGGTGTTAAAGTTAAAATTTAAGTTAAATAAAACACAAAGGTTCCCATGTTTATGAAATACCTATCATTTTAAAACTGTGGAAAAGTCTTAAAAATGTAAATGTCTAAGAATTTTTAATAGTAAATATAATGTCTGTAATACACTACCAGTCAAAAGGTTTTTGTTTGTTTGTTTGTTTGTTTTTTAGTAAAACATTTTTTTTTAAAGAAGTCTCTTCTGCTCACCGAGCCTGAATTTATTTGATCCAAAGTACAGCAAAAACAGTAAAATTGTAAAATATTTTTAATATTTAAAATAACTGCTTTCTATTTTAATATATTTTAAAATGTAATTTATTTCTGTGATTTCAAAGCTTTTCTTTTCAAAGATTTCTTCAGAAATCATTCTAATATGCTTATTTGCTGTTCAATAAACATTTATTATTATTAATATTTAAAACAGTTGAGTACATTTTTTTTCAGAATCAGCATTTATCTTAAATAAAAAAGCTTTTGTAACATTATCCACTATACAAATCAAAATCTTGAATTGTATATATATATATAACTTTTTTGGGGGGGTTGTATATATATATATTATAATTTTATAAAATATTTCTATTCAGATAAACGCTGTTCTTCTAATCTTTCTATTCATCAACAAACCTGAAAAAAAAAATTATACTCAGCAGTTTTTAACATTTGGATCAAATAAATGCAAGCTTGGTGAGCAGAAAGTCCAGTGGATACTTTCCAGTGGAAAGTATCCACTGGACGTAAACAACGTACGCTGTTCTGTATCAGCCACAACACAAGGATGCGCTGTTTTCGTTCGAATAATAGCGTAAATACACGTAGAAAACGTACCCGTGTATTGTGGCTGATACAGAACAGCGTACGTTGTTTACGTCCAGTGGATACTTTCCAAAATGGCGCTATGGTGACATAGAGGATTGGTTGACTAAAGTCGTCATTTTTGTTTTCTTTGCGTACAGAAAGTATTCTCGATGCTTCAAAAAATTCTAACTGACCCACTGATGTCACATGGACTACTTTGGTGATGTTTTTATTACCTTTCTGGACATGGAAAGTATACCGTACATACATTTTCAATGGAGGGTCTGAAAGCTCTCGGACTAAATCTAAAATATCTTAAACTGTGTTCCGAAGATGAACGGAGGTCTTACGGGTTTGGAACAACATCAGGGTGAGTCATTAATGGCATAATTTTCATTTGTGGGTGAACTAACCCTTTAAAGAAACACATTTCAAAAAGATATGCGCAGAGACTGAGACGTCTGAAAGCACACCCTCTTTATTTTCTTTATTTTACAAAAGCACAATGTATTGTTGATATTGTGAGTGTACACAAATAAAAACAGACCTTTTGCAGATTCAAACGATGTATTACTCTTATGTTTACGATCAAGCAACTGTCCGGCACCACTGTGAGGTTAAAAAACATATGGTTGTCACAAAGTTAAGCAAAAAAAAAAAAGACAATAACAGCAAATCAGCATATTAGAATGATTTCTGAAGGATCATGTGACAGTGAAGACGAGTAATGATGGAATAAAGAGCATTTTAAAATAAATTCAAATAGAAAACAGTTATCTTAAATTGTAATAATATTTCATAATAACACTAGTATTAATCAAATGAATCCTTATCCAAATGGAAAGGGAAAAACATTCAAACAGGGGCTTTAACACAATATGTCATGTAGAGAAAACTCAGCACCAGATGGCAGTCAAGGGTGCAAGTATGCTTCATTGCCAAGGGGGCTTCTGCATGCCGAATGTTTGTGTAGTTAATTGTGTCATCAATGAGAGCGTACTGAGACCTGGCCAGAAGTCATTGAGAAACACTGACTCATTGGTTCCTGCGTGCAGATTATGTTGACAGTGAATAAACACAAAATGAAGTGTTTAATTTCCATTCCCCTATATACTATACCATTTTAGACTCCCATTCTGTAATCAGACCATGTCACCTCAATCTTCTCTCTCACATCTTAGAAGTGTGGTGAACTAAGCAGATAAATAAATACAACTTTTTCCCACACTGTTTGGGTCTAACAAAGCATTTAAAGGGAAAATCGATCCGCTGAGGAAACACATCCGTCCGCGAGGTGCGGTTGTCTTAGCTGTCTTCCCAGATGTGAGGCCTTTCATCTGACAGGTAGCGTCAGCGCCAGGGTGAATACTAATGCTGAACCGGTCCGTCACCAAGGCAGACAGCTGACCTCAGAACAGCCGGCACAAAGCATGTGCTTTTAAAGGGGTCATGGTCTGCTTGCCCCAGACCTCCTGCTGGCTTGTATCGAAGAGCAGTGGAAGCAAACATTTGCATTTCAAGCAAAGAGGAGAGACTTCAATAACTTCAAACCACCAACCCTGCATGATTCATTTTCAGAGCACCTGCGGACTTGTGTGGTCATGAAGCTGTCAGAGAGAGCCTACACAAATGCAAGCAAATCCCTCCGAATCCACACCAACGAAGAACTCGCATGCATACACGCCTGCGTTTAGACAAAGAAAGGTGACTGAAATATGAATCTAATCTCATTGATGTCTCCAGCAGGATTTTATATAAAAGCGGGCCGAATCTGTGAAGGCAAATGAGTGGAAGCAGATTGCGAGGCTTACCGGTTGGAAATAAATTTCCCTGGTGGTGGGAGTGTAGTGATTAAGTCACATAAACATCTCAGGTTTGATCTCATGAAGTGGAGAGTTACTCACTTGAGCACTTGAACACTTAACCCCAGATTGCTACATGCAGATTACTGTGTCATAAAGCGCTTTGGGTTAAACTAATTGGAAAAATTACCTTTTCTGCTCTTTATTGCAAATTGTTTATATAAGCACTGTATACTCTATATGAAAGCAGTAAGGTGTTTAATTGTTTATTATTTTACCAAAATAAGAGGGATCATACAAAATGCATGTTATTTTTTATTTAGTACTCACATAAAAGACATTTACATATAGTCCACAAGAGAAAATAATAGTGGAATTTATAAAAATTACCCTGTTCAAAAGTTTATATTCACTTGATTCTTAATACTGTGTTGTTGTGTTTTTTTTTTGTTGTTGTTGTTGTTTTATTTGTTTGATTAGTGGTAGTTGAGTCTCTTATTACAGAAGGTTCGAACACTCACTGATGCTCCAGAAGGAAACATGATGCATTAAGAGCCAGGGGGTGAAAACTTTTGGAATTTGAAGATCAGGGTAAATTTACTTGATTTTGTCTTCTGGGAAACATGTAAGTATTTATGTAGATTCTGAAGGGCAGTACTAAATGAAAGAAAAATATGATATTTAAGCAAAATAAGAAAAATGTACACATCCTCATTTTGTTCACCCATTGCTCTTAATGCATCGTGTTTCCTTCTGAAGCATCAGTGAGCGTTTGAACATTCTGTAATAGTTGCATATGATTCCCTCAGTTGTCCTCAGTGTGAAAAGATGTATGTTTGAATAGGGTAATTTAATTTTATAAATTCAACATCATGTGAACATCTTTTATATGAAATATCTTATTCAGGTCAGTACTAAATATACAATAACATGTACTTTATATGATCCCTCTTATTTTTGTCAAATAATTAACATTTTGCAGATTGTGCAAGGTGTATGTAAACTTTTGATCTTAACTTTAAGCTACTAAAAGACATGTTAGGCACAACCCACAGTAAAGTTAGCTGTGACTATTCACAGTATACAGCCTTGAGTGCTAATAGTAGCACAGTAAAAAAAAACATGCATCCACCCCCACCACAAATTTGCATTAATATAAGGTTTAAATTTTTGTTTTCACTTTTGCAGTGATGCATTAAAATTAATCTGCACACTCAAAAAAAATCTAAAAGAAAAATCTAAAAAAGAAAAAAAATCTGTATATTTGTTTTCCATATTCATATTTAAATTACCTTTTACCTTTACAAAATTATATCTACACTCTAAAAAAATCTTTATAAAATCCATATTTTTTTCATATTGATATTTTAATGATTTACTTTTAAAATGACAAAATTATACGTACACTATAAGCAAAAAAAACTATATTTTTTCCATATTGATATTTTAGTGATTTTTTTTACCTTTTACCTTTACAAAATTATATGAACACTCAAAAAAAATATATATTTTTACTCGTATTGATATTTTAATTATTTTTTAGCTTTTACCTTTACAAAATTATATGTACACTCCAAAATTAAAAAAAAAATATATATATATATATTTTTTTTTAAATTTTATATTTTAATGATTTGTCTTTTTACCTTTTACCTTTTCAAAATTATGTGCACTCAAATTTTTTTAAAAATCCACATTTTTTCCAGATTCATAAGGATTTTGTTTTTACCTTTTACAAAATTATATGTACACTATTTAAAATATATTTTTTTTTTCCATATTGATATTTCAATTATTTTTTTTACCTTTACAAAATTATGTGTACACTGTAAAAAAAATCTAAAAAAGAAAAAAAAAAACCCCATTTTGATATATATATATATATATATATATATATATATATATATATATATATATTTACCTGTATTTTGAATTTTGCTCTGCATTGCATTGTGTTGTTTTATACTTGGAAATGTATGTAAAAAAAAAAAAAAAAAAGTGTTATGCGAGTAATGCTGCTGAAAATTCAGCTTTGTGTCAGTCATTTTAAATTGTAATAATATTTCACAATGCTATTGTTTTTTATTACATTTTGGTGGGTAATTGTCTTGAGATGATAACTGATATTAAATATGAATCCACTATCTATCTCGCTCACCTACTGTCAGCATAAACAAACAGTTCAACCAGCAGCAGTCAAAAGGATACTTTGAGAGTCTGTTTTGTTTAGGGTGAAAAGTGCATACTCATAAATAGCGGTTGATCTCTCCCTGCTTGTTTCTAGTGTAACCACTTGTGTTTTGCAAAACAAGAAACAATGGTGGTGATGATGAATGATGTCAACAGTTATTCTGACAGTACATAATGAACATGTCAGAAGTCACACTGAAGATTGTAATTATACATTCACACTGTCTGATGTTTTGTTATACAAGACAAACCATGAGGTTTCACAGAGGGCCAGCGATTCAAACACGCAGGCTCGTCTCTTTCTCTTTGGGTGCCTTTGGCTGTTTGTTTTCCACAGTTGGATTGGGTTCTGGGCTGTTGGAAAACCCATTTGTGGCACAGCAGGAAAACCTGCCACTCCTACTAATGCATGGAGAAGCACAGTCAAGCTTTCAGCCACCAGTGTGAACCAGGAAAGATGATGCAGTCAGACTGTTTGTCTTCAGGCCTGCAATAGAATGTCATACAACTTTCTTGCAAAAAATATCTTCTGCTACTGGTGAGCTCTCTGACACAGAACAGATTTTACTACCTACTTAGCTTGAAAACTTCTATCTGTTGTAGTATACTCACAGGACTGTGAAAGATCTGGGATTGCAGGGGTTTAAATAATGCTTTCAACTGGGCTAAATGGCTTGCAGAAAGAAGAGAGATCTTTCTAGAACAGTGGTTCCCAACTGGATTTGTTTCAGGACCCAGTTTTTTCAAAGCACAGTACCGAAATTGCTTAGTATACACAAAAATGCCCTTATTTAACTTAAGAAAAAAACTAAATAGTATTAATAATAATAATAATAATAATAATAATAATAATATTATATATATATATATATATATATATAAAAGTGTATTAGTATTAAATTTACTGCACAGGTCCAAACTAATAAAATGAAATAAAAAATCTATTAGTATAACAATTAACTGCACAAGTCCAAACTAATAAGAAAAAAATAAAATAAAAATGTACTAGCATCAAATTTGCTGCACAGGTCCTAACTAATACAATAAAAAAATAAAATAAAATAAAATAAAAGTGTATTAGTATTAAATTTACTGCACAGGTCCAAACTAATAAGATGAAATAAAAAATCTATTAGTATAAAAATTAACTGCATAAGTCCAAACTAATAAAAAAAAAAAACATGAAAATAAAATAAAAATGTACTAGCATCAAATTTGCTGCACAGGTCCTAACTAATACAATAAAATAAATAAAATAAAATAAAATAAAATAAAAGTGTATTAGTATTAAATTTACTGCACAGGTCCAAACTAATAAAATGAAATAAAAAATCTATTAGTATAACAATTAACTGCACAAGTCCAAACTAATAAGAAAAAAATAAAATAAAAATGTACTAGCATCAAATTTGCTGCACAGGTCCAAACTAATAAAATAAAATAAAATAAAATAAAAGTGTATTAGTATTAAATTTACTGCACAGGTCCAAACTAAACTAAACTAAGCTAAATTAAACTAAACTAAACTAAACTAAACTAAAATGAATTAGTATTAAAGTTACTGCACAAGTCCAAACTAATAAAAAAAAAATAATAAATTACAATTAACTGCACAGGTCCAAACTAATAAAATAAAATAAAATAAATGAATTAGTCTTAAAGTTACTGCACAAGTCCAAACTAATAACAAAAATAAAAAAAAAAATGTATTAGTATTACAATTAACTGCACAGGTCCAAACTAATAAAATAAAATAAAATAAGATAAATAAAATAGTAATGGTATTACATTTCCATGTCCTGCACATGTCTGAACTATTAAAAATTAAATTAAATTAAATTAAATTAAATTAAAAAATGGATTAGTATTTACTGCACAGGTTCAAAAAAAAGAGAATTAGTATTAAAGTTACTGCACAAGTCTAAACTAATAAAAAAAAATAAAATAAAATAAAATAAAATAAATTGAATTAGTATTAAAGTTACTGCACAAGTCTAAACTAATAAAAAAATAAATAAAATAAAATGTTCTGAGCAGGCAATAATTAAAAATATTTAAAAAAAACATATAAAACTGACTGTAGTTGGCAGAAGACATTTTTATTCTCACTGTAAGTGAACTGTGCAGTCTGGGTTGCAACAGATGAGTTTGCAGCAAAATTGTATAGCTTGATTTTAAGCATTACTTCTTTTTTTTATCAACAACAAAACATGTGGGCGATAATTTAACCTTCATTTTAAAATAACACTTTTGATTAGTCTGTATATTTTTGCTATCCCAAATATGCAATATTAAACGATTCACTCCTGTATAATTCGCTCCTATAATTCATAACAGTTCTGCAATCCATTTTTGGGTTTGGATCTACCAGTTAAGAAGACAGTATGGCTGTAAAAATACATTTATACCAAAGTGTTTGGCTTTCTTTAAATACTAACAATTTCTTACTGTTTGACAGTACCAAGAGCAGCCACAAGGGGAGGATATGTGCCAGTGATTTAGGGCAGAACCACACTCATACAGTATTGATCCACTCTCATTATTTATGGTTCACAGAGTAGTTCATGTTTTGTAATAATAAACTGATGGGGAAAAGTGGTTGTATTAAATATAGCACATGCATGGTTTACATGCACTATGGGTTTGAACAATGATTATGGATATGAAAACTCTGATCAGAGGAGCCTCTCTTCCTCTCTATATTTATAAAAAGGAGCATTATAGAACAAAAAAGTGAACCTGGTCTTACAAAATGACCCTATCCAATCTAATAACTCCTACCACATACTGTACAGAAGCTGCCCACACTGTAATGGATTCCCTTCAGTTGGCACAGTTTCTTTAAGCTGCAGGCATCAGTGCAAGCACAGCTTCCAAAAGGTTATTGTCATGCTTTAGCCTTGAATACAAGCAGTTTTCAAATGGCAGTAGTGTCATAAATTCCAGCTTGGTGCACCTCATAACTTACTGTCTTTGGTGAAACAGGGCAGAGATGTGCTGATTGTGTCCCTGAAGTATCCCTGTCAGTGAGCTTCAACTAACAACCACTGTTTCTATTTGTAGAGGCAGTTTGTCCATATTTAGCATATGCTGTTATTAAAGGAACTGTTCACCCCAAAATGAAAATATTATCATTTACTCACCCTGTTGTTTCAAACCTGTATGCCTTTCTTTTTTCAGTCAGTGGAAAATAAAATAAGACATTTTGTTGGTAACCAAACAGTTTTGATGACCATTTGCCTCCACTGTAAGGATAAAAGCATTGAACCTTTTCTCAAAGTATTATAAATAACGAGATACAAAGTGCAATTGTGAGTTATAAAGTCAGAATTGTGAGATATAAACTTGCAATTGTGAGTTATAAAGTCAGAATTACAACATAAACTCGCAATTGTGAGTTAAGAAGGCAGAATTGCGATAAACTCGCAATTGTGAGTTATAAAGTCAAAATTGTGACATAAACTCGCAATTGTGAGTTATAAAGTCAGAATTGCAAGATATAAACTCATAGTTGCAAGTTATGAAATCAGAATTGCGAGATATAAACTTGGAATTGTGAGTTATAAAGTCAGAATTGCGATATAAACTTGGAACTGTGAGTTATAAAGTCAGAATTGTGACATATAAACTTGGAATTGTGAGTTATAAAGTCAGAATTGCAAGATAAAAACTCATAGTTGCAAGTTATGAAGTCAGAATTGCGATATAAACTTGCAATTGTCAGTTATAAAGTCAAAATTGTGACATAAACTCGCAATTGTGAGTTGTAAAGTCAGAATTGCGAGATATAAACTCATAGTTGCAAGTTATGAAGTCAGAATTGCGAGATATAAACTTGGAATTGTGAGTTATAAAGTCAGAATTGCGATATAAACTTGCAATTTTGATTTATAAAGTCAGAATTGTGATATAAACTTGGAATTGTGAGTTATAAAGTCAGAATTGTGAGATATAAACTTGCAATTGTGAGTTATAAAGTCAGAATTACGACATAAACTCGCAATTGTGAGTTAAGAAGGCAGAATTGCGATAAACTCGCAATTGTGAGTTATAAAGTCAAAATTGTGACATAAACTCGCAATTGTGAGTTATAAAGTCAGAATTGCAAGATATAAACTCATAGTTGCAAGTTATGAAATCAGAATTGCAAGATATAAACTTGGAATTGTGAGTTATAAAGTCAGAATTGCGATATAAACTTGGAATTGTGAGTTATAAAGTCAGAATTGCGATATAAACTCATAGTTGCAAGTTATGAAGTCAGAATTGCGATATAAACTTGCAGTTGTCAGTTATAAAGTCAAAATTGTGACATAAACTCGCAATTGTGAGTTGTAAAGTCAGAATTGCGAGATATAAACTCATAGTTGCAAGTTATGAAGTCAGAATTGCGAGATATAAACTTGGAATTGTGAGTTATAAAGTCAGAATTGCGATATAAACTTGCAATTTTGATTTATAAAGTCAGAATTGTGATATAAACTTGGAATTGTGAGTTATAAAGTCAGAATTGCGATATAAACTTGCAATTTTGATTTATAAAGTCGGAATTGTGATATAAACTAGGAATTGTGAGTTATAAAGTCAGAATTGTGACATATAAACTTGCAATTGTGAGTTTTAAAGTCAGAATCGCGAGATAAACTTGGAATTGTGAGTTATAAAGTCAGAATTGCGAGATATAAACTTGGAATTGTGAGTTATAAAATCAGAATTGCGCATTATAAACTTGCAATTTTGATTTATAAAGTCGGAATTGTGATATAAACTTGCAATTGTGAGTTAAAAAGTCAGAATTGCAAGATATAAACTAGGAATTGTGAGTTATAAAGTCAGAATTGTGACATATAAATTTGCAATTGTGAGTTTTAAAGTCAGAATTGCGAGATATAAACTTGGAATTGTGAGTTATAAAGTCAGAATTGCGAGATATAAACTTGCAATTGTGAGTTATGAAGTCAAAATTGTTAGATATAAACTTGGAATTGTGAGTTCTAAACTCAGAATTGCGATATAAACTTGCAATTTTGATTTATAAAGTCAGAATTGTGATATAAACTTGCAATTTTGAGTTATAAAGTCAGAATTGCAAGATATAAACTAGGAATTGTGAGTTATAAAGTCAGAATTGTGATATAATCTTGCAATTGTGAGTTATAAAGTCAGAATTGTGACATATAAATTTGCAATTGTGAGTTTTAAAGTCAGAATTGTGATATAAACTTGCAATTGTGAGTTATAAAGTCAGAATTGTGATATAATCTTGCAATTGTGAGTTATAAAGTCAGAATTGTGACATATAAATTTGCAATTGTGAGTTTTAAAGTCAGAATTGCGAGATATAAACTTGGAATTGTGAGTTATAAAGTCAGAATTGCGAGATATAAACTTGCAATTGTGAGTTATGAAGTCAAAATTGTTAGATATAAACTTGGAATTGTGAGTTATAAACTCAGAATTGCGATATAAACTTGCAATTTTGATTTATAAAGTCAGAATTGTGATATAAACTTGCAATTGTGAGTTATAAAGTCAGAATTGCAAGATATAAACTAGGAATTGTGAGTTATAAAGTCAGAATTGCAAGATATAAACTAGGAATTGTGAGTTATAAAGTCAGAATTGCAAGATATAAACTAGGAATTGTGAGTTATAAAGTCAGAATTGTGATATAAACTTGCAATTGTGAGTTATAAAGTCAGAATTGCGAGATGTAAACTCATAGTTGCAAGTTATAAAGTCAGAATTGCGAGATATAAACTTACAATTGTGAGTTATAAAGTCAGAATTGCAAAATATAAACTCAAAGTTGCAAGTTATAAAGTCAGAATTGCGATGTATCTTCTTTTACATACCATAAAAGAAAGAAAGTCATGAAGGTTTGGAACAACACAGGGTGAGTAAACAATGAATGAAATTTCAGTTTTGAACTCAAAAATAAGACATAAAACCAACATTTGAAACAACAACATTGATTTCAAGGTTAATGTACTACTGAACACGTTATTCTGCTAGTTTATGCTGTCTAAACCACGAAAAAAACTCTTCTCCTTGATTTGTTATAACTTTTGGCAGTCTATAGTACTCCAAATGTTTTTCACGGTCCGACCGATTAGTACAGCCCAAAACATGACAATAATTGACCATTTTCAGCAGCAATAATCAGCAAAATATGCTAATTTTGTTCGGTTCAGTGGCATTGTTTAATGCCGCCAAAATGACCGATTGATGACCCCTCGTGAAAACTCTATTGTGTTAACAAACTACTTTTTAAGTCACTGGTTCTGGAGACATGGGACAAAACATGTCTAGCAGTTGTAATTACTATTAGATTTAATTCAGTTGTAAATGTTATGAGGGATTAATAATAGAATGTATTTAACACAATTATTCCAATTCAATTTAATTTGATCATTATTACAGCATTAAATCTATGGCACTTATTGTCTTCTCACAACATTAAAAACAATGTGTCCACAGAGAAGGGTTAATTCGTTAATTTTTTATTTTTTAATGATGAAAAAGAGCTTATTTTATCAAAAGCAACACTTAATAATATCTTATGTCAAAGCAAGGTTGTTTTTCAAGGACACATGTGTTTCATAAGGTTTCAAAGTTTTTTGTCAGCACTGTCAGACATTCATTAAAATGTAAAAAAAGAAAAAAAAAGAAAAAAAGCTGTCACTCTTTTAAATCCTAATGTTAATATTTCCTGTGTCATGATATGTCACACCACCTTCCAATTTCTAAGGAAATTATTTGAAATGTTTAGACTATTTTATTCTGCTAAAGCAGATTCTATTGCCATCTGGCATCAACAGAGAAAACAAAATGGCTACTACATAAACTCTATTTGCTTTGTAAAAGAAATGTCAAATTTGTCAACACCGTCAGATGTCACCAGCATAAAATTTTCTGTCTTACGGTGGTGACGGGCCAATGATGCAGCTGGCAGTTATTTTTGTTGTTTTCAAGTAATTTTTAATTACATTAAATATAAAATAGTGTTTAATATTTCTAATAATGTAGAATTACTAAATATACAGTGTGACTCTGGACCACAAAGCCAGTCAGGATAGGACAATATTTGTCCAATATTAGCAAAAAAATCTAAATATTGAGAAAAATAGCCTTTAAAGTAGTCCAAATGAAGTTCTTAGGAATGCATATTATTAATCAAAAATTAGGTTTTGATATATTTACGGTAGGAAATTTACAAAATATCTTCATGGAACACAATCTTTACTTAATATCCTAATGATTTTTGGCATAAAAGAAAAATCTATAATTTTGACCCATACAATGCATTTTTGGCTACTTAAGACTGGTTTTGTGGACCAGGGTCACATATTGCTTTTGTGAATTGATAGTCATCACTTCTAAGTGACTTAGTACATGTAAGATACAAAAACGTAGTTTAATTTGAGTACAGGGTTTTATTTTTTTTTTATATTTCATCCTGTTGTGTGCCACTTCTCAAAACATAAAATATAAATGTGTGATTTAGAAAATTTTTCATTAGTTTGTCTAAATTTTTAATTTGTTGAAATTATTGCTGTTTTGATGTAGATTAAGCAAAACCTTCTTTTATGTAGGTCACACTGGAGGGCACACATTTTTACCTCTTCTGTCTGAGTGAGTAAGCCTTTGATTATTATTCCAAACATATTCAACTTGACGGAAGAACAAAGATTTCCTAATGGTTTGGCCCTTGAGCTTGATAATACCTTGAGTACTATAAGTAGTACACTTCAAAGACTCCGTCTGCTGTGGAAGATCAACACTTACAGCTAAAGTTTGAGCCCCACATGAGGTCACAGATTCCAGCTCCTTCAAAATATAATAACTGCTAATGGAATCACAAGCAAGTCCATTTATCATTTTTACTCATGTATGTTTCTGGTATAGAAAGACGTATACAGAAGTCTGAGAAAACCTTTTGTACCTTTTGTAGATGCCCAGTGAAACACCGCTGTAGTCCAGAAAAATATTACTGGCAAACTGTCAGACAATGGAGAGGAACTGATAATATTTCAGCAATGATTTTGTATGTGTTTTCTAACTGTCACACCCCTGTGAACTGTCTGCTTTGGTTTTTCCGTCGTGTGCCCTTATTTGGAGTTCCTGTCCTCGTTAAGTGTTATCACCATCACGTGTTTGTGTACTTTATAAGTTGCCTTCAGTTTGTTGTCCAATTGTATTAATGTTGTTTTGGTTGTTCTTGGTTTCTGCCTGCCTACCATTTTTTTCAAAATTGCGAGTTATAAAGTCAGAATTGCAAGATGTAAACTCGCAATTGCGAGTTATAAAGTCAAAATTACGAGAAACCTGCAATTCTGACTTTTTTTTCCTTCCAAATGTTAGCCCGGAGTTATCTAGCAATTCTAATTTTTTTTTTTTTCTTTTTTCAGAATTGTGAGATTTAGGCCTGGTTTCACAGACAGGGCTTATGCTGCCTTCACATGTTATCGGTATTATTGTAAATACGAGTTTCCCAATCGGAAATTGGACATGAACGGCCTCTCAGGTCATATTTACTACTGGGAAATTCGGGAATAATTTTGATACCAGAGCTTCTGAGTTGGACAGGTCATAAACTTTAAACATGGTGTAGGGGACAACAGCTGCTGCTGTCAATGCTGTTCTCACAACAATTACACTGTAAAAAAAAAAACACACAATTTGTTGAGTCAACTTAAAATAATTTGTTACCCTGCTACCTTAAAATTTTAAGTTCAGTCAACTGAAATAAGTTTATTCAAGTTGAAAATTTAAGTTTTACTAAGTAAATACGACCCAGTTGTACGTTTTTGTATCAACCTAATACGACCCTTCTTTACGTTTTAAAGTTAAACGCCCTCTAGCGGTTGTAAAAATAATGACAGTGTCGCGTTGGATCTGACGTCATGGAATGACGTATGAGTTTTTACACCGAACTACTAGGTGTAATTCGTATAAATGACCACACCTAACCCCACCCTAAACCTACCCCTTACAGAAATAGTGCAAAATCATGATTTATAGTGCATATTCCAAAAAAAAAACTTGCAATGAGAACATGTGCGTTCTCTGGTATCAAACCTGTGTTCTTATGATTATACCACTTCGCAGTGCAACGCGCTACCAATTAGCCTTTTTCACACTTCCGGGTTTTTGACTTCCGGCGTGGCTGCATGCAGGGTAAAAGTATTTCCGGTAACAGTGATTGCTGAGTCTAAGGAGCACCCGCTCGGGCATCAATGTCTTTGCAAGAATTAAATCTCATGTAAATGTTTAAACTGTCTTGGTCATTTATTGGTGAGACTACAAAGTTTTATTTCAGAACTAAATTTCAGCACTAATTAGAAGTGACGACGCGTATATTCGGTTATATCATTGTCCGTGTCTATTTGGTGCAGCCGTGCATTGTCGCACTCCATGTAAAAAACAGTTTTTGGCGATGTGCTGGAGAAATCGACTGACAGCTCTGATCCTCCGATTTGCGAAAGAGGACCACTCGATCCCTGGATGCGTTTTTGCATTTCTTTCTGGATATATGGATCATAAACAGCACTTCTGTCATCTCGCAATGATGGTTCACTCACATTTTCTCCGCTCGTTATCATCTTCCCTTACGAAAATTAACCATGGTTTTATTATAGTAAAAGCAGGTTTGTTTTATTACTATTTGCATAACCACACAAATCAGATTTTGTAACAAAACCATGGAATAATTGCAATAACTGCCGTTTGATTCGTAGTTAATTTTAGTAAGGTCTAAGGTCTGTAATATGCACAGCATTAACAAACCTATTAGTACTTTGTTGTATATTTAGTTAATAAATATATTAACTCTAATTCAACTGATGTAGCAATGAGGTCTTGGAAATAAATGTCTTATTTATTTTAGTCTCTCAGATATAGTTATAATGTGCGATTAATACATGGTCAACAGTTTCAGCGTTTCATTAGGTTGAGATAATCTACATATTGTTGTGACTTTTTTTTAAAGGGAATTGTTGAATGAGCCTATATATAGGACAGCTGGTGAAATAAATCTACCCGCCGGTAAATTCTAGAACGATCTGAGCGGCCATATAAGCTACAAATAAATTTCTTTGTAGATTATATAACAACAACTTGGAAAACAGACAAAATAGAAAGGGTAAGAGACGAAATCTGCGTCACGTGATTTCAGATTCTTGTGAAAAAGGCCTATTGACTACAGGTAAGTTACTGATAAGGGAGCAAATGTTGAATACGCTCTACAGAGACATATTCAAATGTTGAATACGCTCTATAGAGACGTATTTGAGGATTTGTGAAAACGACTTACGTCGGGCGTATAAATTGGAGGACATGTTGAGTTTTTGACTAAACTAAAAAAAGTTTGTTAAACTTAAAAGCTGGGTTTGTTACTCGGCTGCCTTAAAATCTTAAGTTGAATCAACTCAAATATCTAAGTTGTCACTTAGTAAAACGTAACATTTCAAGTTAAACTTTTTTCAAGTCAGTCAGGTGATTCAAAGCATTGTAATCATGACTGCATAAGTGGGAAAAAGGAAATTTCCAATAGCATGTGAAGGCAGTATTAGTCTACAGTAGTCAACATTACAAAAAAACATTACTGGTGTGCATCTTGAGATAAAACTGATATATTTTAAGATTAGTTAGTGCAAGTTTTTTTTTTTTTTTTCAGTTAAAACTGCTCAGATTTACATTTTAGTTTGGGACTAGGCTTAAGCTTTGACTGTGAAACCGGGAGATAAACCCGCAAAAAAGACTGATATGTTCTCAGAATTGCAAGATTGTATCCCACAATTTTGACGTTATAACTAGCATTTGCGAGTTTGTATGTGATGTTGAGAGCATTCACTCAGTATCAGAATGTTCTCAACACATATTATACGTCCATCAAATACTTTTACTTCAAACTCATTGAAATCCCAGCCTCAGCCCAATCAGAAATACTGGTACTTAGGTAGAAACCTATACATTGGAGCCTGATAAAAAAAATAAAATAAAGACGTCAGATGGATTGAGAGGCTTTTGCATTTGCATATATTTATAATTTAAAAATGGTATGACTAGTTTACTCTTTTGTTGCCTGAAGATTAATCTCAAACAAGGTGCTGTAGGGAAAAGAAGCTAAGAGGTCTTCAGTCTTCAGATGCTTAATTTCTCTTGACTAATTCCTCATTAGCAGCTTATTATCTCTGTTTCCTCTTATAACTCCTCATTTTGCCATACAAATAATCAGTGCAGTGGCTCTTTGTAGTACTTGCAGGGCCTATTGATTAGGCTACAAGATGGCAGACGCTCATTAACACTCATTACGCAAAGCTGCCTGTTATCAGACAGCAGCCATCAGTAATCAGGGAGCTGCTCCATTTTGTTCCTCCTTGTCCCGGTTGATTGTCGCCCTGCAGTCGTGTAGGCAGCTGCTTTCTGAAGAATGATGTGGTTATTTTTACAAGCAACAATGACAGACAGGTCGATCTCGACGGGGACCTTAGAGAGCATCAGCGTTCTCGCATTCCAACGGGTTGTAGCACAAGTGCAGCTTAACTCGTCATAGGGAAAGACAATACCCACATGAACCATTTTGTTACGAACAATGCATTGAAGAACGTCAATGGCAAAGCGTGTCCATCACTTTCAGGGGACTCCGGACCCTTGCAGCTGCCACTCTCGCTCTGTTAGAGCAATGGGTGTTATTTTAGAAGGCCTGAGATATTGGTCTATCCAAAGGTCCCGTCTCTAATGGAAAACTCTGTTAGATTGTGCAGGTCAGCAAGACTGAGAGATACACTGCTCATCTTTCAATATATGGTTGTTGACAGATGACAGCATCGGTATAAAAGTAATCTTCTTGTACTTCAGACTTCAAAGGCCAAGAGCCTCATGTCAAACTTGAAATAGGACCTCATTTCACCACCTTCGCCGCCACTGAGCAGCACACAAAGACCAGTTGCATTATGGGAACTCCTAAGGGAACGTAACAGAAGAAGATATAAACTTGCTTGTAATGCTGAATTTTACAGAAATGTTAAATTCTAGAATGCTACATTATATTTTTCAACAACGAGGTGGTAAAATTGCTGCTTTTGAATTAATTTGTTGTTTGTAGAGAGAGACGGGCTGCTTTCGGGTAACACGCACTACTGTAATCTCTCCATCCCTCCCTCTCTCGATGATTATTTTGAAATAAATGCTATAATTCATTCAAATAAATGTGGTTAATTCTGATTTGAAGCGACCAGAATGTTAACGAGCCGTAAATAACTGTCATTTTTACCCGTTCTGTCAAATACTGTGCTGCAAAGGGCCCAGCCCGCAGCCCTACATATGTCTCCTAGAGAGGCACTGTGTGCCAACACATAGGAGAAGGCAACACTCTGGGTGAAGCAAGCTCAAACTCCCAAGGAGCATGGCTCACTTTGGGACTCGTACGCCAAGGTGATGGCATCTACTACCCAATGGGCCAACCTCTGCTTGGAGACAGCATTCCCCTTCTGCTGTCCCCAAAAACAGACAAAGAGCTGCTCGGAGCATCTGAAGCTCCGGGTGCTGTCCACAAAAAAGCGCAGTGCACAAACAGGACACAGCAAATCCAAGGCCGGGTCTGCCTCCTCTGGGGGCAGAGCTTGCAGGTTCACAACCTGATCCCAAAAGAGAGTGGTAGGAACCTTGGGCACGTAACCAGACCGGGGTCTCAAGTTTATGTGAGAGTAAGTTGGACTGAACTCAAGGCACGTTTCGTTGACTGAGAATGCTTGCAGGTCCCCCACCCTCTTCATAGAAGCGAACGCGGTCAGGAGCACAGTCTTAAGCGAGAGATGTTTCAGCTTGACTGAACCAAGCGGCTCGAAGGGGGCTCCCCATAGTCCCTGAAGAACCACAGAGAGATCTGAAGAGGGGATGAGGTGCGGTCTAGGTGGGTTTAACCTTCTCGCACTTCTCAGGAACCTGATGATCAGGTGATGCTTCCCTAAGGACAAGCCGTCCACTGCAATGCACTGGGAGGTGAACAGATCTATCTGAGCCTCCCCGAATCGACTCCAAATGAGCTGGACCGCCTGGGGATGGAGTCGCCATTCTCCAGGAAGGGTGAGCTCATCGACTGTGGCACATCGGCTGCACA
Organism: Cirrhinus molitorella; assembly: GCA_033026305.1. Taxonomy (NCBI): domain Eukaryota; kingdom Metazoa; phylum Chordata; class Actinopteri; order Cypriniformes; family Cyprinidae; genus Cirrhinus; species Cirrhinus molitorella. Next base: position 14,050,313 of record CM065126.1, on the reverse strand, counting down.
ATTGAGCTCCCCTGGAATATGAATGACCATCTTGACGATTGATGTACGCTACCATTGCCATGTTGTCTGTGCGGGCCAGCACATGCTTGTCGCTTAGCATTAGAAGAAACGGACACAGGGCGAGAAGCACGGCTAACAACTTGAGGCAATTGATATGCCACTACAGGACAGGACCCCGAGGCTGCTTGCCCCAGCCCATCATAGAGGCATCTGTGTTGATGACCACATGCCTGTGCACCTGACCTAAAGGCACTCCTGCCCATAGGAAGACAGGGTCTGTCCAAGGGCTGAAAAGGCAGTGACACATCAGGGTAACGCCGACCTGGAGCCGTCTCATATGGAGCAGAGTAACTGCGGCTGCCATATGCCCCAGGAGCCTCTGAAAAACTTTGAGAGTGACCGCTGTCTTGTGTCTGAAGAATTTTAGGCAACTCAGCATCGACTGCACCCGCTCGTTCGTGAGGCGTGCCGTCATGTTGACCAAATCCAGCTCCATCCCAAGAAAAGAGATGTTCTGCACAGAGGAGAGCTTGCTCTTCACTTGGTTGACCCGAAGCCTCAGCTGGCTGAGGTGCTGAAGCACCATTTCCCTGTGCTTGCACAACAAATCTTGCGAGTGAGCTATTATGAGCCAGTCGTCGAGATAGTTGAGGATGTGGATGCACTTCTGCCAAAGGGGGTCAGGGCACCCTCCATGAGTTTGGTAAACACACTCTCAACAACCGTTTAATGAAATTTGCTCTTTTAGGTGTTTCCCGGAACCCAGGGCAGAAGCCATGCCGGTAGAGGGGGTAGCGCTTCGCTGGTGATGCAAATAACTGAGTCTCCCGACCGGCCCACAGGATCTTCAAAAAGAGTTTTTTTGATCAGTCATCTTTGCAGCGGTGAGGCTCTAAAGCAGAAATCTGTGAGTGAGTGTATGCATGCCACCATCTTATATACCCGTATGTACGGGAGAGTGCCGTTGTATGCAAATTCCACTTGCCAATTGGCCTTTTCTCTATAGTTCAGAGGTGATTGGTCTCTTAAGTATGATTCCATGATGTTACTTGTCGTAACTTCATAGTGAATGACTGAGGGGGAACTAGATTTAACTTGTTTAAAAATTTGCAAATGACCATGGAATAAGCAGGATAATCAATGGTATAATTTTGAACCATACAATGTATTTTTTTGCTATTGCTACAAAGTTGACTTGCTTTGACTAATTACATCAGTAATACTGTGCCACTACATCTATATGTTGCTGCATCTGTGTCCTGCTACTGAAAAAAAAAAAAAAAAAAAAATTGTTCTTGTACCTTGCCAGGAATGTGCAAAGCAGGTATGGCAGGTATGCAAAATACTCTTTATAGTAATATTTACTACATTATGGTAAAGAGAACGGCATTACAGTAGTAAGTATTGTTCACTATAGCTTAAACAAAACATTTTCTAAATGTAATGTTTTATAGATGATTTTGAGTCTTTCACACATTCTTAGCAGCATTTGTCTTCACATGACAATCTCCCTCCTTTCTGCCCTTGGTTGTCACCTTTTCTGTCTGTATGATTGATGCACAATGTCTTACGAGGCGTCTTCACCCCCACCTTCAGCAGTCAGGGATCAGGTGTCCAGTTATTATAAGCGTCTAATGGTGACGCAGACTGCTTTGAGCGTCACTAGGGGAAACACACATGTGAGACTTTCCTCCAAATCTTGCACTTTTCCAAAATAGCTTGAGGGTGAGGGGGGTATTTATACCGGGGTACATCAGAGGCTTGGACGTGTGAACTGGCTGACAACTGCATCTCTGTGAAAAATGGTCTGAGACAGAGGTATGAGGTAATAGTCAGGGCTTGTAAATGATGGCGGTGCTCAGTATCTACTCCTCTCCTTGCTGAAGACTCCTTCTCAGAATCAGACTACAAATGATTTAAAGCAGACAGATGGTGTGTGCATACATTATGTATACTTATATCAACAGTTTCATTTAACACTCTAACACTAAATCAGTTTAAGCTGTCTCCATTCACTGCCAAACATGGAAAGTAACTGTGGGAAACTACCAGTAAAGAGACAAAAAAATGGATCAAACGGATCCAATAGAAAGTTGGAAGAAATGTCAATGACAAATAATTGAGAATAGATAGAAAAGAAGAATTGTAATAATACTTTGAAATCATAGCATTCATACTAATTGACTTCAGTGTAAACTGATTTGGCTCAGAAAAGTGTACAAATTTCATTTGAACTAGGAATTAGAACAAAATTATTTAAAATAGTCAAATTAAAGCTGTCGCATTAACCATTGTCATATTGAATCTTAATTCACTGGTGAAATTCAGTTGTTTTTAAAGGGATAGTTCATCCAAAAATGAAAATTCTGTCATTAATTGCTCACCCTCATGTTGTTCTAAACTTGTAAGACCTTTGTTCACCTTCGGAACACAAATTCATATATTTTTGATGAAATCCAAGAGCTTTCTGACCCTGCATAGACAGCAACGCAATTGACACATTCAAGACCCAGAAAGGTTGTAAGGACATTATTAAAATAGTCCATGTGACATCAGTGGTTCAACCATAATTTTATGAAGCTGCAAAAATACTTTTTGTGTGCAAAGAAAACTAAAATTTATTCAACAATTTCTGACGCGTAAATGTGGTGCTGCTGACGCAGGAGCTGGCGTTCTGAATTATTAACTCTAGCCTGGTTTTATCACTCCTTGATTTCATGCATTTCAGATCTAGAGCTCCCCTTTCATTTACAGTGGCTGTCACTTAATAGTGTGTGAAATCGGAGATCGGATGGCCTGTATATCTCCTTACACTTTCCCTTATGTGATGATAAACTGGCTAAATCGTGACTGCGATCAGTGTGTGACTATCTACGACTAATATTGTTCAGCTCTAAACACTTTTATCATGCATTCTGAGATCTAATAATGTTTAGTTGGCCTTTATGTGGCAGTGTCACATCTGCATTATCATTTAATATCAGTGTGACGTTTGGAAGAGGATCACCCAACAGACAGGTGGCTCTGAGCATACAGTTGCACTTGAGGGCTGAGTGAATAAGCTGATGTATTGCAGTAGGCAATAAACAGCCTGAGAGAGTTTGTGTTGCCGTTTTCAAAGAGTGTGATGGTGATCTGGAGGAAAAAGAAGAAAAGGGGGATTATTTGGGACTGCCGGTTTAAGGTTTCCCTCGTTTTACACTTGAGCGCAGGTAAATGTTTTTCGCTTTTTTGAGCTTGTGGCATTTAAACATAATTGAACACTTTAAAGCAAGAGCAGACACGTGTGCTGGAGGGAAAGCAAAACTGTTTGGCATGTGATGAGAAGAAAGGCTTCAAGAATGGTTTCACCTGATATTTTCGTCATGATCAAATGCTATTAAACTTTACTAATTGTATGAGTCATTGACAAAAAACTATTTTAATCTAGGTAGAATAAACAATATGAACATGTGTTAAGCATTACAGCTCCCTTAACTAGCTTCACATTGACAGTCAGTAAAATCTGGTCCATGTGACATCAAAAAACAACCAATAAGAGTACATTTTGTTTTGATGTGCTGTTTAAAGGCTGGTTTATCTGGAATAGTTAATTCTAGTTTGTTAACCGTGGCTGGTTATGCTTTCTGGGGGGCAGAAAGCACATTTCTTTTTTATTTACCTCTAAAGCTGTATGTGTCAGCCAAGCAACTGCTATTAAGATAAATGGGTAGTTGAGGCCAAGTGACATAAGACAACCCTTTAACAAATCAAGTTTGCTAGATTCATCTCAAGCTTTTTTGAAGTTTCAAATACATTCCTTAGTTAATATGGCATATATGCACTTTATATATAAACCCACATTTTCTTGGATTTTCAGTGATGTCACAATATTCATTAAAGCTGGAACAGCTCTCCTATGGTTGGAAGAGGTGTTTTTAAGATATATCATATGCAAAGTGAATATTAAAGTAATACAGTGCCTTGCGAAAGTATTCATACCCCTCCTTATGTTAAACTGCTTTAAATTACTTTTTTCCTCCACATCAATCTACACAGTTTTTTAACATCTTTGCAAATGTATTAAAAATAAAAACTTAAATGATTCCATTGCATAAGTATCTGGGACAGTTCAAATTTAGCTGAAGAGCATTCATATTGCTTGAAGATGTTCTGTGGTCTGTGGCAAATTCAATTGAATGGGTATTTGGAAAGGCACATGCGTCTTAATAAAAGGTCTAACAGCTGAAAATGCATATCAGAGCAAGAGCAAAAGCCAAGTCATGAGGTTAAAAAAACTGCCTGCACACAAGCACACATCTGGGGAAGAGTTCAGAAAAAAAAAATCAGCTGCATTGAAGGTTCACAGAAGCATGTAGTCTCCATTACCCTTAACTGAAGAAGTTTGAAACAACTAGGACTCTTCCTAGAGCTGGTCCACTGGCCAAACTGAGCAACTGATGGAGAAGGGAGTGGTGACCAAGAACCTGATGGTCACTCTAGTTGAGCTCCATGATCATATGTGGAGATAGGAGAAACTTACAGAAGAACAAACATCACTGCAGCACTTCACCGATCTGGGCTTTATCTGAAAAAAAAAAAAAAGAAACATCTAAGGGACCCTCAGACTGTGAGAAACAAGATTCTGTGGTCTGACGAACCTTAATTCCAAGCATCATGTTTGAAGGAAACCAGGCACTGCTCATCACCTGCAGAGTACCATCCCAAAGGTCAAATGTGCTGGTAGCAGCCTCATGCTGTGGGGCTGTTTTTTTAGAGGCAGGAACTGAGGAGCTCGCCAAAGTAGCAGAAAAGCTCAATGCACCGAAATATTAAGAATGCCTTAATGAAAACCCAGTTCAGAGCAGTCAGAACCTCATACTGGGCAGAAGGAAGGTTTAACTTCCAACAAGGATGATGACCCTAAGCACACAGCAAGAATGGCTGTGAATGTCCTTGAGTGGCCCAGCCAGAGCCTGGGCTTGAACCCAAACAAACATTTTTGGAAAAACCTTAAAATGTCTGCCAGCCCCCATCCAAGCTGACAGACCATGAGCGGTGAAGAGATGAGGAAAAAAAGTGGCAGATAACTGCAAAATGCTGATGTGCAAAACTTGTCGCATCATATACAAAAAGACTTGGGGCTGTAAAGGTGCTTCAACTACAGTAAGAATGAAATGTGCTTATTTCAGTTTATTATTATTTGTATTAAGTTGTGACAATTCTGTTTTGCTTTGTCATTATGGTGTATGGGGTGTAGGCTGATGTGGAAAACAATCATTTAAAGCAGTGTAACATAAGGCAGCAACGTAACAAAACATGACAAAAATGAAGGGGGATGAATACTTGCGCAAGGCACTGTATGTATAGTTTTATTTTAGTTCTCAGAATTGTATAAGATCTTTCTGTAGTTCATCGTCTTTCAGCACTGTGGTGGTGAAGATCAGATGTCAAATAGATGTAGGCTGTCTTACTGTATATGTGGTACTTAGTCAAAATGCTATGTGCCTTCCAGACAGACAGCGTTCATTCATATTTGATAGTGACTGAACACAGCCTTGACAGCCTTTCTTATTCACTCTTCAGAATCGTTTAGCCTAAGAAGAGAAGAGGACATCAGTCAATACACTTAAATGTTCACATGGTCAGGGAGGATTGGTCAATGTCTCCTCATTGAATTGCTTCTGAAAGGATGCCATTGATCTGTTAAAGAGCACTCTTGATGATTATATTAAAACTGATGTGCAGGCTTTAGTCACGCACCACTATCTTGGGAGTACTCGTACAAAATTTAAAACCCCAAAAATCTATAAAGCTGCGTCTTTTTCTTTACACATATTTATTTAATGCTCTACTGAACCGCTGCAGTTTGATATGGTAAAATTATATTAATCTCTTATGAACTGTCTAAGATTAGTACAGGCGGTCTAAATGGTAGCACTGCCTAATGTCAGCATTATCATACTCTCACGTAAGGTTTGTTAGTTCAACTGTCGAAGTTCATGCAGTGCATCATGCAACTGTTTGTCCTTCGAGATTCTAAGAGCTGTTTCGGGTGGAAAGGTCAAGTACATACTAATCATAAATCAAAAACACTGATGTTTCCAAGGAAAGAGAGCTCAGGTTACAGAGTAGGCTGCTTTGCTTCTCACTCAACTGTCGCCAAGTGCGCATTAGAAAACAAACCAGGAAATCAATATTGAGCAAATTAAGTTTATATTTTGAATCCCTGTCCAACATCTTAATAATAGTGTTGTTTTTCATAAATTCAAAAGAAAATAGTAAAGCAACTTTGCAAAATACACAAATAAATTAAATAACTAATAATATAATTAATAAAAGCTAGGATCTATGCAAAGTTTGTGCGACATACATTTTATCATTGCATACTGTATGTGCACAACACAATTTTTTCTAAAGCCAGTTTTTATGAGTACACTAGGGTATGTGTACATCATCAGCATAGTATACGAGTACAGATTTCATGTGCAAAGTAAACGCTTAATTCACATATGCGCCTTGAATTCATCAAACATGCCAAATATTACAAATTAAAGGATTACAATGTAAAAGATTATTATTGTGCTTATAAAGAAAGCTTGTCCTGTAGATTGTCTTCACGCATGAGCAAATACGTTTCCTCTCTGGAGAAGCAGTCTTTGCTCTATGTAAATAGTAATGTAAATAGCAAATCCACCATGGTATCAATTAGCTTTTAAAGGGAATGGGAGATGAGACTCTGATTGGTTTATTGCACGTTACGTCCAAAACACACCCATGACTCATTAGGGGAATAGGTACAACCATTTTGAACCATAAGCCTGGCACGCCGACTGCTTTTCTGAAAACAGCCGAGCTCCTGGAGGCACGTCGTTGGCGGAGCTAAAGATTGATGAGCACTCACAATGCGATTGCCAATAAAAACACATACATCTGATGCCGTTTCACTTACCATCTGCAGTTCTGAATCATGACCGGGATCTTTTATAGTTGGGACTGCTCCATCTTTCAGTATCAAACGATGTGTAAATCCAACATCGAACTGGGCCTCGTTTATAAAACGTTTGTCAACAAACACACCTGCAAAACTCAGTCCACAAACAAACTGCATCCACTGTTCACATAATGCTGGGTTCTTCGGGAAGCAGAGCAAGGTTATCGTTGCCTTACAATCAAAACCAAACTTCTTTAGAGACATTCTTCCTGAGTAAGTCCTGCGCAGCAGTGCAGCCTTACAAAGCGCGATGATGGGCACGCTTTTGCGTTGGCTTTGGCCGATGTGTGCGCGGGTGTGCTCTTCCGGTAGAAATGCCCATACAAGGAGTTCCTCCCTTCAGGACGTCATAAAGAGCCATGATTGAAAAAAAAATGTTCTGAAAATTTTAAAAAACCCGGAAGTGTGTATTTGGCACAGAAATACTCCCAAAGGTTAAGAAAATGTTATACGTCCAAATCTCGTTTTTTGAAACTTTGGTGAAAAAAGAACCCTTTTACTCACTTATTCTATAGGTGAAGCTGAATCGCGATTGATTCACGTGACCATAGACATATTTAGGTAGATCGTGAGGGCATTCCCTTCAAAAACTAAAGTAATCCTCTACGTCTTCATTGGGTTCAGATGTCAGGAGTAAATCACGACTGCTATGTTCATTATTACATCCAACAACAGAACACCTCACTTAGGAGACATTCTTGTCTATGTCCCTACTCCAGCGCTGAAACAATGGTGGACTGTTCACAGCTCTCTCAGGAGTCTAAGGTAAGATGGCTGTGTCAACCAACTATCATAGGAGCGGCCTTGGTCTGTGTGACGTCACACAGCCAAGAATCTGAGAATAGCTTGATTTGAGAAAGGGGTTATTATTAACAGGGATTTTTTAAACAGCACTGGGTGGATTTTTATCATTATAGGGTGGTTGTGTACACACACTGCCAACACATTTATGTTCAGAAAGTGAATTTTGCATCCGATGACTCCGTTACAGCTCATACTTTTAGAGAGAAACTGGACGAGGATGAAATTTTCTAGTGCACGTGTCGAGTACCTGTCTTAGCACACAATATCAAATAGTGTGTACTTTAAAAGTTTTTTATGCATACACTAAGCATTTTTGTCAAAACAGATGTATGCATCTGCATGGTTCAAACTCTGATTGAAATTATAATGCTGTTAAGGCTGACCACTTGTGATCCAATCACAAAAAAACGCATCTTAAGGGGGTCATGAACTGAGAAATTCTGTTGATCTTTTGACATAAGAGGTCATTGTAAAAACATCGTGTGAGTTTCAGAACTCTTCCAAAATGACAGATTGTGGAATGTGCCACTTTATGATGTAATAGTGTGGCTAAACACTGCCTCCACAGAAGAAGATCAACGTCTGCTTCTACATTGCTGTCTTTTCAGCCCCGCCCACCGATTTGCGCATGTAGTGTAAATACCAAGAGGCAAACGCAGGCTTCAAAGGCAACAAGATGCTGTGCAGTGCAAGGTTGTGGAAAAACTTTTCATTGGTTTTTCATTGGCTTGCTTCTGAACCTTACGTTACAAAAAGAGTGGATGAACTTTACTTTTAATAAAGTTCCAGAATAAGAACTTGGTCCTTTGTTCACTTCATTTTGTGGCAGATTTGTTTACAAACAAGTAAAGATTTTCAGAAAGCTTTAAACTAAAAGAGCATGCTGTGCTGACTATTACGTGCTCACTACTGTTTTTGTCTGTTATTACAGATCGTTTAATATGTACTGATTTATGTGTCCATTTATGAAGGATGTAGTCTATCTGACATAAACTGTTAGGCAGTCATAGCAGTGGGCATTTACTTCTGCGTCTACAATCTGCCACGCCTATTCATACAGAGCTTTCTGATGAGGGGGGTCAAAACAGGACAGAAAAAGCCTATCACTTGTGATGTTTTTTGGTGTAAAACTCTTCATAACACTATAAGTGGACCTCAGAGAACACCTTTTAGGAGAGCATCACATGCTAAACTACAATGCTTTGGAGGCCGTCTGAATTCAGGACAAGCAGCATGAAAGGCCTAGGCTCATACATAACAGGCCACAAAAAAGGGTGTGTGTATTCTTGTCATCTATGGACTTCAAGGTTTCAAATGCCCACTGGCCTTTGTTTTCTTCTCTAGCCTCAGCTGCTCCCGGGTCAAGGCTGCCGCTGGTGTGGAATGCATGTTGTTCTATGTGCAGGCCGTGCATCTCCATTCTCATCCCAGCATAAACAGGCATGCATATAGTGCCAGGTGGCTAGAGAAGCACCTCGGTACCATTTCTGAGAGTCATTCAATACTAAAGCCATCAAGGTCTTAGCCTCCTGATGGATCGCTCTCAACCGTGCATTGTGTACAGATTACTAGCAGTTAGGGAAGAAGGCATCCCACAGCTGCACTACACATCTAAATGTGCAACCTCTCAACTTCTCAACCGCCAGCTATTTCAGAGTCACCACCCATCCTGGTCAAAATTAGCCCAAGCCACCCCTCTTTCCAGACCACACAGTCTTACCTCTCAGCCACCAGTTAATGTACTGTAACAATGAGCTCCAAGATTAGCTTACAACAATGGGGCCACGTCCCTTGGGCCACGGTCCTATCACAATGCAGACATGAAAAGAAGAAGTCTGACCATGGCACAATAAGTGCACCAATCGCAATTCAGAAATGAGTGACAGGAGCGGAGCATCCCAACTATGGAACGATAATTCTCACTACAAACGTGTTGCACAGTGGAGGAAGGGTGCTAATGATCTGTGCAGGATCTTCTTACAAAACAAACATCTTTAAATTGTGAAGGAAAACAAAAGGGGTATCCAGTCCTGCTCTTGGAGGACTACTTTCCTACTTTTCCAACACCTGCCTAGAAGTTTTTAGTCATCGTGATGACCTTGATCAGACTGGCTCAGGTGTGTTTGAAATTAGCTAGAGCTAAAGTCTGATGGGTAGTTGTCCTTCAGGAGCAGAAATGGACACCCCTGCTTTTAGAAGAGATAACCTCCAAGATCCAGGACACTTTATGTCTGAGGTCTTCAACCCTGTTCCTGCAGGGCCACTGTTCAGCAAAGTTTAGCTCCAGCCCTAATCAAACACACCTGAACCAGCCTGAACAAAGTCTTCTACAACTCTTTCCTTTACACCTAATGTCTGGTTTATGCCAAGGTCTTTTACTCCATTTCTGTCACCTGTTGGAATTTGCATTCCTTGTCACTGTCCCCAACTTAAGTATCTTTATCTCCTCTTTTACAAGATGTAAAATAAGGGTGTGTTCACACTTGTCATGTTTGGTTTGATTATACAAAATCTGGTGTGATGACTCTGTTAGTGCAGTTCATTTGAGTAATTGTGAACGCTTCTAAACGAACTCTGGTGTGGTTCGAATTAAATATGAACACCACACCGACCAAATACTTCTAAACCAACCAACAGGAAGTGGCGAGATGCAACGCTATGCAACATGATTTCACGACGGGAAAAAGTGGTGTGTCCAAAACAAACCAAAAAATGGAGCAACCAATATGGAGCAACGAGGAGGTAAAGTGCCTTTTATGAGCTCTTTGTGAGTTCGTAGGTGATGAAAATAAAATCATATACAAGCAACAATGAGCGCACTTGGTTCAGCAGATAGCATTAGGTGTATTCGGCTTAAAGCGCCACTGGGCAGACTGATCATTGAATGGGTACTTTGATGTCATCCACCTGCAGCGCCACTTTAAGTCCAATACACCTCCTTTTGTTTGGGGTGTTCGGTGAGTTCCGTCACAAAATATACGTCACTCCACCCGATCAGGCTGTGAATGTATCATCATGCCTTTAGGTTTGGTATCTTTAGGTTCACCCTCAAATATGCCAGTGTGAACGCTAAGCGAACCAGGACCAAGTGTATCATTTTCCTTTTTGGACCAGACCAAATGAACTGAACCAAAGTAACCGAACTACAATGTGCTGTGGTGTGTCCCTTTAAATGCAAATGAACTGGTGAAGGGTGGAGCCTCAAAAGCAGGCAAAAACAAAACAGGAATATCTCACGCACTGAAAATGTCAGAAACGTTCAGTAGCAGGGTTCAGCCTTATATGTTCAAAATGAAAGAGTTTAAAAGTCAGTCATCTGTACTGTGCATAATAAATGTGCATTTCTGAATTACACAGATGGGGAGCATGGTGCAATAAAAATATCTACATAGCTGGTCTCATATGCAATTTTGAACAACCACATTCCTACTTACGATCATTCTGGTAGCATGTGAAGGCAGTATCAGTGAAAACAGGCAGAGACAGTGGTAGCTTTAGCAACGTTAGCTTTACAGAGTGCCAAAAAGCTCTTTCAGAAAGGCAATTTGGAAAACAAATGTCGGCAACAACTGGTATTGAACTGAACTGAATCAACATTGTTATAATTCGAACTGCTACATGGACGTATGTTGTAGAAATGCTGAGACGAACTGATCTAAACTGACGTGAGCTAAATAAATATAATATTGTCTTTAAGAGCTGCTTTGACATGGAAGACTGAAAGGGAACAGAATAAATCGTTGAATAAAGACACTTTTTTTTTTTTTTTCCTTGTGCTTCATAACATTGCAATTGAACCATTGATGTCACATGGACTATTTTTTTAAATGTCCTTACTACCTTTCTGGGCCTTGAATGTCGTAGTTGCGTTACTGTCTATGCAGGGTCAGAAAGCTCTCGGATTTGTTCAAAAATACCTTAATTTGTGTTCTGAAGATGAACAAAGTTGTAACAGGATAAGAACAACATGAGGGGGAGTAATTAATGATACAATTTTAATTTTGGGGTGGACTATCCCTTTAAGTTTTGTGCTTTGTTCTAAAATAAGTGCACTTACCGTGAACTTCACCAAGAAAATACTGAGTAAAAACAAGTAACTAAGGACTTCACATAGATTACGTGTAAATTTAGGGTTAGAACCTTGTTTTTACTTGTAATTACTATAGTTAAATTCTTATGTACATGCAAAACAGCACTGTAAAATGAAGTGCAATTGCTTTTCTCTTTTCAGACTACTTCTCTACCTGGGTGTTGTGGGTCAGCTGGGTGTAGGTCCAGCTGCTCTAACAGACTGTGTCAGGTTTCGCCCAATCTAGCTTTAGTGCTTCCACTTATCAAGGGGAGCTTACAAAAGGACTGGGGCTCAGCGCACAGTCAGATGTCAAGCGGATTAGGAGGACTTTGAGACCTTGGGTCTTCATAATAAAAAAGGGACATCCTGGATGTCAAGACCAGAGAACCTCTCACTGTGGACTACCCTTGCCAAGAATTGCCAAGCTCGCTCCCATTTCATAAAATTGAGTCTTTGAACACTTGAAATACCTTCAAGGGCTGGAAATACCTCGCAGTGCCAAGGGACTCTCTAGAAGATTAAGCTGGACTCTGGATGGTGTAGGACAACTACAGCACCCCTAGACTGGAAAATCAATTGTTCTACTTATGGACTTCAGGAATAACATTAAGTTGCTCAGGAAACAATCAAGTTGAAGGATGACAAGTAAGGATGTGCTCAATGTCTTAGAAGGGGTAAAAAGTTACATCTACAATAGAGATTAAAGACCTTATCTTTTAAATTCTCTGAGCAAAAATAGCCCTCTAGGTTGCCTAAGTGGAGCAGAGGCTATCTTATCAAAGGGTTCATTTAACACCGCTTCAATCCGACGACGGGGCAACGTGCTTGGTGACAGAGTACGAGCGTGTGCCTGCCTTAAGTGAAGTCCTCAGGAGTGTGAGCAGCCCCATGAGTCAGAGCCGCAGGGCAGGGTGAGAGGCTGTGAAGTGCGTGGACGCGTGCAACTCCTTGTTCTCCATCCGAGAGGGAGGTTTAGGGTGAAGGGAAGGTCAAGCAGGCCCTTCTTCATGCTGTCTGCAACTTAGACACATGCCGAAATAACTTCAAAGACAGACGCCCAGCATTCACTAGCTGCGGACAGGGGGACACGTCTCATAGGCAGAAAACAACACCACAGTAAGATCAACACAGAGAGCCGCTCAGTGGATCTTGACTCACCCTGATATTCACACAGGAAGGAGCAACAGGCTCAGGCTTTAAGATAGGGTAGGTTTCTAAATGATTTTTCTACACTAAAGCCCTTTTTTAATGCTTGATTCCAATGCATCTGTCCAAATGCAAGTTTTCAGTTTGTTGATTGGTTTAAATGTATTTTTCACATGTAGCCTTGTATAGCATCTCGGGCTTACATTTCCAGGCGGATATATTACTGGTCTGTATGGTGTGGGAAACATCACTGGGTTGTAAATGGAGTTCATAAATACCATCACTTCCTAATAAAACTCTGACTTCATAATCTACTTTCTCTGGCACTCACTGAGCTGTCTAGCATAAGAGCACATTAACAGAGTACAAGCAAGTCTGAGGTAAAAGTTTACACTTGATTCTTAACACTGCGTTGTTACCTAAATGATCCACAGCTGTGTTTTTTTGTTTAGTGACAGTTGTTCAAGAGTCCCTTGTTTGTCCTGAACAGTTAAACTGCCTACCTTTCTTCAGAAAAATCCTTCAGGTCCCACAAATTTGTTAGTTTTTCAGTATTTTTGTGTATTTGAAACCTTTCCAATTTATGATTTTGAGATCCATCTTTTCACACTGAGGACAACTGAGGGACTCATATGCAATTATTACAGAAGGTTCAAAGGCTCACTGATGCTCCAGAAGGAAAAACCATACATTTAGAAAACTTTTTGAATTTGAAGATCAGGGTATATTTAACTTATTTACTCTTCTGGGAAACATGTAAGTATCTTCTGTAGCCTCTGAAGGGCAGTACTAAATAATAAAAAAAGATATTTAGTCAAAATAAGAAAAATGTATATCTCTATTCTGTTCAAAAGTTTTCACCCCCTGGCTCTTAATGCATAATTTTTCATTCTGGAGCATCAGTGAGTGTTCGAACCTTCTGTAATAGTTGCATATGAGTCCCTCAGTTGTCCTCAGTGTGAAAAGATGGATCTAAAAATCATACACAGTTATTGCTGGAAAGGGTTCAAATATACAAAAATGCTGAAAACCAAATAATTTGTGTGACCTGAAGCATTTTTTTTGAAGAACAGCGGGCAGTTTAACTGTTCAGGACAAACAAGGGACTCATACACAACTATAACTAATAAAAACAGCTGTGGATCATTCAGGTAACAACACTGTATTAAGAATCAATTGTATGTAAACTTTTGAAAAGGGTCATCTTTATAAATTCCATTATTATTTTTTTCTCTTGTGGACTATATGTAAACATTTTTAATGTGAAATATCTTATTCAGGTCGGTACTAAATAAACAATAACATGCATTTTGTATGATCCCTATTATTTTGGTAAAATAATTAACATTTTGCAGATTCTGAAAGGGAGATGTAAACTTTTGACCTCAACTGTAGATAGATTTGCATTACTATTCTTGCTTCATGGACTGAAACTGCCATCTGAATTGTGCCATATGCGAACGCTAAACCCCATATGCTAGAAACGATAGGAAGGAAGCTCCAGCAGGCGATCTATTGCACTAGTTAATCTCACTCTACTGTCTACATACAGAAGGCATCTTCTCTCAGTTGCTATAGAAACAGTGACCACCACGGACACACGAACCAGGATTGTACTGTGATATTCATCCACTTTGCTTGAAATGTGCTAGATGCTGTGTTAAAGGGACGAGTTGTATTTAAAGCCCATCTAACGTGGTCCTTTGAAGATGCTTTTATCTTCCACTTCATGCTAGTATATTAAAGCGGATTCAATGTTCATATGAAGAGCACAGATATCAAAGGTGCAGTATTAACATTGGCTAAGTACGTGAGTCCATTTTCTTGGAAGGACAAATATACATATCATTCAAGCTGCCCTGCTTTAAGCTCTGACTGTTAAACACCCACTTAGCTTCTATTCATGCCTTCATGGCGAATGAGTCAGAGGATGGGATTCAGTACAGTTGTTTGTTGGCACAAACATGCTGAAATACAGTTTTTCTAGGGCACATTTTTTGGTAGTTCCAAAAAACTGGTGTTTTGTATAATGATGCCATCATAATGGTTTGAATCGTGTGACGTTTTACTGTTATTGCAGCAAATTAATTCACTAGAAAATGCTTATATCAATGCTAGAATTGCGCAACTGGTTTTTGGGCTTTGTTCTTTTACTAAACAAAAACAAAAAAGTGACTATCAGAGTTCCCATCTAAGTAGTGATGGGATTACTAGAAAAAAGAAGAGGAAGTGGTGGCATGCGTATTGCCTGTAAATGGAAGTTTTACTGTAAGATGATAACATGACATATGATGTGGACAATTCAGAACAAGGAGAGCACTTATTCTGGGAAATAATTGGCATAAAGAGTCTGAATCGGAATGCTTTTCCTGGAAATATGGATATATATATTAATATTTTCATATTTAGAAATTACCATGATGAAAGCTAAAAAGATTATCTACCCAAGAAAGTTTAAGTTGAAAAAGTTATAGATAATATGAGACCGTAGATAGATAGATAGATAGATAGATAGATAAAATTAAGCACTGCTTGGTAATTGGTCAAAAGTATTGATAGTTGTGGAAATATTGTCATACTAACAGTGTTCTGAATTTTTCTGAGTGTTCTGAGTGTTTCTAAACTATAGCGAATAAACTGTGATAAAGTGAGAAATGTTGAAGATGTCTGAATACGTTTTGGCTTGACTATAAATTTGTTCAATAGGTATATGTCAAACGTCATCTGACCAAACCCGGAAAATGGGTATAATCACTTCCACTAGCCAGAGAATGTGTTAATAATAGACATATTAAATAATGGTGATATTGATGGCCTTTTTAAGGTAATCACTTAAACTAGCTAGCTGTTTTTATTGTTGACGTTTTATTTGATTTTTATATATAAATGTTAGCAAAAAGAATAAAAAGTATAAAAAAAAATTATATATCAGTCCACATATGTGATAGACATTGGTTATGATCATCTTTAGTGTCTACTTTGAAGGCATCATGAGTAAAACGGCTTCATATTTTAATGAGGCATATGCAAAACCTGTAAACAGAATTCGGAAGTCGGATGTGCATAACCCCAATTCATCCAAACAAGCCAATTGTTGGAGTAGCCATTTTTTTCTTAGTGTGAAGAAAGGTTCAATAATGAGAAGAAACAATTTCCATTCTAAGTAGAGGCTTTTGCACCAACAGAACCTTTTATAGATCCTAGAGCTACTGGTGGAAGTTCCTGCTTTTTGGCGTGTTCGTACTGCAGGAACTAGGAATGTATTTAGCTCTCTGAAATCCATTTTTGAGAACTAAATTAGCTCCTACTTCAGAGTAGGGTCTAAAACAGTTCTATTGGGAAACCCACTCCTGGCTAGTTGTTAAAACTACACGATGTAAAATACCTTAAAGAACCTTTTGTGCAAAAAAAGGATTCATGGATGTTAAAGGTTTTTCATGGAACCACTGATGCCAACAAAGAACCCTTTATAGAGTGTTTTCATGACACTTCAATAATCGGCCATATTGGCAGCACTGAATGTAAACAATGTCACTGAATGGAAAGAAACTTAAATACTTTGCTGATTATTACTACTGAAAATGGTCAGTTAGTGTGATGTTTTGGCCTGTACTAATCGGTTAGAACGGGAAAAATATTTAGAGTACTATAGACTGCCAAACGTTTTTAACAAATCAAGGAGAAGTGTGCAAAAAACTGTCTGAGGAACAAAAGGCGTTTGTGGTTGGCCAATCTGAACCAGGATTTTCAAAGCAAGAATCTTGATAACAATTATGTTTGTTCTTATAATTTCCAGTCAGTCAGGTGATCAAATATTAGGCTAATATTAATACTGCTTGTACACATCTTTATCGCATATTAATTTTAGTTTGTCAAAATATTGCGCACTTTCCTGCTTACCAAGTCCTTCTCTATATGATTTAGCAGCTTCCACACATTTCTTCAGTGTTTTAGACAACATCAGATAGCAGAACAGCATTTTCAGTAGTACATTACCCATGCAATCCATGAAGCTGTTTACATCCGAGTATCTTCAATATGGCCACGCATCCGGGTAACTGACCAAACTGTGACGTAAGTAGAAACCCTGTATTTTTTAGAGTGAATCTTGAGGAAATGCAAAACTTTTTTGAGAGAGCACAAAAGTTTTGCAAACAAACAAAGAATTTAAAAGCATTAAAAAATGTTTTCCTATCGTTTTTTTTTAAACCATCACCTCTTTAGATGATGGTAATTCACCTGAGCAAGCCATTGAATAATCAGAAGAACCCAATTCCACTATAAAGAACCTTTTGTGCAATAGAAAGTTTCCATGGAATGTTGAAGGTTCTTCACCATAAACCCCTATAATTAACCTTTATGGGGTTTTTTAGAATGTATAACCTTCCCTAGTAAATATATATATATATATATACTCAAATGTATTTGAAATATATTTATTTCATGCTAAGTATACTACAAATACATTAACATATTTATGTACTTAATAAAAATACTCTGTAATTGTATTTTTAGTATACTAAACTTGTATACTTAAAGTCTGCTAAATTGGAACAACTAATTATGTACTTAATGCACTTTAAATGTACAGAAGAAGTGCTGAAGTCCAACTAATGATATACTGAAGCGTATTTAATTGTGCTAAAGTGAACCTTTTGCAAGTATACTTCAGCTATACTTTAAATACATTGCATTTAAAGGCCGATATTATTTAAAGAACATATAATCCTCATCAATAGTAACATTAAAACACATTTTAGGTCTAATATGTGGCCCTGGACCACAAAACCAGTCTTAAGGGTCAATGTTTTTAAACTGGTATACATCATGAATAAGCTTTCAACTGATGTATGGTTTGTTAGGATAGGACTATATTTGGCTGAGATACAACTATTTGGAAATCTGGAATCTGAGGGTGCCAAAAAATGTAAATACTGAGAAAATCACCTTTAAAGTTGTCCAAATGAAGTTCTTAGCAATGCATATTACTAATCAAAAATTAAGTTGTGATATAGTTATGATAGGAAATGTACAAAAGATCTTCATGGGACATGATCTATACTTTTAATATCCTAATGTATTTTTGGCTATTGCTACAAATATACCTCTGCTGTTTTGTGGTCCAGGGTCACATTTTAAGAAATGTGCATTGTGCACAAGCAGTACTCCAAATAAAGTTTAAATAATCTTCAAATAATTAGCAATATGTAAATATGTTGAAATAAATGTATTTTAAATATATTACTTTTTACTAGGGTTTCTATTGCAAAACTTCTTTATAGCGGTAAAATGTTGTTCATTTTTTACTGTAAGAACTGTTTACTGAAAGGTCCTTCTGTGGAATCACAAAAACCCTCATTTGGGGCCTTTATTTTTTCGAGCGTAAGATGAACACGTTAAAACATATACCGCATGTGATATTCAAATGAAAGTCAATTTTCACAATTGGCGTAATTGTCGGGACCACAGTGGATAATGATGTAAAACTAGAGCAAAAAGCACTCGCGATAGAGCCGCAGATTTGAACACCCTAATTACCGTACTGCCATTTTCAGCACAAACATCATAATCAGGCCACAGCAGGACAGTCGTACAAATGCGTGCTTAAAATCAAGAAGCTGAATGGCTGGAATAATAGGCATGCCATTATCTCAATATAAACACGAGGCGAGCAACCAAAACAAATGAGCTCTGAGTGCTTTCCTATTCATGCGCTCCTCACAGACGATCAGGATAAGCCCTCAGGAGCCCGATAAACCCGTCTACACATTCTGCTTTCGATAGTAGTAGTGATTCAGCTTTCTAAAGAGTAAACGTCAGTGGAGACGGTTGCTACATGTCTGTCTTTACTTACGCCCTCGTTTATAGTAATATATTTGTGCGGCAGCGAGCGAGTGCGTGTGTATATTCGTGCGGTCTCCCCTCACGCTGTGTGGACATGTAGATGCCTGTTTTCAAATGCTCCACAGGCCCGATATTGTTGAGATAATCTGCTGAAAACTGATCCTCTCCACACTATCGCCTGCAGAGGAACGTGTGGGCACATCAGCCCCCAACATCAGGAGCCTTGTCTGTCGCTACAGCAACAGCAAAAAGCCTTCTATTACCGCTTCAGAGCTCGCAAGAGTTTCTCTGCCAGACGGCGTTTCTGATAACAAGACGACATAATGCATACAATGCGCTCTCAATCAGATGTGTCCATCTGTGAAAAAGAATGTTTACACGGACGGTCTGAAACAACAAGACATGTCATGCATTAGTGACATACCAAAAAGTGGATAAGGGTTTGAGAAAGGGGAAAAAAAGCCATGTGATGTCTATACTGTATCTTGTACTCACTCTACCATGACAGATTGTTCTTCGAGCTGTGTGAGATGGTGGTATTGAGGGACGCCTGTCTCTTTAAGAGCCAGTCCTTGGGCAGGTTGGCTTGTTGAGTGGGGAGGTGGAACCTTGTCTGCTTCTACAAACAAGCATTTCCATCAACAAAACGTGTCTCACTTGCAGGCTGATCTTGAGGGTGTGCATTTACGCCAGACTGAATAGTGAAGTCCTGCTTGGTTTTCTTTTACCCTACTTCCTAACCGTGTATGTGTGATATGTGAGCCCCGCTTCATCAGCACCTGAGGTTTGCAACACTCTGCTGGAGGGGTCACCAACAGCTCAGGTGTGTCACATCTATTTGTCAGTAAGTGTGTTTATTTGTTTTGTCGTTAAAGAGTTTAATTGTTATGTGCTGTTTGAAAGCTGGGTTGTGCATCTTTTGAACTCTAACTTTTAAACATGATTATTTGCATATTTTTAGAAATACACTCTGCTCAAGATCAAGCACTTAAACTTGTGAATTACAATCTGACTATTTGCACAAGCAGGAAAGTGTTTGTGTTCACACATCATTTGAGACAGAAAGGGTGTAGGAATAAAGATTCACTGTTATTCTGAGGCAGATGCTGGTTATAGGAGCCATGTGCCAATTAAGTTTCCATGGAAGCTTCCTGGTAAATAATGTTTTTTAAATACATGTGCTTAGATTTTTGTGGGTTACTTTTGTATGTATTTGTTATGTAAGTGTAATTTGTTATTTTGTAAAACACAAATTCTTTATTACTTAAAGCCTTTAAGTACTTAAATTAACACTTCAAAGAAGTGTTAATTTAGGCAAAATCTAGAAGGATGTACGTTGCAACTTTCTGAAATGTGCTTTTTAAATGTACTACATCTGAGAAGTTTTCCTCAGAATAGATATGTGACCCTGGACCACAAAACCAGTCTTAAATAGCACAGGTATATTTGCAGCAATAGCAAAAAATACATTGTATTCAAAATTATAGCTTTTCTTTTATGCCAAAAATCATTAGGATATTAAGTAAAGATTATGTTCCATGACAATATTTTGTACAATTCCTACTGTAAATATATTAAAACTGTTTAGTAATATGCATTGCTAAGAACTTCATTTGGACAAATTTAAAGGCGATTTTCTCAGTATTTAGATTTATTTTTTTTTTTTTTGCACCCTTAGATTTCAGATTTTCAAATAGTTGTATCTTGCCCAAATATTAGCTCAGTTTAAAAATATTTTTACCCTTATAACTGGTTTTGTGGTTCAGGGACACATATGTGTTTTCCCAGGAGGAAAATTACATGGAAAGACTCTAATTTGACTAATTTTAAAACCATGCTTATGAGCAGACATTCTATAAAATAAGTTACTATGTTATTATTTCCAGTGAAACACTTAAATAGAAATTCTGAAGAATCTTAATGCAACTTATTCCCACTCAATGACATTTATAGTGTTGAGCTCCAAAGTGTTGAGACCATAAAATATCAGATCAGAGCCTCCACTGCAGCACTTAAGTCTCATTCTCCATATATTCCCAATAGCATCCCATTTATTTGAACTTTTGTGTTGTTTAGTTACAACACACACAAGAGCAATTGGTTTTTTGGCAGTCAGTGATGTTGAATCATTGTGATTGTAACTTGCTATTCTCAGATTTCCTATACAAAGCTTTTCCCAAATTTATTCCCATTGCAAAAGCACTCCATTAATCAATCATTTTGAATCTGGCTGGTTTTGTATACTAAAATTCAAGAGCTTTGTTGGAGTGGAAGTGAATAATGACTTGAACATCAGTCAGTTCCTCACAAATCTGCCTTTTTAACTTCAAACAAAAGGTATGCACTTACATCACGATTTGGTCAGTTACCCAAATGCGTGGCGATACTCAAATGTAAAAAACAGCATGGATCGCACGGCTAATTTATGCTGTCTAGACCACGGAAAAAGTGTGGAAGCTTTATATTTCATAGAGAAGAACCAGGAAAGGGTGCAATATTATAGGGTGGTAAAGATATGTACAAGCAGTATTAATTAAGATATTAGCCCAATATGAGACATGTTGGCCAATATTTCATCTACCTGAGCGGAAATCATAAGAACAAACATAAATGTTGTCAAGATTCTTGCCCTGGTTCAGTTTGGCCAACCACAAACACCTTTTGCTCCTCAGACAGTTTTTTGCACTCTTCTCCTTGATTTGTTATAACTTTTGGCAGTCTATAGTACTCCAAATGTTTTTCACTGTCCGACCGATTAGTACAGCCCAAAACATGACAATAATTTACCATTTTCAGCAGCAATAATAAGCAAAATATACTAGTTTCTTTCGGTTCAGTGGCATTGCTTACATTAAGTGCTGTTAATATGGCCGATTGATGAAGCATCGTGAAAACACTATATTGCATACATAAAGATTTTCTTTTAAAATCGTGTCAATTATTTGATTTATTGGAGCTTTACAAAGAGTTACTAAAAGATTTGTTAACACTTTCGTATAGGGATCATTTCTCACTATTAACTAGTTGCTTATTAGCTTGCATATTACTAGCATATGTGCTATTTATTCGTACTTCTAAAGCACATTCGGCATTACCATATTCTACATCCCTAATCCTACCCAAAACCTAAACTTAACAACTATCTTACTAAGCAGTCATAAGGAGTTTATTGAGGCAAAAGTTGTATAGTTAGTTAATCAATAGCAAGAATTTTTTTTTTTTTTTTTTTTTTCTGTTGACACCATTTTAAAAAGTAGTTTTGAATTTTTCCATCATGCTAAAGAACATGCTTTACCTTAACACACAGCCTCATGTGGCTTACATCATTCGGAAAGCGAAAACACATTCTAATGAGAGGAACACAGCTGTCACACCTCAGTTATTTTAATAGAGCCATGTTAATGACAGCTCCACCAGAAAAAAAAAAAAACTATTCTTCAAGAGAACAGGGGAATACAAACATGTATGTTAAATAATACAAAAGCACTTTATGCATTTAACCTCATGTCTTTTAAATGTCTTTTTTATTGACTTTTCATCAAATAACCACAAGTGACTTTATTTTAGTTTAATGTCACATCTGTGTTCCATTTTTATTTTTATTACTGAAATTCAAATGTTGAACATGCTTCTCTAAAAATGTTCTTTTATTGAGGAGATCATTTATCTCTGAATCATCTTGATTTTTATGTTAAGTGTGAAAGGGTGTTCAGTTGTAGGACTGTAGGCTGCATCTAAATCTATATCTATTTTAATGAATTGCTCTGGATGATTCATCAAATTTTGATGATTCGTGAAAGATGGACCATAAAAAAATGATGACAATTTCCCTGGATAATTGCCAGTGTGTCAAATGGCATAAAAGGCCTCTGACTGTATTTTTCACATCTAATGTGACACATATTAATTAAACACGGCTGGAAATAGCACCTTCGACAACCCCAGAGTGAGCTGCTCGAGAAATAAAGTAATGTTCAAATATAGCCTGCTTGCTTGTTTTCACTGGCAGGTGTCTGCACATGAGACCGGCCAGAAAGCCTAAGTGATAATTGACATGGCATCCCCAGCATCAAGGACTGTAGATGGAGGCTTCCTATTGTGACTTGCTAGAGGGCCACCTATCATGGAAATGGACCTCTTCTCAGCTCTCCTGTTCAAAGCAGTTCCCCAAATTCATTCCCATTAGCTGTTGCAAGAGCACTCTATTAATCTACAATGGGAAACAACAAAAAAACATGTAGAGAGAGTGCTGAAGAAGCCATTTGCAACATAATTTTTTGTCACCTAGATGAGTGAGATCGACTTCACTGAGGTCATCTGCAAATCAGATGTTACAAAATCATCTACATTGCTTGTTATGATCTTTCTTTTAGTGCAATATATTACGGTTTTCTAAATGTAAACAATCTGAAAAGTTTTGTCCAAGTCTAGTAGAAAACACTTGCCTTGACTTCTTTGTAGTCCTGTCGTTATTTCCATGCCTTAGCTAAACTATCATGTAACCAGTAAAAGTAATCTGCGGAGGCAACCATGTTGCGCATTAATTAAGGGATAATGTACATCCAGCCGGTTGTTATCGCAGAATAAAGCCAGACAGACTTACCAGCTACTGGATGTGAGGCGAAGGGCTGTTGTATAAGGCTGAAGGGCTTTATTTTGCAATAACAACCATCTGGATGTACATTATCCCGCTTATTCCATGGCTATTTGCCACAAAACAAAATAATTAGACACAAAATATTGATTCGAGTTGAAATATCTGAATGCAAAGCTTTCTTCAAGTTCAAACTAGATGGCATTTTACCACATGAATAATTATGAAGATAAAAGACACTTATTTAAGATGAAACAGTTTTAAAAACTTACCAGTTTGTTAGTTATCTCACAATCCATTACAATCATCGCAAAATGGCAGCAGCTTGTATAAAAAACGAGACAGAGTGAGTCCGCGATGCCAGGATGACATAATTAAATAATTGTTTTAATATTTTATTAGCCAACCAAATGCAAAACTTCCACAAATGGAAAAATGTTCCAAGCAAGTGAATAGCACCAGTTGTATTACCCAGAGGAGCTTGTGTTATTATTTTTTACCAGTTGTTATCGGGGGAATAACATACCTCAATCGATTATTCCTTGTAACAAAATCATTTAATGCACAGCTAGCCATGCAATATCCCACATATATCATGGTTATTTGCCAGCATTTCACACACAGAAATGAAATAGTGCAGTAAGATCACATTTATTTGAATTAATGAGCTCTAACATTTATTTTAATCAATTATCAATCAATCAAGAGAGAGATGACCTCTGTGTGAAATACCTGTCTGCATGTTCATCTTCAAACAATGAAGCTGTGAGTTTAGTTACTTCAAAAACAGCAACCAGTATCTAAGCTATTTTATTAATAGATTTAAGGTGCGTCCCAAATCGCGTACTTATGCATATTCTATAACGGTTTTTAGTATAAATAGTGCGAGTAGTATGTTCACACTGAAAATTCCAAAAATAAAAAGTGCACTTTAAATACCTGGATGGCACTTAAATAACCGAAAAAACGAAGTGTGGAATGTTGAACACTTCATGCACTCAAGTGTTGCAGTTTTAATTATGTGACGAAGGTTTATGAATGACAAAATAACCTTATATAATTCATACACTACATCAGGGATCCTCAAATCTGGCCCACGAGATCCACTTTCCTGAAAAGTTTAGATCTAACCCTAATCAAACACACCTGAGCATGCTAATCAGTGTATTCAGGATCATTAGAAAATCACAGGTAGGTGAGTTTGATCAGGGTTGGAGCTAAACTCTGAAGATTTGAGGAACCCTGCACTACATGGTTGAGTGCATAGTGGATAGGTACATAGTGTATAGTGTGTCATTTGGAATGCAGTTTTAGATTTTTAAAATGCATTAGCTTCTTGTCAATCCACCAGTTAACATTTCACAACTGCGTGTTTTTTGTGTAAAAATATGTAGATTTTTGGTCTGAAGAAAAACAGCAGTCGGTCTTATTGAAAATACATTCTCTGCCAGCAGGTGGCGCTTTTGGAACGGCAGAAATATAGCAGCTTCCTCAGTAACTGCAGTGCACAAAGCAGTGAAGCACCTGACTTTGAAATGTGCAGCACTTATATTTAATCAAATCATAACCCCTTGAAGTTTAATCATAAAGCTATATCTCAATTCTTCAATCTGTCCCCAAATTTAAGACATCTTGAAAATGTTATGCCTTTAAATCTGATATAGACCTCTGGGGTGTCCCTTAGTGATGAAGGTTGAAATGACGGGTGTCTTCTTCTGTGCTGAATATCGTAAAATTTCCCACCGTGTCCAATTTAAAATCAATGCGATAAACTTTTGCAAGCCTTTTATCGTTCATCAGCTGCTTTTATCGTTCAAGGCATAGCCATTGTCGATATAAAATATAATTCTTCTGTCCAGCTGTTGTTAAATTTACATGTATATTTATTTATTTATTTATTTTTTGCCGGAGCACCACCCGAGTCTTCTCCTACCAATTCAATTCAAATACCAGTGATGCTTGATTCAACTTCCCACATTTACTACATGTGCAGATATCAACAGCGCAACTAGGTTGTTGGTTGGGTTGAGGTCACAAATGGGTTGAAATTTAAGTTGATTGTGTTAGTAGGATGTGTTTTATACAAGATCTGGCAACTGGACAACCTTAGAATAATATCATATAAAAAATTAGGGGAGTTTCCCGGGAGAAATTACAAAATGGGAGGGCGGCGGGAGATGGGTGTGAAGAATGGGAGACTCCCGTATGGGAGTGCTGACAGGTCTAAATATGTGTTTGTGTGTGTGTGTGAGTGAGTGATGTGTTTGTGTGCGTCACTGAAAACAGCACATTAATATAGAATGGTGATTAAACACTGTTAATGCACAAATGCATACCTGTCAGCCAATCAGAATCGAGTATTAAGCAATGACTTTGCAGGCAGCGTTTGCACACAAAGGCACCTCGCAAAACTGATTTCGGACATGCTTCTGAGGCAGCGTAACCATTTAATGATCTATAGCAAAATAGAACAAGCTTTGGTGATAACTAAGCGAATATTTAATTACTATAATACTGATTTCTCACTAGAAATAACATCAAAAGTGCAAACCGTTCACACCAAGAATGATAACAATAACTATAACTATAAAGATAACATTCTAAAAATTGTTTCAAATTTAAGAGAATAGCAGTTCACACCACAACTATAACGATAATTATAAAGGGCAACGATATCGTTGGAATCACTTTCACTATTTTTTTTTTACAGCTTATGAACGATAAAACACTGAAAGCTAATCAGACATTCAAATTTAAAGGACTTGCGCATTTGAAACAGCATGCGACTTTGTAGAGAAGCAAACAAATATTGCACAGCAAACAGAGTAACATAAAATTACCTCAGGAATTCAGTGCTAGTTTGGACAACACTGCCTCGCTTCCTTTGAAGTTGCAGTAGAAAAGAGTCTGTATTATTTTTATTGAAAACTTGAAACGCTTGAAACGTGCATGCTGAGGACATCTACTGGTTGAAGTCATGTAAATGCAACAAAAACAGACCGTTATCGTTCTCTGGTGTGGACGCAAATATAGTTATCGTTGTATTAATAGTTATTGTTATCATTCTTGGTGTGAGTGGGCCTTTACACACAAACTGACCACCAAACGCAACTTTCAGACGCCATCTTTATTTTTTTGCTCAAGCATCATGGAATGGAATGCACAGGATTGTGGGATATCAAAATCAGTGAAGGATACATCTATGTTGCCTTCAAAAATCAACTAGATTAAGGTATCTCAGGAGGCAGGAGGTGAAACTTTCTACCTTGAAATTTGTTCTCCGAAAGCAGCATTTTCCAGTCTTCGGATGCAGCGAAGGAGATGTTAGTTTATACAACATATAATACTGTTTACAGCTGTTCATGAAGCCTCTGGAGCTGAAACCCGATTATAGTATGTGGTTGGCCATTCACAACAGACTATGTTATTTGACCAATCAGAGCAGACAGGGCTTTTTAGAGGGCAGGCCTTAAAGAGTAGGGATGAAATGGTTCGGTAACGAGTTTGATGATAAACCACAATAAAAAAATTCCAGACAGTATTACTGTTTGATATTTTACTGTCTCACGCAGTGTAGGTTTCATTTTGTGTAAAACATAATAGAAGAGAATGATTCTAGAATAGAATGTATGAACAAACAATTAAAATTAATGCATAAGGGGAAACCATTTGTGAAAAGTTTTGATGGCATTTGCTTTTCATCTTTTCTCTTTGCCTTATAAGGCAATGTTACCAGGAAACATTTCTGCTGTTCCATAAGCGCCATCTGCTGTCAGACAGTTGATTTACATTTCATTCAGCCTGTCAGCCATTTCTATTCAGACTAAATAGAATATATAGCATAGTCGTAAAACAGCGAGCACTTGTAATCGTTTTCGTACACAGTTATGATTACAGCTCCATATGTTTCGGTTTCCATACATAAGCTTGCTCGGTAGCTCAGCAGGCACAGAATTGGACTTAAGATGCAGAAACATTGGGTACGAATCCAATTAAAAAAAAATTGAGAGATTGAAAAAAACAAGCTGAAACAGCTTGTGATTGTTTTTTTACGTCACATTCACTTTTGTTCATACTATCGTGTAGGTTTAGGTGCAGTGCAGATATTTTAAAACGTCACAGAGCATTAGAGTTATAGCGCCACTCAACGGATATTTCAAGTCAGAACTGCAGTGATGCGAACAAAACCAACATCACATAAAACATACCATATGTACATATGTATCTGTTACGGGGGGAAAAAAACTAACACTCATTTAGCAGCACTCAGTGGACATTTCACATCGAATATGTCACAAAACATAAATAGCTGTATGCATTTTGCGGCTTGCGAAAAAGTTCCCACAGGTCATGAGGTCAGGTTGTAAAAAAATCTGGCCATAATTTTATTTGTTGTTTGTTGGTTTTCGACATAAAACCTGGTGAAATTATGTCAGTGTGTGTATAAGAATTTTTTTTTTTTTTTTTTTTTTTTTTTTACATTTCCAGCACATTTTAACAATATTTTCATACCGTTTCATCTCTATTATATAGACAGGAATTAAAACTAAGCATTTCAAGCACAGTGTAAAAAGAGGTGCTGCTGCAATATACAGCATGTTTTTCTAACTTTAAATCATGTAAATGTATTCTAGCAGAACCCAGAAATAAAATTATGGTGTTGTAAATGAGCATAATATGGGAATATTAAACAGTATTGCTTGAGGAGGTGTGGAACAGAGTGCAGATTAGACACAAGAGCAACAAACAGACACAACATAATGCTTTTTTCTGTCAGCACTCGCCTCAGCAAATTTGTGAGCCGTGTCAATAGACAAACAAGGTGGTGAAGGAGTGGTGCAGTCTTGTTGAAAATGTCCACCATGAAAGATTCAAATAGTGTTTTTAATTATTAAGCATTAAGTTGAATTATTAAGCGTGTCTGTTGGCTGGTCCATGGTCAGGTGTTGCTCTGTTTGATGTTTGTGGAGAATGAAAGTGCTCTGAGATCTTCATCCAGGGCTGTTGTGACTCGTTGAAGGTTATGGGTTGGCCAGCACCCAAGCATCACTTGTTTTTAGTGCCTCGTTTCTTGCTTCATACTTATGTTCACTAGGTATATTCAGCAAACTATCCACAAGTTTGTGAATGAATGAATGATAATGTCTCTGTGTCTCATTGTTTCAGATTGCCCTGCACCATGAAACTCACTGTAGTTCTGCTGCTCTGTGGCTGCTGTGTGCTATTTCAACACAACTGTGAAGCCCAAGGTAAATATATTACATACACTGTTCCTTTTTGTAGTTCCCATGTGGAAAATATAGGTTATATACAGTTGTGCTCAAAAGTTTACATACCCCTTGCAGAATATGCAAAATGTTAATTATTTAACCATATAAAATGCATGTTATGTTTTATTTACTACTGACCTGAGTAAGATATTTCACATAAAAGACCGTTACATATAGTCCACAAGAGAAAATAATAGTTGAATTTATAAAAATGACCCTGTTCAAATGATTTTCAATACTGTGTTGTTACCTGAATGACCCACAGCTGTGTTATTTTGTTTAGTGTTAGTTGTTCATGAGTCCCTTGTTTGTCCTGAACAGTTAAACTGTCTGCTGTTCTTCAGAAAAATCCTTCAGCTCCCACAAATTCTTTGGTTTTCTAGCATTTTTGTATATTTGAACCCTTTCCAACAATGACTGTATGATTTTGAGATCCATCTTTTCACACTGAGGACAACTGAGGGACTCATATGCAACTATTACAGAAGGTTCAAACGCTCACTGATGCTCCAGAAGGAAAAAACATGCATTAAGAGCCAGGGGTGAAAACTTTTGAAATTTAAAGGTCATGGTAAATTTAACTAATTTTGTCTTCTTGGAAACATGCAGGTATCTTCTGTAGCTTCTGAAGAGCAGTGCTAAATGAAAAAAAAATGTGATATTTAGGCAAAATGTACACATTTCCATTCTGTTCAAAAGTTTTTAATGCATGTTTTTTCCTTCTGGAGCATCAATGAGTGTTTGAACCTTCTGTAATAGTTGCACATGAGTCCCTCAGTTGTATTTGAAAATTGGAAAGCAGTGAAACTAGATATATAACAAATTAAGAGCACAGCAGAGAGTATACAAAATATAGTTATAAGTATTGGCCATACAGACTGTTAATTTCCTCAAACAGTTTGTGCCAACTGTGCTGCAACAGGATCCTGGTGAGCTGATTACATAAAACTCAGCGTCAGAGATCTTTGATGGTTCCGTTGCGGCTGATCCTTCTCTTGAGTATTCAGCTGTGAAATTCCTGTCTGCTTAGAGAATGTGACAAATCTGCATCTCAGTTGTTGGGCGCAAGAGTTTGTGTCTTACACGCGTGCTGGGGGCAGAGGTCAATGGCCAAACTCCTTCCTCTGTGTGTCTAAGCAAGGCAGAAGAAACATCAGTTGTGCCTGTTGGCCTGCAGTTGAAGATGGGGGGGAAAACCTGATATGTGCAGGATTATAGTGTGGGTCAGCAAGGCCAGTATCTCCTGGAAGGGGTTTCCAGTTGATAGGCTCAAACTTGGAAAAAAGCCAAAGCAATGTAAAACTGATACAGACAGACGGACAGGGCTTGAGTCTGTGCCAGTGACTACTGCCACAACGTCAAATAAGAAATCAGAAATCATAGCAGTTGCTGGCCCCTCCTCAACACTATCAGTGCCTGCTGAACATTTTTAAAGCTGCTTTGATGTTTTATACTAGACATGGTACATTGCTATTAGGGATAGTTCAACCAAAATAGGGTTATTATCATTAACTAAAACTAGAAACATTGCGATTATCTAAAATATGTTAAAATTAGTTAAAGGATTAGTTCACTTCCAGAATGTTGTTCATGTCTTTCTTTCTTCAGTCACAAAGAAATTAAGGTTTTAAGGAAAACATTCCAGGATTTTAACATATATATAGTGGACTCAATGCAGCTTCAAATTACTCTACATGATCCCAGCCGAGGAATAAGGGTCGTATCTAGCAAAATGATCGGTCTTTTTTTAAAAAAAATAAAAATAAATATACTTATTAACTACAATTGTCACACGTGATGTAGGCAGAAGTACCAACCCAGTGTTTACAAAGCAAACGTGCAAAGAAAGTCAAATGCCCTTTACCAAAAAAAAAAAAAAAAAAAAAACATAAAACAAGAATATCGGACAATTTTTTTTTTTTTTTAGAAAACGACCAATCGTTTTGCTAGATCAGACCCTTATTCCTTGACTGGGATCATGAAGAGCCCTTTGAAGCTGCACTGAAACTGCAATTTGAACCTTCAACTTGTTGATCTTTATTGAAGTCCACTATATGGAGAAAAATTGAATGTTTTCCTCAAAAACCTTAATTTCTTTTCGATTGAAGAAAGAAAGACATGAACATCTTGGGTGATATGGGGTAAATAATCAATTAAAAAAAAAATATTCTAGAAGTGAACTATTCCTTTAAATGTCCCTTTTTAACACATTGGATTGAGAATTGCATGAAATATCCAGTGAATGGTGCTAAAAGCTTTTTATCTTATTTGATGTTAAAAGGCGTTTACACATATTAGTTTTTGAGCTCTTTTATGGTGACTAGTATTTGACGAGACTCGCAAAAAGCAATACTGTACCAGGTGAGCTACTGAGCAAGTTTACCATGTAAGAAAAGCCATATGGAGCTGATTTTGTGATGCGTAAAATCAAAATGTATAATTTTAGGTATCATGCACTATAGTAAAAGTGCTTTGAGGACATTAAAAAGTCATAATTTGGCTACACTTTATTTTACAGTACATGTACTCACAGTGTACTTGCACAAGAAAGTACTAGGTAACTGCATGGGTTAAGGTTAGGTTTAGGGATAGGTTCAAGGTTAGTACCTAGTTATTATTGTTCTAATTGTGCCCAAATATCATATTTTTTCATTTAGTACTGACCTTCAGAAGCTACTTAAATGTTTCCCAGAAGACAAAATAAATTAATTTGAACCTGATCTTCAAATTCAAAAAGTTTTGACCCCTCCTGGCTTTTAATGCATTGGTTTTCTTTCTGGAGCATCAGTGAGCGTTTGGACCTTCTGTAATAGTTGCATATGAGTTCCTCAGTTGTTGTCAGTGTGAAAAAATGGATCTCAAAATCTAATTTGTGGGACCTGAAGAGTTTTTCTGAACAACTGCAGGCAGTTTAATTGTTCAGGACAAACAAGGGACTCATGAACTACTATCACTAAACAAACAAACAAAAAAACAACAACACAGCTGTGGATAATAGCAGGTAACAACACAGTATTAAGAATCAATGTAAAATGTCTTTTATGTGAAATACCTTATTCAAGTCAGTACTAAATAAAAAATAACCTGCATTTTCCATGTTCCCTCTTATTTTGGCAAAACAGTTAACATTTTGCAGATTCTGCAAGGTGTATGTAAACTTCTGACCTCAGCTGTAAATATACTACATGTAGAGGCGTTAGTTTCCAATGAGTCAATGCTGCAGTCAACCCTAGCACTCTAGAGCTTCACTGGATCGTAATCCGTCCTCGCTTGTCTGTCCTGGCAAAATGTTTTTCTAGCAGTGCAAACGGCTGAGTAGATACTGAAGCTGAGTGATACTTAGGTTCACATGGATCTAGTTACCTCTTTCTCAGCTCATTCAGACACTGTCCGGCCGGCCTACTGTTTCACTCCACCTGCTACCCAGTGAGATCTTAGACACACATGCATACACTTTTGGCGTGTATGTGGCCCATCCGGGGTTAAAACAGAAGGGAAACCCATACCTGAATGTTTCACTGGCACCAAGGCGCTGAGCTTGGCCACAGGGGTTCTGGAGAGGGAATATAGGGTTTCATGGTAGGAATAAATTTAGATCACTCTGGTTTTCACATGCAGTGAGACCACGCACTGTGGTGTCTGGTTGAGGACCCCCATGAGGTGAACCACAAAGACTCGAGGATGGAGACAGTGACAGCACCTGTCGCA
The DNA here is from genome assembly GCA_033026305.1 of Cirrhinus molitorella. NCBI lineage: Eukaryota > Metazoa > Chordata > Actinopteri > Cypriniformes > Cyprinidae > Cirrhinus > Cirrhinus molitorella. The sequence continues at coordinate 14,017,902 of CM065126.1, read as the reverse complement.
CTGCCATCATAACCTCAACCCTAGGAAACGCAAGCCACTGTTAACAATTGAAATGATCACTATGGCCCATTGGCAGATCACACATCCTTCTTGAGCATAAATAAATGCTCATTGAATCAGAACATGACAGATCAAATCAGCAGGTGTCTGAGTGAATCTCATGAAACCTTTTAGGAACATGCCCAGGTCATGTTTTGCATATTTTTGCATTGTGACATTATTTTCATGACAGTTGACCCTTCGCAAAAAAACGCCCTCCTTAGTTATTGTTGCCATCTCTGACAAACAGTGCCGCTTTCACACTACACATGAAAAATACATCGCAGAGCAATGAGGAAACTGACAACACGTTGACAGACAAGACAGAGCAGGTTACTTTTGGTATGAAACAATGTCTCAGCTTTAAAGTGTTGTCTTTTTTTTTTTTTAAGAAAATCAAACAATAAATACCATTTTGTGGCTCTTTAGTGTGTCATGACAGATCAGTGTATTGCCTTATTACTTTTTTACTTAAAGCATAAAAAAACATGAATTATCAGCAGAACATATTGGTTTCTACCACAATGTTTCAAGCTTAAGTCCACCGAAGTTAATCTACTCTCCTGTCTGATTTGTTTGTTGGACAAAATGGTGAATTCAGCATTATGATTGGTCAGATCACCTGTCACTCAAGCTGTTTGCAAACTGTCAATTAAGCACATTCCCCCAAATGTATTGTACTATTACAAAAATAGCAAAACAGAGAACATTTATGATTCACCGCATCCAAGTTACTCCAATATGCTCCAATTATGCATTCATTTTTTTTTTTAGTAAAAATACAGTTCTTAACCTAATGCCAATAGTATCCAAAAGATCTGCGCATCTAAAAAGTTTTTTAAGTAAGACTTTGATTAAATTTCTGCTTTTGGTTTCATAATGATATCTGTCTTCTTTTAATATGTCTCTCTCTTTTTCCTTTTTATGGTTTGCTCAGTTCTAAAAAATGGTTCAGACTTTCCAATGAGAGGATATTCTGGGAAATCTATTCTGTTTGGAAATTCTGTTTGTTTATTGCCTCTTTTCTCTTGGCATAGTTGTATGCATGATGTGTGTGTGTGACAGTGATGCAACATATTGTAAGACTGTACATCTATTTATTGGAAAAAGAAATTTACAAAACAACTGAGCTACTGTCACAACAGTGAATAATGTAATAAAGTTAACAGCATGGCTTCTTTTATTTGAATTTATTTTTATTACACTATATATCTAACCCTTGACCACAAAATCAGTCAGATTTATACAAGCTTATAAAAATATATAATAAATAAGCTTTTCATTGATGTATGGTTTGTTGGGATAGTACAATATTTGGGCGAGATACAACTATTTGAAAATTTGGAATCTGAGGGTGCAAAAAAAACAACAACTAAATATTAAGACAATCACTCTTTAAAGTTGTCCAAATGAAGTTCTTAGCAATGCATATTACTAATCAAAAATTAAGTTTTGATAAACTGACTGTGGGAAATTTACAAAATATCTTCATGGAACAAGATACTTGATACTTGATAGAACTTGATTTTGGCATAAAAAAAAATCTATAATTTTGACCCATACAATGTATTTTTGGTCATTGCTACAAATATACATGTGCTACTTAAGACTGGTTTTGTGGTCCAGTGTCACATATCAGTTTTTTTTAAACTATTTTTAAAAAACTTGAACTGAACTGAAAGTTGAACTGAATCATTTTCAGATTTCTTGCTGTATCATATCATTTCGAAATCATTGTGATTGTAAATATTTATGCACACTACAGAATTAGCCTGGAGGCTTTTCTAGAATAGACTCAACCTGTTTGTACAGCATGTACAAGAAGAGATTATTTACACCGCATCTGTCTATCAGCACTCTGAGATCATCAGACTTCTGTTTGCTGTCTCTCTTTAAAACTCTATAGTGTTTACTGCATATGAAGTATTCACTGTCTCCATCCTGGATTCAAACAACTCCCAGTCTTTGTCATTCATAGCATGCTTTGAACTTGAAATAAGTGCGGAGAGCAAACGGACAACTACGGAAAGGAAAGAAAATAAGGAAACTGCATCGAGCGTGAATATTGAATTATGCAAGCATTCTACTTTGCATACGTTGCATATCTAAGATCACTGTTCTTCACTTGCTCCCTCACTCACAAGTAAGAGAAATCCCACTACATAGCAAAATTTGTGGGAAATTACAGATCCACTGAAATGTTCTTTTGCCATGCTTGGTTTTTAATATCATGACAGTGTTCGGCCATAAGGTACACTGTATGAACAAAATATTTTGACACACCTCTTAACTACTGAATTCAGGTGTTTCAGTCAGCCACAGAAAGCAAGACCACATAAAGTTGGAGAGCATGGTCAGAGTGCTTAGGTGAATGGTGTGTAAAAGTTGCCAAATAATATTAGTACAAAAACCGTGTGGCAGGAGATAATGGAATGTGTTTCCAATGCCGAGCAGCTGCATGCAAGCCATATATCACAAAGTATACCACTAAATGTTGGATGGAGTGGTGTAAAGCATGATACCACTGGACTCTGGAGCAGTAGAAACCTGTTCTATTGAGTGACGAATCACGGTTCTTTGTTTGGCAATTTGACGGGCAAACAGCTTTGGGATTAAATGGAATGGAGATTGCGAGTCAGGCTTTCTTATCCAACATCAGTGCCTGAATTCACAAATGCTCTACTGGATGAATAGGCAAAAATCCTCACAGAAACACTCCAGAGCCCTCATTTATAAAGTCTTTGACGTGGAAAAGTTTTTGCAGCTAGCTGTTTTAAATTAAATTATTTGAATGTTGACAGGTACAGTTGAAACCATTCACTAAGTTTAAGATTCACAGATTTCACATCTGAAAGAGAGGTGTACAAGCCTCTGAGAGATGATCGCAAGATCAAATTTAGGATGGTTTCTACACAACATTTTATAAATGAGGCCCCTCAATCTTGTTGAACGCATTCTCACAAGATGATTATGGAGGACCAATTCCAAAATAATGTCTATGTATTTAGAATGTGACGTTGTGAATGTTTCCATTGGTGTAATTTTCAGGTGTCCCAATACATTTGTCCATATAGTGTTTATGTTAAATGAAAACAAACACTACTTGTAACTAGGGATGTGACAGTAAATCAGTGCAGAATTGATTTGTGGATCGATTTTTAGATTTTACGAATGCTTTGCTGAGTTCTGAGTTTAGCTTTTACCAGCAGATGACAATGCATGCTTTAGAAACATCCTAACTTACCAAAGTTCGAAAAGGTTGAAGCAAATTACTAGGGTGTTCGCAGTGGGCTGTTTACATTAATCTTGTGTCATAAAAGCATTCTGAGCCGAGGTGCAATTACATTTAACCACTTATATAACTCAGCCGAATGCACAAGCGCTCTTCTTCGTGAGCATTTGCTAGATGGGGCGCCATCTGTTGTTTAAAAATAAGCACAGAATCGATTTTAGAGAGTATCGCAATCCACAAATCTGCATCGATTTATTGTTGCATCCCTACTTACATTAGACCATTTACATTTGTGCTACCCTCAGAAAAATTGAGATATTAGTGCAATCTAAGGGTACATTTATGTGAGGTTGCAAGAAAGATTGTACTAAAAATGGAAAGGTTTTCCTTTGCATTTTTGAAAAGCCTACATTGTCAAAACAATCCTTGTTCACATGGAACTGTGAAAGCAACTAAAAATGCTGTATTATTATACCAGGCCAGCAGTTGGCGATGTCACTTTGTAAAAAAAAAACAAAAAAACACGCACGTAAGCATTCCTATAAACTGAACACGTGATATGCATGCGTCCGACGTCAAAGTTTTTACAAATTCATGTTTTTGTAGTTTACACAGAGACAATAATGGTATAATTTTCAGAAACTTGCACTTTGAAATCAGTTTTCAAAAGTTTGCATTTTCAAGCCCCCAACATTGTTGTGTAAATAAACAGGGCCAAAATTTGTTTGATAAAAATAGTGTTGTGTAAACACCTTGTAAATTAAGAATAAACGCAAAAAAAAATCTGTTTCAATTCTCACTGCTGGTGAAATCTAAATTAAAATCTAAACTAAACTCCCTTAGTTGTCCTCAGTGTGAAAACATGGATCTCAAAATCATAGTGATTGTTGGGAAGGATTGAAATACACAAAAATGCTGGAAAACCAAAGAATTTGTGGGACTTGAAGGATTTTTCTAAAGATCAGCAGGCAGTTTAACTGTTCAGGACAAACAAGGGACTCATGAACAACTATCAGAAAACAGAAAAAACAGCTGTGGATCATTCAGGTTACAACATAGTATTAAGAATCAAGGGGATGTAAACTTTTGAACGCCGTCATTTTTATAAATTCAGCTTTTAATTTCTCTTGGAATATAGTAGTCAACATTTGAAGTAGATCAAAACCTCATCAAAGTTGTCCTAAAACCAAAACAATACCTGTTCTTGTCTTAGGACAACTGAGATGAGATTTTTGATCCACTTCACATTTTGACTACTGTATATGTAAACATCTTTTATGTGAAATCTTATTTAGATCTTAGATCTTATTTAGATCAGTACCAAATAAACAACAACATGCATGTTGTATGATCCCTCTTATTTTGGTAAAATAATGAACATTTTGCAGATTCTGAACTGTATAAATCTTGACCAGAACGTGTCCCTGAAAAATAGCACATACAGTCACCCTAACTGGGACACCTTAATGTTCTCAAAAAATGAGCACAAAAATTATTTTAAATGTTACTACTCGTTTCAAATGTTCAAGAAAGAACATTCAAAAGTAACATTCTTATGTTTGCAAAATGATAAAACGGAATGTTCCCTTAACATTCATATAATTCTTGAAAAAAAAAAAAAAAAAAAAACATTTTGAATGTTCAGAGAATGTTACGAAATAACATCTCCATGACTTACTTGGAACATTACCAAAAATGTTCTTAAAACATATTTTTGTTGGGTGTGAACATGGTCAGTGTCACAAATTTGCTTAAATTTGATTAGTGACATAGAAATAGGTTGCTTGTATAAGATTGCTTTGCGATTCTGTCAAATTAATTCTGAGTTTAGTTTTTACCAGCAGATGACAATGCATGCTTTAGAAACAGCCTAACTTACCAAAGTTCGAAAAGGTTGAAGCGAATTACTAGGGTGTTCGCAGTGGGCTGTTTACATTAATCTTGTGTCATAAAAGCATTCTGAGCCGAGGTGCAATTACATTTAACCACTTATATAACTCAGCCAAATACACAAGCGCTCTTCTTCGTGAGCATTTGCTAGATGGGGCATATTAATAAATAAATACAAATCATTTTTGGACCCCACTGTTTATGTAAAGCACCTTCAATCAAGAGGGGCAATATTTCCATTGACTTCCTATTGAGCTGTACAACAAGACTCATTACAAGAACAGATTCTTTTGGTTTTAAATGATAAACTAATCCTTCAGCTGTCTACGTTTAAGAGATTACTCTTCGTGTTGTTGTTTGGGCTTCTCTCTGTTATCAGTTTGTACTTTTCAGCTGTTGCACTGAAAGCAGGAAAGCCAGGCTTGCATTGTTCAAAGCTCTGTGTTTCCAGGAATACAGGTCTTACACTTGGCCCGATTACATGGAAAATGCTTCCCATTCCAGCGCCACTGAATGAATATAAGCTTACACATGTATTGTGTCTCACATGCCAGTCTTTATCCGAAACAGTCACACGATTAAGCTTGCATGTCAGATGGGGGGTAACCGAATGTCTCGTAAACGAACACAGGATTCACATATTGATAATTATTTCCTGGCTATAGGGAACAATTTAGTCCATTTAGTAGAAACGCGCACAGGACATGTGATGTAAGAGGCTTTCTGCGTTTGAAGGCATGTAGGGGTTGGGCCCTGGGCGATGGTGAATTCTTGTGATGTTCGGGCAAAGCTCATACGGGCGGAGACATGAGCACATTCCTCTCCTCCCACCGCACACGCTCCCCTCGTGCCCATCGCCACAGACACACGCGCTTCCTGGCCGTCCCCCAACACACACATATACACACCCTGCACTAACATCCACCGTAGCGCAAAACCCAATACTGGATAAGTGCAGCCAAGAATGCTAAATCACTCAGTCGGGATGGCGATGATGGAGATCGGGGTGAATCATTTCCTGTAACACATCATAAAACATTTCATGTAAAAGTGCATGTAGATTATTATGGATGGAAAAGGACATGCATACACTTTCCACTCTCCTGGTCAGAGGTCAGACTTTTTAGAGGTCTGACAATTACTTTTTGCATTTTTAAGACCTTTGATATTCTTTTTTTTTTTTTTGGCATTCTGACATTGTTTCCATAAAACCTTTTCCCTTCAGGATTTGTCTTCATTACTCTCAATAATAAATGTAATTAGACTCACATGAATGTATTACTGTTAAAATTACTGCCATAATGCACTTCAAAACTTAAATCATGTGTGTGTATTCACTGATACTGATGCACTCTTAAAAATAAAGGTGCTTCATGATGCCATTGAAGAACTTTTGTTGTTTAAATGGTTCCATAAAGAACCTTTAACATCTGAAGAACAAAAGGTCCTTTGTGGCAAAAGAAGGTTCTTCAAATTATAAAAAGGTAAGGCAGAGAGAACCAAGAATTGCTCTTCTATGGCATCGCTGTGATGAACCTTTTAAAGCTCTTTTGTTTTTAAGAGTGTAGTAAAGCAAATGAAAAATTAAAAGGATAGTTCACCAAATAATAAAATATTTGTCATAATGTGCTCTCCCTCATGTTGTTCCAAACCTATATGAGTTTTTTTCATCTGCTGAGCACAAAAATTAAGTAAATGAGGACAAAAATTTACTTTTGGGTGAACTAATTAACATAGTTCATCTTTCCTTGATTTTCCATCGTCTCTCACTGAAAGTTTGTCACAGTAAATTAGCTCTCCTTCAGGAAAGATCAACACGTATGTGCATCTTAGCATGTGCTAGCTGTTGTTTACCACACTCGACATGCTACATAAGCTGTTGAAAAGTGACACTGATCGCACATGCCTTCTTCAAGTGACAAACTCTCACAGACAAGCTAGAGCTTGTTAGTGATCTGAAGGACTTGTTTACTCTAATTTGTAGAGGAATTATCATTGAGGATTCATTCCTGTTATGCAGTACCTTCTCAACTCTATCGTTTACAAATTGGCCAAAGAATATATATATATATATATATATATATATATATATACACACATTAGTAAGCATTAGCAATTAATATATATATATATATATATATATATATATATTAATTGCTAATGTTGTTTTTCTAGAAAAAAAGATGTCATTAAGGAAATGTAAGGGATATTACAAAAGACTAGCAGGATAGATTTGAAGATACAAGAAAGCCTGTTAAAGTGATACCAATTAAAACAACATTCTTCAAAAAAAAAAAAGGAATATCTGCTGATATTCTTTTTAAATTCACCTCATTAATTATCAGTTAAGAATGTGTTATTATTTTATTATCAATTATGATATACATGAAGTTTGCAGCTTGCAACCCTCCACCTCCCCAGCTCCACCTGTATAGATCTGCTATGGACTATTACATACAGTTGAAGTCAAAAGTTTACATACACATAGAATCTGCAAAATGTTATTTTACCAAAATAAGAGGGATCATACAAAATGCATGTTATTGTTTATTTAGTACTGACCTGAATAAGATATTCACATAAAAGATGTTTACATATAGTCCACAAGAGAAAATAATAGTTACATTTATAAAAATTACCCTGTTCAAAAGTTTACATACACTTGATTCTTAATACTGTGCTGTTTCCTGAATGATCCACAGCTGTTTTTTTTGTTTAGTGATAGTTGTTTATGAGTCCCTTGTTTATCCTGAACAGTTAAACTGCCCACTGTTATTCAGAAAAATAATTTATATCACACAAATTATTCGTTTTTTCAGCATTTTTGTATATTTGAACCCTTTCCAACAATGACTGTATGGTTTTGAGATCCATCTTTTCACACTGAGGACAACTGAGGGACTCATATGCAACTATTACAGAGGGTTAAAACACTCACTGATACTCCAAGAAGGAAAAATGATGCATTAAAAGCCTTTGAAAACCTTTGAAAAGAATGATGTGTACATTTTGTTCATTTAGTACTGCCCTTCAGAAGCTACAGAAGATGCTTACATGTTGCCCAGAAGACAAAAATGTGTTAAATTTACAGTGATCTTAAATTCAAAAAGTTAATGCATTGTGTTTCCTTCTGAAGCATCAATGAGCGTTTGAACCTTCTGTAATAGTTGCATGTGAGTCCCTCAGTTGTCCTCAGTGTGAAAAGATGGATCTTAAAATCATACAGTCTTTGTTGGAAAGGGTTCAAATACACAAAAATGCTGAAAAACAAAGAATTTGTGGGACCTGAGGGATTTTTCTGAAGAACAGCAGACAGTTTAACTGTTCTAAACAAACAAGGGACTTGTTTGACTATCAAAAAAAAACAAGCAAAAAAAAAAAAAAAACACACAGCTGTGGATCATTCAGGTTAACAACACAGTATTAAGAATCAAGTGTATGTAAACGTTTGAACAGGGTTATTTTTATAAATTCAACTATTGTTTTCTCTTGTGGACTATATGTAAATGTCTTTTATGTGAAATATATAATTCAGGTCAGTACTAAATAAACAATAACATGAATTTTGTATGATCCCTCTCATTGTAATAAATAATTAACATTTTGCAGATTCTCCAAGGTGAATGTAAACTTTTGACTTCAACTGTATATACACACACCATAATACACAATATAATTATAATATAATACATTATATTGTATTTCTCTTCACAGTTTCATATCCCTCAGTAGAGACACCTCCAACACCCTCAGCCAGTAACTGCACGTGTGAACTCGGCCATGGAAAGTGTGCTGAAAATGGTGACTGCAGGTGAGTGGGTTCATGAGGGCGAAATATGCGACTTGTGTGACTTTCATGTTGTTAAAGTATATCTGACCTGTGCAAGCCTGTTCCTGCTCACTACTATTTCAGAGGGAAACTGTAAACAGATTAACAGTACAATGAACATGGCATGTAGGGTAACTGTTGCCTCCATGCAGGTGTGATCCGGGATGGGGTGGACCACGGTGTGAAGACTGTGTGCGAATGCCCGGATGTGTCCATGGCACCTGCCATCAGCCCTGGCAGTGCACCTGCATGGACGGGTGGGCGGGAAGATTCTGTGACAAAGGTAATTCATTTTCTATAGATTAACATGACAGCACTGAATATTATTAAATGAGATTGCGTTGCTTCACAAGTTTCAAGTAGCAAGTTTCACACCAGTCAAACCGATAGTGTTAACAAAAGCAAATGTGAGATACAGTAAAAATGCATTTGCTGACGCAACCATGCCATTTTAGCTTGCTTATACAAGACTACGAGCTCTTTTGTGGAGTGTAGTGATTCGTCTTTCACAGTAAACATTAAAATGTATTAGTTCACACATAACACACTGGGAAAAGTATGACAGCGTTTTTGTGCCACGTAAAAGAATTATTCTCGTAACATTTTGACTTTATTCTAGAAACATTTTTACTTCATTCTCAAAATTTCAACTTTATTCTCAAAACATTTTGACTTTTTCGAAATTTTGACTTTTAATTCTACTTTATTCTCAGTAATATTTTAACTTTATATTTAGAATTTCAATTTTATTTTTGAAACATTTTAGACTTTATTCTTGAAATTTTGACTTTATTCTCAGAAATTTCGACTTTATTTTCGATACATTTTGACTTTATTTTCTAAACATTTTGACTTTATTCTCAGTAATATTTTAACTATTTTTAGAATTTCAATTTTATTTTCGAAACATTTTAGACTTTATTCTTGAAATTTTGACTTTATTCTCAAAACATTTTGACTTTGTTTTCGAAACATTTTGACTTTGTTTTCGAAACATTTTGACTTTATTCTCAGTAACATTTTAACTTTATTTTTATCATTTCAATTTTATTCTCAAAACATTTAGACTTTATTCACGAAATTCCTACTTCATTCTCTGAAATTTCAACTTTATTTTTGAAATTTCGACTTTATTCTCAGTAACATTGTAACTTTATTTTTATAATTTCAATTTTATTTTTGAAACACTTCGACTTTATTCTCAGAAATGTAAACTTTATTCTCAGAAACATTTCTACTTTATTCTCAAAATTTCGACTTTCTTATATATAATAATATTTCTTAAAATATTATGACTTTAATCTCATAATTTTAGATTTCGACTTTATTCTCGAAACTTTGACTTTATTCTTGAAACTTTAACTTTACTCCCGAAACATTTCAACTTTATTCTCAAAAAGTTTTGCCTTTTTTCTCATAATCTATTACATGGCACAAAAACGCCACTGTGAAAAGTGTTTGAGGTCATAACAAAAGTATAATTTTATTAATCGATAATTTGCCCCATAATCATCATTTGTGTGAAAAGGAAGACAAACTGTTAGTTTAAATGCCTCTAGTGTTCATTTCACCTGGAAACTGCAGTGAAATTTATTAAAGGTATTTTTTTTCATGTATGTAGTCACAGTCACATACAGTATTTACAATGAGCATAGGTTGGTTTAGTATTATTTATATTCTAATAGTATTTAATATTTATATAGTATTTACTCATTTACTTTTAATTAGCTTTTATTTTTATATTTGCAGTTTTTAAGATTTAGTAATTTTGTTCTGTGCATTTTATTAGTTTTTTAACTATAATTTAAATAGAAAAAATATGTTTTTCATTTTCGATGTGACTGAGAGGTGACTGATTATTCATGACCTTAAGTAGCAGACGGTTTAATAGATTGACTTGTTTTTGCAGATATTTACGTGTGCTCCAGAGAGCAGCCGTGTCAGAATGGAGCTACTTGTGTCTTGAATGACTCTGGGGATTACAGCTGCTTATGTCCTGAAGGCTTTCATGGGCGGGACTGTGAACTGAAAACCGGGCCCTGCCAAAAAACTAAGTCAGTGTTTTTTTCTTTTCTTTTCATTTGTAATGTAAATGCTGTTTGTGTGTTAAATGTACTCACCTGCCTAACATCACAAAGCTACAGAGAAACAGACTTTTTGATTGTTACAATGAACTCTTTTTTTTGTAAGTCAGTGAATAGTGTTTTGTTCATGACTTGACCTCTTTAAGTAAACATTTTGTTAAGCTGTGATCCTTAATCTATTAGCACACAAGCCCAGACGCACTGGCACAGGCAGCACAACAGCCTGGTCAATTTGCAGCCTCCAGAGTGCAATCATGTAATTCAATGGGCTCATTACAGGCCCTGTAAGAGACTGCTAATACTGACACACTGCAGCTCGGCCCCTACTGTTCTTCCCATGACGACCAAAACAAACCCACTGAGAGGTTTCCAGGGAAACCATGCTGCAGGACTGGACCAGTTGCAGCAATATTTAGAGACAACAAATTGCAACTTAAAATGAAATATCACAGTGTATGGTTTAGCATGTGAACATGATACAATGGGGATGTGTTTTTAATGTTACATTCTCATGTCAACGTTCATATTGCAGAAACAGCTAAATAAGAAAGCAAGCCAGTACTTAAGTAAGGCTAAGAACTGTTTGCTTGAGCATTTTGACCTGTTTGACATAAACACTGGCTCATCCAATGGCATTACATTAGGACAGAGCTTTCTGTTTGTCCAACCAATGGCAGTAGAAAAGGAAATCATAAGAAATGTAACTATTGCCAAATGAGGTTGTCCAGATTTAACAAACAAGCAAACACATAAAATACAATTCTTTCAGGTGGTGTTTACACAGGCATATTAGCAATAATTTGCAGCTTAGTAAGTCTTTTTAAGTCGTTTTAATTTAGCAACCACTCCTACTGATTCAGTGCTTTTGATTTACTAAAAATTACTCATAATTTATTTTTTTTATTATGTATTTGGCAGTAACGGCTCAAGCTCAAATAAACTTCAGTTCTGATGTATATACTTAGCCGAAAGCATAGTATTTCAAAGTATACAAAGTGGTTGACAAATGCGCACTACAAACTAGTTTAATCTTTATACTAGTTTCGCCTGTGCCTTTTTTCTGCACCAGAAGTTATGGCTGATTATTTTTTTGTACTCTTGTAAACTAGAGTTACTAGTAACTCTTAAACCTGTCACAAAATTCATAAAACTCTTAACCCCGACCTTGTTGTCACAGCCTCCAAAAGTTGGATGGCAAAGTCGCCACCTGGGGGACCAACTAATTAGTGCAATAAAAAGAAATAATAAAAAAAAAAAATCAAGATGCACTTGTGCTGAGAAATTAGATGAGTAATTAGAAAAATTGGACTTGAATGCGCACAATATGTGTATACTATGCTGATAATTTTTTTTGTCATACTTACTAGTGTACAGTCGTGGCCAAAAGTTTTGAGAATTACATAAATATTGGAAATTGGAAAAGTTGCTGCTTAAGTTTTTATAATAGCAATTTGCATATATTCCAGAATGTTATGAAGAGTGATCAGATGAATTGCATAGTCCTTCTTTGCCATGAAAATTAACTTAATCCCAAAAAAAACTTTCCACTGCATTTCATTGCTGTCATTAAAGGACCTGCTGAGATCATTTCAGTAATCATCTTGTTAACTCAGGTGAGAATGTTGACGAGCACAAGGCTGGAGATCATTATGTCAGGCTGATTGGGTTAGAATGGCAGACTTGACATGTTAAAAGGAGGGTGATGCTTGAAATCATTGTTCTTCCATTGTTAACCATGGTGACCTGCAAAGAAACGCGTGCAGCCATCATTGCGTTGCATAAAAATGACTTCACAGGCAAGGATATCGTGGCTACTAAGATTGCACCTAAATCAACAATTTATAGGATCATCAAGAACTTCAAGGAAAGAGGTTCAATTCTTGTTAAGAAGGCTTCAGGGCGTCCGAGAAAGTCCAGCAAGCGCCAGGATCGTCTCCTAAGAGGATTCAGCTGCGGGATCGGAGTGCCACCAGTGCAGAGCTTGCTCAGGAATGGCAGCAGGCAGGTGTGAGCGCATCTGCACGCACAGTGAGGCCAAGACTTTTGGAAGATGGCCTGGTGTCAAGAAGGGCAGCAAAGAAGCCACTTCTCTCCAAAAAAAACATCAGGGACAGATTGATCTTCTGCAAAAAGTATGGCGAATGGACTGCTGAGGACTGGGGCAAAGTCATATTCTCTGATGAAGCCTCTTTCCGATTGTTTGGGGCATCTGGAAAAAGGCTTGTCCGGAGAAGAAAAGGTGAGCGCTACCATCAGTCCTGTGTCATGCCAACAGTAAAGCATCCTGAGACCATTCATGTGTGGGGTTGCTTCTCATCCAAGGGAGTGGGCTCACTCACAATTTTGCCCAAAAACACAGCCATGAATAAAGAATGGTACCAAAACACCCTCCAACAGCAACTTCTTCCAACAATCCAACAACAGTTTGGTGAAGAACAATGCATTTTCCAGCACGATGGAGCACCGTGCCATAAGGCAAAAGTGATAACTAAGTGGCTCGGGGACCAAAACGTTGAAATTTTGGGTCCATGGCCTGGAAACTCCCCAGATCTTAATCCCATTGAGAACTTGTGGTCAATCCTCAAGAGGCGGGTGGACAAACAAAAACCCACTAATTCTGACAAACTCCAAGAAGTGATTATGAAAGAATGGGTTGCTATCAGTCAGGATTTGGCCCAGAAGTTGATTGAGAGCATGCCCAGTCGAATTGCAGAGGTCCTGAAAAATAAGGGCCAACACTGCAAATACTTACTCTTTGCATAAATGTCATGTAATTGTCGATAAAAGCCTTTGAAACATATGAAGTGCTTGTAATTATATTTCAGTACATCACAGAAACAACTGAAACAAAGATCTAAAAGCAGTTTAGCAGCAAACTTTGTGAAAACTAATATTTGTGTCATTCTCAAAACTTTTGGCCACGACTGTACAGATATAAACCGAGGTATACATTAGGCTTTACATTGCATTCAAGATATACAATTAATCAGTTCATGCATTGCCTGGGAATTTAACTCATGACAGTGGTACTGCTTGCAAAGGAAGGTTCATTTGTTCATTAATCTGACAAGTCCAAAGTTATGCTTGATTTTGGACGCAAATCTTAGTGAATGTGTACAGCTGTACAGCACATAACCTTTCAAAGTAGACATTGTATGGGTCAAAATTATATTAAATTAAAATTAATTAAAACAGACATATACGTACAAGAAACACACTTAATGTTTTTTAATTCAATAAAAAAAAACCTAGCTCATAAGTGTTGTTCTTTCAGGAATTGGTCTACATTGGTTGCTGTTATGTTGTAGTAGTGCTGTTGAATAGTAGCAGTCTTTAAAGGTCATGTTCCATCCAATCGGTTTTGGATCGGTTCACTCTCAACTTATCTGTTTATAAAGCTTCTTGTATTTCACACTTCAGCACGTTATTCTTATTAGGTGAGGGCATTTTTTTACCCAGGCAAAGTCTCTGAGAACCTGACACATTGCACTTCTGGAGACTCCAGTTAGTTTGCAGTTCTGGAAAATGGTGGCGCTGGAGACTAAATGGTTCCTGATGGTTTCCCAAGAAGCATTTCACTGTCCAATAGTCATGCCTTAACTTTGCAAATTCTTGTATTGCATTAGTATTGCATTCTTCTCATGGGCATTTAATAATTTTGGACTTTTCAGTCTGAGTTAAATCTCTTTTTTGGCTCATTTTATCTGTAAAAGAAAACATCCTAATAATTCTGCACACCTGAATATAAGAAGTTTTTCACTTCCAGCCTTCATGGACAATTACATATCACTTATAAATGATTAAATACAAAATTAATAGTAGTTATTATGATTGATGTGGATGGCAAATTGGTAAAATGTGCTTATAAACTTTATAAACACAGTGTACACATTAAAAAATGTACTTAAAAATTTACACATTTTACTTAAAAAATGTGTGTGTAAAAACTTGCCAAAAAAATTAAAAATTAAAAATTAAGTAAATTTACAGAGATATTTTCAATTCTTATGTCTACTGCTGCAGGTCCCCCTGCAAGAATGGTGGCCTCTGTGAGGATCTGGGTGGTTATGCACCAGAACTGTCTTGTCGATGCCTGGCTGGTTTCACGGGGCCCCGCTGCGAGACCAACATGGATGACTGCCTGATGCGCCCCTGTGCCAACGGCGCCACCTGTTTGGATGGCGTGAACCGTTTTTCCTGCCTGTGCCCTTCGGGTTTCACTGGTCGTTTCTGCACCATCAACCTGGACGACTGCGCCAGCCAGCCCTGCCTCAACGGAGGACGCTGTATAGACAGAGTCTCCACCTTCCAGTGCTTCTGCTCTCCAGGTTTCACTGGAAGAACTTGTGAGACTCCCATCTGGGAGTCGGGACCTCAAGCAGTGTCTCCGTTCAGGAGCGAAGGAGACAGAGTTACTCAAAGCAAACCTGCTCAAGTCAATCACTCCCACGGAACCACTACTAGTGGGGACGAGAGACGCTCGTTCAAAATCTCAGTGGTGACTCAGCATGGGGCGGAAGGGCTGTCAGAGCTGCAGCTCATCATCCTGCTGGTGTTAGGGGGCATGACTTTGGCTGTGGTGGCGCTAACTGCTGGTCTGGTGCTGCGTGGACATTGCCAGGACAGATCGGCTCGCTGTCAGTGCAGACCAGCCCCGGCTCACCATCGGCCATTCCACCGATGTCGGACAAACTCTGCGCCTGCACAACAGGAATGCAAGATCAGCTTCCTCCAGACTCCGGCTCCTGCCGAGCTCGAGAAGAAGAGGCTGAACACCGACATCATTTAGCTGCAGAGATTGTGCAGCTGCTCTTGTTGAAGTAAAAGGCCACTTCTAACCTCTCAAAAGATAAAGACGGTACTGATGAATCTGAGAGTTGGTCGCTGAAAGCAGGTGCTCATTATCCAGAGTGATTACGCAGACATAAAGAACCAATTTGTAGTTTTTTATTTTATTAAAGATGCCACAAGTGAGGCATGTACTGCTGAGGGAACATTAGGTCAGTTAGAGTCAACAGGAAATCAATAATGCTCATAACCTGGTCTTGGAACATTATTCCAAAGATAAGATAATGCTTGTCTGTTTAGTATTTCATATGAAACATACCTGCTCTGCCTCTGAAGAACATTTTGCTCTCACCAAGCAATATTTTTTTGGAAACCCTGAACCAGAGTCTATTTCCTCCTTCCATTTTTCCCCCAAAAACATTTTTTGTCCTCAAAGGGATGTTCACCCAAAACTGAAAAGTCATCCTATAGTAGGTGTATATGACTTTCTTCTTTCAGACAGATACAAGGAGTTATATTAAAAAAATGCAGTTGCTCTTCCAAGCTTTATAATGGCAGTAAATGGGTGTTGAGATTTTGAAGTTCAATAAAGTGCATCCATCCATCATAAAAAGTACTCCACACGTCTCCAGATGGGTTAATAAAGGCCTTCTGAAGTAAATCCATGCATTTGTGTAAGAAAAATATAAAAATGTCAAACTTTAATAAAGTAAAGAGCAAAACAAAACACCAGTCCCAAATTAGAAGTACAAAATGTCGATATAAGCCAAGAGAAGTTGTTTTCCATTGCTATTGATAAAATTAGGTTCTCACGAGACTATTGCTACGCCTACATCATCCACTGGATTTTTTTTTTATGTTTTAGATATGGATGTTTTTCATACAAAAAAGCATCGATTTGCTTCAGAAAACCTTTATTAACCCTCTTGAGCTGTGTGGAGCACTTTTTATGATGAATTTATGCACTTCACTGGACTTCAAAATCTCAACACCCATTCACTGCCATTATAAAGCTTGGAAGAGCAGAACACTTTTTAATATAACTCCGATTGTATTTGTCTAAAAGAAGAAAATCATATACACCTAGAATGGCTTGAGGGTGAGTAAATCATGGGGTATTTTTCATTTTTGGGTGAACTGTCCCCATTTTTTTCTCTGTATTTTTTATTGTCTTTAACCTTCTTTAATAAAGGCAACTTATAAAAAAAAAAATGCTTGCTAGCTAACTGCTAGCAAGCATGGAATACTTGGCCAACAGGTGCCAAAACATTAGTAATAAAAAAACTAAACAAAAAACAGTTAATATTATTGGATAAGCCTAAGCTAACCTAACAATGAACAGCTGTATTTTTACTAACATTAACAAAGATTAATAAGTAATTATTGCTGGGCATCCAAAGTTGTTGTGTAGATAATATGTGTGTGTACAGTGTATATTTATTATGTATATATATAAAGTCACACACATACAGTATATATTTTAAACACACACACACATATATATATATAAACATATTTTTCTTAAATATATACATGTATCTTTGTGTTTATATTTACATAATAAATATACACAGTAAACGCACATATATTATGTACACAGAAACTTATTTTAAATGCGATTAATCGTTGCTCAGCACTAATAATGTAACAAATGTATTGCTTGTTGACAGTTATTTTTTAATAAACACAAACTATTG
The DNA here is from genome assembly GCA_033026305.1 of Cirrhinus molitorella. Classification (NCBI taxonomy): domain Eukaryota; kingdom Metazoa; phylum Chordata; class Actinopteri; order Cypriniformes; family Cyprinidae; genus Cirrhinus; species Cirrhinus molitorella. Next base: position 14,000,343 of record CM065126.1, on the reverse strand, counting down.
TTGGGGTCTTACTGTAAATTTTAACCAACAAAAGTTATATAAATGCATAATAACAAACAAACAATTAATTAGGGAATTCTTTTAGAGGAAACAGACTCAGGAATTTTTTTACCTTGTGTTTCAGGGCTTTCGTAATTTTACATAGAGAGCACTTTTCAATATCCAGTCAGTAAAAACAATAGAGATAAAACTGAATAACACCTTACTCGTTTTCTCATTTTAATATACTGTGTCACCTGGAAATACAGTATGTCACATTATGAAGGTAAGGTGGGTTACAGATGCTGTTTCATGTTGACTTCAAGGTACGCACACAGCCTGGAAACTACTGTATTTGCTGATATGACATTTGTAAACAGTAGCACTAATGGGCTGCATGTAAAATAACGGGAAGCACTAAACCACCCATATATATATATAAACTTCCATTGTGTGTCACATTAGTACTGTATGTATATATAATATAAAGCCACATTACTAAAAGCGCTTGTAATTTCAGATATGTGTAGCCATTTTTCTCGTGTTAAAATTGTAAAATATTTCAATGTGACTCAGCATATGCCAAGTAAGTTTTATTCTTTGAATATGAGCTTTATGAACTTTTTAAAATGACAATGTAATGTTCTCATTAATATTATAGTGATGCTCTTTTAAGCAGTTTAGTATCGTTCATGGGAACGTTTTTTGTGATACATAATGATACATTAACAACAGTATTCTGAAGTGTAAATATAATTTATTTATGTAATTTATTGGTGAAATGTATATTTGTTTTTTATTGTTATGTGTATTTTTATACAGAACTGTGTGTATTAAAGTTTTTAACTGTGTAATAGTTGAACTCCTTGTCTAAATCACTAAAAAAAGGTCTTTGTATATCAGTTGCCATGATTAAACTTCTCTATGCAACACACTCCAATTCATAATGCATGACATTACAAACACTTTTTTGAGCGAAAAAAATAAATAAATAAAATCAAACCTTGTTTTCCTTTATATTGTGACATTCTAAAGATGTGAACTTGTGAATTTAATTAACCTACTTTATCTGTGCACTTTAAATGCTTTAGAAAAGTGACCCCTGGTGGACAATTCAAAACAATGACCGTTTGTGGATATCCCTGTGTGATATTAATGTACCACCTATTTGTTTACAGTATAACACCCAATGTAACACCAGTGTTCACCCGAAACAGATTTATTCACATGTAAGCAACAATACATCTCTTAATTTACATTTTTTCTGAATTTGTAATGTAAAACGCTCATGGCCACCAAAAGAAAATTGTAGCATATAAAAGTTGTGCTTATCTCTTATGATTTGCTGAAATGTGCTCATCAGTTCTTGATACTATCAAAATATTTCTCCAAGATGCTCTCGACTTCATCCTCTGTGTAGTCCTGGACTTGGAAGAGCGAGTTTGTCGAAGCTCCTCTGATCATGGCGGACAGCACTGGAGGGTGGGAGATGAAAAAAATATTTGTGGATATCTATTTAAAAACCTGAGTGAATCTCATTAAACCTATTAAAACCAGGGTAACTTCGATCTGGTACGAAGTCTAATACCTTTTCCAGAAGAAGGTCTGAAGAGACAGAAAACCCTCTTATTCGCTGCCACAGCTCTGCCGAGCTCATAACCGACTCCTAAAGACGGCTGCGTGACCTCAGCTACTATCACTGAGACAGAGACAGAAAATGGCACTGAATCACTGAGACTGTGATGGAGCCTGATACAACTTCACAGAATTAGGACAGTTAGGAGGAACAGACAACATAGTTAATGACAGTTTATTATACTGTAATTGAAGATACATCCTTCTTCAGGTTGTGGTACATACGTCTGTTTTTATAATGTAAATGTAAGAATAACTTTTAATATGCATAATACTTGATTTTTCGTACATAATTTTTCTGAAAAAATTAATTTGAGTGTCAAATATGAGCCATTAGGCTTCTGAGGAATGTTTATTTGCTTTAATCATAAAATTGTACATTCATATAATCTTCTAAAGACATTACTGAGAGATACAGGGAAAACTCGCATGCGTTTTATGTAAGTAGTCTGTTATGTTGTTATAAAGATCTTACTGATTTACACTGAATTTCATCTTTTCAACTTTTTGGCCATATAATTATCAGCAACTGCAACAAATTGCATATTTTTGCTCTACTAGTGCTGCTTGAAAGTTTGTGAACCCTTTACAATTTTCTATAGTTCTGCATAAATATGACCCAAAACATCATCAGATTTTAGTCCTGAAAGTAGACCAAGAGAACCCAATTAAACAAGTGAGAGTAAAATGTTTTCTTTGTCATTTATTTATTGAGAAAAATGATCCAGTGTTACATATCTGTGCATTGCAAAAGTATGTGAATCTTTGCTTTCAGTTTCTGGTGTGACCCTCTTTTGCTGCAGTAACTGAAGGTAAAGTTTCTTGTAAATGCTGATCAGTCCTGCTCAATAACATGTAGGAGATTTAGCCTATTTCTTAGTGCAGAACCACTTCAACTCTGTGATGTTGCTGGTTTTCCTCCTATGAACTGCTTGCTTAGGTTCTTCCACAACATTTTAATTGGATTAAGGTTTGGACTTTGTCTCAGCCATTCCAAACATTAACTTTGTTCTTCTTTAAACATTCTTTAGAAGAATGACTTGTGTGCTTGGGGTTGTTGTCTCACTGCATGACCCATGTTCTCTTGAGACTCTGTTCTTAATCAGGTGTCCTGATGTTTTCCTGTAGAATTTGCTGGTATAATTCACAATTCATTGTTCCATCAATGATGGCAGGCTGTCCTGGCCGAGATGCAGCAAAACAGGCCCAAGCCATGATAGTACCATCATCACAGATGGGATAAGATTCTTAAGCTTGAATGCAGTGTGTTCTTTTCTCTGAAAATAATAGCTTCTCATTTTAACCAATAAGTTCTCCTGATGGTGGACTCATGAACATTAACATTAGCCAATGTGAGAAAGATATTTAGTTGCTTAGAAGTTACCCTAGGAACTTTTGCAACCTTGCAGGCTATTACACGTTCTGCTTTGGAGTTGTCTTTGTTGGTCGACCACCTCTCTGGAAGGTAACAGTTGTCTTGAGTTTCCTCCATTTGTACAGAAGCCAAAGTCCAAACTCAGTCCAAACTCTTTAGAAATGGTTTTGTAACCTTTTCTAGCCTAATGAATAACTCTTTTTCTGAGGTCCTCAGTAATCTCCTTTATTTGTAACATGATTCTCTTCCACAAACATGATCAGACTTTGATAGATTCCTGTTCTTTGAATAAAACAGGTCATTTACTGACATTTGATAGTCATTGCACTGACTGAAAACACATCTGCACAGATGGAATCTAATTTCACATTTAAATTAACTGCTAATCCAAGAGATTCACATACTTTTGCAATGCACAGATATGTAACAATAATTTTTCTCAATAAATAAATGACAAAGAAAATATTTTTCTCTTACTTGTTTGATTGGGTTCTCTTTGTCTACTTTTTCAGGACTTATATGAAAATCTGATGATGTGTTGGGTCATATTTATGCAGAAATATAAAAAATTCTAAAGGGTTAACAAACTTTCAAGCAGCTCTATATACACACACACACACACACACACAGTGCTGATTGAAAGTTTGTGAATCCTTTTCTATATTTCTGCATAAATATGACCCAAAAACATCATCAGATTTTCATCATCAGAAGTCCTTAAAGTAAACAAAGTATATGCTTATTTATTTATTCTGGAAAATTATCTCATATTATAGTAGTTAATTTGAAGGTGAAATTGAGTCCATCTGTTCAGAGGTGTTTAAAGTACAATCAATAGGATGACTATCAGGTGCCAGTGTGTTCCCTGTTTTATTTAAAGAATATCGATCTATCAAAGTCTGATAATGTTTGTGGAAGTGAATGATGGCATGAGCAAAGGAGATCTCTGAGGACCTCAAAAAGCTCATCAAGCTAGAAAAAGGATACAAAACCTCTTAAGAGATCACAAATCCACGGTCAGACAAAATGTGTACAAATAGAGGAAATTCAAAACCACCAACAGAGATCACTCCAAGCGCAAACTTGTAATTGTCCACAAGGTCAAAAAAAGGACCCCAGTTTAAACTTTAAGCAACTAAAGGCAACTCTCACATTGGCTAATGTTAAAGTTAATGAGAACACTGAACAACCATGGTGTGCACAGCAGAGTTGAAAGAAGAAAGCCACAGCTCTGCAAAAAGAACATTGCTGCCCATGTGCAGTTTTAAAAAGCTCATGTGGACAAGCCAGAGGACTATTAGAGAAATGTTTTGTGGACGGATGAGACCAAAATTGAACTTTTTGTTTTAAATAAGAAGCATTATGTTTAGAGAAAGGAAAACATTGAATTCCAGTGAAACGTGGTGGTGGTAGTGTCATGGCTTGGGCCTGTTTTGCTGCATCTGGGCCAGGACAGCTTGCCATAATTGATGAAACAATGAATTGTGAATTATACCAGCAAATTCTGAGAGAAAATGTCAGGACATCTGTCTGAGAACCGAGTCTCAAGGGAAAGTGGGTCACGCAGCAAGACTACGACCACAAGCACACAAGTCATTATACAAAACAATGGTTAAAGAAGAACAAAGTTAATGTTTTGGAATGGCAGAGTCAAAGTCCAGACCTTAATCTAACTCAAATTTGGAAGGACCTGAAACAGTTCAAGGGAGGAAATCCACCAACACCACAGTTGAAGGTGATTCTGTATTGAGGAATGGGCTGAAATTCCAGGTCGTTGTGCAGGACTGATCAGCAGTTACAAGAAACATTTAGCTGCAGTTATTGCTGCAATAGGGTGTTATTTTTATAAGTAATGCATTGCAACATTGCGTTACTCCCTAAAAAAGTAACTAATTACATTACTTAGTTACTTTTTATGGAAAGTAATGTGTTACATTACTTTTTAAATCTGGGCAGGGCTTGCTTGTTTGTTTTTAATATAAAAAGCTACATTTTTAGCAAATGTAAAAGCCCTTTTACACCAAAAAGTAAAATGAATAAGCCTAAGGCTGAAAGAAAAGTAAATTCACGTCTGTACAGTAGAACTGTAGGAGAAGGAAGTTCAACACTCTTCAGCAATGAGACAAATGAAGCACTAATGTTAATTAATCTAAAGTAAGATTTGATTATTAGTATGGTTGAACTGGATCAACAAAGGTCAGCAGCAAAGACACTGATTAATAAAATGGGATTAAATACATGAAGGAAGCAAAAATGAACTCAGACTTTTTTGAAAAAGTAAGTTAAAAAGTAATGCGTTACTTTACTATTTACTTGAAAAAAGTAATCTGATTATGTAACTTGCATTACTTGTAATATGTTACCCCCAACACTGCACACAAGATACCGAAAGCAAATATGTAATTTATTCCTGTAATTTCAAAACTGAATTTTCAGCATAATTACTTCAGTCTTTAGTGTCACATGATCAGAAGACATTGACATTGATGATAAAGACATTTATAATTTTACAAAAAAATTCAATTTCAGATAAATGCTGTTCATCTATTCATAAAAGAAACCTGGAAAAATTCTACTCAGCTCTTTTTAACAGCATAATAATAATAACAACAACATTGAATGTTTCTGAGCTGCAATTCAGAATATTAGAATGATTTCTGAAGGATCATGTGACTGAAGAATCATGTGAATGATGCTAAAATATTCAGGAATAAATTACATTTTAAGATATATTCAAATACTGCAGAAAGCAGTTATTTTACATAGTAAAACTATTTCAAAATTGTAGTTTTTGCTGTACTTTGGATCAAATAAATGCAGTATGAACATGTCACAAGATCTCTCACCATCAGACATCATCAGCCACTCCACATCTCGATCATGAATGGCTTTATCTCCATCCAAAACCGCATCTTCACCTAGACCAAGCACACGCATGTTCAGTGCTGACCTGCAATCGTCTGTTAGGACTATGTGATTATTTGCAGTTGTTCACACACCAAACAATGCTAGATGGATACACAGATAATAAAAATAGAAGTTCTATAATAAGAAGTTGCACAACTTTAAGAGACAGAGAGTAAAAGTGAATCACCCTTTTCAGACAGACTGTCATAGCTGACATGCTCTGTCAAAACCTTGCCATACTGCTGTAATTTCTTCACTATTCTCTGGTAAATATTCACGTCCTCTCTCCCTCCGCGGATGCTTCCACAAAAATATATGTTCATGTTTTGCAATAGCCCTCGTGCTCTGACAATATGACAAGTGTGATTTTCCTAGACAGGAACTTTCAGCTTTCACCGGAAAAAATAAAGACAACCAGCAGGTCATTTCCCGCGCGAACACACATGGAGAAGCGCCACCTTGTGGCGATATTCACAATACTTCATATGAAAATGTTTTCACATTATTTTTTATAATTTACTCAAAATTCAACCACATAGATTTATTTATTTACTTGTTTATTCATTGAAGAATAAGAAACATGCCTATAGGTTACAGTTATGAATAAATAAATGGAACCTATATTTGCTAAATTAAAATAATGAGCAAATAAACAAATAAATTCCCAATCTTTACGATTTATAACTCGTTAGATAGTAATTTTCCAAATTTGCTTTAATATACACTACCAGTCAAAGGTTTTTGAACAGTAACATTTTTAATTTTATGTGCTGTCAAACGATTTATCACGATTAATATATATATTAAGGAAAAATATTTTAGATTTATATATAAAATATGTATATTTATTTATAATCTAAATTGTATACAAGTATAAATATATATACATATAAATATTTAGTTTTAATATATACATGTATGTATGTATGTATGTGTATTTATATGTACATAATAAATATACAAAGTAAACACACATATATAGTATGTAAACATAAAGTTTTATTTTGGATGCGATTAATCGTTTGACAGCCCTAATATATATATATTAGAGCAGAATATATATATTTGAGCAGAATATTAGAATGATTTCTGAAACATCATGTGACTGGAGTAAGGATGCTGAAAATTCAGCTTTGAAATCACAAGAATAAATTAAAATGTAAAAATATATTCAAATAAAAAAAAGAGTTATTTTAAATAGCAAAAATAGCAAACTGTTTTTACTGTACTGTGGATGAAATAAATGCAGGCTTGGTGAGCAGAAGATACTTCTTTAAAAAACATTTTAAAAAATCTTACTGTTCAAAAACTTTTGACTGGCAGTGCATATTTAGATTAAATAAATACTAACCAAATAAAAAAAAATAAAAGAAAAATCATGAATCATTCACTAACACTTCATACAATTGACATTTTCTTTGTTATTGAGATTTTATTTTTGTTACACATTTATTTATTAAAGTACATACATAAACAGGAAAGTCATTCATATTTCACGATACAATAAAAACAACAACAGTAAAACAAAATAGTACTTACCCATTTATTCACGTACACTAACATTAAAAGCACAGTATTAAAGTTAAATCACATTTTTAAATAAAGGCATAAAAAATCTTTACATTTATTCGCTTAGCGCGTCCACGTACGTGTGACGCAATCACTGCGCGGTTGTGCTTCTGCGCAGTACCGGAAGCAAATAATAGCTCTCCAGATACAGATACATCTGCTAAAAACACTTGGATAAAAGAGCTCGACAGAAGAAACAGGTAAGAGAAATTTATCAGAGATCATTTACAGCAGTTTTTTTGTATGATAAACAGTCGTATTCGTTAGCCATTACCCTAGCTATGAAACCCTAACAGGATTTCATAGCTTAAGCTTACTTTGACAGGTAACGTTAGATGTTTACTCTAGGCAATATACATATAAACATGTATGAAACACACGTAACGTTATATATATTTCTTCTCTAACATGTCAAGAGGCGGGCATTGTTTTAAAAGCTGTCAGTCCCTCTGTCGAAATGAAAGAGTCTCGCATGCTTGCTTTTTCTGTTAGCAGTTCTTGAATGGAAGTGGCGAGGGCCCGAGAGATGGGTCCAGAGAGAATTTTACCGAACTCCGAGGATGATGTGGTGCAGGATCGGCCTTTAGACACCGCTGTGCCGGAGGAGTGGAGCGGAGAGGACATGGAGGAGGAGGATGAAGGAGGTGCAGGAGACGAGAACGAGGACAATGCTGGATATTACTATCAGCCTCTTAATCAAGACCCAGACGGGATAAACGGCTCACACACAGAGCCCGCGGATGAGGGAAGCACCGCAGAGCAGCTTCAGGACGTCCAGGACAGAATAGAGGCAAGTTACAGGAAGACTTCTTTCTGACTGTTGCAGACATCCTCATGTTTCTGGTTAGCCAGGATGGACTAGTGTTGGTTTACTCACTAACTGCTTTCATCACATTTGAGCTTACTGTTGTCATCTTTATGAACATTTTGCAGGCCATGGGTCTGTTCCTGCCCCAGCCTCCTCCACCTGACAGCGATGAAGAGGAGGATCCAGAAGGAGCTGCTGCCCGTAGAAGTTCTGCCTCCATTCCCATGGATGCAGGTGAGAACAGACGTCACATTTGTCTCACAAATTGTTGCATTAGTTCTCTTTGTGTGCTGGACCAAAATATAAGGTGCATTCTACAGAATCGGTGCAAAGCCAGAGTTGGAAACATTTTGAAAATAAATTGTGCTTTTACACAAATGTTACATGTATGCAAATTGTATGATATCCAAAGTACACATTGCTAGCATTTTTGCAGTTAATTCTCATTGTATTTTCAGAAAGTTTTGGAATATTTGTCTTCTCCCCAAATTTCTCACTACTGAAACAGTAATATACCATTTAATAAGAAGGGTTATACTGACTTAAGATTTCTTTTACATCTACCTTCAAAAAATATTTTTTACTATTTTAGTCAAATGTTCTCAGAGGTAAATCAATAATTACAATTTTAACAATATTTCAAGTCAAATATTTCAAAAAGTTGATCATACTGAATTCAAACATAAGGATTTGTTAGTTTAAATGCCCTATCATAACATCCTAGTTCACAATTCAGTATACTTTATTTTTGACAAAATTTTCAGTAGTGATAGTAATGTTGTGGTAGCGACCACATCGCATTACAGAATTTTAACCCACATACTAAAACATTAAAATACAAAAAATTTGCATAACTGTGCTAAAATTGTGTTTATTTGACTCAAATAAAGCATTATGTGTTTCCTTTTTGTCACTACCGAAACAATGACACAGTTTCAGTCGTGACTGTTACAGTAGTGACAATTTTATGGCATAACACGCAAATAAAAAAAGATGTCAACTTTACCAAATGTTTCTGTCATGACTGTTACGGTAGTGACAAATTTTAGATTTTAGTGACATTCCTTAAATTTACACAGATTTTCAGACTTTTAAACATTTACCACCTGTCTACTCACCATGTAGCTGTGAGAGAAAGACAATTTTGTTTTTATGATCATAAATGTAGGGGTGCAGTTAAAATCAGTCTCAGCCTCTTTTTTACATAGTTTCAGAGTTTACAAAGAAAATAATTTTTACTTTAACTTTTTTACAAAATCAAAAATATATTTTTAAAACAACAATGGCATAAAATGAAAAACTAATTTCAAAATGTTCATATGTTAAATTTAGGGGTTAGGGTTCAGGTCAGCCACTTCCCAATTGCAAGTATCCACTAAATGATGATTTTTTTATATATATATATATATATATATTAAACTTACTGATATTTTAAATATTATTGTGGGTTTCAATAAATAATAAAAAGATCTTAGTAAACATCTAAGATTTGAATTCTTAAATGCTTTTTTGGTTGTGCGAAAGCAGTTTGCACCAATTCTGTAGAATGGCCCATATAGCAACATTATAAACTACATGTGACTCTGGACCACAAAACCAGTCTTAAGTACCACGGGTATATTTGTAGAAATAACCAAAATACATTGAATGGGTCAAAATGATAAATTTTTCACCAAAAATCATTAGGATATTAAGTAAAGTTAAGTTCATGTTTCATGAAGTTATTTAGTGAATTTCTTACTGTAAATATATCAACTTTAGTTCTGTCAAACGATTAATCGCATCCAAAATAAAAGTTTATGTTTACATACTATATATTTGTGTACTGTGTATATTTATTATGTATATATAAATACAAACACATGCATGTATATATTAAGGAAAAATATTTTAGATTTAAATATAAAATATTTATATTTATTTATAATCTAAATTGTATACAGGTATAAATATATTATATATACACATATAAATATTTAGTTTTAATATATACATGTATGTGTGTGTATTTATATGTACATAATAAATACACAAAGTAAACACACACATGGTATGTAAACAAACTTTTATTTTGGATGCGATTAATTGTGATTAATCGTTTGACAGCCCTACAAAACTTTTTTGATTAGTAACATGCATCGCCAAGAGCTTCATCTGGACAACTTAAGGCGATTTTCTCACTATTTATTTATCTTTTGCTCCCTCAGATTCCAGTTTTTTTAATGGTTGTATTTTGACCAAATATTTTCATATTCTAACAAAGGATATTGTAAATTATTATGATTTGAATTAATATGCTTTTTTGAAACCATGTGTGGAGAAATTATATGCATATACAGTTGCCTTGAATGATAATTTTAAATGGCTATTATAAAGAATACAACTTAATTCTAGCAAAGAACAGACTTATTATGGCCTATTAATGTTCTGTATTAAAATCGGTACTATTTTTCTTAACTTTGAAATAAAACACTAAAATCAATTATTTTAAAAGCTTAAATTAGGCAATTTTATTTAGTACTGACCTGAAAATTTCACATAAAAGATGTTTACATATAGTTCACAAGAGAAAACTGCTGTTTTTGTTTTGTTCAGTGATAGTTGTTCTAATTGCTGTAATAGTTGCAACTATTACAGAAGCTTCAAATGCTCACTAATGCTTCAGAGGGAAAAATAATGCATTAATGCATTGTTTCGTTCTTAAGCGTCAGTGAGTGTTTGAATCTTCTGTGATAGTTGTATATGAGTCCCTCAGTTGTCCTCAGTGTGAAAAGATGGATCTCAAAATCAGTCATTGTTGGAAAGGGTTCAAATACACAAAAATGCTGAAAAACCAAGGAATTTGTGGGACATGAAGAACAGCAGGCAGTTTAACTGTTCAGGACAAACAAGGGACTTATGAACAACTATCACTAAACAAAAAAACAGCTGTGGATCATTCAGGTAACAACACAGTATTAAGAATCAATATGATGTCAACTTTTAAACATGGTCATTTTTTAGAAATTCAACTATTATTTTCTCTTGTGGACTATGTGTAAACGTCTTTAAATATCTCATTCAGGTCGGTACTAAAAAAAAAAAAAAAAGCACACATTTTGTATGATCCCTTTTATGGTAAAATCTGGTCAAATTAACATTTTGCAGATTCTGCAAGGTGTATGTAAACTTTTGATTTCAACTGTACATTTAAAATAAAGCACTAAAAATTAGCATTGTAAAATATACGTTTTAGGTACCAGTATCTCATTTTTTTTCTTTTTTGTTCACAGATCACGTTGAGCTGGTGAAAAGGACCATGGCAGCTATAAATTTGCCAACACTAGGAATCCCTGCCTGGGCCCAGGAAATCTCTGACGACCAGTGGAAAGACATGGTCCAGCAGACGCTTCAGTCCAGACAAAGCTCTGCAGGCCTGAGACTGGAGCGCAAGTGAAACGTTTCAAGAGCCTCATCTCACACTGCAGAAACATGAAAAAGAGCTTCTGACATCCGCTCATCTCAAATCAAAGGCACATTGATCACTTATAGCTTGTGGTTTATATAAACTATGGACTGGAATCTAAATGGAAATCTAATAGTTTGCAAGTGTCCAACTGAGGCAAAAACTTTCCTGAAATCACCCCAGACATTTTTCAACCCAGTTGTATTAATAATGCAGTGTGTTCTTTTTTTTTTGTAAACACTTAGTGGTTGCTTTTGTATGACAGTATAGACATGTAATGGTGCATCTCAAGTAATACTCACATCTCCATTGATCTGACTGTTGATACCCGTGCAATGACTTGATTGATCCTTTACGTATCTCACACGGCTCGAGCAACACACTGGCCGTCGCATCTTTTGTGTTTCTTTATTTTTGTTCTGTACATACATGAACATCTGTACAAAATATGACTTTCATACTATGTAATGCTCAACCTAATTAAAGTACAACATATGTACATATGACCTGGAAAGCAGCTTAAGATTAGTGTCAGACTTGGGAAGGAGGGCTGGGAGAGGAGGGAAAGGGAAGGGGTGAGTGTGGAGAGACCCATACTTTCTCAATTTCCCTCGGTTTCGTGTCTCTGCCGGACAAGCTTAACACTGGCCCCCATCCGCCTGTCAAAGCTGCATTGAGAAAGGAAGCATGCTGCGTTCAAGAGTGAAGTTGCCTCTGATTGTTTCTGGAATGTTTTGGTCTATGTAGAGGCAGCTAGGTTGGCAATTCATGCTCTTGATTGCACGGACAAGTCATTCCCGTACGCTGATAGGCCGAGGTGACGGTACAACACTTCAAACGGCTAATGATTTCAAGACTTCACCTCTGCACTGCATACTAACAGAGTCGAAAGGTTCGCACACGTTTGAAGCGATGGAAGAAGTGTAGCAGCTCGAATGCACAGCAAGTGGACATCGGGGCGAATTACAGCTGCGCGGATAACAGTAACGTGTTGCGTCGTCCAGCAGCCGCTAGGAGGAGTAAATGTTCCCTCGCTATTGGAATGATCAAAGTGACAGTTCACGAGACAGACCTTTACAACAGAGAGGGGACATCATGCATCAGAATGGAGTCGTACGAGCAAACAAAATGAACGAAAAGGGGCAGAAAGAGGGAATACTGGGTGGGCAAGGGTGCAATCATAAGCAATATACATGACAATATACAGTACACAAGTATTTGCAACAGCAACCACAGGCTGTCGGATTTCCATATATTAAGCCTGGACAGATAAGCGAGTATCTTTTCTCTGAAGTATATAGTCCTGTTAGGAGGATTGTATAGCGCGATTGATCGTACACTAGACCGGTGCATGTTTTTCAAACGGATCTAATTCCTGAAAAAAAAATATTGCTTAGGCGCTTTAAAGTGAAAAACATCGACGACAAAATAAGACGTACAATCTCGGACAGGACGGTAGTTTCCTTTGTAAGGGCTCGACGGAAGTTTGTTTTTGTTCTTTTCTAGTTTTTACACATTACAGAAACCTAAAGAGCAAAAACCACACTAGGCAGTGAAAAGAAAGGATGGGTATCTGTTCAAGAGGTATCAGTCTTAAAATGAAAATAAAACATGGATGCATATGAACATAAGTGCAGTGTGGAGGCCATTGGTGCATGCGTTTAGAGCACATTCTTGTCTTTTCCGCTACTGGATATTACTTTTACAACATTTATCAAGCGCTCTGCTGGTGGTGTATATAGAGATGATTGCTTCCACAAATCTCCTTTTTTTTTGTTGTTTTTGACAATCATTAACACAATCACTGGGCAAACAGCAAACGGATTAGGTTGAACTATTCAGCCTCTGCCTCTTAAAGGATTAGTCACTTTCAGAACAAAAATGTACAGATTATGTACTCACCCCTTTGTCATCCAAGATGTTCATGTCTTTCTTTCTTCAGTCGTAAAGAAAATACATTTTTTGAGGAAAACATTTCAGGATTTCTCTCCATATAATGGACTTCTATGGTGCCCCCAAGTTTGAACTTCCAAAATGGAGTTTAAATGCAGCTTCAAAGGGCTCTAAATGGTCCCAGCTGAAGAAGAAGGGTCTTGTCTAGCAAAACGATCAGTTATTTTCAAAAGAAACTGACAATTTATATACTTTTTTAACCTCAAATGCTCATCTTGTCTAGTCTCTGCGATGCGTAGTCTCTGAGATCCGGGTCAATACAGTTAGGGCATTTCAAAAAACTCCCATTTTCATCTTCAACATCAAAGTTGTTGTACAACTCTGTTTTACCTTTTTTTTTGTAAAGGGCATTTGATCTTCTTTGTATGTTCACTTTGTAAACGCTGGGTTTTTACTTCTGCACCCATTTCGGATGATTTTGAAGTTGGGGAAGAAAATGAGATGGGAGTTTTTTGACATACCCTAACTGTATTGGCATGCGTATCACAGAGACGAGCCAAGATGAGCATTTGAAGTTAAAAAGTATATAAATTGTCAATTTGTTTTTAAAATAACCAATTGTTTCGTTGAATAAGACCCTTCTTCCTCGGCTGGGATCGTTTTGAGCACTTTGAAGCTGCATTTAAACTGCATTTTGGAAGTTCAAACTTTGGGGCACCATACATATCCTTTATATGGAGAGAAATCCTGAAATGCTTTCCTCAAAAAGCTATTTCGTTACGACTGAAGAAAGAAAGACAAGAACATCTTGGATGACAAGGAGGGGAGTACATTATCTGTACATTTTTGTCCTGAAAGTGAACTTATCCTTTAATGTGGCTGTGACTTCTTCAGATGACTATCTGAAGCTTTTACAGCACCAGGCCACTATGGAGAAACTTTTTTTACACCCTCTCAGGTGTACCACTAGGACATCAACTGAAACTGATCTAAAATAGATGTAATTTGCATTTGTCTAATTCATATTTTCTTCAGTAAAAAATACAAGTTTCTCCATGTAGTTTTTGTTGTATGACATCAAGAATAACCCTGATCGCTCCCGTTTGAAGCTGAGGGTCACCATCTCCATTTATCGAGTAACATGATTTAATTAAGTGTGGCCTCTTCATTGCGAACACATCAGAAGAGGCAGTGATTGGAATACAGGAGAAGCTCTCAAGCAGTGGTAAAAACGGGATAGGGAACATGCGGACGAATGGAGTCTGCAAAATAAAGTGTGGAACAAGAGCATACTTTGATTGTTTGTAACCCACACTGCTTTCTAACAGCTTCTGTTCGATGTGAGGATCAGCAGCTATGGATTTGAAGACTTTGGAAAGTGTTTGTGTGCGCATAGAGGGTGGGGATAGAGTTCATGGGAGCTCTCCACTGGATTTTTCACAGACGGGGCTCTCCAACAGTGAGGGGGAAGAGAGTATGGACAGAGGCGGAGGAATAGAGAGGTGGGTTACAGCAGGCGACAATTTTGGACCAAGACGAGAGGGACAGTTTAGGCGTGGTGGAGGGTGGTGGTGCTCCCCGGTCAGAGGGCTTCCTGGTTGGCCGTCAGGTACTCCTCCGCTCGCTTGTGAGATTCCAGGGCTTTTATAGTATACACGTCCTGTGGCAGCTCAGACTTTCGCCTCATCAAAACCTTATCTTTCTTGATGTCTTTCAACCCCTGTAAAGAAAACGGATATATTGAAGACAGTGCACCTTACAGTTAGACTCAAGCCTAAAATATACTTCAGTTTTGATATTATCACTTAGCAAACAGTTTTTAAAATTTTTTTTAAAGTCACAACTGCTCCCAAGACAGCATTCATTTGATCCACAGTACAGCAAGAACAGTAATTGTTAGATTCTGCTGTATTTGGCTGAACAGTGGTTTGGGTGGCTTGCCAATGTATTAGATTTCTCTAATACATAAAATAAGTAAGCTTGACCAAAGTTCAGGGGAAAAGAACTTATTGAAGCAAGTCGTACAGCATAGCAGTCTTCTAAATCTTAACCCATGTAAGGGTCCTAGATTCTTCCTAAGTTCTCTATGGTTTCTGCATAGCTTCTCCCAAAGTCTGTAAGACATAACTTTATACCTAAAGACAAATGGCTAGAAACAATGGATACTGTCAGGACCTCCTACTGGAGATCCTGCAATCTAGAAGAGGTTCCCGAGGACTAATATTCTTTTGTTATTCTAAATGCATGGACCATTTGGTTCACACCTTTACAGAGAGTTCCTGCTGACTGCATCTGGGGCACAGTCACAATGTAAAACGCATCTGACTAAAATTACACACTCTTTCAAACAGTACAATTCTGAAATATTTTTACTATTTAAAATAACTTTTCTATTTTTCAATACATTTTAAAATGTGATTTATTCCTGTGATTTCAAAGCTGAATTTGTAGCGTCATTGCACCAGTCACATGATCCTTCAGAAATCATCCTAATATTCTGATTTGCTGTTCAAGAAATATTATTATTATTTAAAACAACTGAGTACATTTTACAGGATTTTTGATGAATAGAAAGATCCAAAGATCAGCATTTATCTGAAATAAAAAGCTTTTGTAACATTAAACACTATACCATTTAAAAGCTTTGATTCATTACCCTTTTTTGGGGGGGGTAATTATTATTATTATTATTATTATTATTATTATTATTAATAATAATAATAATAATAATAATAAATCATGTTTTTTGAGCAGCACATTAGAATATTACAAAGATTTCTAAAGGATCATGTGACTGGAGTAATTTATGCTAAAAATTCAGCTTTGAAATCACAGGAATAAATGACATTTTAAAATATTCAAATAGAAAGCAGTTATTTTAACCCTTTAATTGTCACTCCCATTTTTGAACGCAGATGTGAAAATGAAGCATTTAAACTTAATTTTTTACAATTCCTGAACAAAAACATTTTGTGATATGATTGTGATGTACATTTCCATCATATTGCAATGTTTGATTTTAAAATGTTTTTTTAAAAGTTATTACTTTTCCTTCATAATTTGTAAAAAAAAAAAAAAAAGTAACATATCTATTTAGAAGTCTTCGACCTTTCCAACGATATATAGTTTGTCATGATTAAATTAGGATTTATTTGTAAAATGGTGAAGTAAACTTAGGTGTCCCACAGGTGGAATGGTGACAATTAAGTTAATTAGTAAAAATATCTCAAAATTGTACTGTTTTTGCTGTTCATTTGAACAAAAAATGCATTAAAAGCACACTGGTTTGTAGTAACAACAGTTTTATGTTATTGCACATTGTTATTCTTCTTGTTATTTCCCTATAGTAGCTAATGAACCAGAAGTCTCGCCCATAGGCTTACTTCTACGCTGAAGAATAAGGTGGATATGTAGATTTCAGCACTAAGCTTTTCAGCTGAAACTGAATCTATGGGCTGCACCAGAGCAACCCAGTTCATTTTGACAAAAAAAAAAAAAAAAAAACAGTAAATGATTTTAGGTATAATACAGTAACACTGACTTGATACTGCTGGACTAAAATGCAAACTTGTAATTAAAATTAGCTGTAGTTTTAACATTAACACAAATGTTGGGTTTCAGGTGGCTTATTACAGCAGAAGTTACGCAGCCCAAAATAATATTGTTAGCCAGGTTTTGTTTTTACTCAGTGTTTATTTATTAAAGCAGCAAGTTTGTTTATTTTTCCCCTTATTAGCCCCAGAAAAACATGTATTGCAATAAGCTTAAGAAGTGAGTTTGGCACCAGTGCTCTAAAACAAAAACTTTAAGACTGTCAAATGATTAATCAGGGTTAATCGTATCCAAAATTAAAGTTTATGTTTACATACTATATGTGTGTATATTATGTATATTTATTATGTAAATATAAATACACACATACATGTGTATATTTAAAAATATATTTATATGTACATTTATACTTGTATACAATTTAGATTATATATAAATATTTTCTATGTAAATGCAACATATTTTTTATCTAATATATACACATTTATATATACAAAATGGATATACATAGTACGCATACCTATAGTACGTAACTTTCATTTTGGATGTGATTAATCGTGATTAATCGTTTGATAGCCCTAAAAAAAAACCCTCATAAATCCACTGATTTGGCATGTTTTGTTCCTGTGAAGTGTGTTTGATTGTACCTGTGAGGCTTCTGATTCCACAGTCTTCTTTAG